>JBAKGM010000139.1:32783936-32814099 GCA_037177215.1 Asparagus racemosus
ATATAAATTAAAAAAACTAATTTCACAAAAGAAGAGTACGAAAATGGGTGCAAATTTTTTTTCTCTTGGACTCCAAGGTGGTTCTATCTTACTAAGTTTAAGTTGACCAAGTGAATAGGCCCAATGAGTATTTTCGTTCTTAAGGACCTAAGCCCAACTGGATTGGGATTCATTAGCCAAAACTTGTTAAATAGTCACTTAGAAAGCCCTATATGAAAAAAACAAGTCAACTTTATATTCAGGATGATCAACCACAAAGAAATAGTATTATCTCCGAATTCAAAAAACAAAATCTAATATATGATGTATGAAAATCGCCTATCTTAACTAGACGAAGCTATCTGAATTTTTAGACTTTTGAGATTCTAATCGATTCACCAATCGATTGGCTAATCGATTGGCCAACAAATTAGTTCGCAACTGAATTATTTTGTGGTTGAGATTTAGTCCTTGGAGCCGGAGCCGAAGCCAAATCCAATGGATCATGTTATTTACTGTAGGCTATAAATAGGGCAGGGTGTAGGGGGTTGAGTGTAGAAAAACGCATGTGCACAAACAATGAGTGCACGCACCTAAGCGGGTGTTTGAAACATTCTTTCAGATTTAACTTTTTAGTTTGCTATTAGAACTTGGCTGACACTCAATTCAAGATAACATATTCCACCAATTTTAGAAATTTGATTCATTCGAGCTTATTTTTCCATAATTCTTTGGTTTTTATTCATGTGTTATGATAATAGTTATGTAGAATTACTTGTTCATACCGTCTTGGGATAAAATAGATGATAAACTAGTTGCTTAATTATCGAAATCATGATATATCCATGTTTAGGTTCAAGTAAAGATTGTTCTGCAATGTTATCGCATGGTGATATATCATATGTTTCTACCATGCTATATTATGGTGTACCATGACCTAGAATCTATGGGCATTATGCAAGTTGGCCTAGGTGAAATCTTAGACTTTTGTATGGTCAGTTCGATATTATGAGACTTACCTTGAGGGCTATGCATGATCAGACACAATGTTGTGGTATATACATGCTCATGATGCTCGCTATGTTTGAATATTCGGTGTTGCCCTCATGACACTAAATCAAGAATGTTTTCTATTTGAATTAAGAAAGTTTTCAGTTTGGGATACAATACGACTGTGAGGGGAGGCTCGTGATTCTCCACCACCAAAACTTGATCAAGTATAATGCATAATAAATCGAGAAAGAGAAACCAAGAAAGAGATCAAGTATCTACGTGTATTACGTCATGAATGACTTGCTTTGATATTTGAAGCATATGGTTCGTTTGATATTGAAACCAGTCGGAGAGGCCATCCACATGATTGATGTTCTCTATAACTTGAGTAATTCCAGTCTAGTGCATAATATATCATGTATAACCAAGTAATGAAAAGAGTTCGTATAAGATAACTAATGGTATATAATTTGACATTTCATAGATAATGTGTGGCTCAGAGTTATGTTTGAGCACTAGTGCTAGATAAGTTTGTGCACATAAACCAAGTAAGAATCCAAGTAACGTTTCTAGGAGGTACACCAATCACACATCATCCCGTGAGAGCTTTCACAAATAAGATTTTGTGAAATCTAAGAATTGTAAGATGCACACACTGCCTTTGTAGTCAAGGATCTAGGTGCGCTCTCATTCTATGATCTCTATTATTGTAACATGTCTGCTTATCTGCTAGTTCTATTTATGATCCAGATTTTGTGTTGCATGTTACTTATTCATGTGAGAAAAATAAAGTGATACAGTTATACAGTCTTTTTTACGTTTATACCAGTCATGTATTCGTGATGCATGTTACATGTGTACAAACCATTTATTTTATGTTACAACTTTCTAGACAGCTTTTTGACTAACTAGATTGTACACCAGTAGCAAATCTAGACACATTACTTTTACATTCAGGCACCCGGAATTCTAGTGATCTTCTGTAGATAGGGTTCCACTGACTAGCTTATCTATCAGCTTATCTAGTTTCTATCTTAGCTTGCCAGTTTTTTGTTTCTATTATCTTTTGGACTATGTTTATTATTTCTGCTACTATGTAGTGATTCTGATGTATCTAGTTCATTTTAGTTATCACTCTAGACTTGTATGGCCGAGCAGCCTTGTTATTATTATGCTATGAGGATGATATAGATATTAGATTTATGGTATCCTTTATGTTGTTCAGTTATCTGCAGGACTTATTGATTATTTTTGTTGAGTATTATTTACTTTCGCTGAGTATTTGTACTGTATACTTGCTTTTGCTGTATATCAATTTCTCTATATTTATGATTATGTATGATTCTATGATTCTATTCTAATTATGGTAGTTGAGATGGATGCATCAATCTTTCTGATAGGCTAAAGTGTATACTTGTGGGTGGTGTTTGGCCTAATTGCATATGCTGCCTAGCCTAGTCACGTGCCCATCATTAGATTCCGAGACATAGGGCATGACAGTCAAGCCTAATGCATAACATATCATGCATAACCAAGTAATAAAAAGGTTCATATGGGTTAATTAATGGGTGGAAATTTGTCATCTCATAGATAATGTGCGGACCGGGGTTGTGTTTGAACGCTAATGCTAGATGAGTCTATGCACGTAAACTAAGTAAAGTAAGAATCCAAGTAATATTTCCAGTGGGTACACAAAACATTATTTATCCCTTGAGAGCTTTCCCAAATAAGATTAACTAAAATCCGAAAGTAGTTAAATGCACACTCTACCTTATGCATCATACTTAAGGATCTAGGAGCACGCTCGCTCTATTGATCTTTGCTGTGCTTGTATAGCTGGTTATCTGCTAATTCTATTTTTTGATCTAGATTTTAAGATGCATGTTTCCTGATCATGAAGGAAAGTAAAGTGATATAGTTACATAATCTTTCTTACATTTATGCTAGTCATGCATCCATAATACACGTTACATGTGCTCAAACCACTTCGTTCATTTTACCACTTGCTAGATGGCTTTCTAACCACCCTAGTTTGAACCAGCAGTGAATTTGGACATGTCACCTTATCCAACAGGTACCCCCAGACTTGGTGAAACCCGGTAGAGACAGGGTTTCATCGATTAGCTTATTTGTCTACTTATCTTGTTTCTATTGTAGCTTGCTAGTTATTAGTTTCTATCCCCTTTTGGACAATGTTTATTACTTTAGCTATTATGGATTGACTCTTATGTATCTAGTTTATTTCAATTGTTACTTTAGACCTGTATGGTCAAGCAGCCTTATTATTACTATTTAGCGAGGATGACATTGATATCAAACTTGCGATGTCTCTTGTGTTATTTAGTTGTCTATGGGACTGGTTGACTATTTCTATTTGAGTATTATTTACTTTTGCTAAGCGTTTGTACTATATACTTACTTTTGTTGTATATTAGTTCCTCTGTATTTTTTATTATGTATGATTCTTTGACTCTATTCTAGTTGTAGCTGTTGAGATGTATGTACCGATCTATTAGATAGGCTTAACTCTATATATTTGGGTAGACTTGGACCGGAGTGCATATGCTACCTAGCCTAGCCACATGCCCACCATGTGATTCTGAGACATGGAGAATGACATCTATTGATGAGACTCCTGAGGTCTTATCTAAGGAGAAGTGTGATTCTGTAGCAAAGAAGATGAGTAAAACTCAGATGGGGCAGAAAACCACCAGCCGTGCATGCATACACCTATGCTCCCCTCTATTGGTGCACCCTCTAGAGAGCCTCCATCATAGCCCCTAGTACTTTGTGCCTTGTAAGAAGTCGTCATTTGTGTGCCCCGCTATTGGTGTGCCCCACAATACCACTCGTGTAAATAGAAGAAGGGCGTGCCAGCCTATACTTGTGCACACCATTAGGAGGGCACATTTGTGTGCCCCTACTTCTGTACACTCTATGTTTCAGCCCTGCACCAAACTTAAAAATTGGTCCCTATTGACTTCAAAACTAAAATTTCATGAGAAAATACTAAAAGTATCGGTTCACAACCTTGCACTGGAGAAGAAATAATACCAACAATAGTCAAACTGGACGAATGACATATCATGTCATCACGTTGAGCAAAGAGAAAAGCCAGAAAGGCGAGGCAACTTAAGGACTGGGTACTGTGTGCAAATGCTATTAAAGCACTAGTGAGGGTAAAAAGAGCAAGATTTGAGACCCGATAGAGGGCTAAGGAGCCAAAGCCTGAAATTGACTTATAGGATTATCTGAATGCCATGTTGTCAGGTCATTAAAAAGGTGACGGGCACTATCCCTCTGCCTGCAAAACCAGCATACTATGTTTGCCTTGTGATTGCAATAGGGCACATGCACTGTTGTGCATCCTATCATCATGCAGGGGGTGCACTGACGATGTCACTCAGCTGCCCATTAAAATATGGGTCGTAGAAAATCTCTATCTTTGAGCGGTTGACCGCAGGCCCTACCCCAGCTATCCAGAAGAAGAGGTGGTCGTAGAAGAAGATTGCCAGTGTTCAAGGAGAACCAAGAATTGTGATAGTTAACATTGTTAGTTCAGAAAATGAAAAGATTGACACTTGGAGTGGTCAAAAAAATAATGAAAAATTACAACAATAGAATCTCCCTGAGTATTATTAGACTGGAAACACATACGGCCCACTGGCTATGAGAACATGTTCAGTCAGGAAAGCTACGTTGGTTGACTTCACGCCCAAGGCTAGCTTATATTATTTTGATTCATCTAATGGTGACAACTCAGTATAAGCTTCTTAGGTGACTCTAAGCTCTGCATGATTAAGAAAAATGATAGCCCACATGGCGTAGCTCGAAATCAGGATTAATGGTGGAAATCTACCAAAACCTGCAGGAATGTCAAATCAAGTGGTGCTTCCAAATATTAATCTTACAGAATTGTTGATGAAAATATAGTAACAAAATTATATCATCATGATCTAGTAAAATTTGATTGATCGTATGCAAGAAAGGATACAAGACATGGAGGACACAAAAAGGCAGATGTTTGAGAGTCTACAAACAAATGTTGAGGCTGGGAGTGGAAATAGAGCCCACCAACTAAACATTAATCAAATTCCTAATGCAGCAACTAGAAATTAGGTCCTTGATCTGCCTAATAAGATGACAACAACCCAGAATCTCAACGATGCTGGTAGACAGAATGCAAGACCTTAAATCGGTAATACATCAGACGGGGCTAACCACACAAGGTCCAATGTTGTGCACCGAGTCATGATGAGGACCATCCCAATGGAGCAACCAAGCCATCAAGAAGAACATTTAGATCAATCTATTGATTTGGGCCATCCCAAGCCAATGACAATCGCTAATCGGTCCACAACCACACTTTTATCACAATTCACCAATGTGAATGCAAGACTTGATGCTTTTAACAAAGGAAAGGAGATGGTACCTAAAGTTATAGATTCAACTAAACAAAATGATGAGTCACAGCATGAAAAGAATGAACCTGAAGAGGCAACTCGCTCATCTCTTAGGGAATTGTGTGCTAACATGTGCTTCATATATGAAATTTAACCTAAGAATGTTGACAATGCTTTAAAAGAGGAAAGTTGTGTCTTAGCTATGAATGATGAGCTTAATCAGTTTGTTAGAAATAATGTTCAGACACTAGTACCTCGACCAAAGGATCACCCGGTTGTAGGAACTAAATGGGTTTTTAAGAACAAACCTGATGAGCTTAGACTTGTCACTCGAAATAAAGCTAGATTTTATCCCAAGAATATAACCAGATTGAGGCTATTGATTATGATGAAATCTATGCTTCAGTTTCTAAGTTAGAAGATATTAGAATATTACTTTGCATTTGTGGGTTTCAAACTTTATCAAATGGTTGTCAAAAGTGCTCTTCTCAACGATTTTCTAAAGGAAGAAGTCTACATAAAACGACCCCCTACCTTTCAAGATTTTGATTTTCCAAATCATGTTTATAAATTGACGAAAGCTTTTGTACAGTTTGAAACAGGCACCCTGTACATGGTATGGTCGTCTTGCTCATTTTCTTATGGTAAAAGGTTTTAAAAAGAGGAGAGCTAACATAGCACTTTTCGTAAAGCATGATAATTCTAAACATTTATTTGCTTAAATTTTTATTGATGACATTATCTTTGGTGCTACTAATGATCTTTTACGTCAAGGCTTTGAGAAAGCTATGCAAGATGAATTTGAAATGAGCTTGATTGGTAAGTTGAAATACTTCCTCAGATATCATGTGAAACAAAGCAAAGGGGGAGTTTTTATCTCTCAAACCAAGTATGTGAGAGAGCTCTTGAAGAAATTCGACAGAGAGAATATTAAACCGGCAAGCACACCAATGAATCCAATGGCGAATATTTCAAATGATGAGAGCAGTGACTTATTTGATCTAAAGAAATATAGAGGTGTTATGACACTTCATTTTCAAGTTATAGTTTGCGATTATCTGTCAAATGTCCCGTATTGGAGTTCTCAGACCGGTTCATTACATCGAGGCAACCTGAACACCTAACTCAGTCGACTCAGGGGGCTAGTACCTCACCTGATCAATTCAAAAGGCGGTACTAGTTGCCGACTCCTTTTCGAATCTACCTGGCTGACAACCCAATTGGCCAGTTGGTCGACTCCTTGCTAGGTAGACATGAAAGGCGGGACATCTTGACATTCCACCTAGGATAGGAAGATGATGAATTGTCTGGAGCCCCTCACTAACGTTAGGTCATCGTAGCATTGAATGCGAGATCAGAGCCATCGATTCTTCGATGCTCGTAGATCTTTAAGACACGTCGGCCCACGTGCCTCCAGTCACTTCACACTAACGCTGAGACGTCCTCTTCACCAATCAATGGCCGACACCTATAAAACAGGTACTGACTCACCCGCCAGCTAACACTCAACAAAAGTAACAGATCTACCCCTCTATTAGTATTATAAATAGGGGGACTATTTCCTACATCAAGTTAAGTAATTTTCTGAGCTATCATTTGTCCACAAAAACCCTATACTAATATATATTTCCCCACTCAAGATTATCAGCTAACTTGATCATTGGAGGAACCACCGGAGACTAAACCCAACCTCTTACGATTTGTTATTTGTGTAGAAAGCACCAGGGAATAATCCGGACCAAGCACCAAGAGAAGTTAGTGGACCCTAATCACCTCAACAACTCACTTATTTGATTGTGTGATTGAGATCATCAACAGCTTGGCGCCCACCGTGGGGCCCTTCTACCTTACCTAAGAAGATGTCTGGTCATGATGAACTCCCTAGATCATTGGCCCACCACTCCATTGGCAGCCAACCAACTGGCTTTGTCACTCAAGTCAAGCTAGATGAAGCCACCTAGCGAATTACCCAATCTGTCCAGTAGCAACTTGTCGTGTTCTCTAATGAGCTCCTCAATTGGCTCGCTCCCCCTCACCCTCAAGCAACTCCTGTCCAGCCTCCACCAGGATGACGGCAAGAAGCCCCTCTCATCTCTGAGTGTGCGGACGCCAACGCTCAGTAGCAGAGCTACGGCAACCGTGCATCTCTACAGTCGCGCCCTCAGGCCCATTTTGATGAGCATCTCTGGCAACTTTCGCCTCATAGGGAACGAATGGGAGAGAGTCCTAGTCCCGAACAGAATCGTTGAGAGTGCTCGACAAGGAAGATGTCTTAAGCTCCGTCGCACCACCATGCCACCCCTGGTCCGTTAGCAACCGTTATAGTGCCCGGATACGACAAGTCTTTTTGATCAATTATCAAAATCATTATCAGGAATAACCCGCTCACAGACGACCTCATGAAGACCCCCTGTGAGAAGTTTAAGATGTCGTAGGTAGAGAAGTATAAGGGAGAAGGGGACCTAGCCAAGCATGTCCAGAACTACTATGATATGATGAACATGCTACAGGCTTCTGAGGCAGTCATTTGCTGGTGCTTCCCCATCACCCTATCAGGAAGCGCTAGGCTCTGGTAGAATGCCCTAGAGAAGAAGTCCATCAGTAGCTTCGAGCAGCTCAGTCAGAAATTCGTTCATCACTTCCTAGAGGTCACCAAACAAAAGCTCCCCCCTCATGTGCTGATACAGATGAAGCAAGAGCCTGGAGAAAGCCTCCGAAAATATTTCAAGAGGTTCCAGGGAAAGAGGCTAGAAGTTTACGATCCAAGAAATTAGAACACCATGTCCACCATTGTGGCTAGCTTATTAGACAACGAGTTGGTCGACTCACTTGCTAAGTAATAGTGCACTTCCTATAAACAGTTGATGGCCAAAGTTCATGGAGACATGGACATGGAAGACTCCAGTGCTTACAAAAATGCTGCCAGGCCAGCCAAAGCAGCAATGATAGTAGCGGCCACAGCATCTACCTCGGCGATGGTAGCCCCTGCACCAGCATCCTCAGTAGCCTCGGTAGCACCAGCAGTGGTAGCCGTCCCGGAGGCAGAACCTGTGCTATAGCTGGCAAGAGATCCCCCTAGAGCCAACTACTATCCCAACTGAGTCGACCGCATAGACTGCAGAAGAGAGCCTCCTCCCAAGTCAGCCCTTACGGATCTCAACACCTCCCTTACTGAAGCCCTCCACATAGCACAGAAGGAGGGACATCTCAACTCCCCACCTCCTAAGATGAGGTCAGACCCCCAGAATCGAGATACCCGGCAATATTGTCGGTATCACCGAGACCATGGACACCTCACTTACAATTGTCAGATCCTCTAGAGAGATATTGAAGATTGATTGAGGGGGATTCTTGAGGAAATTCGCCTACACAAGGGATAGGAGAGAACCCCCACCAGCACCGGCCGATAGGAGGTCCCACTCCAGATCACCTCACCTATAACCAAAGCCTACAACCCAGGCAGCTGGAGTAGGTAGCCAGAATGTCATTCTTACCATTAGAGGTGGCCCCACAGTAGGAGGGTCCTCCAACAACGTTTGCAAGAAGTATGCCAAGCGAGCTTTACAAATTGATCGAGCTGATAAGAAGCCGAGAGCAGGAGAGGTCATCTCCTTTGGTGACTCAGACTTAGAGGGAGTTGAGACTCAACATGATGATACCATCATCATCACAGCTAGGATAGGTAGCTTCCAGGTCAAGAGAGTCATGGTCGACACTGGCAGCTCGGCAGACATTCTATACATCGATGCTTTCGATCAGATGGGTATCGATAGATCTATGTTGCAGCCTTGTCAGGGCGCAATCATCAGATTCACAAGACATGCAATCATTTTAGAAGGGGTCATAACACTTCCCCTAACGGTCGGAGAGTATCACCGTCAATCCACAGTCGAAACTCAATTCCTGGCGATGAATATCAAGTCGGCCTACAATGTAATTTTGGGTAGAGTAGCCCTCAACAGCTTGTGGGTGATACTCTCCACTTATCACTAGATGATCAAGTTCCCAACTCCTATGAGAGTAATAATAGTCAGGAGCAAACAACGGAAAGCTAGATCATGTTATTTGCTCTCGATGAAGGGGAAGGGAACTGCAGAGACACTTCCCATCAATAAGACAAGCCTCCAGATAGAGAAGAAGTTATAGTGGGAGAGGATGACTCTTGTCGAAGAACTCCAAGGGATCCCGGTTGACTCTAAAGGAAAGAAGAAGATCAAGATAGGATCCAGCCTTGTGGACCCTCAGCGGAGTGCTGTGATTGAGTTCCTACTCGCTAACACCGACGTGTTAACTTGGGGACCAGAAGACATGCCGGGGATCCACACGAGAGTCGTGACCCATGAACTGTCTATCGACCGATATACCAAGCCAGTTCGGTAGAAGAAGAGACATCTCGGCCCCGAGAGACAGAAGGTGGCTGTGGATGCGATCGACCGACTCCTGCGAGCCGGTTTCATTCAAGAAGTCTAATACCCAGAATGGCTGTCAATATGGTACTAGTAAAGAAAACCCTCAATAGGTGGAAGATGTGTGTGGACTTCACGGACCTCAACCAAGCATGTCTAAAAGACAGTTACCCACTCCCCTGGATTGACCAGTTAGTAGACGATAGCGCTAGCTATGAACTGCTACATTTCATGGATGCCTTCTTGGCTACAACCAGATCCTTATGGCGGAGCTTTACCAAGAGAAGGCATCTTTTTATCACAGACCAAGGGACTGTTTTTCCAAAAGTGTGTGTGTGTGTGTGTGTGTGTGTGTGTGTGTGTGTGTGTGTGTGTGTGTGTGTGTGTGTATAGTAATACTAAGTCAATAGTACATCAGCGCTCCTCTCCAACACAAGAGAGAAATATGCCATAGTGAGACATCCCTCACTGGAACAAAATTGAAAACTTAAAACAAGGTACACACCCAAGCAATGAGCAGACCATACGGTGCTCGAGAAAAATTACAAGTACACCAAATACATACAAAATGAGAGTTGTCCACATATAAGCTCTAGAGTCACAAATAGAAACTGAAAAACTAGGAAAATAGAAAGAACAGATAGGGATCCAACCATATGCCACAGCTTTAACCTGAACATTACCTCAGCTTCTTCGAACAAAAGTAAAGCCCACCTTGTCTTGCCATAACAAATGCTGTATGTGAATGGGAAGCTCCGATTTATCAAAGAAATATTGTAGATGGGGAAGAGAGTGTCCTAGCTTCGAGAGGGCATCAGAGACTTGATTTGCTTCGTGAACAAAATCGATGACAGGGATGTCTTGCAGGCGTAGCTACATGGTTTAACAAATATTAGTTAACTTCCAGAATGGGCATAAGTGTCCTATGCTCTTCACTAGGCTCTTGGAGTCAGAATAGGCAGTGACAGAGTTTAAACTCAATTCTTCTACCAACTCAGCTCCTAGTGCTAAGGCATGGATTTCCCCTTAAAAATTAGTACCAGCACCTTTCGGTCCTGCAAAGGCACAAAGAAGTTTCCCTGTGTGATCTTAGATAACTCCTTCGATGGCCATTTGGTTCTCACGACAAGATCCATCGACATTCAATGCTAGTGAGTTCGCCTTCAGAGGGGTCCAAGCACACCTGAAAACTTTTTTAGCTTTTGGGACTTTGGGCATGATGCCAAGAGTTATCAAAGAATCAATACCATACTTCGACGAGTGCACCACAGGTTTAACTAGATGATCAGCAAGTTGAAGGGAATCAAGTATGACCATTCTAGCATGCATATGGTCCTTAATCATGCCTCCATAGATGGTGTTATTTCTATAGCAACAAATTTGACGAGAAATGGAGATGCAAGCTAATCTAGCCATGATCGAGAAGTGACACTTTCCTTTACAATGCCGAAACCACCATTTAATTCCTGTAGTAATGGATTGTGAGGGAAAGAATGGCACAACAAAAATCATGTTGAAATAAGACCATAGGGATTGAGCAATCTCACCATTAGCGAATAGATGATCCAGAGATTTTGAATTGCTGTTGAGGTAGCACACACACTTTGAAGCTATAGAGATGCCACACTGTTGAATGTGCTTATCCATTGGAAGGATGTTGGAGAAAATCTTCCAGCAGAGAAGCTTGGCAGAACTGGGTATAGATGTGGCCCAAATTTCATCCAGAATGTGAATGGGGGGAATTATGGACATGAATAGATTCCCAAGTTGATTTAGTGGAAAATAAACCTGAATTTTCAAGAGCCCGGTGCCGAATGTCATCATTCTCCGAGAGCCTAGGGGCATGAGCATATACGGACTACACCACATTGGAACCAAGAGATGGGATAAAATCATTAAAAACCAAATGCCATTATGATGAAGCTCCCTAGGTTTCAAGTTGATATCCTCATTGGGACTGAGAATATCAAGGAGAAACTCAGGGTGCCATCTGTCATGCTAGAAAGAAACATTGCCTTTGCCAATGGTCCATGAGCAGCAATTTGCAAATTTGTGTTTCATAGCAAGAATATCCTTCTATTCTTTGGAGCATCTCTGAGTCCAAGTAACAGAGGATGTATGGGCCTTGTATTTGGCTCTCACGAACGTAGCCCATATAGATGTTTGCTGACAGAACACTACTTGAGGAGAAAAGCCTGCTTAACATCCGCAAGTCTACGGAAGCCCAATCCTCCTTCACAAGTGGGATGACACAGTTTGTGCCACTGAAGCCAATGTTTTTTACTACTAGATTCAGAATTTCCTGAAAAGAAATTTGCAAATAGACCTTCAATGATGTTATAAACTGACTTGGGGAGAGATATGGAAGCAAGCAAATGGATAGGACTACTACTGAGGACATGTTTGATGAGAATGATCCTCCCCACCTGACTCAGAAGTTTACAATGCCATCCTTGATGTCTAGCTTTAATTCTATCAATGAGAGGGAGAAAGTTTGCAATCTTCCTTTGACCAAGGCTAATAGGAACACCTAGATATTTCATAGGGAATGTCCCATGAGAGAAGTTTAGAGTGTTCACAATAATTCTTGTATGAGAACGAGGAGCTTTGGATTTAATATAGTAGCGGCTCTTAGATTGAATTAGGAATTGGCCAGAGCTTTGCATGTACAGGTTGAGGAATTGCATAATGTGGATGAGAGAGTGACGAGCTACATTAGCAAAGATCATTAAGTCATCTGCAAAAAGGAGGTGGGTGGGACATCTAGCCAAGGTAGTAGAGAATTGAGCTTGTTGAGGAATAAAATGAGAAAACCCTAGGGATAGAACTTCCTCTGCTATAATGAACAGGCTTGGGGATAATGGATCCCCTTGCCTTAATCCATGGGAGCTATGAAAATAACCCTTATAGACTCCTTGGAATACCACTGAGAAGTGACAGTGGCTAATACATACTTTAATGAGGTTGGTCCATTCCCTAGAAAAACCAAAGCGAGACAACACTGACCAAAGAAAATCCCATTCTAATCGGCCATAAGCTTTGTGCATATCCAGATTCAAAATGATGTTAGGATGTTTGGCAAGTTTATCAAGTTCCCTACAAATTTCTTGAGTTAAACCAATGTTGTCGGCAATGTTGCGACCTTTCACAAAAGCACCCTGATGAGGGGATATGATATTAGGTAGTAGAGGGGCAAGTCTAGCACATATGGCTTTAGCAAAAATTTTGTATAATGTAGTACAAAGACTGATGGGCCTGAAGTCAGTGATGCTGTGGATAGGTTGTTTTTTGGGGATAAGGATCAGGAGAGTATGAGTGATAGCCTCAAGAAGTTTTTTAGTGATGAGAAATTCATTAGCAGCTAGATGGATTAAGGGGCCAATGATATGCCACATCGAGGTGAAAAAGGAGGCTAAAAATCCATCCACGCCAGCCGCACTATCCACAGGAATGGCGGTGGTGGCCGATTGGAGTTCTTCCAAACTGAAAGGACTAAGGAGAGCAGAGTTTATACCTGGAGATATTCTGGTGGGTATCAGGTTAATAAGGATCTCCTCAATATGATGAGGCTCCGAAGAAAGAAGACAGGCAAAGTAAGCTACGATGGCATTGTGGATGGTTTCATGGCCATGAAGATCCTCCTCATTAGGGCCCTTGATAGAATTAATTTTATCGTGGGTGGGTGGACTACGAACAATTCCATGGAAAAACTTGAAGTTAGCATCACCTTCCTGAAGTCATTTGATATGAGACTTTTGTTTCTAGAAATATCTTCTCTGATGGACATTTCTTTCCATGCAGCTTTGTTGACTATGAACTTGGCATAGGAATCTGTGCACCATGACTCTTGCAAGGATGATTCCAGGGAATTTATCTCTGTTTCAAGAGAGTTTTTTTTTGGTGAAAATATTGCCAAAAGTGGAAGTATTCCACTGTTTAAGAGCTTGTCTCAGAGCTTTGAGTTTGATGCATATATCTTCAAGGGGAGATTGAGCATACTGGATTTGCCATTGATGGTGCACAAGTTCTTTAAAAGATTCATGACGCAACCACATGCGTTGGTAGTGCCATAGTCTAGGGCCAGAGTAGGAGTGGATACTCTAAGATAGAATGATAGGGGAGTGATCATAGAAGGATCTATGGAGGACTTGAGCTGGTAGACCCCCAGTTAGGAGTAGGTCTGAGGATTGGAGAATTCTATCTAGAATCTTCCCAAGTACGACAATTGCCCTCCATGTTGTTGCACCAGGAAAATTTGTTTCCTGATGTGGTGACAGGAGCCATCTAACAACCATGGATACAGCAGTTGAAATCTTCCATGGCTTGAGGTTGAGGGAGAGCCCCACCAATTTAGTCTTGGAGAGAGGAGATGGTGTTAAAATCCCCCCCCACCCACCCTGAGCCAGGGATTGTTTTTGATAGAGTGGATACAACGCAGATGATCCCACAAGTCCCTTCTGCTCTGTACAGTGTGTTTGCCATAAACCATCGACAACATAAAGGGACTATCATTCATACTGATTGAAACAATTATGCACTGTATATCATTTCGGATTGTGGTAATTTGGATTTCTGGCCTCCAGAGGATCCAGATTTTACCCCCGAGCTCCTCATTCGTAATCTAGCTGGATGATTCACAAAAGAAATGGAACTTTTTGATGTAATTAGAGGAGACGATGGGTTCAATGATAGCAAGCAAAAGAGGTTTGTGTTCAGCAATGAGTTGTTGATAATACCCAAAATTATCAGGGTTGGCAATGCCCTTGACATTCCAAAAAATCATTTTCCTACTAATCATAGAGAGGTTTGATTAGGGTCTTTCCTGACCCTGAGTTGGACTTTGAGGGGTTGGTCGGGATGTCGCTTGTTCCTTTTGGAGCTTTGGGGGAATTTGGAGAGGGTGTTATCAGAGTTATGACCTTAAAGGAAAAGGGGTTCAGTAGACGGGTACTCCCCTTTAGAATCATAAGTGTTCGATTTGTTTCTGTTAGGTGGATTTTGTGCGTCATGCACAAAATTACATGGAGAGTTGGGTGCAGATTCTTCAGACGATGAGGAGCTAGTAATTGAGTCTTCTTTTGAAGGAACATCTGGAAATGGGGTTGGATCTGTGGGTAAAGAATAGAACTCAGGAACATTCTGATTCATGTCAGAAGGGACGGGAGTAGCTGAAGAAATAGGAGCTTTCAGACGAGCCTATTCTAATATGGCCACTTGCCTATTGACCACATCCCAGAAAACTTGATTAGCTGCAATGTTGGATTGGGGATGGGGAGGTGGCACACTGAATGCTACCAATTTTCTTTTCTGTTTGCCTTTGGATGGCCCTTTGACTATAGAGGAAGAAGATGGTTTTAGTGGGGTGTTGGGGTGAGCTGGGCCTGTGGCAGAGGTTGTGATCTAGGGAGGAGGAGGGGGAGGAGGGTGATTAAGGGTCGAATTTGACGATAAGATGTGAGAGTCTGCAAGCCGCTTGGACTGGTTGTTAACATTAGAATCATGATTAGGAGGAGGAGGAGGATTGCTTGAATTGTTGGGATCATTGGGGTGTGGAGGCATTGTAGAATTGCTAGCTCCTTAAGAATTGGCTGAAGATGGCCTTGGGGCATATTGTCGAACAGGTGGTGTGCGTCCCTGAAGCTTGGGTGCACACTCTTCAGCATAAGAGGCAGGTTCCTCAGTACAAAACTTGGAGCATTAAACAGATGCATGACCCAACATATGGCACCCAATACAATATTTAGGCATTCTTTCATAGATGATTGGCTATTTGAAGCCATGAAATAATCCTACCCATATGAACTCGGGAGGTGGTTTTCTCAGATCCATCTCAACACAAATTCTCGTAGCACTGGGGTGATCAAGGGTCGTAGTGGCTTTATCAAATCACAAGAAGTGGCCTATCTTATTGGCCACTGATTCAAGAAATTCTAGGATGAAACACTGTAGAGGGAGGCGAGGCAGTGAGATCCACACTGGGGCTAGGCACGAATCCTCTTTATGGTGACATAGATTGTGCCATCGGAACACCTTATAGGGGAAAGTAATGATAGTGATGACGGTCGAGTCAGCACCTTTAACAGGGCCTTGTTGTCTTGGAACCGAAGCAGAAAGGCTCTAGATGATAAGGGACCAATAGAGAAAGGTTTCTCCATGCCCCATGATAGAATATCCTTGTGGCAAGTTCCAGGGATGGGTGCCCTCCATTGAACTTCATCGCTAAGGCATTAGAATAGATTTCCTCCACTTTGGGAAGGTCCGAAGAAACAAAGGAGAAAGAAGGAAGCCCTTCTCTAGATCCACAAAAAATATTAACTCTAGTACGAGGGATTCTCGCAAAAGGTTCAACATCGATAGCATGAGAATGAACAAAACCTGGACCCCTCACAGAACGTGCAGCTTGGGTGTATGATTTTTGAGAAGGGGTGGGGGTTGGGGACCGAGAGGGAGGAGCCGCCGGAGAGCAGGATGGGGGGATAAGTTATGGGAGGGGGTTAGGTGGTAGAGCAACATCGGGATCAGAGGTGGAGCTAGGTGTTCGCAGAAAAAGTCAGCTTGATCTTCATTGATGATGAACTCATTACAGCTTTATGCCTTTACAAATGAATTCAAAACAAACTCATCTTTTTATAAGTCTCGGTTACAATGAAAATAAAAAAATAAAAATTATAGCTTTTTCCTTTAAATAAACATAGGACCCCGTTTATCGGTCTCCTGCTTGCGTGGGATCTTTTTTGGTACCGGGGTTTATCTGTGGACCGCCACGTGATCGGATCCTAGTCTCAGATCTATGATCTACACGATCAAGGGGATTACACCAAGGAAATAATCGCCTAAGTGATTGAAAGCGACCAAGCGAAGTCACTACTCTTCTCGGGATCAAAACCAAGTTTGATCCGGAGAAATCACGTGTAGATCTTATCTGGTGATCTCTCAAACTTCTTCGCTTTATGCATTGACATGCTCACCAAGATCTCAGATCTAGAATTCTCAGATCTAAGTGTAGATCGCTCTAGAATTCGACAGAGTCTTCCCCTCTTGCCAAAAGTCTAGATCTATGCAAATGAGCCCCCCATCTCATATTTATAGGCTTACAATGCGGGTAACGGATCAGATCTGTGCCCAGATCAGACCTGGCCGAGCCACCAGGAGGTGGGTTAGCCACCGAGCTGCCCAGCTTGGCTTTGTTTCATCATTTTCCGGGTCCGGTTGGTTCAGTCCCGTAGATATTCGTTAATTCGAAGCTTCGTAGTTGGATTTATTTCACAATTTGTCACCTCGGTGACTTGCACGCTTCGCTGACTCACTTCATACATTTGTCAACTCATTTTATGCATTTGTATAGCAGTTAGGTCATTAACGGATCGCCGTTGCATCGTCGGATGGCTGTCGATCGTCAACCCATCGCCACAAGTCACGTTGAGGAACTTATAGGCAATTTTCAACACCTACAGATACCCCCTCCAAAGTTTTTCAGTCTCGTTCTTTTATAGAAGAGCCTGAAATACTTTGGATATGATAGGCCCAAACCTTTAATCGACATAAAGGACCTGAAAACAGCTTCAAATCTTGATTTCTTCAATTCTTTCAGATCATCTGGTGCTTTGTCAAACGTTTGAAAGTGTCATGGTACTACATTTATTGTCTAACTGCTTGTCAAAATCTTGAACTGAAGCTGGTAATTGAAATTTTTTTTACTTTAGCTCGTGTCGGTGAGTTGCCGTAGATCAGACCATCAGACTTATTGTTATTCTCTTTTAGTTGGTGAATTCTCTACTTACAGCGTGTTGGCCGACATCAACATAGTTTAAGCCCCATTGGCAGTTGTTGAGTTATCCTTAAGAATATTTTATAAAAATATTCTTCAGAAACTTCTCGACAAAAGTGGGAAACTATTTAAACTCGTATACCTTATTGGAGTAATTATGAGGCTCCTCAGACTTGGCTACTGTGGTGGCTGCCATGCCTAATGGACATGGCGTGAGACCAATTGCAGCAGTTGGTGCATCAATGACAGTTACTCTCCTGACAACCCCGCTAAACCACGAAGCCTTACAGATGGGAGCAGGTACGGGTTATCCAGCTAAGGATGTTTACGCCGGCTTTTGACTTAAGATTCTAAAATGCCCCTTTTCTTTTTGCAGGGCTTACATCTCAACTCCATGGTTTGGTGAGGGTGTTGATGTCAGACGATGACCCAGGTCGGATTATTATCTGTATGGAAGTCTGCTCGTTCTTTTCTTTCATAAACACAATGATCGACAAGATTTTCCATAGTGGGCTTTCTCTCTGTCAGTTCAAGCTAGTCCTTAGCCCTAGAGCAGCTTTGATAAGGGATGTTGGTTACTCGGAGTTAGCCAAGGCAATTGCTAACGATCATGATCATCTAGAACTCAAGTTTTAGAAATTATAGGAGTTAAAGGCAGCAGGTGCTTCTTCGTATATAACTGATCGAGCATGACCTCGTCTAGAAGCATGGCGCGATGTTCGCGTTTTTACTGGACTCGAGGTTCAAATACAGCGGGACTGGGTAGAGCAGATTAAGACCACACTTGCTGAGAAATCCACATCCCTAAGCAACATTTGTTCTTGTATTGCATCAAGTGAGGCCAAGATAGTGCAGCTTAGGCAGGAACTTCTGATGGAGGAGGAGAACTTAAGTGTCTTAGAGCTGACAAGGGTCAATGAAGAGGAAGCTCTGACCGCCATATCCAAGAAACTGGAGCTCTCGGGACAAAAGCTAGCGGAAGTTGAGGAAGAGGCTGTGAAGATATTGAACACCGATGAGGAGTCTTTTAGGACTGAGTTGCAGAAGGAGCTCCAACCAGCTTATAATGATGAGTTGTCCAAGTTAAAACAACAAATCTTTTGCCATAAACTTGATGTTTGAATGATTGTAATTTCTTCATTGAAAGACTCAACTCTTTATTAATCAAATAAATTTCTATCCTCCTTTTTATTGTTGCTTATTATGATTTCTCATTTCATTTGAAATAATCAACCACAATACTCATAGGATTTTGGTAAACCCTCAGCCATCAATGGATTTGACGAGCCTTTACCGATTACCGTTTGAATTGGGCTAGCATGCAGATTATCTAAACCCGTTCCACACGTGATGTTGTGCTAAAAGAATGAAACTCTTTCAGACTTGGTGCTATGATGTTGAATACATAGGCTTTGCCTTCTTTTACAGGCAAGAGACTAACTGCTGACAATGCGTGTTAGGCATTGACTTTAGGATTATTAGCCAACCCCCAGCCATTAACAGATTTGACGAGCCTTTACTGATTACCGTTTGAATCGGGCTAGTATGCAGATTATCTAAATCCGTTCTGCATGTGATGTTGTACTAAAACATTGAAACTCTTTTAGACTTTGTGCATTGATGTTAAATACATAGGCTTCATCTTTCTCACGAGAATAGACTACCCAGCTACATGTATTAGACGCAGGCTTATCCTTACTTAGGCTTTGGGATAAAATTCTCCAGACTTGAATTCTGACGTCTTATTCAATCAGAAAAAGACTAAACTTGTAAGGTATGCTAGGCGTTTACTTATCCCTACTTAGGATTTGGGGTTAAATTTCCCACATGTGTAAGGCGTGGATTGTGGTGTTATTAATAACAACCTGCCACAATTTTGAATATGTGGGCTTTCATTCTTTGTATGGTTAAGAATTAACTGGTAACGCGTGTTAGGTGTAGACTTATCCTATTTAGGCGTCGGGATAAAATTCTTCAGACTTGAATTCTGGTGTCTTCTTCAATCAGTAAAAGACTAAACCGGCAACGCATGTTAGGCATTGGCTCATCCCTACTTAGACTTTGGGATAAAATTCTCCACACGTGCAAGGTATGAATTACGGTGTTATTAATAACAACCTGCCACAATTTTGAATATGTGGGCTTTCATTCTTTTTACATCTGAGAGTTAACCGGCAACGCGTGTTAGGTGTAGACTTATCCCTACTTAGGATTTGGGATAAAATTCCCCAAGATGAATCTTGGTGTCTTCTTCAATCGGTAAAAGACTAAATCGGCAACGTGTGTTAGGTGTTGGCTTATCCCTACTTAGGCTTCGGGATAAAATTTCCCAAAATGAATCTTGGATTGAAGATAAGATTAATATGGGAAATGAAAAATTTTATATTCTATTTCTCGACGTTGGAGAGGAAGGATTTTATATCCTATCTCTGGTTTTTCTTTTTAAGGTAAAGACAAACCTGAAACGAGAGAGGAAGGATTTTATATCCTATCTCTTACTCCTAAAGAGGAAGAATTTTATATTCTATCACCAGTGCTGATGTGGGAAAGGAAGAACTTTATATTCTGTTTCCCGATGATGGAAAGGAAGGATTTTATATCCTATTTCCAGTGCAAAAGAGACTAAAAGTGAGATCTCCACTTCGAGAATCTTGAGAGGTGAAACTAAGAGCGGGATCTCCACTCCGAGAATCAAAAAGATTCAAATAACTTTCACTTTTATAGGATTCACTACCTGATCTGAAGATGATTTTCTCATTTTTCGAGATTCAGCCCTAACCCTGGGGAGGCGTGACCGAAGAGGAAAGGATAATGTCCTTATGTTTATTACAAAGGGGATCTTACACTTGGAGAGGAGGAATTTTATATTCTATCTCTAGTGTGAAGGAAACTTTAAGTTGACCTCTTGCTCGTGGAAGGAATCAAGAGGGTACTTTGCTGGTGAATTAGACCAAAAGGATTTTTAGTGGACTCACCGTCAATGAATTTGATCAGTGAGGGAATTTATAGTGGAGAACAGATTAGGGTTATCCTCTAGGATAATGGGTGAAATATTCTATGAGGAACTTCCCGTCAAACTAGGTTATACCAAGTATACTAAGGATAGTACTTTTTTAGAAACTTCCCTTTTATCGACATTAATTGACTGTCGCCACTTTGAGTAATTAGGTGATACGCACCATTCGAAAAGACTGTGTTTATCACAAACGACCCCTCCCATTTGGGTTCAAACTTACCCATTGGACAGCTTTGGGGTAATGACCCCTACATCGCTCAAGGCCTGGATCTTATCCTTGAGATGGTTGAACAACTTTGTTAGATGGTGAACCACTCTATAGAATGCGCAATACTTCAGATCTGTGACTTTACTTGCCTCCTCCTGATTCACGATCAGTGGTAGCTGGATCTTATTGTTCTCTAGTAGGTATTTGAAGATATCGGAGACCTCATCTTTTTAAAAGAGTAGACTTTGGGGAATCTTAAAGTGGAGGGCTTCTGTTGTTGAGGCCTTTACTGCCATTGGGGCTGGGATTGCTGTGGCGCTCCCTGTTGCGATTGCTGCTGCGGCTGCACCTAGAAAGTTTGGTTCGAGACCGCTGCTCTCGCCTGCTCTTTCACTTTTCCACGTGGGGCAAAATTCTGTTTGGGAGCATCTACCGCTTGCTGGCCTCTTTCTGTCTTTTTCCTCTTAAGGAATTGCTCGGTTTGCTCCCCACACACCTTCAAGTCCTTCCATACCTTGGGGAGCTGTTTCCATTGCCTACAGTACGTCCAACGAGAGGTTGTTGTGGTAGGTCTGGAGAATGAACTCCTCAGTTAACGGGTCCTGACAATTCATTACTTTTTTCCAGAACCGCTTGACGAAGTTGTCCACAGTCTCTCCGTCCTTCTATTTTTCATCCAACAATGTCCCGATGGATATCTCGGTATCGTCATCGAATAAATTGGTGAGGAACATGGTCTCCATGTCGTCCTAGCTATTAACGCTCCCTGGTTTGAGATGGTAGTTTCAGTCGAAGGCCGCTCCTCGAATGGTGCCAACGAATGACCGAACCATCAAGGGCTCGTTACTGGAAATAATTCCCAGGTGAGAGTTAAATAGATCAAATGCTGAGTAGGTAAACCCTTCCCGTCGAACAGCGTGAAGTTTATTAGACTAAACTTTACCAGATACGGAATTGATTCCCACTCCCTTGGGTACGGATATGGTATACCCGTCTTTTTTACCTCTTGAGCAGAAATCAAAGTGTTGATCTTACTCTCGAGATCTTTTATCTTCTCATTGTCAGGGACGAGGACGTTACCATTGGTGTTCTCGAGGCAACCCCTCACATTCCGTTCATCAGGAGGATTATCGACATTACGGCCTTCCTCTCTATCCGTGTCGCTGTCTATTTGGTTGATGTTATTGCGACAACTTGATTCACCCTAGCAATTCATTAGTGCTTGGATTTGCTGGTCATGCATCTCTCTCATTTGCTGCATGGCCATCTCCATTTCGGACTTAAAATTCTCCTTTTGTTTGGCCATAGCTTCTTCAAGCATTTTGGCCACCTGTTCTGCACTGATCATGAGTGCCTTCCGGGGTCATCCCTCGCTGGAAACCATGTTATCAGAAGCCATTGTGGAGCCGGCGTCTGACATTTCATCATCCGAGGGTAACCCCCTCTGAACATTGCCGTAATTGGGTTGACGAATGGTCCCGGTCCGCAACCAAGTTATTCATTGAGATGCATCAGGAATGGCACATGACGACATCCCTTTGCCCATCATATTGATGGTGACTCTTTTTCTGCAGAAATGCCTTGACCTGGGCTTTAGCATTTCGGTTTAAGTCTGTCAAATACTGACACCTTCTCTGGAGCTACCTTGGTGCAGTTACATTCTAATAAGACTACCCTGATCAGCTTGGAACACAGATGATGTGTATTCAACTCTGGGGAACTCTTTTTTCAGGATTTACTCGTACCCCCCAGCATAATAGGGTAGGCTCTGAAAAATGCCTGTAAGTGTTCGAACGTGACTCGTGACGGTGGGTTGACAATCGACGGCCCATCCGACGATGTGACCAAGAACCATTGACGACGTAGTCAGTGAGGCATGCAAGTTAGTGAAGTGATGAAATCGTGAAATAAATCCAACGGCGGAGCTTTAGATCAGCAAGTTTTGATGAAACTGAGTCATCCGGACTCAAACATTGACGGAACTGCATCGATCGAATTCTGGAATTAATAAGACAATCGACCAAATTTAGATTCGACGTGACTAGAGGAAATCAAGCTTGGAAAAGATCCAGAATGAGGCCAAACATGGTCTCGGTCAAGGCCGAGACACCATTTGGTGACATGGCCGAGACACCTGGTCTCGGCCCACTAAAACTGCCCCGTTCCTATAAATAGAGAGGGGAAGTCCCACTGACAGGGGTTGGAAAATTTTTGGTCTGAGGTGAGATTTCTGAGAGCCTTTTGCATAGATCTGAGCATTTGCAAAGAAGAAAAGTCACATCCAGATCTCGTGCACCTGAAGAACTCACTCCAACTCAGATCTACACATCAAGGAGAGGAGTTGAAGCGGATCTAGGTTAGATCTACCAGATCCACCCTCTAGATTAAGCTTTGTCTTAATCTCAGGGTTCGTGTGTGATTTCGCTTGGTCGATTTCACCCACTAGAGCGATTATCTCCTTCGTGAGTTGATCCCCATCGACGGTAATTTCCGTCGTGAAATTATCACCGTAGATCTGTAGATCTAGCATCCGGATCTGATCATGCAGTGGTCCATGGATGGAAAAGAGTCCCTGGCATAGGGAAAGATCTCACACAAGCGTGGATCTGAAAAACGGATCTCGCGTTTATTCACAAAAGGGTCAAAAGTCATAATCTTTGTTGATTTTCATTGTGAGCCTTATAAAAAGGCGATACTTTTTATTGAATTTTGTTGTAAAAGCTAAGAGCTGTAACGGATTCACAATCATTGGAAATCATCACAACTTTCCCCACGAACAAGCTGGCGACCACAATGGTGTTTGCGGGAAAAGTTGGTTGATTGATTTTCATTGCTAAACTCATTACACCTTTATGGGATTACAAATGAATTCAGTTAAAAGGTCGCCTTTTTAAAAGGCCTACAATGAAGAAATCAATAAAAATTACAACTTTTTCCTTCAAACGAATGCTCCTGGTTGATTGATGACCATTCACCCGATGAAGGGGATGGACATTCGTCTGATTCATCTGTTTTGGATTCTGACATCAGCCTGGGTGGGGTCTTCAAGGCTCTAATAGTCAATATGGCTACTGCCGACCCTAGCACCATGGAAGACGATGAGGAGATGCCAACATGGGAAGACCCATGGACTCATCACCTCAACATGCAGTACGGGGATCGGTTTGAGCAAAGAGAGCCCCCCACTGAACATGTAGTCGTCCAAGTCAATATGGGCGACGAAGCCAATCCAAAGCTAATGTTTATGAGCAGTAGTCTTCTCCCAGAAAAAAAGGAAGAATTGATCGCTCTTGTTGGGGAATATATCGACGTGTTCACTTGAAACTACGAAGATATGCCATGGCTAGACCCGAATGTGGTAACCCATTGCCTTAAAATCAAGCTAGATGCTAAACCTGTCAAGCAACAGCAAAGACGGTTTCATCCGTAATTTATGGAGACAATCGTGGCAGAAGTGAAAAAGCTCATCGAGTTAGGCTTCATCATAGAATTATAGCACCCAGACTGGGTGGCAAATATTGTCCCGGTACTAAAGAAGAATGGGACAATTAAGATCTGCATCGACTACAGAGACCTGAACGCCGCTTGCCTAAAAGACGATTTTCCTCTCCCGATCACTGTTGTTATCATTGACAAGACATGTGGGTTTGAGAGAATGTCCTTCATGGATAGTTTTTCGGGTTATAATCAAATCAAGATGCATCCGGATGATGCCAAACATACGGCATTCAGAACACCTCTGAGCATAGTCTGCTATACGGTGATGTCGTTCGGCCTGAAGAACATATGCGCCACGTACTAACGGGCAATAACAAAGATTTTCTAGGATCATCTCCAGAAAATGGTCGAATGCTACGTTGATGATTTGGTCGTGAAGAGCCGCGACAGGAGTGATCACAGCGAAGACCATACAACTATGTTCGAGCTCATGCGAGCTCACCAGCTAAAGATGAACCCTGCCAAATCTTTCCTCGGGATGTCCAGTGGTAAGTTCCTCAGCTTCGTCGTCACCAATAAGGGTATACATGTCGACCCTGATAAAGTGAAGGCGATTCAAGATCTACAACCTCTGAAAAATCTGAGAGAACTCAGGGGGTTACAAGGGTGATTGACGTATATTTAGAGATTCATCTCGAATCTATCTGGGAAGTGCCAGCCATTCTCTAAACTGAACAAGAAGGGCGTTTCATTTATTTGGGACGACGCTTGTCAAAAGGCCTTTGAGGAGATCAAAGCATATCTCGCGAAGCCTGCTGTTCTTGTTGCACTACAGTCAGGTAGACCGTTCTTGATCTACACTAAGGCAACGGACCACTTGTTAAGCGCCTTGCTCACGCAAGACAATGACAGCAATCACGAACCGGCAGTATACTACCTGAGCTGAACATTAGTCAGTGTTGAGTCTCGTTATCCAATAATCGAGAAGCAGTGCCTTGCATTAGTGTTCGCAATTCAGAAGATGCGGCACTACCTGGTCAGACAGATGATTTATGTCATTTCCAACGTAAATTCGGTCTGGATATTTATGACGCAACAATCTTCCATGAGCTGGCGATTGGCAAAATGGGCATTGCTCTGGTTCTAGTACGACTTGCACTTCAAACAACAGAAGTTGGTCAAAGGACAAGCCATTTGTGACCTCTTGGCAGCGAATCCGATGATGGATATAGCCAAGTTATATGATGATCTACCCGATGAAGCCCACGAAGTCAACACCATATTGCATCAACAAGCATGGCGATTGTATTTTGACAGAGCTTCTCGAGCTACCAATATGGCAAGTGCTCTCAGATGTTCTAAGATCTGCGCTGGAGTCAGAGTTGTCTTAGTTTCCTCGAGGAAGCATGTCATGCCCCAAGCCTATTCGCTCACCGGACCACGCTCTAAAAACGTGGCCGAATACAACATGCTACTTATCGGGCTTAATTTTGCCAAAGATCTGGGGGTCGAGTATCTCGAAGCATATGGTGACTCATTGATAGTCAAACAGATCCGTAGAGACTACAAAGTCAGGATTCTGGATCTGGTTCCCTATCACCAGGCCGCCATTAAAATAGCAGACTGGTTTGAGGAATTCTTCATTGAATATATCCCGTGCCTTCAAAATGCCTACGCAGATGCATTGGCAGCATTGGTGGTATCGTTGGCACAACCTCTCGAGACTGAGCAGCTAGTTACAGTCAGACTCATCAATTATTTGTACCAATATATGGTGAAGTACAAGGAGACAAGAGCGTGGTTACCAAAGGAGTATACACCACCCAGGCTAAATTAGAGACCTAAGATTGGCGCTTTCCTATTATCGACTACGTCTTGCATGGTATTCTGCCAGAGGATGTGAAGGAGAGAGAATCAATCCGGTGAAGAGTTCTAAGATTCTTCTACGACACAGAGACTCATATGTTATATCGTCGAGGGTATGATGGTCTTCTGCTCCGGTGCCTTTCAAACAAAGAGGTAGAAGAGGTCCTTAGGGAAGCGCACGAACGTGAATGTGGCGCACACCAGCCTGGCCCCAAACTCTATGATCGTATCAAGAGAATGGGATAATTCTGGCCAACGATGGTCAACGACGCGATCGAGTACGCTTGAAAATGCCATGCGTGTCAAATTCATACAAACTACATGCATCAGCCTCCGAAGCAATTGCATCCTTCGTCTACATCATGGCCGTTCGAAATGTGAGGAATAGACATTGTGGGTCCCATCTTTCCTCCGTCGGTCAAAGGCGATCGGTTCATTCTAGCGATCAACGACTACTTCTCCAAGTGGGCTGAAGTAATCCAGCTAAAAAAAGTGAAGACGAGCAACGTCATCAAGTTTATCAAATACCACGTCATCTACCGACACGGTGTCCCAAGACAGATCATGCATGACAACGGTCCTCAATTCATCAGCAATTCCTTCATCAGGTTTTGCGAGAAATTTAAGATTCAAGACGTCTCGTCAATGGCCTATAATCTAGCTGCAAATGGATTAGCTGAGACGTTCAACAAGACAATTATCAAAATTTTATCAGAGCTTGTGAAGATTAACAAGCGAGACTGGGATGATAACCTCAGAGAAGCACTCTGGGCATATCACACAACCGTACGCACGCCAACCGGAGCAACCCCGTACTCTCTGGTCTGCAGGTATGAAGTAGTTCTTCCACTCAAAGTTCAGATCCTGTCACTTCGCATCACCCTCGCAACGGAGAGGATGATCGAAGAACAGCATCAGAAACATCTCGAGGAGCTCGAGATGTTGGATGAAAAGCGCCTGGAGGCTCAACAATGCATTGAGTTCTACCAAACCAGGATGTCGAGAGCCTTCAACAAGAAGGTGCGACAGAGGAGTTTCAAGGAAAGAGATCTGGTCCTCGCTGCTCGATGACCGATAATCCTTATCTCTAAGAAAAAAGGTAAATTCAAACCTAAATAAGAATGCCCGTTTGTAATAGAGATGGTCTATTCTAACGGTGCATATCGCTTAATTACCCAAAATGGCGACTGACAGTTAATGCTGATAAATGGGAAGTTCCTGAAAAAATACTATCCTTAGTATCTTTAGGATAACCCGTTTCAACGAAAAGTTCCTCGTGGGATATTTCACCCACTTTGTTCGAGGATAACCCTGGATTTATCCTCCTCTGTAAATTCTCCCACCAATCAAATTCATTGACGGTAAGTCTACAAAATTGTCTGGTCAAAGTACCACAATCCCCTCTTGCTTCCTTCCATGAACAAGAGGCCCACTCAAAATTTCTTTCACGCTTGAGATAGATTATAAAATTCTTCCTCTCTAAGAGTAAGATCCCCTTCATGATTAATGGAACGGCTCTATCCTTTCCTTTTCCAGGCCATGCCGACTGAAGGTATAAGTCAGAATTGGATTCTTAGAACAGGTCGTCCGACTGAAGGTCGCCTGAATCTTTTCGATTCTCTGAGTGGGGACCCCACTCTTAGTCTCACCCATCCTTTTGCTAGGTAATGCTGACTGAAGGTATGCGCCAGGATTTTCAGGCTAGGCTGTCCGACTGAAGGTCGCCTGAGTCTTTCCGGTTCTCGAAGTGAAGATCCCACTCTTAGTTCTATCTTCATCCTAGGTAACACCGACTGAAAGTATACGCCAGGATTTTTACACCAGGTTGTCCGACTGAAGGTCGCCTGAGTCTTTTCGGTTCTCAGAGTGAAGATCCCACTCTTAGTTCCATCCCTCTCCTAGGTAGCACTGACTGAAGGTATGCGCTAGGATTTTCAGACCAGCTTGTCCGACTGAAGATCGCCTAAGTCTTTCCAGTTCTAGAATAGAAACCCCACTCTCGGTTTCATCCTTTTTTAGGTAGCGCCGACTGAAGGTACGTGCTGGAACTTTCATCTTAGGTAGCACCGATTGAAGCTATGCACCGGGATTTATCGTCCGACTGAAAGTCCCCTGAATCCTTTCGACTCCCACGGCAGGGTTCCTGCTCTTGGTTTCATTCACCATGAGAGATAGAATATAAAATCCTTCCTCTCTCACCAATTTAATTTTATCAACAAAAACCCCTTAATCCAAGAAACTTCTTAGGGAATTTAATCCTGAATCCTAAGCAGGGATAGGTCGACACCTCACACGTGTCGTCGGGTTAGTCTTCCCATGAAAAAAGATGAAGTCTATGTATTCAATATCATAACGCCAAGTCTAAGAGAGTTATTCTCGTAGCACAACGTCACGTGCAGAACGGGTTCAAATAATCCGCACGCTAGCCCGATTCAAACGGTAATCGGTAAAGGCACACTAAATCCGTTGAGGGCTGGGGGTTGGCCAATAACCCCAAAGTCGATGAGTAACACACATTGCCGGTTAGTGTCTTACCCGCAAAAGAGTACGAAGTCTATGTATTCAATATCATAGCACCAAGTCTAAGAGAGTTTCATTCTCTTAGCACAACGTCACATGCGAAATGGGTTCAGACAATCCACATGCTATATATGAACCTCTGTCTCCGCGGCATCTGGACTTCGAGCCTGGTCTCACTGCATCTGGACTTCGAGCCTGGTGAAAACACGAGCATCACGCCAAGCTGCCAGATGAACCTCTATCTCCGCGGCTATATATGAATGGCGCCCCGCTGCCTCTAAGTCCTGTAAACTCTGGAGCTTGGCCTCCAGGTGATTGAGATCATCGGCGATAGCCTAGGCTAGCTCTGGGTAACTCGCATCTCATATCAAGGCTATCCTAGGGTCAAGGAATAGCTAAAACTGACAAAGAGAAAGCCCGCTGCTGAGAAGCGTATCTATCACTGTGGCCAGGTAGGAGAAGAACGAACGAACCTCTACACGGATGATAACCCGAGATGGATCGTCATCTGACATCAATGCTCTCACTAAGTCATGAAGCATTACTATGGGCCCTGTGAGCAGAAGGAAGAGAGTTAAATACTCCCAAATCAGAAATCGGTGTGAGTACTGTCGCTTGAACAGTCCGTACCTATTGGGACAACTCCTTGCCCTAACGGGGCCATCGAAGGAGCACCAGTCGGTGGCGCATCGACTGTCACAGTTAGTCCCTTGATCTGTACGTCCGATGTAACATCAGCTATGGTAGCTGACTCTAGAGGAGCAACAGAGTGAAGAGTTCCTGTCAGCAACAAGGAACGTTTTAATTTCATAGAATTATAGTTGTACTAGCCAAAGTTGGCTAGTCCTATGATTATCGAAAAAGGAGATCCATACGTTTAGAGGAACCAGCCTTGATATTCCCGGGAATTGCCGGCTCAGGCTCAATGTCACTAGGAAGAGAATCATCTCGGGGTAGGTTACACATCAAGTCATCTAGGGATATATCCATGGGCAAACCGTCATCATCAAAGTCCTCTATCGAGAAATTTGACATAAGAGGACGTGAGTGGAGGAAGCGAAATCAGGAATCCACACTAGACTAAAAAGACTTACCTTCTGTGGTAGAGCTCTTTTCCCTAAGCCCCGTTTCCAAACTAGCTTCCTACAATTTTTCTAAAAGAACAAGCGTAGACGCAATTAGAGGAGGCAAAAATTCTGAGTCATTCAATTCCCCTATTCGCCATCTAAATGGGGGATTATCAATATTAGATGTATCTGAATTTGCCAAATCAGGTCCTATGTTGGTATTCTCAGGCTCCTATGCCATAGCTCCATGCACTTGCTGAGTGAAATTAGACTCGGCATAGTCGGGAAGGGGAAAATCAAAACTGGTGTCACCACCCCCATATTCTTCTGCACAGAAATGAAAACCGTGAGCTTCGGTGTAGGAGTTAAAAATTGCCTATAAGACCCTGAGCTTGAATTATGACAGAGAGTTGACGATCGACGACCCATCTGACAAATGCAACGGTGAACCATTGATGCCCCACGACCATTGATACCCTACGCAGAGTTTTCGGCGGTC
>JBAKGM010000139.1:32834073-32850616 GCA_037177215.1 Asparagus racemosus
TAACTTAACGATAGAAAATCGATGGAAGTGTAATGTTAACTAATCAATTTTTGACATAAGCAAATTGAAAGAGGTGTAATGTTAACCAGTCAATTTTGCTAAGATAGGTTGACAGAGGTGTAGTGTTAACCGGTCGACAAAATGGTCTGACAGAAGTGTAATGTTAACGAGTCAGATCATTTGAGATGAGAAATCGTTCAGAGGTGTATTGTTAACATGACTATTTGGTCAAATTGAAACTGTTCAGAGGTGTAATGTTAACATGACAGTAAGGGGGGTATACTTGAAGTTGACACTGTTTAGAGGTGTATTGTTAACATGACAGTGATGATGTGTTTGGAGTTGACACTGTTCAGAAGTGTATTGTTAACATGACAGTGGTAGTATGTCCAGAGCCAACCAGAGGTGTGGTGTTAAGTTGATGACTCTTTAGGGATTTTGGTTGAGTTTTAGATCAGGAAGATTGATATTTCTGGTTCAATGGTGGATACTTAAACATGACCAGGATTTCTGTGGGAATATGATTTTGACTAGGATCAAGGATAATACTTCTTGAGAAATTTTTCGTTGATTGTTGCCATGAGCCTATTGCTATTTTGGTCAATTAGGCGATATGCCCCTTTGAGTAGACTATCTCTACTACAAGTGGACCTTCCCATTTAGGTTGGAATTTACCTTTAGTCTTATGCATCATGACCATGGGTTGACAAACGGCTAGGACCAGGTCGCCCTCTTTGAAGGATCATTCTCTGATTGTCCTGTCGAAGGCTTTCGCAATCCGTGACTGGTAGATTTCAATTCTTTGCTGAGCTTGAAGTCTCAATTCATCTAGTACTTCGAGCTCTTGGAGATGCTTTTAGTGATGTTCTTCGGTCGTCATCTTCTCGGTAATGGCGATTCTTAATGATGAAACCTGAACTTCGAGGTGGATCACAGCTTCACATCCGTAGATCAAGGAAAATAGTGTTGAGTCGGTAGGAGTGTGGACTGTTGTTCGATAAGTCCATAAACACTCTCTAAGTTTTTCGTCCCAATCTCATTTGTTGGGAGTGACGAACTTCTTCAAAAGTTTGATGATGGTTTTGTTGAAAGCTTCAACTAGACCATTAGCAGCTGGATTGTATGGCGTAGAGGCCACATCTTGAATTCTGAACTTGTTACAGAATTTGAAGAATGGTCAACTGATAAATTGCAGGCCATTGTCTTGAATGATTCTCCTGTGAATGCCGAATCGGTAGATCACGTAGTGTCTCAAGATTTGATCACTTGAGATGTTTTGACTTCTCTGAGGGGAACAGCTTCAGTCCATTTGGAGAAGTAATGTGTAATGGCTAGGATAAATCGATGACCCTTACCGGACAGTGGACTAATTGGTTCAATGATGTCCATGCCCCAAGCTTTGAATGGCCATGAGGTGGCTGTCGAATGTAATTCTTTCGGAGGTTGATGTAGAAATTCAGCGTGGATTTGACACGCATGACATCTTTTAGCATATGTTACCGCATCTGCCATCATTGTCAGCCAGTAATAACCTAAAGGACGGAGTCGGTCTTGAAGTTTAGGACCCGGTTGATGAGCTCCACACGTACCATCATGGGCTTCCTTTAACGCTTCTCTAGCTTCACTTGGTGATAAGCATCGGAGGAGAATACCGTCGAAAGATCTTCGATATAGCATCTGTGTAGTAGAATCATAGAAAAAGCGTGGAGCTCTTCTCTGGATAGAGACTGCTTGCTTCGGATCATCCGGTAGGATTTCATGTAAGATGTAGTCGATGATTGGGAAGCGCCAATCGTTGCTTTCAAAGCAGGTTGACATGACATGAACTTCATTGGCTTCAAGAATATGCTCTGAGGAGCATAAGTGATGGCTAGTCACTGTGATGTGCCTAGTGGACTTGGGCGCCAAGGCAAGTGTGGCAGCAAGGAATGCTAAAGCATCTGCATGGGTATTCTCAAGGTGAGCTACGTAGTCGATGTAGAAACCCTTAAATGATTGAGCGAGCTTTATGGCCGCTTTATGATAAGGTATGAGGTCTTCGTGGTGAATTTCATATTCTCCTTTGATTTAATTCACGATCAGTTTGGAGTCATCGTGAGCTTCAAGATATTTGACACCCATGTCTTGAGCAAGTTGTAGGCCGATTATTAAAGTGTTATACTAGGCTACGTTGTTAGAACATGGTTCGGTCAATAAGTAGGCCCGGGGAAGAACATGTCTATGGGGGTCGATCAGCACTACCCCCACTCCTGCGATGGTCGCACCTTTGAAGTTTTGCTTTGATGCTCCATCAAAGTATAGTTAGCATATATGGTGGTTTGAGGCGACATTTGACTCGAACACTTCATCTAGGATGTCTTTGTAAAGTTTGGAAGACTCTGGAATAGGATGCTCTGCTAGAAAGTGAGCAATTGCTTGGCCTTTGACTGCTTTCTGCAGCACGAATGTCATGTCTTATTATGAGAGCCGTATCACCCATTTTACTAGCCTGGAATTCTATGATCTGGGCTTTGTCATGAGTATCCGCAGAGGATTGACTCTTGAAATGACATGGATAGATTGACCGGTGAGGTAGTATCGCATTTTTTGAATTGCGAAGACCAATGCTAAATATTCCTTCTCGACTGGATTATACAGATGCTCAGCGTCAATCATAGTTCGGCTGAGATAGTAAATGGCTTGCTCGGGGTCATTGTCATTTTTTTAGCAAAGAGTGCTCCAAGAGAGTGATCCATTGCTCTAACATGATCTGGAATGGTTCACCTCACACTGGTGCAGCTAGGACCAGTGGCTTTGTGAGATATTGCTTGATCTCGTTGAAGGCTTCTTGACAGGCGTCATCCCAAACGAATGAACTGCCTTTCTTCATGAGTCTTTAAAATGGTTGACACTTCCCCGACAAGTTGGTGATAAACCTTCGGATGTATGCTAATCGTCCTTGTAAACCCCTGAGTTCTTTGAGATTTCTCTGAGGTGGCATCTCTTGGATGGCTTTCACTTTTTCGAGGTCAACGTGTATTCCCTTGGATGTGACAATAAATCCTAGGAATTTGCCTGATGATACCCCCAGAAAGGATTTGGTTGGATTCATCTTGAGCTGGTGCTTTCGCATGATTTCGAACACCATTCTCAAGTCATTGATGCGGTCTTGCTTGTGACGGCTTTTTATAGCAAGGTCATCAACATAACATTTGACTGTCTTCTATAGATGCTCACGGAATATCAAGTTCATTGCACGTTGATGAGTAGCGCCAGCATTCTTCAGGCCAAAGGGCATTACCGTGTAGCAAAATACTCCTAAAGGTGTTCTGAAGGCCGTACGCTTTTGATCATCCGGATGCATCTTGATTTGATTGTATCTAGAGAATCCATCCATGAAGGACATCCTCTCAAACTCACACGTATTGTCAACGATGACATCCGTGATAGGAAGGGGAAATTCATCCTTCGGACAAGCAAGATTGAGATCTTAGAAATCGATGCAGATTAAGATCTTTCCGCTCTTCTTCATTACCACCACAATGTTGGCTAGCCAATCGAGGTGTTGTTTTTCACAGATGAATCTGCATGCAATGAGTTTGCGGATTTCCTTTTCGATTTGCTCCATCAACTTAGGACGGAAATGTCGTTGTTGTTGCTTGACTAGTTTGACACTGGGGTCAATGTTAAGACGGTGTACAGCCACATTGGGGTTTAGGCCCGGCATATATTCATAACTCCAAGCAAAGACATAGATGTACTCTTGAAGAAGAACTATGAGTTCTTCCTTTTCGGTGGGTGATAAAATCTCGCTGATGAAAATGGGCTTGGGGTTGGTTTCTCTGCCAATATTTATTTGAACCACTTTGTCTTCAGTGGGTGGCTCTCTGGTTTCAAAGCGCGATTTCCATTACTTTTCAAGCTGTTTCATCCAAGGATCATCTTCAGGATCTTCGAACACTTCAGACTCATCAAGATCGTCAATTAGATCATAGGAGGCCATGTTGGCTGTGAAAAGGGCTCGAAGGCTAATGTCAAAATCCCAGTTGGATGTATCTGAAGAGCTGCTCAGAAAATCATCAGATGCTGGTTCAGTTGTGGTTTGGCTTCAGGAGAGATATAGGCGAGCCTGTGCTTAGTTCGATTGTAGTAATCAAACATTTCACCTTTTGGAGTAAAGGGGATCAAAGGGACTCGTAGTCCTCTATTGAAATCTAACCCTTGTTTTGCAGTAAGGCTATACCCCATCTTCACCATGATCTGTTGAGACTTCTGACTATATCAGGAAAATTCTAGAGTCGCTTTCGTTTCTTCGTCGGTACTTAATAAATGATGTCGTTTCTCAACTTTTTCGAAGAAGATTGAATCCGATGTATTCCCTCCAAGTGGAACCATGAAAGTAACATCTTTTGTATTATCCAGTTGCTTGAGAGTGGAGTATGATTTGCTTATTGGTATATGTAATGCTGTTTCCGAAGCTAGTTTGGCCATTAGAGTCTCGAATCTTGAGCTTTCAGACTCAGAATTTAGAGAGTAGTCGTAAGCAAACTCTTCTTCATTAAATATCCAATTGCCTTGATCTTCGGCAGATTGGTCGATACAGAGGTCCTCTAGGGTAATTACAAGTGGATCTATCTCCCAGATGGAATCATCAATGGGATCTAACTCGACATCTGCTTCATTACCGCTATCCTCATCATTGGGAAGGACAATCTCAATTGGGTGATTATCATCATACAAGAGAGAGTCAATGAAGTAATTCTCCATCCCCTTGAAAGGATGTCTTTCTGCTTCAATTCTTTGTTGAACCCCCTGTTCATCAACGTGTTTGAAATATTGATGAAGTTTCCAAGGAATGATCTTGTTGGAGTGAATCCAAGGTAGCCCGAGCAGAAGCTTGTAAGGTGTTTTGACATCAATGACGTAGCAAGTCGGTTCCATCTTCAAATCTCCGATCTGACATTACAGATCTTCCCAAGAGACTAGCTACTACTGGAATTAAAGCCGAGTATGGTTGCCGAAGTCTTTGAGAGTTTATGAAGGGAGATTCCCATAAAGCTCAAGAGTCTTCATGGAATTCTCTCAACCCTTGATGACCCTATATACCAAGTATAGTAGAGGGGTCAGTTGTGATGATGATCTTTGTAACAAGCATATCCTCCGGAGTAAAGGTGATGCAAGGCGTCTGCTGTCGGTATTGATAGCATTGCTTGGGACCTTCATCTTGAGGAGGTTCATCCAAGTGGGCGAGGAACGCCTCACTGTTGTTCAAAGCTTCTCTTGTATCCTTTGACAAACGTGAAAGTTCGTACAAAGTAATACAGGCTGGAATATTGGCAAGTTGAGCCATGATGTCATATTTAAATGGGGCCTTAAGGTCACTTGGAGGATTCTATAGAGCCTCATCGAACCGAATCTCCTTTTGCTTAGCCGGTTCAAATTGTTTAGACGTCCCTGGTTGATTGTAATCCCTCAGGTAATCTTTACTGGATCTTGTCCCCGTCAGGGTTACTTTCTCTCCCTCCGAATCAGTGAGTGAAGTAACATGCATAGATTCCTCTTCAATGATTGCGGAGATGGTATTGCAAATCTTAGGCTCTGGGAGAGTCCAGTCTTTGTCTTGAAGGAGGTCGGGATGCACCTACATTATTTCCCCTCTCGCTATGGTAAGAGGCACTAAACCTCGACTTTGCTGATTTTGGTGATCATAGTTTACCTCCTCCATCCTTGTGGTAGGAATGGGAACAACACCATTTTGCGCTTGAATTTCTGGCATGAAACCAAACTGAAGTGTTACCATGTTAGCAGTGACCTTCTTCTGCTCAGGTTTGAGCTTGAGGATCTCCGATTCGACGAATGTCTGGATCTTATCCTTAAGGATGTAGCAATTCTTCGTCGGATGTCCTAAGTTCCTGTGATAGAGATAATAATTAGGGTCTTTGGTTTTTCCGACCTCTTTAGGGCGTCTAGCTTCTGGAAGCTTCAGGCGATTCCCTTTGTTGAGGACATGGAAGATAGCGACTGTATGTTCGTCTTTGAATGAGTAATTGAGCTGGAAGTTCTTCCTTGGTTCTCTTTGCTGGTTGTTGTTGGAGTTTTGGACCCCAACTGCGAAAGTCTCTTTGGCTTTCGGTTGTGATATCTGCCCTTGTTTACTCTTGTTGCCCTTAAAATTATCTCGAACTTGTTGAAACGTTCCGATGGTTTTTCGGCTATCTCGGCTTGTTCCATCAAATCCTTCCTAGTGTGGGCAGTGACAACATCCACGTGAGCTTCAATTTTCACCAAAACGTTATGACAGCAAGTTTGTAGCAGCATTGGTAGAGGCATATCTCGACATCAAAATGTCAAGTTGCGGTACCGTTCGATGTATTCTCTGAGTATCTCATTTCTTTTTTGTTTCTCGGAGAGGAGTTTGGCCATAGTAACATCATATTGTTCCTCATGGAATGGTGAGAGGAACTTGGATTCCAAATCTGCCCACGATTTGATTGATCACTCGGGCAAGTTATGAAACTAGTCGAATGCTACCCCATGAAGAGTAACTATAAAGAGACGTGCCTTAATGGCATCGTTACCCACTACATTCCCAGTTTGTTGATGAAAGTAGTAGATATGCTGGTTCAGAGACCCTTTGCCATCAAATGCATGTAACGTAGGTGCCTTGAACTTCGTAGGGTAGGGAACCATATCCCACTCGATAGGATAAGGTCGGATAATCCCTACTTTCTTTAGCTTCGTTCGTTGAGAAAGGACATTGAGCTGCTTTTGGATGTCCTCTAAAGCTTTCGCTTCTTTGCTTGGTTTGGCAAGCATCGTTGCTCCTGACCCTGCATGGTCAGAATCTGTGTCGCTTTGATGCTCATGATCTTCTTCTAGAGGGTTTTCGCCGATTGGTTTTTTTCCTTTTGAAGAGCTTGCTTGAGGATGAGGATTCGACAAGAGTTGCTCAATCATCTTTTCTAGGCGTTCGATTCGATCGTCCGCCTCTTTCTTCTGGATTGCCATTTAGGTTAGAATATCTTCTCGGTCTGTCGCATTTGCTTCCCATTGTCGTCTTTGACTTGAATTAAGGGTTGGGTTTGATGCTATAGCCGAGTTGGCATCGCTAGAAGTAGGTTGATTTGCTTGAAATAAGGATTGCGGTGATTGTATAGAAGAATAGTTGAATGGAATTGCCACTTTCCACCTTAGTCTGGTGTTGTGAAACACACCCTCAGCTCCTGGAAGTATAGATCGGATGCCTGGAGAATAACTTGGATCAGGAGAGCTATCGGTGTCTTCCTCATCATCTTCGAAAGTTACACTTTGTCATGTTGGCAATGAAGACTTGAGCTTTGTTTCGTCGAATGCGTCGTCATTGATTATTTTGAACCTTTAAAGGCTCAAGAACAAGACTGAGACGGTTGAAGACCGACTCCTTGCATTGGCAACTCTCTTGTACTACTGAGACTACTTCTCCGAGGGCCACACAGTGCTGACATTGGTGGGCTCACTTCAGAGTTATGAATTCTCGTAAATTAACATTGGTGCTAACTTCGCTGACTTTGGCCTTAAAATGCGAATGTCGCTTACGACGACACTGGCCAGATGTTTGTCCAGCAGGATTATCAATGATGGTTTTATTCCTGTGAGGGGATTTTGATGAGGGGTTACCCCCATTCTTGGCTTCCAACGAGGAAGCATAGCGAGCATCGCGAGATGCTTTAAATCGAACTCCTAAGGGAGTTGATGACTGAAGCCCGAGATTAGACGTGTTAACATCTTGAGCTTTGCTTGAGGTGAGAGTCAGATTGTCTTTGCTTTTGGTGAGGTTTGTTTGGCTTCCAGCTAAGCTCAAACTATCCTCAGCGAGGGTGGTGTTCACATACGCGGGGGTCATTTTAGACCTGAGATTCACACTACGGCGAATTCTACGACAACTGCGTACAGTTGGGGAAATTTTATTCTCAGAAATAAATTCCTCGGACTTCGTTTGATCAAATTTAATGACCAATGTTTCAGTAAAAGACCCGAGGGTCTGAGTGTCGGTTTGCGACACAATCTTCTCATTGGAGGAGAAGGAAGTCCCCAGCAGAGTCGCCATCCTGTTTCGGGTCTTTTCAAATACAATTGACACAGATTACAATAAAAGATTACAATGAAATAAAGGAAAATTTTATAGTTCCTGGGGTTATTTTTTGTGTGCCAGTGGAGCGTCGATCTTGTACTCCGTTGACAAACTGAATCAAGAACTGCGAGTCTTTTGCTGACGGTGAGAATCGAATAACTTGGAAGCTAGCTCAGTCTTCTCTTCATGATATTCCTCTACGTATGTATCTCTCGTTGTTATTTTTTCCGAACTCTCTCCGTGTGTGTCGAATGAATGATCTCCTCTCCTTTTATAGGATAAAAGAGAGAGTTAATGGTCTTCTTAGGACGTGGGTTGGTGGCCATTAAAACGAGAGATAGTGTGGGCGGTTATCCCTTGAAAATAGCTCTGAAACGGCTATTAGGCGGACTTCGTGACCTTGGTGAAGTCCGCTGAAGGCGTGGGCGAAGTTCGCTGCAGTTGTGGGCGAAAGTCATCACAAACGTGGGTGCGCCTTATTCGAAAGTGGATGACTTGGTCCACTCGAGTTGACGTAGGTGGAATTCATTGGTTGGCGAGCTTTGCCTATGAGTTCGAATTTGATACAGAATTTGACTCTAGGCTTGGTCGACTAATGACGTCTTTTGACTCGGCATGGACTGTCTAGCGAGGGTCGCTTCAATCATCAGGCGACCTTCTCTGCCACTTGTTGGGGACTTGACTTTGGGCCCATTCAAAATGTTTAGCCTATGGGTGTTCACTTCTTGGATTCAAGCTGGTCATCGGTGTAAGTGAAAATCCATTTTGCCCGTCTACAATGACTAATTTATTGAACCAGTGGCAGAACTATAAAATATTGCAAAAACTGTAGACAAAGAGCATTTTCAGCATTTGGTTCAAGGACAAGTCATCAATGAGTGACTCATCTATGACTACCGATGGATAGGTTAGCGATCAGCGGGCCACACGTCTGTGGGTAGGTACTATTATGATGTTATGAAGGTAATTAGACCTATTAACGTAATGATAATGATACCCAAGATGAAATGAGAAAACTGTGCATCACTGAAAATTAAAATAATTACAAAAAAAAAGAAAAATCTATTGCTCAAAATCAGCCCATAGTTTAAGAGGCCCATGGTTTCGATCCTTGTGGGAAAATGGAGAAAATTTATATAATAAATCACTTGTCATTTAAAAAGTAATGATTGATATCCCATCATTGGAAACTATGCATTTTAACCATCAAACTTTTCTCTCTTTCTCTTTTACATGAAAGTGCAACTAGGTGATAAATAATTACAAATACCCCCGCTCCCCCCCCCCCCCCACCCGTCTATATAAGGAAATGAAGGCACTTACATTGTTTTCCTCTTTCATAATCTCCCCTCTACGAGATATACCCTACCACCCTCTTCCTTCCCCTTGACTGCTCCTAGCTTTAGGAGAACTCCATCGATCCTCTTGGAAGCTCTCTCACACACTAAGGAAGAAGAAGGAAGGATTTTGCTCAAGGAAAACTAAGATTTGTTGGTAAGACCTACTCTCAACATAGGATTTCTTGCATGCCTGCGGCATTATTCAAGTAATCATAATCTTTTCTTTAAAATGAGGATTTAATTATGAAATAAGATGTGTAGGAGTAGGATTTATGATGTTTTAATGATAAATAGTAACATGCATGGCACAAAGATGTCATCTTTCTTGATAGTACATGTATTCATGCACATGCACTTTCATTCTAGAAATTATTGTTCAAGACAATACTTTTCTTCATAAAATCATCATGCAAATTCATGCCTATAGCAAAGATGAGATAATTATCAAGTTACAATGTTTGTAGTAGGAATTTGGGGGTAAAAAGATTACATTGTTTTATGTGGTCCGGGGATGCATTTGAATACTTGTGCCAGATAAGTCTATGCACATAAACCAAGTAAGAATCCAAGTAATATTTCTAGCGTGTTTATCAAACACACATTATCTCGCGAGAGCTTTACCTAAACAAGATTAAGTACTGAGAATAGTTAGATGCACACACTATCCTTGCATCACTCTCAAGGATCTAGGTGCTCTCTCATTTGTGGTCTCTGTGTTGTTGGATATCTTGTTATCTGCTAGTTCTGTTTTATGATCTGGATTTTGAGATGCATGTTTCTTGTTCATGACTCAAAGTAAAGTGATACAGTTATATATTCTTTCTTATGATTATACAAGTCATACATTCATGATACATGTTACATGCACACAAACCACTCCTTTATATTTACCACTTGCTAGGTGGCTTCTTGACTATCCTGGTTTGCACACAAGTGGCAAATTCGAACTTGTCAGCCTTGCTTTTAGGCACCCTCAAGTCTAGTCAGTGGATGGGGTTTCAAGTGACCAGCTTACCTACTAGTTTATCCAATTTTTGTTCTAGTTTGCTAGTTACTAGACTTTGTTATCTTTTGGACTATGTTTGCTATTTTCCGCTGCTATGTAGTAACCCTGATATCTAGTTATTTCAGTTGCTATTCCAGACTTGGATGTCATGCGGCCTTGTTATTATATTTTTTATGAGGATGACAATGATATCTGACTGTGACATCCTTTATGTTTTTCAGTTGTCTACAGGACTTGTTGTTTACTTTTGTTAAGTATTCTTTACTTCTGCTACGTATTTATATTGTATACTTGCTTTTTGTTGTATATTAATTTCTCTGTATTTGCAATTATGTATGATTCTATGATTCTGTTCTGGATTTGATAAGTGAAATTTATGCACCGATCTTTCTAAAAGGCTTAAGTATATGATTTTGCGTGGTGTTTGGCATGATTATCTATAATACCTAGCCTAGTTACGTGCTCGTCATATGATTCCGAGACACTGGATGTGACACTTTTTGATCAGCTCATCTATCAGCTTATCTAGATTCTGTCCCAGTTTGCCAGTTACCAGCTTCTGTTATCCTTTGAATTATGTTAATTACTTTCGCTGTTATGTTGTGACTCTGATGTATTTAGTTTACTTCAATTGTTATTTTAGACCTACATGGCAGAGTAGCCTTATTATTATTATGCAGTAAGGATACCATTGATATCAGACTTGTGATATTCTTTATGTTATTTAGTTATCTATAAGACTTGTTGATTTCTTTGTTGAGTACTATTTACTTCCTCTGAGTACTTGTACTGTATACTTACTTTGTTGTATATTAGTTTCTTTGTATTTGTGATTACGTATGATTCTGTAGTTCTATTCTGGGTATGGTCGTTGAGATGTATGTACCGATCTATCAGATAGGTTTAAGTATATGCTATTAGGTGGTTTTTGGCTCGATTACATATGCTGTCTAGCCTAGTCACGTGCTCATCATGTGATTTCTACATCCTTTGATTCCTATCTAAGCCATCTCATAACGTTGCATTATCAGTTTTTCGTAGTGAGCCTCACATTTTGTATGTTGTTGTAGAGTTTTGTTTGGACTGTTAGCATAAGTAGTAGCTTAGCGATCATGGAGTGTAAGCAGTGTCAGATAGTATTCTTCGCATGGAAGGTACTGAGGCAATCACATACCTTCCATGCAATCATAGACTGCCGCTAAAGAGTCATTAGTTTCCATTTGCTAAACACTCACCTTTTGAGTTCTTATGTGGTAATTAGAGTTTGGATCCATCGGAATATCAAGCCACAGCTATTGGACTTCTTGCAGCAATGGAGGTGGAGAAGTCAGCAAAGGAGAGACCTGCCGTGGTGAGGGAGTTTATGGATGTCTTTCCTGAGGAGTTGTCGGGATAAACACCACCTCGTAGTACAGAGTTGTTCATCAATGTAGTATCAGGCATTGCACCAATATCCGAACAAGCATACCGAATGGCTCGAAGGAGTTAGAAGAACTCAAGGAGCAGTGAGAGGACTATTGGAGGAAGGAATTCATGCGTCCTAGTTGTTCATCGTGGGGAGCACTAGTTTTACTGGTAAGGAAGAAGGATAAGAGTGGACGTCTGTGTATGAATTATAGGGAGTTAAACTGGGTGACTATCAAGAATAAGTGCCTGATCCCTCATATTGATGATCTGTTTAATTACTTAGGAGGAGCCACCATATACACCAAGTTATATCTAAGGTCCGAGTATCATCAGCTCCAAGTAAAGAAGGAGGACATACCAAGACTACTTTCAGGAATAGATATGGTCATTTTTAGTTTCTAGTTATGCTCTCCGGTGTTACTAATGCCTTATCTGTGTTCATAGCCTTGATGAATCAGATCTTCGCCCATACTTAGACAAGTTTGTCAGTCTTCATTGACAATATACTAGTGAATTTGAAGAGCCGGGAAGAGCATGAGGAGCACATGTGAGTAGTACTAGAGGTGATGGGGAAGGAATAGCTATATGGAAAACTTAGATACTACGAGTTCTGGCTAAGTGAGGTTGCCTTTTTAGGACATATTGTTGTCAGCAGGTATAGCTGTTGACGGCAAGAAGATTGAGGATGTAGTCAGATGGCCGAGACCAAAGAATGTCGCTAAAGTTTAGAGATTCTTAGGATTGGCAGGATATTATCAGAGACTCGTTAAGGATTCTTCTCGAATTGTTGGTTCCATGACCGAGTTGACATCGGAGGAAGAGAAGTTCAAATGGACCAAGGAGTGTCAGAAATCTTTTGAGGAGTTGAAGAAGGGATTGAACACCGCCCATATCCTAGCCGTTCCGGATGGATCAGAAGGTTATGTCATTCTTAGTTAGACATTAGGTAAGGGCTTACCTGTGTTTTGATACAAAACAGCAAGGTGATTGCTTACGCCTCAAGAAAGTTGAAGCCTCATGGGAGGAATTATGCCATTCATGATTTAGAGTTTGCTGTAGTTATTTTTCACTCTAGAGATTTAGAGATAGTACCTATTATGTGAACAAGTTGAGGTCTTCATTGACCATAAAAGCTTAAAATACATATTCACCCTGAAGGAGCTCAACAAGAGGCAGAGGAGGTGGTTAGAGTTGCTGGCAGATTATGATGTAGTTTTACAGTATCATACCGGGAAGGTTAATATATTACTTGATGAGTTGCGTAGACACCTGAAGCTGAGAATGTTAACATCTCAGGGGGATTTAGCTAAGAAATTCTCCCAGTTGTAGATAGAAGTGTTGCCTTTGAATGCAGGACGACAATTGATGACGTTTTATATTGACTCTAATCTCGTGGAGAAGATCCGAATACGACAACCCAGTGATGAGAGTATCCAAAAGTTGAAGTTAGTTGAGGATAGGAAGAGAACAAATTTATACATTTCGAAAGATGGAACGCTAATGTGTGGAGACCGTTTATTCATACTGAAGGGAAATGTCCGGGAGGAGCTTTTGACAAAAGCTCATACCTTGGTATACACCATGCATCCAGGTGATTCCAAGATGTATCATGTTAATCGCTAGAGATTTTGGTAGGAAGGCATGAAGAAAGAAATTGCTGAGTTCGTATCCTAGTGAACGACTTGTCAACAAGTCAAAATTTGAACACCAAAGACCAGGAGGTCTACTACAGCCATTGCCCATTCTACAGTGGAGGTAGGAGCATATTACTATGGATTTTTTGATGGCGTTACCTAAGAGTCCAAAAGGTAATAATGTAGAATGGGTCATTGTGGATCAACTAACCGAGTTGGCACACTTTTTACCATTCAGAGTTGAGCAGCCTACTGACCAGCTCGCCAAGAGATACATGCAGGAGATTATTTGACTTCATGGAGTTCTACTTATTATCGTGTCTAACAGGTATACCCATTTCTTATCTCATTTGTAGTAAGAACTACATGCCAAACTAGACACTCATCTTTGTTTCAGTTCGGCTTACCATCCATAGAATGATGGTCAATTTGAGTGGACCATTTACATTTTAAAAGACATGTTGAAGGCGTGCATGGTTGATTTTGAAGGACATGGGAGTCTTATATGCATCTTGCAGAATTCTCCTACAACAATAATTTTCAGTCCAGCATTCAGATGGCTCTACATAAAGCAGTGTATGGTCGGAGATGAAGATCACTAGTTTGTTAGGATGAGGTTACAGAAAGAGAGATGTTGAGTCTGTAAATGGTGATCTACACTGGGGAAAAAATCCAAGTGGTAATGGATCACTTGAAGAGAGCCCAAGATTGCTGGGAAAGCTGGGCTAACATAGGTCAGAGAGCTTTGGAGTTTAAGGAGGCAAACATGTATTTTTTAGGATTTCACAGTCCCGAGGAGCTATGTACTTTGGAGAGAGAGAGAGGGAAGCTAAGTCCTAAATATGCCAGTCTGTTCGATGTCTTGGAGCGTGTCAGAGAAGGAGCCTATTGTTTAGCATTGCCACCATCTTTGTCCGTTGTGCACAACATTTTCGATGTTTGCTAACTTCGTTGATACATTCTGGGAGATGGTCATGTCATGAACATCTCTGAGCTGGAAGTCGATGATAGAATCTTTTTCCGATAAGAGCCCATCACTATTATAATCCAGAGTACGAAAATCCTAAAGAATCATAGTATTTCTCTCGTCATAGTTTCTTAGGATCCTAGCTACCCCGATGAGGCCACTTGGGAGAGCGAAGACGAGATTCGTTTTCGTTATCCACATCTTTTCGAGTAGGAGGTATTTTTTTGTTCCATCATCATCTTGTTCTTTGAATTTCGAGACGAAAATTTCTTTTTAGAGGTATATGGTGTAAGGACACTACCCCACTCAGAACAAATTTTGACCATAGATTTCGATCGAGTACTTTTGAGCCGTCAAATTACATCAAGCTCTATGATCTTGACATGTGTCACATGCCTTATCTTCAAGTGGAAGTCATAATTTATTTTATATTTTTCTAAATTTGACTTTTGGGCTTGAAATGTGATTTTTGGTTTCTCACAATGGGTTGGTCCCTAAGAGAAAGAGGTTAGTGAGTTATTGTGCCAATTGTGCTTATTGGATTGCATCCAATTGGATGGAGGCCCATTTGACCCAAACCTTCAATTAAACCCTCATATATAAACCTCAAATTCTCTCTCTCATTAGTTAGGCCTGAGATTAGGGAGCCCGCAGGGCAAAGAGAGAATTGCATCAACACCCAAGGTAAGTGTTTTCTTGCTCAAATATTTATCTTTTAGAAATTTTAATTTATAGGTTTTGGAGATCTCATTCTCCTCTTTGTTTTGATATAAACAAGATTTTGAAAGAGCTAGTTTTGCAATTTCGTGAGATTTGATCAAGGAAAGGATTTCTCTAAGAGGTGGATCTCAATCCACAATCTTTTAAGGAGAAGGACCACTATTATAGAATAATGTTAACTTTGCAAGCCAGAGTCTTTAATCCATGTTTTGATGAGATTTTTCATGGATTTTGAGCGGTTTGTGTTCTCTATAGTTTTTGAATGATTTTGGATAGTTTTGAGTAGATCGGATAAGGGGTTGACATCATTTTTTGTTTGGATTGCGAGCTCGAGAGCTCTAATGGTGACTTTGAATATACTTGGTCATTTGATGTGAAACTTGATGAAATAGAATCCCCTTAGTAGTAGAAAACTTAGTTGAAGTTGGTTTTGATTTGGCTTTGAATCGAGGAAGTTACAGATTGAAAATATTTTGAAACTAGTGGATTTCAGACTGAGTGCATGCGCTCGACCTATCTAGTGCACGCGCTCAATGAAATACTTGAGAACATTTTAATTTACAGTGTTTGATCTCATGCGCCCAAATAATGAATTTCAGTCTGCAGATGGATTTTGCAAAGATGATTTCTGATTTGAATTTCAGTCTATTGTCAGAACTTAGCTCACGTCGCATTGGGGGTGAGCCCACACGCTCAGTTCAAGAAAACCGATTCATTCAATTTTGGATTTTGACTCATTCGAGCTTGTTTTTCGTGATTCTTTAGTTTCCATTCATGTGTTATGATATCAGTATGCAATGTTGCTTGTTCTGGCCATCTTGATAAAAAGTAGTTAATAAAGTAGTTGCTTGTTAAAAGTTCTTGTGGCTTATGTTTGTTTATCAAAATCATGATATATCCATGTTTAGATTCAAGTAAAGATTATTGTGTTATGTTATCACATAGTGATATGTCATACGGTTTTGCTATGATATGCTCTGTTGTGCTATGACCTTCGATGGACTTATGCACGTTGGTCTAAGTGATACCTTGGACTTTTGTTTGCTTAGTTCAATATCATGAGACTTGGTCCTAGGGGTATGCATGACCAGGTACCATGTATGGTATATACATGATGACGATGATTGCTTATGTTTGGATATTGGGCATGTCTCTCGTGACACTAGACCAAGAATGTGTTCTATTTGAATCAAGAAAGTTATTAGTTTGGGATACATTGCAACTATGAGTGGAGGCTCGTGATTCTCCACCACAAAAAACTTGGTCAAATATAATGCATGATAAACCAAGAAAGAGAAACCAAGACTTATTCTGCTTACCAAGTCGCTACCAATTGATGGGGGCGGCAATTTAGGGGCGGGGGGGGGGGGGGGGAAGGAG
>JBAKGM010000139.1:32904573-32929133 GCA_037177215.1 Asparagus racemosus
CTTTTTGCAACAACCCTAATTTGATCACATAAAAATCCCCAGCTATACCCGAGGATCAAGATGGAATCGAGTGAAAGACTGAGTAATTTCCATCATCATCACAAGATAGCACAAATCATCTTTAAGATTTGAAGAAAATCTAGCTGTGAAGGGTTGGAGGTGCGAAGAAGATGGAGGGAAGAGGGGAATGAGGGGGGTAACCCTAGCCACAGCAAGAAAACCCTCAACACCAAAAGGGTAGAAGGAAATGAGGGTTGTATTGCGTTCTTCTGAGGTGGAGGGTTTTTTTTGTATATCCTGCGATTTGGGATGGAAATCGAAGAGGGAAAAAATGCAGAGGTGGAAGGGTTTTTTGCTCATAATTTTTCAGTGCCCATCAACGAACCAAACCCACAAAACTAAAACTGTGGAAACAAAATTGCCTATGTGGAGGCGTTGTCAGGCCCAGAAATGGGTTTCCGTGGCCCATTTAAGCAAACCAAACAGCCCCTTAAGATTTATATTTGAACCATACACAACATCAGAGCCTTGAGTCTTGGATTCATCTTGAAGCTACAATTAGATTTTGATGCAAATTCGTTCCTATTTCTTCTTGATCTTGTTTCTTCGTCAAGGAGCTAAGTTGCAATGGATATAAAATATGTAACGCAAGTAATATTAATGAAAATATGCTGGTTAAACACATCTTAATCTCAAAGCATAACTATCTAGCAAGTAGATCACGTTCCAAGCCCACTTGTAATCCTATAAGCAATCATTCCCCAACCAATGAATCCAATTTCGGGAGGATAGGGATCAATTCTTCAGGTGAAAAAAAAAAAAAAAAAAACATTGCTAGTGCGTGGAGAACTACAATTCATTAAGGCGAAAGCTTGCTCCCGAGATAGGATCCTCTCTCAGAAGAAAGTGTCCTAATTAGATTCATAGTGTTAATGCCTCTTGTCAATCCATACCGTTATATAAAAAACCTTCTTCATTGATACCATAATTGGTCTTTCAAAATTTTTTGTCTTTTTTATTTACTATTTTCCCTCTTCTTTCGTTAGACTCTTAAAATAAGAAAAAAAATATTTTTTTGTTGCATGAATGTATAATAAATTGGATGTTTGAGAAGAAGAGTTTTGCATAATTATTGAAGTGTGATTTTTGGATGACCCTTGGATAGATGCTAACTTTTTATAATTTTTTATATTATTTATTGTTATGAAAAAAAGTAGTATTTTGCAATACTTTCACTGAGATATTTAGTATAGTTTAATGCAACAATGTCACGTTCTAATAAATTTATTTTCGGATCTTAGATTTAGTAGAATATTATTTTTAGATCAATTTAATAATATTTACATATCAAATTGGAAAATAAGTGAAACTTTAAGATGTTAAAGTAAACTTTTTATTAAAAACAACAATTTAAGGTATTAGAGTAATGTTTTAATATGCATTACATGTGCATCTGAGCAAACACTGAGAAATAATGATGATATATCCTATCTAAATTTATATATATTTCTCTACATATATATATTTTTTAAGAAAAGATGTTACAAGAGATAAAAGGATGATCTGAGTGGACTTATTATAAATAAAATAAAAAGGCAACTACAATTTTCTACAAAGCAAATTTTAGCTTGTAAAATTTTACGGTTAAAAAGAATGTACATTGAGTTATAATAAAAATGGAGATGCAGGGTATCTGTCCCCTTACTGTTATACTAACAAAGCAATTGCTCTGCCATTGAGCTACATCCGCAGTTGATAATGATTTAAATCATGATAATCTTTTAATATGTTATAACTATATAAATAAATTATGATTAAAATATTTATAATAGTTTTTTTATACAACTCTTTACACACATTTCGTTATTCGTATAAAATTTTAATTGTTCATTTAAGAATTTATATATTTTTTAAAATTCTCTTCACCATTTTTTCAAGGGAAAATTGTTTCTAGCCCCTAAAATGAAAAGGCAAATTCGCCCCCACCCTAAGAATAAGTCAACAAGTTTAATACCTCCAAAATCAAATTTTTTTATAACCAATCACCCCCCTCCTGCTCATATGTGTCCCTATCAGTGTACTTTAATTTCAAAAAACCCCAAAATACCCCCTTCTCCTTAAAAAAACCCCTAAATGATCTCAATTGCTCTCCTCTACTCTGACCCTCAACTCTGATCGGTGATGGTGGAACTCATCCCTCCCTCGAACCTCCCACAACCTGCTGCAGCACCACCGCCCCCTTCCCATTGGCGGCTACCATACTAGCAGGAGCAAGTCCTCTGCTCCCTCTCCTCCATCGATGTCAAGAACCTCCTTCGCCGCCACGTCCCCGCCCCCCTCCTCCTTCTCTCCTTCCTCCTCCGCTTGCCACATGGCACCCCCATCGCCACCGTCCTTCCCTCCCTCAACCTCACCCTCACCTCCAACCTCTCCATCAATGGCAACCCCATCACCCACACAATCCTCTTCATTAGTGGGCCTCACGTCGTCCATGGCGCTGCCACCCCTTTTCCCTCCATCGCCGCCATAAATCCCACATCACTGATAAAACCTACGTGGACTCAAGTTGTTATTCTTATAAGTTAGTTGTTAAGATCTTGAGTTTATTGTCAACGTTAAGTGTTAGTCATTAAGATTTTTAGTTGGTTGTTAAGGCTAGACATTAGTTATTATTGTTGTGAGTTAGTTGTTAACCATACATGTTAGTTGTTGAGGTCAGCTATCAAAGTTGATTATTTACTCTTTTTATTTTCATGGATCATTGTTTGTGGGTTTAACGATTAACTCATAAGTTTAACAACTAACTAGTAAGGTTAACAACTATTTCATAAGTTTATAGCGTAGTTGTTAAAGTTACAGTTTAGTCGATAAAGATACACATTAGTTGTTAAGTTTACAGTTCGTTGTTAATGTTACAATTTAGTTGTTAAGTTTACAGCATGGTTGTTAAGTTTATAAGGTTACAGATTAGTTGATAAGGATACATGGTAATTGTTAAGCTCACAGCTTTATTGTTAATGTTAGAGTTTAGTTGTTAAGTTTATAGCGTAATCATTAAATTTATATATTGGTTATTAATGTTACAGTTTAGTTGATAATGATACACGTTAGTTGTTAAATATATAGTTTGGTTGTTAAGGTTACAATTTAGCTGTTAAGGATCCATGTTAGTTGTTAAGTATACATTTTGCTTGTTATGGTTACATTTTAGTTGTTAAGGAAGATGAATAGTGTACCGACGGAGGCGAGTAATGAGGCAGAGGATTCAACGATGATGCATCATCTCCCGCCATTATACCTGATTTTTTTAATCTTAGGTTTAGAAAATTACAAAGATGGAGGAAGAAGAAAGGTGAACTTTTTTGGATTTTGTTGGCGGATAAAATGGTTTTTTGGGGGGGGGGGGGGGAGGGGGGTTGTAGGAAGTAAAGGAGCAACCTTAGGAAATAGGGGTACAATGGAGAAAAAAAGTAATGGTTAGTTGGCATTAGATTTGGGGGTAGGAGGATAAAAATGTGGATTTAGGAGTTTTTGGCATGTTGACTTTTTTAAGGGTTGGGGCATATTTTGTTTTTTGATTTTAGGGGTGAGAAGCAATTTTCCCATTTTTCAATCAACGAACAAAATTCACAATAGGAAACAATTGCACCATACTAGTAAAAATAAAAAAAATTCCCTGCTTGTCCTTCGTTTTTTTCGTGTAGAAAACACAAAAAAAGTCCTTTCACTTTGTGCTATCCCTCTCACTTTCACTTGAATTCAAGGTGCACTTTTCCTTGCTCATGCTCCAACTTGGACCAGGTCCACGGAGCCTGTGGTCCAAGGATCTCGGCTAAGCTGGCACCGTCAAACTCTTCTCATTCATCCACCACTTTATTAAACAACCAATAAATGAAAGAAAACAAAGAGATCTAACTGCATATAAACAAAGAATCCCATGTGATTTTAGCTACATACTCACATTTAGAATGTTAATTCAGTCTTCACTCTAACTTTTACGAGGTTTTGACTAATGTACACAAAGTTGTTAAGACTTCAGAGGTATGAATTGTATTCTTAAATGTAGCCGTATGTCTCTTTCTATTTCTAGATCTTTCTCCATCTCTCCTTCATGTTTTATTGGTATACTACTTCGTCGACATAAATATGCACGATACTAGCGTTGCTATACCACAAAAGAAATATTTGATAATTGGAAAAGGCTTTATTATTTCTAGGTGCCTCCTCGCTAGGTTTTTATTTGTTGCATTTGTCCATTGCAAGAGATATTCAGGGTGGAAATGCAACTGTACTGCTTCGTTTATTCTTTGGGTATTCGTAATATAGGTATATTAACCCCCTTATTTTTTGTAATTATCTTATATTCTAGTGCTCAACACATTCTAACATGGATTGGATATTCTCTCATGTTATCTCACATTTTTCCTAGATCATTAGAATTTATGTATTTTATCATGATATACTTGAACTAAACTTTTGCAGGAATTTTCTGTCATCCAAACTGCGAAACATTGTTCAAATTATTGTAGTCATTTTTATTTCTTTAAAAAATATAGATTAATTTCATGTGGTCTTTAATCATCATTTTAGTTTTATTTTTATTTTTTAAAAAACAATCCATAGTATACTAAATTTGCAGAACTAGATAAGAACATAAACTAAAATTCTTGTAATTGTAACCAAATACTACTTCTACAAGGATTTATCCACAAGTAGATATCATACAAGAAATATTGGTACAATTTCTTTAATTTATCATAAAAAAAGCAAATGCAAAAATAAAAAATAAATAATAAAAAATAGACCACTGGCCCACCAAACTTTAAAACAACCACTACGGTTCAAGTTGAGGGTTTATTTCTCCGGTTCAGGTAAGAGCCTTCCTCCTCTATAAAAAGGGAAGGCCTTCTGAGTCCAAATCTACAAAAAACCTAATAGAAATCTAGCTCTTTCTATTTCATTGATTTGATTCGATCTACTTTGCTCTTATTTATATACCTGGGTTTCTATTATAAAGACCAAAAAAAGGGTTTACTATCTTAAGTTCTCTCCCCTGGGGACCCCTCATCCTTTTGGCAATTTTCTTGCCGTTATTCCACTGATTTCATATTTCAGCATCGAAACGTATCGGAGGCCAGAGTTTTTACGGGAATTGAGGTGGGTTTCTCTTTTGATTCTTGTTTCTGTAGTAAAAATTGCATCTTTGGTTTGTTTCATTTTGTTTTTAACATAAAGAGTTTTTTTAAAAATTATTATTATCGTTATTATTTGGGATTTTGCTGATGGGTTTTTGTTATGTCGTTGCCATCTACGTTTAGACATGAGATTTTGATTGGTACTTAAAAAGATCTAGATTAAAGGGATTTATAACGCTTGCATTGGATCTTGGTTGAAGATTTTATAGTGTAGTAGAATACATTGATTAACTTGGTATCTGAGTTTTTACCCCGCTTTTGTTTAAGCTCTTGCTTTTGATTCTCTGTGTTAATTGTATTTTACACAACTTTGTCATGTTCAGAATTTGGAGCTTGATTAAGACAGGCAGGAATCTTTTACTGCTTCATGGTAAGTTGATCCTTGAGGAATATGGCTGGATTTTTGTTAAGATTAATATGATGAGTGGGTTTATTCTAATGATTTTCCCTAAATTTATAATCTCTAGGGGGAAGAAGCTCCAGAATATCTTGTAGATAGCAGAGATAGATATCAGTCAGCGACCGATATCGGTGATAAGATTGTAAGTTCATGTGATACATATAATTCTATTGTTATGCTACATTATGTAAACAAATATTTCGCAAGATCTAACTGACTATACTCTTTTTGTTCAGTATGTAGTTGGAGGATTTGAGGAATCTGCTGACTCATTGGCTGCTGTTAAAATCTTTGATAAGTTGACAGGCAAATGGTGAGAGATTCGTAGCCATACTCTCCGCTGCTCGTTTACTAGTTAGCGATTAGTGTTTGTTTGCTTACATTTCATTGAAATTTGTAGGTCTGTTCCTACTGTATTGGGTACCAAACCCATTCTATTTAAAGGCCACTCAGCTGTTCTTCTTAATAAAAATCAGATCTTGATCCTTAAGAGGGAGTCTTCTGCAAGTGACGGTGCCTGGTTTCTTGAGGTGTTTACTCTTCATCATATTTTCATCATGAATTTCAATATAAGGCAAAGAATGATCATCTTTTTTAGTTATTTGCTTGATCTGATTCACACAAGGACTAATTGGTCATAACGAGAATATATGATTTGTGAATATACTTTAAAACGGGTATGTCGGAGATGAGTCCTAAAGGGTCTAAGGGCACGGGTTCAAGAGTTATTCATCTGATGCATAATATGTACACTCTATGAAATAACATAGAGGGAGTCTATCTGCAGCAATGAAACTATAGGGGTAGTAAATTCAAAACTGTCATACTGCAGGGGGTCTATGTGCAACTGCAAGTAACCCTATGCAAAGATATAGTTAGCTAATTATACTCGACAACATTAAGTTTGCATATTTAGTAGGGTTTAGATTTGATTCTTATCAAGACCTTACCTCTTATGCCTGAATCTTACATCGGGGTTATTTTTTAGGTGGATACTCCTTACGTAAAAGATCAAAAGAAGCTACTTGGCACCGAGGTGGTAGCTTGGAGTAAAGGAGTGAGAGAAGATGGCGTAAAGCCAATAGTAATTAGTGGTCCCTCTGGAGTTGGCAAGGGAACTCTTATATCCAAACTAATGAAGGAGTACCCCTCAGACTTTGGCTTTTCGATAAGCCACACTACCAGAGCTCCAAGAGAGAAGGAGCTTAATGGAGTTCACTACCACTTTACTGAACGAAGCCTAATGGAGAAAGATATAAGAGAGGGGAAATTTCTTGAATCTGCGTCGGTTCATGGAAATCTTTATGGAACGAGCATTGAGGCAGTTGAAACTGTAACAGATATTGGGAAGGTAAATTCAAATATGCTCTATTTCTATAAGAATTTTGTTCAGCAGACAAATTACTAGATTGAAGATTTTATCTTCAACTTGTTTATTGTAGAGATGTATTCTCGACATAGATGTTCAGGGTGCTAGATCAGTGAGGGCTAGCTCTCTTGAAGCGATTTTTATCTTTATCTGTCCCCCATCATCTGATGAGCTTGAGAAGCGCCTTCGTGCTCGGTATATAAGTATTTTTTAATACTATGCAATATGGGATGTCTTTGTTTTATAAGTGTTAAAGAAGCATATGTTACTTGCTTCTTGTAGGGGAACAGAGACTGAGGAACAAGTTCAGAAGAGGTTGAGAAATGCAAAAGCTGAAATTGAGCAAGGGAGAACTCCTGGCCTTTTTGATCATATTTTGGTTAATGATGATCTCGAAACATGCTATCGGAATCTGAAGGTGCTTTTTTTTTTGGTTATTTATATACAAAAGACAGCAGTAGTTTCCTAAATAAATACTAGTTATATTTCAAAACATGGTCTAATAGAACTTCTATTTCATGCAGAAGTCACTTGTTCTAGATGAGATCCCTGATGCTTCTTATGAACCAGGTAACTTGTATTCCTGAAAATTTCGTTGAGTCTATGTTTGGGGAAAATAATAATAAATAAATCTCTCCCATATTAGTTACCTTCAAGTGGAGTATGGTTCATCATTTCTTCCATTTTTTAAGCGTTAACTGCGGATATAATCCCTGTAGTTCTGTTGTTGCAAATATACCCCCCTTACATTCTCAACCCCGTTAGTTTGACGTTAAGATTAGGGTTCATGATCTAAAACATATGAGCTTCATAAACTGATTTACTTACTATAAACTTTTGCATAATGTCATTACATAGAACTAGTTCAAATGAGAAGACTAACGACATTGATAATCCAGCTGTAACAATAGAAATAGGGGGACTATCTGCATATGACGATAATATAGGGTGTCTATTTGTAATTAACCCTTATTTCAATAGCAAGACAATCAATATTTATACACTTTCTCCTTTATTTTGGACTGAAAATTTCTTAATATCATGCAGTTACTGAGAACTTCATAGTTCCTCTCAATCACTCGATATCCAAAAAAGATGCGAAGATTCAAATCAACTGCAATGATAGCCAATCCGAAAATTCGAGCCCTGACATGTAATTTTTCTAATTTTGTACCATTAACAATTTCATTAGTTTATAATCAAGAATTTTGACTCATCCATGATTTTATCTACCCATAGGTTTGAACTCGATGTATCCTCACTCAAAGGAGGTGCTCCTCACCGAACAAGAGGACTAATTATATCTTCGATCAAACGACTTTAACATCCGTGCATCAAGCAATTGGCCAAGATTTCTTCAATGTCACTGACACGTTATGTTTTAGATCGACTTAGAGATGACCGAGAATACATTCTAAACACCAAAGAGATCCTCAGAGTTCAAATGAGACATTGTTGCCTATAATTCTTTTGTTTGATGATGAAAGTCACATTGAGGTTCAAGTAATTCAGGTGGATCTTTAGTGTTTTAAATAAAATTTCTCCATTTTTTAAACACAGTTTTCTTTATCGCATATCCAATGGCAGCAAGTTGAATGATCGAATTGGAATTTACAGGTTTTGCATATTTGTTTTAACTGAGTTTCTAACTTTGTGATGCCTACAGCTATTGTTGAACACTAACAGCATTTAGTAATTGTCTTTATGAACCGCAAAGCCCGCAAAACTTTGGGGGGCTTTGTGGAATTTACCTGAATTAGGGGGCTTTGTGAATTTTACCTAAACTTTTAACTGCCTAAACTCTTGAATCCTGTTGTGTGAGAAAGCACGGCACTCATTAGAGGCTCTGGCAATATCTCAGGAAAAGTTCAATATGGCAAATAGGAATGCGACAAATAGTGCGTGTTGCTCGTTTGTTGATTTGTCCGCATGTATTTGGCTGATGATAGTTGATCGATTCACTGTCATTATCATGGACCAACGTCGCATATGGTGGCTGCAGACCATGGAGCACTACCCATAATAATCCATTAACAGTTAAAATGATTATTAAATTTTAATTATATAATCATATTTTAATCATTAACTAAATTAGGGATAGTTCAATCATCTATAAAAAAAAAAAATTATTTCGACATACTATAAAAATTCTACTTTTTTAAAGATCACAAACGGTAAAATGAGGGATGAGTATACATAACTTGGATCTTAAAAGAGAAATTATGATGATTTGAAGGCTGCATTTAAAAGAAATGTGTAGAAATTGTCTTTCAAGTTTCATCTAAAGTCACGATGAAGCTGAGGTAGATTCCTTGTTCGATGATGCAGTCTCATTTTGTCTAGGCAACTTGGCAGGCCCTTCAAATGAGCAGCTTTTAGCTCACATGAGCGCGCAAGGGCTGTTGTCCCTTAAAGAGCTAAAAGGGTCAAAGATGGAACAAAAATTCAATGCCTTTGAAGACTTTCGAAACAAAACTTTCATTTGCCAATAAGTTCCCATCGAATACAAATATAACAAAATTGATAAAACTATTGTCACCTGTAAATTCTGCAATGTTGTTTTAGTGTGTAGTGTCGGATAAGTCAACCAGAGAAATAGAGAATTGGTAAACATCAATTGTATACTACCTATCGGTGCATTGTGAAAAATAAAAATATCTTGAGATCATATATAATGGTACTACACAATAATGATAGTACACAGGAGTAGAATAGGGTCATTACTACTGCTAACAACTAACATGTTTAGTTATCATGATATTGTGCGGTTAGTTACAAAAGCACAACTTACTTCATCATGTTCTTTATCTAGGGAGTAATTGTTGGGTATTTTATCAAAATCATAAACCCTAATAAAAAAAGAAAATTTCAAAATAAAATAAGAATTAGAATCGCTGGCCTGTAAGGGGGGCAGTCGTGATATCACTACCGTAGAACAACAGTTGTCGACTTCGCAGAGGCAGATGAACGCAATTGTGAACTAGCGGTAAAAGCCCCCGCGAGGTAGCCGGTACTTGAGGTTATTGTGAATCTCAAGCCTCTTGCTCAGTGGATGCTTGCCCGACAAAAGATATCGATATAAAACAAGCAGAGAGATCAAAGAATCTTTGAGAGAGACATTGAGAGATTATTTTCTTGAATTTTTTCCTTTATTTGTATTTGAGTTTTCTTGAAGAACGATATTTGTAGAGCTTGAGATCGTCATTCACGATCAATGTTTTTAGCAAGAGAGGGAGCGATTCTATTTTTGGGGAAATGAAAGGAGAGAAAAACGGAATACGTGAACTAGTTTTTAGATTTAGGGATATAAAAATATTTAAGAAAATAAATAATTCTTATTGGATGCGGATACTGTTTAAACTCTTTAGGTATCCACAATAAAATTAAAATAAGGAGATGAGAAAATCAACCTTTTCCTAATTAAATTTTCCAACATCTGCCTCCCCCCCCCCCCACCCCCCCAAAAAAAAGGTTGAGTTTCGCGAAAGAAAAGAGGAAAAAAATAAGAAAGACAAATAAATCAATAAAGAGAAGAATGTCGAGTAGCTTGATATTGCGGATTCGGGAAAGGTAGCTTTCAGCTTTGAACATTTGCTAAGTGACATTTATCTTAACCTAATAGACCTTGAATTACACCCCTTTACCAGATATAAGACAAAAACACACACAATATGCACCCATTTAATGAGCGAGTGGGTTGGAGTGTTGATGGCCATGCTCACAAAACTGTCTCATGAAAGTTACTAGGGATTAGCCCCATGTTCCCTAACCACAAACCTTCATGGTTCCTTTCGTGTAGGTCAGTCCTCAAGAGATACTGCAACTGGATATTATACCCTCTACAGATCGTACATTGGACTTATTAAGCGTAAAACTCATCCTACCCAGTCACATCATAAGAGCAGTGTCACCATAGGAATGAGGGAGTAGCTAATATGGTGCAAGTCATAAATGCATCCGACGCTACAAAGGAGTATAACTCCACAGTTAGTGCTCAACACGAGAATCACTAGTCTATCTTGTTTCTATCACATTGAATCTTCTTCATAGGAATAGCTCGCTTATCAGAAGGTTGGGTTCCCGCTGTCAGTGACCTCTATTATGGGTTTAACCTTATTTCTCTCGATGATTCTAGAATTATATACTCCTAGTAATACCCTTTGTTAAATTGGACTTTAATAAATCCAGGGTCCTATATGGTTTGACTACCATTTTTAGATCACATTCTCTTTTAGAGTTTTTAATGATGTAATCATGAAGACTCATTTATGTAAAACTCTACAAGTGGAAGAAATTAAATATATCTGCAATAGACACTAAAAGATATCAATTAGTGTGAAAGATGTCAATATTTTTCCAACTTATACATGTCATCGAACCACAAATAATGTTTCATATATGAAGATATTGTCATATGCATGACCATATTAAGATTTCCCAATTATACTTCAATATTACGCACAATTATCAATAATTTCACTTATTCACTCTTATCAAATTAATGATGATGCTAGAGGATTTAAAAGTTATATTTGGGACATAGGACGGCTACAAGTTGGTTGTCTACAAGTGAGACCTTCTTAAAATTGCCTCGCCATTTTTTTATATCATCTACTTCACCTCTTTGGAAAGTCATTATTATTTGATAATTTAAATAATCTAATATTTCACACACACACACAAACATATTAACAAGTGCTATCATGCATAAATTCTTGTAATCATGTAACCAACTGTCAAGTGTCTCCAGTGTAATGTATGAGTAATAAAATATACATGATAGTGCAGTAAAAGAGGTACTCAATTGATGATTTAAACTTTAATTCATCATGTAGATAAAAGTTAAAAGACATGCCTCTTGATTTGGTTTGCTAAGACATTGCCTCACATCACCTGTAACTAGGTGTACTAGTTGACAAAGTATACATATCAATACCAACTCTAATTTTGCATGTAATCTCAAATGAAAGCATTAGACATGCAGACATATGAAAAATTACAAATATTATTTTCACTCTCAACTAAAATAATAAAACATCGCAAACATCTTGGCACAGCTATTGACGTTTGTTATCAAAAATTTATTAGCAATAGAATAGTAAAGTAGACAAATATTAATTAGACCTTTCATCTCTAAAAAGATCAAAGATGAAGATGTTTCATAACGTTTACTGATTGGTTGTGCTATAATGCATTTAAGGAGGGGACCTTGGAAATTCTCCAATATTAAACAGTCAAACGACGTAAGAAAAGTGATTAATGCAAGAAATATATATTAATAGATATATATGTATCTCTTTCTATAATATTGATCTGACAGCCATTTTTTTCCCCTCACTAACAGATAAATATGGCATTGCATATTCTCACCATACAAGAGCTCCAGTTCTATGAGAGAATAGAATTGCTGTGATGGTAATAAAAGTGATTAATGCATTTGCCAAATAAAAAGCGGTCATAAAACTTTTAAGAGAGACAAACATTATATTAGACATGAGAAGAAGAAAGAGGTGGCTAATATTTTTGCATGTAATATTAAATCTAACATCAATCAGATCAACTTTGTCTTCAAACAATATAGTTTTATACGATGCTACCAAAGAGATGTGCAAGAAAAAAAAAATCAGGACCAAAAGGAATGATTAATAATAACTATAAGCAACAATCCAAAAGTGACAAAGCTTCACATTTTAACAATCAGATTAGGTTAGTGATGAAAGGTTGCAATTCTTAAGAATTATTATGCAGCGAAAGGTGTGCAGGAAATAACTATTCAAGGTTATGATTAGATAGTTTATCTAATCCAAAAAGGGGAAAAAGAGTGATTTTTTTATAAAAAAAGCAAAGAAGATATATAGTGAACTTGAGAACATGCAATGTTACAGTAACTCAATCTAAACTCCTATTTCAAAGAGAGAGTTACAAAGGCAACAGATCTAAAGAATATAATTAGATGTGCGCGATCTGTGTGAGACGTTGATAGACTAATCTTACAACCAACAAAGAAATAAAACATTATAACTGTAAGAACACAGAAATCTAACTTCATAGATTGAAGCTTTATATAAATTCCTACTTTGACCCGCAAACAAACAAATAGATATTAGCAGTTTGTTAACATGCACGAAGCAGGAGAAAGAATAGAACACAGATCAAAATATATATACTATCAGAGAGCATGAAATTCTAGAGAATTGGGAACCAAAGGAGGACGAACAAATACAATAATTAACAAAGAATGATCAGAGGTTTTTGAAACTAATATAATTTTTTGAAATCAACAGCAAAGCAAGATTTGAATCTAGGTTTTAATTAATAGAAACTGTTGTTCTAGATTGTTGGGTATTTTATCAAAATTATAAACTCTAACCAAAAAAGAAATAATCAAAATAAAATAAGAATTAGAATCGCTGGCCTATAAAGGGGGCAGTCGCGATATCACTGCCCTAAAACAACAGTTGACGTCTTCACAGAGGCAGATGCACACAACTGTAAACTAGCGGTGAAAGTCCCCCTGAGGTAGTCGGCACATGAGCTTACTACGAATCTCAAGCCTCTTGCTCAGTGGATGCTTGCCCGTCTAGGATGATCGACGTATATGGAATTTTGGCTATTCTAGATGGAATATTCCGTCTAGAATGCCTCATTTTGTACCAGTGTGAGACCAAAGAATCTTTGAGAGAAACATTGAGAGATTGTTTTCTTGATTTTTTCCTTCATTTGTATTTGAGTTTTCTTGGAGAGCGATATTTGTAGAGGTTGAGATCGTCATTCACGATCGAAGTTGTTAGCAAGAGAGAGAGCGGTTCTACTTTCTGGGAGAAACGAAAAGGAGAGAAAATTGGAATACCTGACCCGGTTTTCAGATTTTTGGGATATAAGAATATTTAAGAAAATAAATAATTCTTATTGGATTCGGATACAGTTTAAACTCTTTATGTATCCACAATAAAATGAAAATGAGGAGACATGAGAAAATTAACCTTTTCCTAATCAAATTGTCCAACAGTAATCATGGTTAAAACTTGGTACCCACGCATAGCTAAGTGCCGCATGTAATTGTTGAAGCTAAATTTCGAATAAAATGCAAATACTATCATTAGTTTGACTAAAGTCTCTTTGATTTTTCAAGTCTATTTTTCAAATAAAAGATTGTCAAGTGGAGATGGATTATTTGGCTCTAATAGTTTAAGAAAGATTGGAGGCAAGAGGAACTTGAAGTCTACTACGTACGCATCAGAGAGAGAGAGAGTTCCGTTATCATGGACTGTAAGTTTATTCCCTTCATGTGGAAACATGGCTGCATATTTCAACTGGTACTTTGGTTAATTACCGACAACATTTGAAAAAGACAAATGATTTATGAAGTCTAATACTATTCATTTTCCTTGAGTAATTTAAACGATCGTTCAATTCTGTTGTTCAATCTAAATTGAGATTATCAAATGAATTGCTTACCGAATATTTTAATTACTATAACATGTATAAAGTCGGTGAGTAGCATTACTCAATACTTATATTATTAATGCAATTAAAGCCGGTGAGTCAAAAATTTGGTTTTAGAGGAAAGTTTAGTTTTCTTTTAATGTATTAATAGGATAGAAAGAGTACTCTTGATGAAGTTAATATTGAAATTAATAATGGAAAATAGAATGAACTGAAGGTTTATACCTCTACCCATCGACCAATATAAGTCAAGGCCAACGAGATTGAGAAACCGATTCACTTCGGCTTGTCTTTGGTCTCTGAGTGAAGATTTACAGCATCTGATGAAGCAACATCGGAGAAATCGTTGTAGTCATTGTTGTGTTGTGAGATGGGAAGAAGAGAATGATATTTTAAATGTAAGCAATTGAAGATCTCTCCGTGTTTTGCTAGCTTTGTAGACCTAAAAAAGTCCCGGTGTGTTATTATGATATGCCCTAGAAACCAATGATAGAGATGATTATATTTAGTTTATATTTATGTAACTTTTATGAATAATGTATTATTCGGTCCCTTGAATAAATCACTTATTATACATCATTAAGTATGTGACTTGAACGTGAAACTCTGTAATTAGATTTTGATATTATTCTAAATAGTTCTTGTCTTTTGTCATTAGTTGGGACGCTAATGATTTTATAGCTAGCATGTGGATTGATTGATGATCATGTTTCGCGGATTGTGGATATAAGATATCAAGTCAATCACATGGGTATATGTTGGTGAATATTATATTGGACTGACCCTCTATGAAACATTGCATGGATTATTTGTGTCATCAATATGTTTCATACAATGGTTATGTTCAGTCTTTTTGACCTGAGACCATCACGGTTTCCTACATAAGGATTGTATACTTTGATGTTACCAAACGTTTTCCTTGACCGGATAACAATCAAGGTATTAGTCGGGTATGCTTTGAATCATGCAGAGGGATGTGAGTGGTCAAGATGGAATTTATCCCTCTCATATAAATAAGAGTATTATATCTCTGGGCCCCTTAAAGAAGATAGACTAAGAAGATGCATGACCATGCCTAATTAATTGATAGTCAACTATTAAGAAGTCGGTCTAATTTCAAGTGCGAGAAATTAAAGGGTGAACTGTACAAGGTTGACACGTTTCTTGCCTTGAGTTTAATCAAGATATCTAGTGATGAAGAGACTGACATATGTCCATTGTGGACTAAGTTTTGTCTGAGATGACGTTTACATGATTTGGGTAGTCATAATGTCCTACTAGTGTCCGCTTATGACTTGTGGGTCGAAAAGTATTTTGGCCCACTGCCAACATCATGTAAGCCTAATGGATCGCAGACAAGAACATGTTGGAACATTATTGAGAAAGCCCATATAAATTAAGTCATATAGAGATATGATTTGATGTGAAGCAATCGGGTAATCAGATAATGAATGATCTGACAAATCTCGGTTAATTGATCTCAATCGAGTAATCAGATAGTGAATGGTTTGACAAATCTCAGTTAATTAATCTGAATTGATTTGATCAATCATGTTTGGGAAAAATACTGACCAAGTTCAATGAACCTATCTCCTAAGAATCAATTGATATGATCAATCATGGTTTAAAGATATGAACTGATTTGAACAAATCTTTTTGAGAAATTCTCTAATTGGAAACCCGATCTCTTTCTGGTTTGAGAAACCACCTCACAGCCCTGTAAAAGGGACCAAAAGATGGACCTTTGAAAAAACATTAATCCATCTTCTAAAATCGTGAGGGAGAGAGAGTGAACCTCAGAGGCCGCTATCTTCGAAGTGCTAGCACACCGACGAGCGGAGTGGATACCAATAGAGGCGTCGCTGATATTGCTGCGCAACATCTCCTAAGGACACAAGTTTTTGTTGCTTATTTGCACGATTCAGGTAATCATCTATCTTAGATCTTCTTCTACGTATAGATCTTAGGATGTATATAAGTAAAAAATTTGATTTTTAATGCTTGTTAGCCCTCTTACTTCCCTTCACTATCCAAATTCAAAATTATTTTCTTGCCTTTAAACTCAATAACTATCCATTTATTTTTAACTTCACCAATTTTAAAAGTTCTACTATGATTTTTCACCTATAAAATTCAAACTTTTATCCTCATTTATTTTTAAACTCACGCACTTTTAAATTTACTCTTGGACTGAAATACAAAGTGGTTATGTTTTTATCTTTCCACATCAATATCGTTGCATTAGAACTATAGATGAATTTTTACCTATACACCAAAGTATTAATCTCGTTCATTTTTAAAGGCATCAACTCCCCCTTCTCCCTCTCTAACGGATTTTTTTGCCTATAAAGCTTAAATTTAGAGCCGTTTACTTTTAAACCCACTTGCTTTAAAAATCACTCTAAAAATCCAAAATACTCTGTTGAATTAATTTTAAACCACTTTGTATTTAGCAATTTGATATACAATATAAGTTGATTTTTTTTATTATTATTAGCTCTATTTTTGTTTTAAGCAATTAGATAAAAGTATTTTTTTAAAACCAAATGTGTAAGCTCTTATTATTTTTGTCTCTTTTCATACTAATATTGCGACATTGCAAATTGCAAATGGGTTTTCTACCTATAAACCAAAAGCATTACCCCTATTTACTTTTAGACTCATTCACTTCTAACATTACTCTTAGATACTAAAAACTCCGTCGAATTAACTTTAAATCCACTTTGAATTTACAATTTCATACTCGGTGTAAGTTGTTATATTATTGTGGCAACTTGCTGTATATATTTTTTGTTCCAACTGGTCAAAAATGCCTGATTTTAAAAGAAATACTTAAATTATTTTTTTTGCTTGTCCGTACTAATGTCACGATAGCGCGCAACTCAATTTTGCTTGTCTCTACTAAAACAATTGAGCCTTCTACTATAGTTACTGTAGAAATCTACATTTTAGCAAATAGATAATTCTAATATTGTAGAGATAAAAAAGATAATCCTAGCATAGTCAGAGATCACCTTGCATTTTTAGAGATTTTGAGGAATGTATTTTAAATTGACTTTAATCCCAGCATAGTCAGAGATCACCTTGCATTTTTTGAGATTTTGAGGAATGTATTTTAAATTGACTTTATAACACATGGGTTACAGATGGGCTCTACAAGCATGTGGGCTTCAGTAAAACTTGAGTGGTGATAAATTGGGACAGCACGAAATTCGGTGATTTTGGGAAAAGAGCATGGCACTTAAGTTGTTTCGCTGGAGCATTTTACCTGCAAAAGCGCATTGAAAGAGGACAAATAAGTCAATTTGAGGTTAAAAGATTGTGTGGCTCACAGTCTTATGATAACCATTCTGCGATTCCATTATTATTATATGTCTACATGCCTACCGCAATTCCATTATATGCCCGTATGGCTACCCCAATTCCATTATATGCCTGTATGCCTACCCATTCTTTAATTTAGCAAAAATACAAAAAAAAAACTTCAGATGGAAACCAAAAAACAACAAGAGCGAGATGAGCAAAGATTAGGAAAATTGAATAGAAGATTTTTAATTTTACCATCAAATTTGCAACCCCTCTCCTCCGTACTACCTAACGTGTTGTGATTTGCATCTTTAAGTGTCAATTGTGAGCAGAGGCATAGTGAGCCTTGTCGGGTCTCTACTGTATCAATGTGCGGATTTGGAGCGAGTGCATTTCTCCCTGTGCTTTGCCGACCCCTCAGCTGAAGCTTCTTGTTTCTCTTCTTTGCCTCTTGCAAGATAATCTCTTTCCTTCCTTCATTCTTATTTTCTTGTTTTTTTGTTGCTATTTTTTATTTTCTGTTTATCGTTTATAATTTGAAGATTTCTCTACTTTAGGACATTATTGTAAATATTTAATTATTTATTCCTTTCTTTTCCTTCCTACAGGAATTTGTTATCGCTTTGTTCCCATTCAGGTAATTTATATTATCTCAATAATTTATTCTCCTGGCTTGATTATTTAATGCATTGGCGATTTTTGTGTTTTCTTGTCTTGCCACATATCCTTGATGAAATTTTTGTTGGTTCTTGTGATTATTTTCTTTGCTCCATTTTTGTTATAGCAACTGATAGTAAAACAGCGTGAAAAGATCTTTAGTGGGGTGTCCTTCTTTGCGAGATGTTAGTACTATTTTATTTTAAAAGATAAAGCTTATAATAGTGCCTAATCCAAATATAGCTAGATATTTTTATGTAAAAGGTATCTTGATTGACCTGAAGATATAGATAAACTCATTTGCGTTCATTTCCTGAAAAGGAATCTGACCCCCTTGCCTATGAATTGGTTAACAAATTGATGTTGCACGGTCCATGTGGCTTGGCTAAAATTTCTGCTCCATGCATAAAAAAGGATTTTGTAGCAAAGCATTCCTAAATAATTATGCGCCTTGTACATCAGTTGATGACAATGGGTTTGTCACATATATGAGGAGAGATAACACTTTTGCTGAGAAAAATAAAATAAAATTAGATAACAAATATGTCATCTCTTATAATCGAAATCTTCTAATCCAGTATGGAGTGCATATCAACGTTTTGGGATGCTCTCAGTAAGTTTTTGTTAAATATTTATTAAAATATTTGATAAAATGTTCTGATAGGATTGGAGTTTCAATTTAAAATAATCACTCTGTTAATAATTAGTCTGTGAATGCTACCCAAGAAAAATTTGATGAAATCAAAGTGTATTTGAATTGTAGATTTATTTCTCCCCATGAAGCAGCATGGAGATTGTTTGAGTTTAGTCTTCATTACAAAGATCTAATCATAGAACAAATGGCTATTCATCTGCCTTTACAATAATAAATAACTTTCAAAGTAAATTTACCCCCGAATTATGTTTTGAATTCACCCTCCTTTGGGAAGAACATGTTAACTGAATGGATGCATTGTAATATTTTTGAGGATGCTAGGCAATATATATATGTTGAATTCCCTCAATATTTTGTTTCGCATAAATCAGACAAATTTTGGTCTCACCGAAATCTAGGTAGCAAAAGAATGGTTAGACGAATTAGATATGTGAACCCTTCTTTTGGTGAATTATTTTAACTTAGGATGCTCTTGAATGCTATTAAATGTGTTAAATGTTATGAGGATATTAGAACTATTGATAGCATTTACTACCCAAATTTTCAAGCAGCATGTGAAACATTAGGTATATTAGACAATGATAATGAGTGGTACACAGCCGTGACTGAAGCTGCTCAATGGGCAACATTTAGTCAACTAAGACAAGTTTTTGTTACTACAATTATGTTTTGTAATGCTAGTAATCCCCAAACGCTCTTTGAACATGAATAGGTTTTCTATGTGTGATGATATTCTATACAGACTTCAACAACAGCTTTATGTTCTTGACTTACACATTCCAAAATTTGAATTGAAAAACTATTTAATTTTGTAATATTGAAAAAATATTTCATCGCTCTGGTTGAATTCAAATTGCCATTGCCATCTTTTGCTTTCTCGAGAATTAGACAACATATTGATGCGGAAAGAGATTAATTATGATATTGATTTGCTTAAACAACAATACTCTGAGTTTGATGCTAAGCTGAATGAAGAGCAGAGAGTTATTTATGATTGTATTATTGATATAGTTAATGAAAACCAATATTGTTTATTTTTTGTGTATGGACATGGTGGAACAGGCAAAACGTTTTTACGGAAAACTATAACTGCTAAGTTGAGATCAGAAGGGAGTATTGTATTAGCAATTGCTTCTTTCGAGGTAGCTTCTCTTCTATTACCAAGCAGCCGCATAGCTCATTCTAGATTTGAAATGCCTCTTATTGTGGATGGAAACTTCTTTTTGTCAAATAAAGAAAGGAACACAGCCCCGTAATTTTATAGAAGCTTCGATTTTGATCATATGAGATGATGCTCTCATGAATGACGAGATGTTTTGAGGGTTTAGATAAATTATTGCGTGATCTTTTAGACATGCCTTTTATACCGTCAGTGCAAAACCTATCATTTTGTGTGGTGATTTTAGACAAGTGTTTCTTGTTAAACTACAAGGGTCTAAAGAGGGTTTTCTTAGTTCATCAATTAATTTTTCATAACTTTGGTCGTACTGTCATATTTTTATTTTGTATAGAAACATGAGACCATGTCACCCTAAATTAAACTCATGTCACCCTAATTTAAACTCAATTGAAAGAGAATATGTTTTATCTTTTTTGCATTGAATTTGGCATATTGGAGATGGAACTATAGATAGCTTGAAGGATGAGGACGATTGTGAAAACAAACGGAGCAATATTCTTGACCAATTTTTATTGCCTTCTAATGAACATCCATTGCATACTATTGTTTTTGAAATTTATGATAATTTGGGAAATTCTTTTTCTGATACTGATTATCTTAAAGAAAGAGTAATTTTAACTCCAAAGAATTGTACTGTGGATGAAATAAATGATTATGTTCTTGATCTTATTCCTGGTGACTTTACGAGCTATATTAGTTCTGATACAATTTGTTCGACCATTGGAAACATTCAAGAGTTAGAATTGCAATAGCCACCAGAATGTTTTCATAATGGTATTCCACCTCATGAACTGAAATTAAAAGTTGGCATTCCTGTGAAGCTAATGAGGAATTTAAATCGGGGAATGGGTCTTTGTAATGGAACTAGATTGCTAATAACTCGATTAGGCTCTAAGATAGTTGAAGGAAAAGTTATCACTAGACCTAGCCAAGGAAATAAAGTATACATCCCACAGATTATGCTTTCTATTAGTGAAACCAAGTGGTCCTTTATTCTCATTAGACGTCAACTTCCTTTTAAACCATCTTACTCCATAATAATCAATAAAAGTCGAGGACAATTGCTTTAAAATGTTGGCATTTATTTGTGTTGATGCTCAAACTTGCGCTCGGATCAAACAGTCACTAATCACGGGTGGATCAGAGTTTAACGACGAGGGGCTCGTTTCTCCTCCTAATACGATGCTTGGCAGCTGCTCTTAACACCGAGGAACATCTGTGGAAGGGTCAGAGTTGGGATCTCCGGTGGCCGCTCCGACGATCAAGTCAGTATGTGAAAGAGGAGGAAATAAAGTACTTGTTGAAGTAAAGGAGTAGAAATTAGGGTTAGGGTTTTGGCCGGAGAGATTGCTTACCTTGTTCATTATTTGTTCTTCGCTTTTATACGTAGGTTGGAGGGCGTTTCTGTCATTTCCGGTAGCCAGGGCGGTGCGTTAGCCCTATGTCCACGTGGGCTGATTTGGTGACGTGACAGAGAGGTGCGAAGTCTGCTGTGCCCTGCTGCGCCGAACGGTGTTGCCATGTGTCAACAGGGGAGTGGCCAAGGAGTTTGTACCGTTACGGCGGTGTTAATGAGGATTGGACCTGTAGCGTGGCCTGCCTTAATGGTCCGAGGTGCCTTAAATATCGTGTGAGTGAAGAGGATCTGCACATTGATTTCCTCATTAATGAGACGGCGACGTGTTGTCGTGACTTGAATCCAAGACGGCTGTCCTACATGGAGGGAGAGAGGGGTCGACCTGGCGACACTCCTCTTGCCGCTCGTGAGGGCAGCTGGCTAGCAGGGCTATCGGCTTCTGGTCATGGTGGAGACCGACTAATGTGGGCTTTCACGTCGTCCACAAGAAGGAGAGGGGAAGGGTCGGCCAATACCGCCTTCCGTGTCATCCACAAGGGTGGACCGACCAGTACTGCCTTTCGTGTCGCTCATGGGAGGAGGCCGACCAGCACCGCCTTTCGTGTTGTTCACGAGAGGATGCAGACTAGCACCGCCTTTCGTGTCGTCCACGAGAAGGGGCCGACTAGTACCGCCTTTTGTGTCGCCCACGAGAAGGGGCCGACTAGTATCACCTTTCGTGTCGCCCACGAGAAGGGGCCGACTAGTACCGCCTTTCATGCCGTCCACGAGAAGGGGCTGACTAGCACCTCCTTTCGTGTCATCCACGAGAAGGGGCCGGTCAACTTAGCGGCTCCTCTACTAGAGCCACGCTGGGCGTCCTGGGGGAGAGACAGCCGAGGTCGATGCCCGAGTCATCCGGTGAAGCTTTTGTTGGTGCGTCCGAGTCACATTTTGCTATCGTTTGGGAGGATTTTACCCCCTTAGTCGAGAGGATTATCGTCCGTTAGGGTTCAGGACCATAACAGTTGGCCCCTTTCACTTGGAGTCGGCTTTCTGACGGGTCCGAGTGAAAACAGAGTACTAGGTCCTGGACCAAGCGAGCGTATCTGGGAGGAAGGTCATGGAGGCCTCCCCGACACGACACTGCTGTCGTCCACGGATCATCATCTAAGTCTCCAGTATTTCGTTTTCCGTGTTAGCTGCCTTGCCCTTTGCGTTCGATGCTTTGGTTCCCGCATTCAACGCTTCGCTTCCCCAGAAAAGTAATTGTCATCGTTGACCCTTGGGGCGTGGGAGAAAGCGAAGGGGCACCCCCCTCATCGCCTCCTATATAAGGTGGGTGAGCAAAGGAAGGAAGTGCATAATAAGAGGCTCACTGGTGCGCCACACAGAGGGGGTGACGCTTCACTCGCCAAACCCAAAGAAAGTGTGGATGTTATCATGGTGAATTGACGCTCTTGCGGGAGATCGTTGGTTCACCATTATAATATCCTCATCTTCTGCGGGTTTGCTCGGGTTTTTTTCATCTAGGAGTCATTTAGAGTTGTTGGGGCGAAGCTGGCCTGCCACGCTGAGGGGGGTGGCGTTCCGCTCGACGAACCCAGAGAAAGTGGGGGTGTTATTATGGTGGACCGACGATCTTGCTAAAGGTCGTCGGTTAATCATAATGATGTCCCCATCTTCTAAGGGTTTGCTTAAGGTGTTCTGGCTGGGAGCCATTTTGGGTTGCTAAGGAGGAGCAGAGATGTTACGCAGTGGGGACGGTGTTCGGCTCGACTAACCTGAAGAAAGTGGGGGTGTTATCATGGTGAACCAGCGTTCTTGCTGAAGGCCATTGGTTCACCATAATTGCATCCCCATCTTCTACGGGTTTGCTTGAGGTGTTTCGACTGGAGTCATTTTGGAGTCGCCGAGGTGAAGCTGGACCATCTGCCGATTACTTATGGGGTCCTCGCCATGGACCGTATATGAGCGTAGGGTGTGATGTACTCAAAATTTTATTGTTTGGTTCAGTTTCTGTAACGTGACACTGCTTATTGAATAAAATTGTCTTTTTGCTTTGTATTGTCGACCGTGACGTCTTTTAAGTTATTTCGCTTTCCTAACTTTCACGCACTTTATGTCTGAGCGGCGCTAAGGACTGACCTTGCGATTGGGTGCCGGTCGAATTTAGCACGATAGGTTTATAGACGCTGACCGGCTGCCTCCACTGGGTAGGGTCCCAGACCATTGTGTCGGGTGCGAGCTCCGAGCACGTTCTTGGTGTCGGGCTAGAGTCTGGCTCGGGCGCTCTAAGCTCTTGAGGTGTAGGGGTCTCACGAGTCGTCCTTCGGGAGGGACGGCATAGTGGGGCTCGCCCGCGCGTCGAGCCTTGGGATAAGGTGGCATGGGTGTCAGTTACCCTGGATGATGGCGAGGCGGCCCCAAAGGGGGGACGACCCTGCGGGCGAGACAAAGGTGCCGAGCGCCTATAGAGGCGATGAGTTGGCCCAAAGGCGGTGCGTGCGGCGCGGTCTATCTATGTCGAGTGGGTCTCGAAGGTTCCTTTAGGAGGAACGTGGCTGACGCAAGCAGTTGTTCTTAAATGGCTGACGCTTCGTTTTCTACGCTCAGCGCCTCGCGTTTCGAGCAGGATAATCCCCATCATTGGATGTGGGATAGGTGGAGAAGATCGGGGGACTGACTAGTCCTTTTAAAGTTCTGGAAGCAGAAGAGGTACGCTCCCATTTGGCTCATTTCTAAGATTCAGATTTTCCGGCGATTCTCTTACGATTCGTCGTTTTTCTTCCATGGATTCCGAGTGTTTAGCCCAGCTTGAAGAATTCCGCTCGAAGGTGACCGCACAGCAGATGCGGTTGTTGCACTCGAAGTTTGACATTCCGAAGGAGTTCAGGCTAACAGCGCCAGTGAGATCTGTGGCGGAATACCACCACGGTGAGGGGAAATCTCCCCTGTATCTCAGACACTTGGAGTGTGGACTGAGACTGCCCCTACACCCTTTCCTCCGAAAGGT
>JBAKGM010000139.1:32983137-32995190 GCA_037177215.1 Asparagus racemosus
GTTGAATAGGGTTGCTACTATTTTTCACTAAAAATACAAAATATGCAACAGAATTGATAAAATAAAATCTAACAATGATAGAAACCAGAAATAAGAACCAACCAAGGACATGCAAGATTTTATAGTGATTCGGATAACAATCTTACATCCACTCTTCCTTCTCATGGAAGGGCTTCCTCACAATACCAAGAGTTCTCTTGAATCATAATCCGATTCTGTAAGCTTACAAAGGCCACACATTAGAATTTACTCAAAACCAGTTGTCTAACCTAACTATCCACACTGAGTGAGCAACTAGGCCTAGCTAGTCCAAACCTCAATTAACAAGGGTTTAGTACACTCTAAAAATAAGTTTGAAACACAATCAATCTAACACAATTAAACACAGAAAATATGAAAGATCTTACAGCATTTTAGATAAATAAACTGTTCTTCAATGAATCTAAGTGTTCTTCAATGAATCTAAGTGAAAGACGATGAAGAATGATGTAGATGATAAATCTAAAGGCAACTGTCCTCACTAAAATAATCTAGAGATGTTTTGCGTGACAAGAAAGAGTTTATCGATGCTCCGGGGGTCAAAACCATCCACATAATCTCTCTTCAATCCATACCCTAGAACTCTCTCTTTTCGCTATCTCTTTCAATGACATATAGCCTTCAATAGATCTAAAAAGAGATATTGTAGTCGTGGTAGAACTTGGAGATTGAAAGGAATGACGAACAACTTATGACTATAATTAAAATATGCAATCAGCCGACTTTACCATCGATGGTTGCTCACAACAATCGATGAGTTCCTAAGCACTATCGATAGGTTCTCGCATTCCATCGATGGTTTGAAAATCTGTCTCCAGAATTTTATCAATTGGTTCCTCTACCCATCAATGACCTCATAACCATTGATGGGTCTCTACTAACCGTCAATGGTTAGATGGCTGAGATCAACATTTGAGCTGATTTTCATGTCGTTTCGTCTCATACGCATCTTATACATGTATTCAACTACATTATATCATCTCAAATAATTAGTAGTACCAAAAGAGAGTTTGTTATTACTCAAACAAGAGATATTATATAGACTATGTCCTAACAATCTCACCCATTTGATAACAGCAAACTTAAAATTTAAAGTACCTTAATATATGCATGAGATGTATAAAAACCAACAATAAACACAAACACACTTTCATGTAAGAAATTCAAAGATCCACATACATTCACTCATTGATTATTATATTTTATTATATTTTTATACCCTCATTATCTATCTTATTTTAAATAAAATATCTGCTGATAAGTGTTTTTATCTTAATTTGCAGGAAATAAAGGATTAAAGAATAATAGCTCAAAAGAACTCAAAACTCTCTCATCTTTCAACCCTTATTAAAGCTCAATATCAAGATAACAGAAGCCCATAAAAGCCTACACAAAAGAGCTAAAGAACTTCAGCCAAAAGAAGGTGAATCGAAGAAGTATCGACAAGAGTAGCGATACCTGTATCGATACCCGTATCGATACCTGTATCTATACCCAGTAAATAGTTACGAATCAAAAGCTAAAATTGTGTAACTTGGTGTTTAAGTTTAATCTAAGGGCTAATATTGATTATAATACTATATAAATAGGGGTAGAGAGTGAGTCTTTAGAGGGTGAAAAATTTGGTAAAAACACTATTTAGAGGGGAGAGTTACTCTTAATTAAGAAGACATTCCAAAATTATAAACTTTATTTAAAATTAATTAAAAACTTTCTCTACTTTTTAATTTTCTTTTCTTCTTCTTTATCGATGGAGATGAAGATGAAGATTTGCATTCAAGGAGTTAACCCCTTACAATATAAGTTTTCATATTTCTCTTTTATTTTCTTATTTTAGAAATTCATATTTTTAGGATTTTATTTTCTCTTTCTTTTTATATTGGTAGATTAGATTTATTTCATGTCTTGTAGTTTAGACTTACTTTCATGCTTTTTTATTTTTACTGTCTATTTTTATGCTTTATAGAATTTATTGTTTTATATTTTTCTTTTGTAGTGTAGATTTACCTTTATGTGCTTTTATTTTTGTTAGTTAGATTTCCTTTATGCTCAAAGTTTAGATCTTTATTTCCTTATTCTTGTTCTTGTAGTTAGTTTTTATTCTTTATTCTTTTTCTTTTATGCATTCTAGCCTAGATTTTGTTTTCTTCTTTTTATTTTCTAAAATGTACAACTAAATCTTGTAGGAATTCTAGAATTGTATGAAACTAGTTTAATCTTTATTTTTTTAATGATTTGTGGATTTCTCTCTTTATACAAAATGATCATGTTTAGGATAATCAACTAGAGAACTAATTGCTAAAAGAAAACTTTAATAATCTATACTTATCTTAATTAGTTTTTATAGGTTATACTTATGAATTCTAGAATTACTATCGAGTTGTTGTTCTTTTCTTGAATGGTAGTTTTAATTGGATAATAATGTGATAGGTTATACTTTTTTTAGTGGTTTGATAGTCTATGCTCAATAAATCTAAAGTAAAATATGGTAAAAAGAGAGTAGTGTATAAAATCTAAATGACATTAACTAGTGTATTTAATTCTAGGTTCCTATCTTCTCTCTTAATTTTCTCCATATTTTACTTGTTTTGATTTTTTTCTTTTTGGTTAATTTTTCTAGTCTTGATTTTGTTCAGCTCTGTTTTCTTTATTTCTCATCCTTATTATTATTATTATTATTTTATTTGTCCACTCTCTTTCTCCCCTATTGCTCTAATTTTTCTTTTATGAGCTCTTTATATCTCTTCTCTTTCACTCCTGTTTGTCCACACACAACTCGGGGATCGAATTTAGATTTTTCATACGCACTTTCCTTGTGGGTTCGATATTGTACTATACTAGGACTTGATTAGGCACTTGCAATCTCAACGCTATATTCACAACACATCACATTTTTTATGTCGTTGCTAGGGAAGGTGCTATAATTAGGACTTTTCTATTTTGGTTCTTTGATTTGTGTATTTTCTTGTGAAGGAATAAATCTGAAGCTTGAAGATTGAGGATTCAAGATTTACTTAAAAAGGTAAGTTCTCTTTCTAGTATTTTCAGTTCTACCATCTAGTTTAGTTTCTCACAATTAGAGATAATTAGGATCTAAAAAATAAATAAAAAATTTCTCTTGTTAGCCTTAATAAAATCCACCCTCTGCTTGAATAATTACTAACAAGATAATAAATTCAAACAAGAGCCCTCGCTCCCTCTCACATTTGTTTAATTGTTGACCCTAATTAAATAATAAAAGGATTTTCTTTTTGCATCCTTTTGTAGTTGTTTTTTTAACTCTTAGGGCTGCATTGCATATAGTTAGTAGGAATTCACCAAAGTGATTTGAGCATTTTAATTTGAACACTCACTGGAAAATACTCTTAAAGGCAATAACCCCTAATCAAGATAAGGTGAGGGATTTCATCACCCTTTTCATAGCTCACAAACCATTAATTCCTCACTACACAAATGTAAGTGTTTAAAACGCATTAGACGTTGGCCTCTAAGGACTCAAGCTCATTAAGGTATAATATAAGTGAACCGGTTTAAGTTTACTTAAATTTATTAGTGTCTGAGGCAAGGTTTAGGGGTTGTGTAAAGCACTCTACAAGGAAAGATGTATTTAAATGGTCTTTGGCCTCTCTCTAGTACTTTCCTTACCTGGCTAACTGACTGAATACACTTCAATCATTTCACTCAAGGAGTCTTTGTGCATGAGCTGGTCTAGTTGAGTCTACGTTTAACCCTAGAATTAAGGGTGATTAGTTCAAAGTGGTTGCTCTTGATTTATTTTAGTTAAGTTTTTTTATCCTTCTCCTTTTTCTCTCAATTATCTTTTAGGTCTTTTAGTCTTTCTCTAAAAAAACTAACTTTTGTCTTTCTTAGATCTTTTTTCTAATTTCCTTTTTATTTAAAAAAGAGAAAAAAATATTTTAAAAAAGAATTTGTTTTTGTGTATGTAAGTTTAGATGAGGGATAATACCAATCAATTAATCTATTTTGAATCAATTTTTAAAACTGAAAAAATGGCAAATCTTAATCCACCCGTTCTTTAAGACATGTATTATCCAACCTAGGAATGCAATCCCATCTTACATTAGGCTACCCGATGTCAATGGAGCTAATTTTGTGCTTAGACCACACTTTACAAACATGCTTTCGAAATTCTTAGCATATGAACAAGAAGACGCTTACATTTTTACCTCCGAGTTTGAGGAAGTTTATCTTATGATTAAGATTAGAGAATTATCTGAGGATGCGGTTAAGCTTAGATTTATCCTATTTGCTCTTAAGGATAAAGCTAAAAAATGGCTGTATAGCTTACCCACAAATTCTACACAGGCCACCAACATGTTAACTCAGTCATCAAACACTTTGAATTCCTTCATGCAAACAATCGGTCAAATGCTCAATTCAAACACTCAAGTCATAGCTATGTTAGAAACTCAACTTGGTCAACTAGCTAGTGCCGTGAGTGAAAGAGAGAAAGAAAAATGTTTGAGTCAGCCTGTTGGCAACCCTAAAGACACTGGATCAAGTCCAATGCACCCAACTCAAGTGAATGTAGTTCACACCTTGCGATCAGGGAAACCGATAGATAACTAAATTATAATGCCTCTGTATCAACCCCTTCCTTCCTCTTCTCCTATCCAAAACACTCATTCTGATAAATCAACCCCTTTCAACAGCCAAGATGTTGAACCCAAGACTGAGTCTACTCTAGATGGGTATAAGCATGTTGCTCCCTTTCTAGATAGACTTAGACCTACGAAAAACACTTACCAGGTGGAGAAATTCCTAGAAATTTTCAAACAAGTTAAAGTCAACATTCCTCTTTTAGATACAATTGAACAAATTCTCTCTTATACAAAATTCTTGAAGAATTTATACACTAAGAAAAGAATCACTAATATTTCCAAGAAATTTTTTTAGCTACCAACCTCAGTGACATGCTTTCAAAGCCAATGCTCCTAAAATATAAGGACCTTGGTTATCCTACTATTTCATGTGTCATAAAAAATACCTTCATTGATAAGGCACTTCTAGAGTTTGGAGCTAGTGTAAATCTTCTTTCCTATTCAGTTTATCAACAACTAGGGGTAGGTGAACTAAATTGACCCGATGCATCTTACAATTAGCTGATTGATCCATGAAAATCCTAAAGGGAGAGGTAGATGATATTTTGATCAAAGTTGGAGAGTTTATTTTTCCCATTGATTTCATAGTTTTGGAAACAAAGCTTGTTTCTAATATCAAAGGTCAAATTCCAGTTATCTTCGGTAGACCTTTCTTAGCAACCTCAAATGCTTTGATCAATTATAGAACTTGTCAAATGAAGTAATCCTTTGGTCTCAATATTTTCAATCTAGGGATATAGAACCCTGAGTCTGACTTCAGCCATCTATAGAGGAATCCCCTAAGTTAGAGCTCAAATCTTTACCCGAAAATCTAGAATATACTTACTTAGGGGAGAACGAGACTTTACTAGTCATTATTTCTTCTGATTTGACATCCAGTCAAAAGGGATCCCTCTTAGATGTTTGAAGTAAAATAGGGAAGCCGTTGGATGGACTATAGCTAATATCAGAGGGATTAATCCAACCATTGTTCAACATAGAATCCATTTGGTAGACAATGTTAAACCTACAGGGATCCCAAGCGTAGGTTTAACCTAGTATGAAAGAAGCAATTAGGAAAGATATTTTGAAATATCTTGATAATGAGATCATTTATCCCATTTCAGATAGTTCTTGGGTAAGTCTGGTCTAAGTAATTTAAAAGAAATCTGAGATACCGTGAACTAGAATGAGGCTAATGAGCTAATTCCCACTCGAATCCAAACAAGATGACGAGTCTACATTGATTATAGGAAACTCAACTTAGCCACCTAGAAAGATCACTTCCCTATCCCTTTCATAGATTAAATGCTTGAACGTTTAGCAGGACACAAGCTCTACTATTTTCTTGGATCGATATTCAGGTTACAATCAGATTTTTATTGCCCCTTAAGATCAGGAGAAAACCACATTCACATGCTCCTATGAAACTTTTGCCTACCATCGCATGCCCTTTAGGTTATGCAATGCTCCCGCCACTTTTCAAAGGTGCATGATCAGTATCGTTTTTGATATGGTTTAGTAATTCGTAAAAACTTTCATGGATGATTTCTCAATATTCTATGACTCATGATATGTTGTGAAAATAGTGTCGAGATTCCAAGTGCACAATCAAGTCAAAGTATAGTACAATATACTCACAAGAAAGGTTTGTAGAAAAACTCTAAATTCGATCCTAGAGTTATGTGTTGATAAATAGGAGTGAAAGAGGAGATATAAAGAGTGAGTGATTATTTACACATAAAAGAAAAATAGAACAAGAGGGGCAAAAGAGAGTGAACAAATAAATAGAAACAAAAAATAAACAAGGAGGAGAAATAAAGAAAATAGAAAAGAATAAAATCAAGACCAGAATAATTAATCAAATAGAGAAAAATTAAATTAAATAAAATATGGAAGAAATTAAGAGAGAAGTTAGGAAGCTAGAATTGAATCCACTAGTTACTTTCATTTAGGATTTATGAACTTTTCTCTTTTTATCACATTTTACTTTAGATTTACTAAGTATATACGATCAAACCACTTAAGGAAAGAATAACCTATCAAATTATTATTCAAGTAAAATTTTAATTCATAACAATTAGATAGTAATTCTAGAATTCACAAGCGTAACCCATCAAACCACTGAAGATAAGCATAAATTATCAATTTTTTTTTGCTATCGATTAGTTCTCTAGTTGATTATTCTAAACATGATCATTTTGAGCACAAGGAGAGCAATCCACAAATTATAAAAGAAATCAAATTAGTGTCATATAATTCTAGAATTCCTATGAGATTTAGTTGCACATTTTGCAAAATAAAAATAAAGAAATAAAACTAGAATTCCTATGAGATTTAGTTGCACATTTTGGAAAATAAAAATAAAGAAATAAAACTAAGACTAGAGAGCATTGAAGAAAGAGAATAATAATAAACATTAACTACAAAGAGAAGAACAAGAGCAAAGAAATAAAGATCTAAACTATGAGCATAAAAAATTCTAACGAACAAAAATAAAAGAGCATACAAATAAATCTACACTATAAAAGAAAAATACAAGAAAATAAATTCTACCAAGCATAAAAATAGACAATAAAAATAAAAGAGTATGAAAGTAAATCTAAGCTATAAGACGTGAAATAAATCTAATCTACCATTATAAAAATAAAGGAAAAATAAAATCCTAAAACATGAATTTTGAAAATAAGAAAATAAGAGAGAAGAAGAAAACAATATTTAAAAGGTGGAGAAATTTTTTTTAATTACGAATAAAGTTTTTAATTTTTGAGGTCTTCTCAATTAAGAGTAACTCTCTTCTCCAAATATAGTTCTTTAGAAAATTGTTTCCACTCAAACGCCTCATCCTTTATCCCTATTTATAACTTACAACAATCAGTAAGAGCACTTGGATTAGCCTTGGGGTCCAAGAAATAAATCTTAGCCATTTACTATTTCTATTATGAACTAATCAGTTAGCCAATCGGTTGGTCAATTGGTTGGTCGACCGATTGGCTAATCAATTAGTAAACAGATTGGTTCCCAACAATATTGATTCCATAGTTGACTTGTTGACTTGATTTTTTCTTAATTCCTTAGGCTTTTGTGGGCCTCCTCTTGGCTTGATATTAGGCTTCAATAAGTGGTAGAGAAATGAAAAAAAATTGATTCTTTTAGGCTCTTGTTATGTCAATAATTACACAAAGTGTTAATCCTCTTTTTGGAGTCGACATGTGTCCTAGGTCAGCAGTAAACAGATTGGAGTGACACTGCACCACGAGCACTCATCCTTTCCCTAACAAGTCCGAGTTGAGTTAGACTCTTACTCGACCTCATTTGAATAGAGTCCCCTCATTCATCCTAGGCCGGGTTGACAACTTGTGAAGCCAACTAGAAAGGCGATACTTATCGACCTGCCCACAAATTCTAGATGAAAAGCATCCTCACTCAGCCTACCCCTCGAACTCGACACTCGACCCCAAGCCGACAACTTGTGTAGACGACTAGAAAGGCGGTAATTTTTTAGCCACCAGTAAGGTGAGCTAGAAAGTGGTGCATCCTTGAGCCCCCTGCCAACAGTTGATTGTTATCACATTAAATACATGATCAGAGCCATCATTACTCCTACGCTAAAAGTCTTGATAACACATCGGATCTTGTCAGCACCCCGCCACCCAGTCACCATCGCATTAAACACTTGGGTGGCTCAGCCCTCTCAGCAGCCGACACCTATAAATTAGATGTCAACAAACTGCCTACCTGGACTTGGCTTGTGTTACCCATTTACCCCTAGGGATCTACTATAAAAGGGAAGTGATGTTTGATGCTTAGGGTAAGCAAAAACTCCGCCCTAGAGAACTCTCTCATTATTCATCTTGTCCACTCAAGCTTTCCACTAACTTGGCCATCGGAGGAACTACCGAAGATCCCAACTCTGACCTCTTAGTACTCTTCATGTGCAGGATAGAACATCAGCCCAAGGCCCAGCCATCTAAAGAAGATTCAGAACCCTAGTTCCCTTATCAACCTGTAGATCTAAAACTAACTGTTTGATAACCAACGTCAACAGTTTTGTCACTCCTGTGGGGTCTTTCATTCTTCTTCATACAAGATGTTTGATTCTGATCACCCAGGTCGATCCTCTGACCCGTTCTTTGGAGAGCCGTATACGGGCTTTGTCACTCAGGCCTAGTTGGAGGAATCCACTCAGAGGATTTCTTAATCTCTCCAACAGTAGTTTGTTGCCTTCACCAATGAGCTCCTCAGCCAGTTTCCTCCCCAACAACCTGCTCCATCATTCGCCGTCTCCTTCCAAAGTTTCTCATGCATGTGTACTTCTTCCTTTAGCTGGTTTGGAAGATTCTCAACATTTTGGCGAGCTAGCCTAGCCCGCTCAAAGGCAATAGAGCTCTCTCGTGCTTCAACCTCGACCTCGCCCTCCAAGTATTTCACTCGGCCCTCTCACTCACGGGCCTTGTGCTCAAGATGATTAATGTTCTCCTTCAGTTTTGTGATCATGGCCAACTTCTTATTGCTGTGTGCCCTCAGCCCCTTCAGCATTTCCTCCCTCGTCTCCACCTCTCACCGCCACTTACCATCACTTCTTCTCCAGGCCTCTAGCTCCTTCTCCTGGGCGACCACCTTTGCCTCAGCGCCCTCCCGAGTGGTCTTCTTGGCTTCTAGCTTCACTGGAAGCCTAAAGTAGACCTCTCAGACATGCTCAAAGCACCCAAAGAGCTCGCGCTCTACCAAAGCTCCTCTGAGTAGATAACTCTTGATATCGAAGACTGACGCCCTAATATTGAGCCTTCGTGTAGGGACAAATTGATCCTCCTCGGGCGGGTCCCTCTTATGCCTATGGCCAGCAACGGGCGACCCGATCATAAGTATCCTTGGCCTCTCCCAGTCAGAGGATGACACTTCACCAATATGATGGGCAAAGGGCCACCCAGCACTGTCCCCTCAAGTAGCAAATACTTCAGCAGTCAAAACTTCGGCAGCAGGCTCTTTAGTGCCTGGTTCCCCTCCAGCCGACTCCTTACCCTCTCAATGAACTAACTCGACCAGAGTTGACATAGCCACTTCCTCAGCTTGAGTTTGAGCTCCAACAGGCCTAGGGGCCACTATTTTACCCCCCCTATATCTGAGCAGGGGGCTGCTTATCCAAAACGATGACATCGATCTAGTCCCCAATAGGCGGGCTCAGGAAGAGGAGTGGTGAGGTTTTTTCCTTCCTCAGCTTCTTGAGTAGGGATGGGTATGACTACCTCTACCACTCCCTCCTCTCTAGCCTGAGCTGGGTCACTAGTCTCGAAAGAACATTGACCGCTTGCCCTTCGCAGCTATTTCCTCTTCTCAGACTTTTTCAGCCTGAGCGGTAGTGGCACCTGACCCGGCCAGCTGAGCTAGTATTTTAGCACCATTCGCCGCTACCTTTGCGACCTCAGATAGGGCTAGCTCAGCCCTCAGACGCTTCTAGGGCCTAGCCATAGACTCTGGTCAGGTCTCACCTAGCTCCTTTAACGGCTAAGTCAGGACTGCCGTTCGGACAGTATCATCATGGTTCGACAAGTCTCTGGGGATGCCAACCACTCTCAACACCGCCGGGTCGAACAAGTTCTCAATCCTTTGAGACCCAGTATAGGCTCGAACCTTCTTGAGCCCCTCCCAGTCCTCGGTTGTGAGGAAACCTAACTTTAGAGTGTCCTTGTTAATCTCAGGCCAAGCCGAGCAAGACAAAATGGGATTGGCTCCAAAAACCTAGAGGAATTTCTCCTTCTAGTCTTTATTCGACTCAGGAGCATTCGAGACGACTCTCAAGCCACCAAGATTATGGAAATAATAGTGCCCTTTCTTCTTTCTAGTTTTAACTTTGATCAGGGGGCGAAGCATGTGAAGAGTTGGGTTGACTCCAAACCACACTAACGTGGCGAATAGAGTTCGGTTTAAGTTGAGCGGGTGAGACTCCCAAAGCATCAAAGACACAAGTAATGAAGGGATGGAGTGGTAGACAAAGATCGTACTCCAAATCGCAGAGAACTAGAGCAGTGACCCCGTTGTGGTCATACATCGTGTGAGCTCTCTCTGGCGCTGGCAGAGTGGACGCATGAGGGATGTCCTACCGATCATAATAAGCCTCTAGCTCCATCGCGTAGAACTTTGAATGAAATCCCCTCAGTAGATTTATTCTCATTATATTACGACCAGTGGTAGCAGAGGAAGAGGCCATCGGTTGATTACTAGAAGATGATTGGAAGTCACGTTGGTAGAATTTTAGGGTTCGAATTCAGGAAAATTTAAAAGATTTGTAACAGGACCCCTTGAACAAAATTGATATATATAGACTAGGGGGAAACACGTGGCGATATCAGGGCAGTCAACTCAAGCTTTAGTGAAATTTGAGATTAGCCTTAGAAACCAAACAGCCCGCTCAGAAACCAAAGCGCTGCCCACCGGTTGACATGCCATCTTTGTTCAAGAAATGAGGCGACCCGGCGCACATTCTCCAATGACATCAGCATGTCACACCAACTGCGACCTATCATATTCCTCATAAATGCACCTCAAGACCCCACCAGGTACAGTTTAATTTCACTCAGACTCAGCCTATCGAGTTTGAGTAAAAGGGGCTAGTGTTATGTCGATAATTACACAAAGTGTTAATCTTCCTTTTGGAGTTAACACGTGTCCTAGGTCAATAGTAAATAGATTGGCTCAGTCCATAAGCCAAAGTGACATTGCACCACAAGCACTCATCCTTTCCCTAGAAGGTTAGAGTCAAGTCAGACTTTCGCTCGACCTCATTTGAATAAACGCTCCTCATTCATCCTAGGCCGGGTTGACAACTTGCGAAGTTGACTAGAAAGGCGGTACTTGTCGACCTGCTTGTAAATCTTTCCCCTTTTCTTCTTTTTTCCTCTCAAATCCCATTATTCCTCGCTCTACCCGACATCAAGGAGCAATTTGGGGGTTCTTTTTTGAGCGTTCTTCTTCTTCAAATCCCTCTTTCAGGTATAATTTCTCAAACTTGGCCTTGCAATTTCAATTTATTGGGGTTAATTTATGAATTTGTGAAATTGAGTGATCTTACACCTGAATCATATGGAAGATAGGATTGTCATCATAAATATGCAATGATTCAAAAGTTTCATGTAGAGAATTAATCACATTATCATTTTGATCATCTATTCAAGTTTAGGGTTTAAATTGAAAGTTGTGAAATTTTGTAAAATTGTGATAATTAGCTTGTTCTTGTCATATCAACATGCATAATTCATGAATCAAGTTTATCAAAATTTTGATTTCGTTGAAAGTTTTACAAGGGATAACTTCTAGGGTTTATGTTGCAAAAAAAAGATCAAACCCTAGAACTTAATTCTTTGTATCACAAAATCAAAGTTTTGATAAATTAAAATTAACTCACGTTGGAAATTT
>JBAKGM010000139.1:33004200-33040671 GCA_037177215.1 Asparagus racemosus
AGAGAGTTGAGTCATTTGGGCTTTTATTCATTATTTCCACCATTAACCTGCAAATTAAGATAAAAACAGTTATTAGTGGTATATTTATTCATATAAAATGGATAATGAGGGTATTAACTTGTAATTAAAATGTGATAATCATGTGCCTTGGTTTTACCCTGAAAAGGTACCAAGGTCTTGGGTACCAGAGATGACCAAGTTGATGACGTGCCTTGGTTTTATCCTGAACAGGTACCAAGGTCTTGGGTACCAGAGACGACCGAGTTGATGACGTGCCTTGGTTTTATCCTGAAAAGGTACCAAGGTCGTGGGTACCGGAGATGACCGAGTTGATGACGTGCCTTGGTTTTATCCTGAAAAGGTACCAAGGTCTTGGGTGTCGAAAACGACCAAGTTGATGATGTGCCTTGGTTTTATCCTGAAAAGGTACTATAGTCTTTCAAGTTAGAGTCGACCGAGTTGATGACGTGCCTTGGTTTTACCCTGAAAAGCTACTTAGGTCTTGGGTGTCGGAGACGACCGAGTTGATGATGTGCCTTGATTTTATCCTGAAAAGGTACCAAGGTCTTTGGTGTCAGAGTAGGCCGAATCAATGAAGATCGAATGGCGAGGACTGCATATAGGTTAGTACACAGTACAATAACATCTCTTATAAGAGTATATGAATTTGACCATATCTTAGAGAGGTATTCTTCAAAATGTTTGCATTTAGTGATAAATCTGGCATTTTAGCCTTACCCAATGGCAACTTCGTATCTCAATATTTAAGCATAAGGGGTCATCCATTCTTCTGCAAAAAACAAATGAAGAGGCCCCACGGTGGGCACCATTGTTGATGTCCTGGGACTTAGCAGTAGGGTTAGTATATAATCCCAAATCAGCGACAGGGCTTGGAGTCGACATGAACCACATAGAGGTCCCTTCACCTCCTTAGGCGACTGATCCCCTGTTTAGGATAAGAAGGCTACAAGATAAGCACGTTAGAGGACTAGAGTTGGGTTCTCCAGTAATTTTTTTGACGATCAAGTCAGTATAGTGCTTGAGTGGGGAACCAATGATATGAATAAGTTCAGAATGTGCAGATGGTGAAGTTAGTTAGTCAGAAATTGCGTACTTGCAGCCTAGAGGGGGCACCGGAGGCCATCCCCTCCCTGGTAGGCGATGAGCCCATATATATACCTCGCTGAGAGGGATAGATGTGTAATTTTGGCTGAGTCCAGGCAGGCACCTGAATCTGCAGATAGCTACAGGTGTCAGCTGTAGATGAGATGAATCATTACTGAGCTTGACGTGATGGTGACTGAGGAGGCATGGTGCTGATGAAGGGTGGTGAGTCATGGAGACTCGTGGCATAAGTAATGATGATGATGGTCAGCTTTTTGTGAGGAGTTCAGGGACAAACTACCTCTCGATCTAACTCTATAGGCGGGATGACAAGTACCACCTTTTTTGTCAGCCTCACAAATTGTTGACCCGGCCTTGAGTGGAATGAGGGGGGTTGACTCAGATGACGAGGTCGAGTGAGGGCTTGCCTCGACTTGGCCTTACTCGGAAGGGACGAGTGCCCATACTATCCGAGTCCCCCTGGCTGGAGCCTGGCTGATCTGTTGACCTAGGATATGCGTCGACTCTGGGGGGGATTAGCACTTAGGTTAATTGTTGACATAACACTAGCCCATTTCGCTCTAACTCAGGGTAGTCAAGTCTGAGTGAAATAGAACTGTAGCTGGTTAGGTCCCGAGGTGCATTGATGAGGAGCTGCTGAAGAGTCTCTTCTGATGTGACATTGTTGATGTCAAGGAAGATCTTGAACTACTGCCACCTCGATTCTCGAGCAAGGATTGCAGGCTAATTAAAGTGAGGGTGAGGGGCGCTTCGGTAGTGGAGCGATCACTAAACTTGGATTTTTCAAAACAACTTAGATAATTGTGTACATATCTTGAAAAGTGGGAGCAAATTTACTATATTATCTTTGTATGATGGATGATATATTGCCCGCTAGAAATGATATGGAAATGATGAACAAAACCAAGTCAGATCTCAGTGAATAGTTTGAGATGAAAGACATGGGAGGTGTATCATATATTCCTACAATTCAAATAATCCATGATAGAAAGTTTGGAATATTGAGTTTAAACCAAAAAATATTTAAGATCAATTCTTAAAAGGCTTGGAATGGAGAATTCTAATCCAACACCAACTCTGTTGGTCCTAGAAAAAGATTGTGTAAAGAGCAAAACTCATGGACAGATGCAGAAGTCATTAGATGTTACTTATGCTTAAGAAGTTGGAAGCTTGATGTATATATAACATGTTGTGTACCTGACCTAATTTAGCTTATGCTATAAGTCTTGTTAGATTATATCAAAGTAATCTCGGTCAAGGACATTGGGAAGCTGTTAAAAGGATTCTGAAGTTTATCAAAGGTACATTGATTTATAGATTGGTTTATCAAGCAAGTTCGCTTGAAGTCCTCACTTACTCTGATGCTAATTTTGAAGGTGATAAAGATGAAGGAAAGTCCACTTCAGAACACTTGTTTATCTTTGGAGGAGGGACTATTTTTTAGAGTAGCAAGACACAGGAATGTGTTGCTAGATACCCACCGGAATTAGGATATGTAGCTTGCAGTATGGCAGCTATACGTGCTGCATGGATAAGATGATTTTTAATTGATCTAGATCTCAATGTGCTAGAAGGACTTGTTGTATTTTTTGTGATAATCAAACAGCGATTAGTCTAATTAATAGTGGAGCGTAAGTTTTAAAGAAAAACACATTGAGATCCAGTAGCACTATATTTGAGATATTTGTAGAATAGGGAGAAGAAGTGAAAGTGACTTATATCCCTATTATAGATATGGTTGCTGATCCTTTAACAAAAAGATTACTAGTGGAATCTTCTGTCAAATATGTGAGTTTGATGGAACTTAGAAATTAATAAGTCAAACTAATTTTCATGAATAATGAAATAAGAAATACTCATCACCGATAGTGGAAGTAAGGAAAAAACATCTAATCTCACGGATGTTGGGAGACATATCACTTAGTTAATTTGGCCAAGTTGGAGATGTTAGGAATGGTTGACAAAATTAACTAAAAATCCATGTGGAAAATAAGTGCATAATGGGTGGTAATAGAGCAGAATTAATGGAGCTATTATGAAAATTTAAATTAGTGTATTAAATGACTATAATTTGTAGTTAATGAGATTTATTTAGGCTGTTATTTTGGGGGTAGAGATGAAGGAAAGAAAAACCTATAAAATGCGTACTTTCTTTTGAAAGAACGTTACAATTTGAGAACAGAAACTCCTTACACCGGAGCCCTCAAATCCCTAATTCAAACAAGTGTCAGGGGACTTTCTAGGCTTTTTCAAGGTTTCTATAAGGGCTTGTTTGGCTCGTATCCATAAATAATAGGAATCACCAATTCCATATGGAATTTGCATTTCTGGGGCTTTCCATTAATTTTCTATTTTCTGTTTGGATAGCTAAAAGTAGACTAGAATAGAAAAATAAAAATCAGCAATTCTCATTCTGTTGTTTGGAGAGAACAAAGTAGGGTGTAAAATCAACACTTGAAAATTAACTTGCATTCCTTTTTCTCAGTTTGTTTATTTTAGAAATTATCATTGGAAATTTAACAGATGGACATAAATAAGGTCACCTTCCAAAAAAGACAAATTTCACAGATGTAATCCAAAGAGGTAAGCATACCACATATTTGAAGGAACATTTGCATCTCAACAGTCAATTACAATGGCTATAGCAACAATGAAGCTTTGCTTTATAAATCTCCTTACGCCCTTTCATATGTTGCCATCAAAGCTTGATAATTTCATATTTATAGACATGGGAGGAATGTAGTGGACATGGGATGTAGAGTGCCACTGTAAAATCCATACACCTCTAAAAATATGCCGATTTTGAAAAAATAAGGGAAGAGCATTTTGGGGTTGTGACAAATACCCACAAAGAGAATGTAATTTTTTCTGTTGACAAAGGAGGAGGGAGCTTGTAGCATAGTTAGCAACGAAAATTCAAGTAAAGGTGACAAGAATAACATGAAAGTGAAGCAGTTGAAAAAAAATAAAAAAGTTTAAAGAATGAACTTGTATTTTATAAGTTATGTGTAATGTTTCTTTTTTTCTATGTATGTCATGCTTTTTAGCAAACAATGTAAAATGTAATTTAAAATAATTTTGATGAATGCCAAAAAACTTTTGAATACAAAATTGTGCATTTAAAATCATTCAAATAATATGGATCAGTGACTAATATTTGGAAATAATAGGAATAACTCATAATCTTATGAAAAGTTTAGATATGGATTGTTAGCAACACAATTAGCCTCGCTATACAATAGTATTATAGGCTGCTAAACTCAAAAAAATTTGATCGATCATCATCGCTTAACAATATGAATTTTTGCATCAACATAGAAAATCATCCTATACAATAGCAACTTAATGTAGGCTGCTATGCTCATATATTGATCAATATGCACTGAATGTATATGCATTATCATTGACAATTATAGATAGCCCCGCCTACAAATTCTTGCTAGTGTAGGTAATTTTCTCAGAAGCATGGATCCAAATAGATCATATAAACATTTATGAATAGTAATGAACAATCATACCAATCCCCAAATATAGGTGTATGCATTTGTCTCATCAATTATCATGTACCATTAGAGATAAGCCAAATAAACCTGCATGTATTAGAATGACAATATTAGCATAAAGCACATACCACAACTTCTAGCAACTTCAAATATTTAAACTATCAACCATGAAAATTAGTCATCCACGTAGCAAACAATATGTACCAAAATAAATTAGATAAGGTTGCTAGTATGTCACCATTCACCATTGTATGTGCACACTTATATGGTGTACCAAAATAACCCACATAAACATATGCAGTGAAGCATGAAACATTATATGTGTCCAACCGACATGTGCACCAAAATATTAACATCAACTATAAACAAACTAGAACAAAAAGTAGTGACTATACACTACACAAGTGCACTCCAAAGGGGGCTAGTTAAGTTCTTTTTGAGCTAAATGTGATGCAAGTCAGCAAAATATGATGCTAGCCCTGCACAAAAAAGGTTAGCAGACAACAAAGTAGAGAGCTCAAGAGCCCTCAACATCGAAGCCTTTCTCCTTTACTTAATTAGCCAAGAATTTAACTTTACCCTCCTTAAACTTGCCTATGAAGTATCTTCCTTCGTCCTCATCCTTATAAAGATATGTGTATAGACTATCAAGCACCTCTTCTAAGAATCGAGGCTTGTGTGAGAATATTTCTTGGGATAGCTCCTTGGTCCAATGTATTATGTGCGCATGTTGGATAGAATGAGAAACATTGTCAACATTCTCTAGAAACCTTTACATAAGCTCTATTTCCTCCCTATTTTTGCTAGCTTTCTTCTTACCTTTATCCTTATCAGAGGCATTATTGTTGTTAGCATGCACAATTGGAGTAGGAGGGGTTGAAGTCTCACCATTATTGAGATTAGCTTGGTTCTCATCTATATACCCACCATCATCAAGTTCAATAGGAGATGCTCTTCTATAGCCAAATATCATGAATACATTGTTACCTTTATCACCATTAGCTTGATCATCACCCATTATATGTTGCAAATCATCATAGTGAGGTATTGGTCTATTGAAATAATCTTTAAACCTACCACTGCCATTTTTCTTATCCTGTAAAATAGTACATGCAATATAGCTTATATCAAGTTCAAATTGAGATGTTCTCTCCTCATAATTCTTGCAAGCCTAAAGAAAGTCCCTCTACGCATTCTAACATAGTATTTGCAACTCTCATGATAACCCTTAGTTATTCAGTCCATATGTGCGATCCTACAAGCAATGTTCATAGTGTTTGAAATTCTAAGTTGATGAGTTATAGATCTTCTTCTAGCTTGCACTCTTCTCAAAATAGTAACCATCATTAGTAAGATAATCATACCACCTCCAGAGACAATTCTTATCATCATATCTTCTTCCAAACGATCCATCTACAAGAACCAACATTTATACTTGTTGTTATCATTATAATTCCATTCAACGTATATCATTGTAGTTATAATTCAATTCAATTCAATGCATATTATTATACATGTCATTACACCATACAACCAAATATATATTGCATGATAAAATGGAATTCAAAGTGAAGATGCAAATCCAAATAAGCAATCAAGACTTTCATGATAATATGTAACACAACAAGTAAATTTTGCCAATTAAAATCTTTCCATATCAAACCGAAATGAATACACCCAAAAACCTAAATCAAACCGAAATGAATATGCCCAAAAAATGGTAATCTATCACTAAGTATACATCAGTATCCTTAAATCATAACAAATCCCATCTAAAACTTCAACATGCATGGTTAAATAGATGAAGGAATTGAAATTTTGCCAATTAAAATAAAAAAATCATAAATTTCAGAGTGAACAAGAGTTGTACCTGAAATTGGGTAAAATTAGAGATCCATGCACTTGGTTTTAAAAAGGCACAAACAAAAAGAGATAGCTTGCCAAAACCCCCCTTCGTAGAGAAAAACCTCAATTGTTTAGCAAGAGATAAGAGGTAATAGAGTGAATCGAGCCCTTGATCGAATCTCTAACCAATTTCATGAAAAACAAACAATTTTTCTCTCAAAGATCAGTAGGGAGAGATAAGAGTAATAGAGAACCTTAAATTTCATAGTGAACTTGAGATTTACCTGAAAATTTGTAGTCGATTTTGAAGAGATCTGAACACAAAGAGAGAGCTTTGCCAAAAACCCACCTCGGGGAGAAAAGCCCCAAATATTTAGCAAGAGAGAAGAGGTAATAGAGAGAATTGAGCCCTAGATCAGTCTGGAGAGAGTATCTCCATGATGGGGTTTTTTTTCACAAAAAAGAGCTCGAGGAGAAGAATGGAGGCGTGTGAGGAGGGAATGCGGTAGGTGAAGGGACATTAACGATTAGGTTTCCCATAAAGTTCTCACTGGAAAGAAAAGTAAAGGCGTGGAAAGTTTTTATTTTTTTATCGATTCCACCCATATCCGCTCAAATTGCTCGGATTTGGATTTTGCTATTCTAGCCGACGTTTGCTGACGTTTTAGCAAATTTTCATTCCAACCCAAAATGCAAACCAAACATAGAATAGGAAACCAAAACTATAATTTCCTGACAGATTCCACTTGTGTCAGTTTCTTTTTCGTGGGCTCTTTCCATAACCAAACAGGCCCAAGTGAACCAAACACCTCCTTTAAAGGTTATTTATGTATAAATTAAGGTGATTTTTGTACAATTACACTATTTAAAGGTGGTTTAGAGGAAAAGGCAACCGTTCCCGAAGTCCAAATACCTGTGGCATTTGGGTTGGATTTGTAGGAATGTGACGTCACCTTTTAGATCCGACCCGTATTCAACTGATGACTACCTCGATCGCGGACCAAATGCTAGGGTTTTTTTATCCAAGGAGAACGAGGAAAGCTGAAAGAGAAAGAAAGGGGAAATGGCGTCGTTGGGGTCACTAAAATCTTCAATTTTCGAAAAAGAGGAGAGAAAAATGTAAATAGGCTCTTCTGCTTTCTCATCTTTCAGTCCATTTCTTTACTCAACTGTAAAAATTTTGAAACTTTGATCGATTTTCTCTTTTCATTTGTTTTTTGTGCAGGCAGTATCAGTCTCATATTAGAGGCCTCAATGCTTACGATCGCCATAAGAAGTTCATGAAGGATTATAGTACGTTTTTTTTTGTTTTCTGTTTACTATAATTTCTCAAGAAATGGGCTTAGTTCAATGCGTTATAGTTAATCTATATCAAACTTGAATTTGAAAGGGTATTCCAATTCCCAAATGTATTAATATTTGTTGATTTTGTAAAGTTAAGTTATCAAAATTTCCATGACAAATGCATTTACATGAGTTAATGCTCATATTTCATTTCTATATATTGTGAATATGGAGAAGAAGCAAATATGAATGTGATTGTACATTTATTAGTTGGATAAAAAGATGTGATAAATTTTCCCTTTCATGCGGGATAAATGGAACTTGATCACTTGTATATTTAACCAATTTGACTGCTCATCTTGACTGACTGCTCGTCTGATTTCCCCCCTTAAATTTGGGGCTTTTGGGTCTAACCAATTTTGACTGCCCATCCTGACTGACTGCTCATCTGATTTCCCCCCTTAAATTTGGGGCTTTTGGGTCATTTTTTACTCAAAACAAAAAATAGTGAGAGTGCTTTGGAGCCTGCATTATGCTGAAAGCTATGAAATAATTGGTCATATCTAAGACAGTTGTATCTTTGAGGTTATTAATTTATATTCTCATATAGTTAACTTACATGGTCTGAACTAATGAAGAACCAAGTAAAGCAGCATTACTTTGTTGTAGTATTGGTTTATAAGCCATTATTCTGGTCACCTTAGTGTACAATCTCTACATAACTCAAAATGTTACAGAAAGCGAAAAGTGGTAGATGCAATGTGATAAGGTTTAAGCTTTACAGTGGTGTTTTAGCAGGAAAAAGCACCAATGAATTTCTCCAAACTAAAATCATGAAGAAAATGAGATTTGAATAGTTTATGAGTTTTAAAGCTTAGATGCAACAATAAACTATATATTAAAGCATCTTAAAGTGAATGTAATAAATAATTTAATATATATTTTATTTTATAAGGTCTAAAGCCCGTGATATTAAATACCAAAGATAATGAAAAATCATTAGATTTACTCATTTTATTGTTTAATTTGATTATTTAACAATTTAAGCAAGAATAGAAAAATTAACACTTAGGGAAAGAGATGAAAACTAACATAATGACTAAACTTTATCAAAATACGAAAATATATAATATGCAAAATATTAAAGATGTGAGTAAACGAATTGAGAGTACTTTCCGGTGAAAATTAGCAACATATTTTAGACATGGAATTAAAAATTTAAATAATAGCAAAATTGTATGGAGAAAAATAAAGAAAACAATCTATTAGAATTTTTTAACTTTGTAAATTTGAATTATAATATAATTTATAAGAGTGAAGAAAGAAATCTTGTCAGAATGTTTGTTATGAGAGAGTTATTGAGTACTGCCAAGACTATAGCGAGGCGATAAAGGTGGGAAACTAGGGAATATGTATAAGTGAAATAGAAGGTGGTCTAAACATGGTTGAATTGTACAAAATGAAGTATAAAAAGGTTAATCCAATTTTGGCATGTTAACAAGTTGATTGAATTAGAATGGAGCCCCCTAAATGCCAAAGCTAGGGGACATAGAAAATTTGGTTAGTGTCCAAGATGGATGTTCTTTTAAGGCTAAATATCATAACCCCCCATAACTTTTCAGAAAACCCCCCTTAAATTTCAAAATATTAGAAAACCGCCCTTAAGTTTAGGGGTTATCAGAAAACCCCCTTGAACTTTGAGATTTTATTAGAAAACCCCCTAAATTAGGCGGTTTTCTAATAAAATCTTAAAGTTAAAGGGGGGTTTTCCAAAAAAATCTGAAAGTTAAAGAGGGGTTTTGCGATAATCCCTATACCTAAGGAGGTTTTCCTGATATTTTGGAAGTTAAGGGAGGTTTTCCAATAATTGTCCAAAGCTAAGGCGGTTTTCTGATATTTACCCTTCTTTTAAAGCATAAAAAGTACGATGAGTTTTGAACTCAAGTATGTGAAAGAAATGGAATAATCATTATTCAGTGCATTTTAAACAAGATACGTTTATAAACATTCTTTTGACTATTGGTAAAAGTTAGAGCAAAAGTACCATTTTACTTTTCTTCTTTTTCCATTTCCTTTATGTAACCTTCGTCTTCATTTCATCGCTACCCTCTGTTTCGTGTTGCTATTGGTGTGTTCACTTAACATGTATTGGTGAACCAGATGCTTACATGGGTTTTCAGGTTGGTGTTATGAGTATCTAACAACAGAAGTCTAGATGGGTGTTTATGTTATTAATAATTTGTAGTTGATATTGCTTCCATCCAAAATAAGATGTAAGAATAACTTTAAGTGCCTTGTTGCCAAGCATATGAATATTCACTTTACACAAGGCATAGCTTGCCAAAAAGAGCACCTTCCCCCTATCTCTTTCTTCCTACAGCACTCTTCATTTCTTCACAATCCAACCTCCTCAATCTTCGCTGATATCTTCTCAATAATTGTCATCGATGTAAACATCCTCTCCTTCTTCCTTTATCGAACAACCCGGTTAATTCAACCCGACAACATTAATATTATGTCAAATATATCAAATGAATTCATTGATGGCAACGGAATAGAAGCTGCGAAACTGAAAAATACGTCTATCTGTTTTGTTGCAGACACCGAGGGCATATATAATAGCAAGTTAAGATGCTTATCCAGACATAGCTTTCCTAATAAAAGTGTTATCCATTAAACCCTCATTAGAATCCTTGTTTTCAAGTCCTAATCCAAAAGCTTATTGATAACTCGCTTCATCGACTGCGAGAATTGGTCAAGGATCTTATAAGCCTGATGCTTGTGTTTTCTGCACAGAGGGTATGTTAAAATCATTCAAATGTAAAAATTTAGGAAGAACGTAGAGCATTACTGTACAAGACCAAGCATCATCCTAGTGTTGTCATAGCCTTTAAGTTGAAGAACCTTCGATGCGGTATAAGCCAGAGTCCCATACGCAGTATGAAGAAGTCCGTTGAATTCGAAGCTGATCAGGGAGCATCGAGAGTGTGAAAGTGAAGAGTTTCAAGTTGCTGTCTTGATCTAGGAGAAGATTCTCAAGCTTAACATCGCAATGCGATATGTCGTGCACGCCGCAAAAATGAAGTGTAGAGATCAACTGCAGAGTATCGGCTTGAAACGGGGTTCTAGAATCCGACTATGGCAAGCAAGGTGAGAGAATAGCTTGCCGAATTCATTCTCCATAACGAGGTGAATCTAAGATTTCATGGCCATAACTTTGTGCAATTTGAGAATGTTCAGGTGATTCACAAGGCGGGACATTATCTAGATCTCACGGAGGATTAATAGTGACCCCAAAGTTTATGAAGTTCTGTTTGTCGAGGACTTTGTCAGCGACAGATGATGAGTCAGAGACGGAGCAAGAGTAGTAGACTTTGACGAAAGTAGCTCAGGAGATGCCCTAACTTATACTTATCGAGAAGACTCAACCCATTATCACCTTGTTTCGTGTTGGTCATGAGTTTCTTTTTTTTGGGTCTTGGTGAGTGGTGGACGAGAGATTTATTGTGTATATTATATATTGATGAGAGGAGGTATGGGGCTTTTGTTGTGTTAGCTTGATTAGGCAGTGTATAAAATATCAGTTGATATATCGATATATTAGCCGATATATCGGGTTCTACAGCAGCTTGCACCAATATTTACAGGCATATAGCGCTATTCGGTTTTTAGAGTTTTTTTTAAATATGTGGGTTGATATCCTCTGCAGTATCAGCCGATATTTCATGGTGAAGATATAAATCAATATTAGTTTTTTTTGTGTTTGGGTTTCCGACCGTCCCAAATACCAAATAAAACTCTCCATTTGCTTCATAAATCACAATCGATCTCACAAAAACGCACTTCATAAATCACAACAGATCTCACAAAAATGCAAAACCCCTCCCCCTCCCTTCCTCTTCCTCACTATCTCCGCCCTCTCTATATCTTGTTGAAGGTTATGCACTTGCAAGTTTTCATGATGTGATCGAGAAGCAAAGCTTCTACAATCCGTTAGTCATTCTAAACATATATCATGAGCTAGTCATTCTAAACATATATAATGATGTAATTTCTAATGCATAGAAATCATTAAATATGTTTAGATTACATATTAGAATGTTACATTATGTATGAACATCATTTGATATGACACCCAATATTTATTACATATCCCTAATGTATCCTCGATTTCCGCAGTCCAATATGAATTTTGGTTGTCTAATATTTGTCTGATATTTGATATCTAAAACAATGTGATTAGGAGTTTAGCTTAATTTATTTTTTTAATTAGATGGGGTGTTAGTTGTTGTTGTGATATGTAAGCTATACTAAGAGAGGTGAATGTTTATGGGTTCGATGATATTGTTTTGGGTCCAACTTTTTGATTAACGGTTGCTTTAGGATGTGATTGATTCTTCTCCTGATTTTGTTTGAGTTAATTGTAAAAAACCTCTAGTAATTATGCTTTATTTCATTTATTAGAAACCTTTGCCACTCTCTTATTCTTAGATATCAGGAGACTTGTGTGGTATTTTCGTTAAATCTTTGATGAGAGTAAAGAAATTTGCTTTTAGAATCTTAAAGATACTATACCATTATTCTCTGTGCAGTCTGCTATTGCAAGAAGATTCTCAATTGATTAAGTAAAATCTGTTATCAAACATTGATAGTAAGAGGTATTTTTGACTCCTCATTTTTATCCCTCTTCAAACAAGAGTTTGGATCCCCTACAATTCTTGTTGATATAAGCTAACAAGAGAAGACATAGAAATTCTCCTAGGACAACTGCATAAGAGCATACCGTTCTTAGCCATAAAGAGGAAGTAGCGTGAATGGCTAACAAGTTGTTAACAAGAACAACTGACACTTTTTTTGTTTTGAGTAGCGGGGAATTACCCCCATGTGACAACTGACACTTTTTTTAGTGCAATGGTGAGAAACTAATCCTGTGTTTAACAGAAAGGACCCAAATACAAAGCACCCAAATACAAGTACCCAAAGAACAAAGTAGGAAATGCCACAAACAAACGGCCAAAGTTAAGTGTGGTGATTTAAAAAAAACCGAAATGCAAAAATCCATCATACAATAATCAAATGAAGTGATGGACCGAACTGAATGTTTATCAATTTTAGACTAGATTTTTATAATTGGGATTCTACTCTATGTTTGATCCTTAAAGCTAAAATTGAAAATTTATCAATAAAACATATTTACAACCGACTCTTAAATTTGATGTTTTAACACAAATTTCCCCTTTAACAAAAATTATGATCTTTCTCATGTTTTACCTCAAGAGAAATAATAACAGTTTATTAAAAAAATAAGCAAGATAAAAGCTACATTTTCTTCACTATCGATTTACATCATAGAGGTTTGAAAGAAATTTGTTTGAGATCAAGCTTTTAGGATTTCAAGTGACTTACCTCAAATTTTCTGGAATGACACGAGCTGGAGGGGGATTAGGTGTCGGGGACAAACAACAGATGTTGAACTTTAATGAACTAATTAGAATTCAAATTAATGAACTCATTAGAATTCAAACATATTATTATTTCTCAATACATGTGTCAATTGTGACTTATGATGAACAGCTTTGAGCTGCTTCAAACAATTCTTGCTCAATCAGTATACACTGGTAGGCACATGGGGCCTGCTTGAAGTGTTTGGTACATTATCTTCCAGTAATCTAGTATTATTTTGATTAAAGCTATATTCTTCACCATCTATTTACATCGTAGAGGATTCGAAAGAGTAGGAGATCAAGCTTTACTGAATAAATTTATTTTAAAGATTTTCAAGTGCTTTGCCCATTTCTCGGTGTAACATGGGCTGGAGGGGAACTGGGTGTTGGGAACAAGCAACAGAATTTGAACTTCAATGAATAAATTATAATTCAAACTTATTATGGTTTCTCAATATAAGTACCGGTAGTGACTTATAATAACAGCTTTAAGCTACTTCAAGCAATTCTGGCTCAACCAATAGAATTTGGGTGGGCACATCGGACCTCCTTGAAGTGTTTGGTACATTATCTTCAAGTAGTCTAGTATCTTTTTTTGTTTTTTTTTTCCCTGTATTAAGGTTTCTATTTTCTTTCTCCTCATTTAATTTGGTAAAGACTTAGGGCTGAGCTTTTCTAGGTACAAATTACTTCTTTGTGGGGTAAGTTTCAGTAGGAATATTTCTATTAATAAAGCAATTCACTTCTGAAATCAAATTCCTTAGTTCACAATATTCCCTTCATGGTTTATATAATTAATCTATTAACCAAGCTCTTGTCTTGCCTTCAGTGACCAATAAATGAAGGCTCTTTGACTCTCATAGTTTGAAGCAAGGGTATTTGTTGGACACTTCTGCAAAGTTTCCAAAATTGTTGGTACCAGAGCTGTCTTTAGGGAAGTTGTCTAATTTGATTTGAGTATATAACCTGTAGAGAGATATAGCTTTGTAATTGGACAAAAGGAAAATGCATATAGAAAGCTATTTATATGCTATATCTGCTGTCCTAAAGTGAGGAGATGATGAACAATCTCCTCTACCAAAGAAAGAGTGAGGAGGCTACATTCATCTGGACATTTTAACTGGTTTCTATTATCAACGGGGCTATTAACTGATGAAATTATTTTCCTTTGTACGCTCAAAGTGTTTCTAAGAAAGGTTTGCATTTAATTTGAAGGGAAAGCTGTCGGCATTGCTAACAAGCAAGCAAAAGTTTATTGAGTCTCTTAGTTTTGAAGCAGGGGCACTTGGAGGTCATTCCTCACTCTCTTCGAAGTCTTGATAGAAGATTTTTGGGAAGTCATGCACCCCTTGCTTGAGCATTACTTTTCAAATATACACCTTTATATGCGGACACTAAGAAAGGTGCATATATGTAGCTATGTATATTGCTATATCCTAGTATCCCAAAGTGAGCAGATGATGAACAACCTCCTCCACCAAAGACAGAGTGAGGAGGCTACATGTATCTGTACATCATAACTAATTCACATGCCTAGTTCTGATTATAGCTACTTAACCTATTTTACTCTTTCTTGATTTATTAAGGATATAAATCATACATCTTACCTATTGACACACCTTTTTGAGCATCACTACTCGTGCACACAAATCATTTAGGTGTCGAGTTTACCTTTTCTGCTGTTCTATGCATAAGTGGTTCGACCATGCTTAATATCTGTAGAAATCTAACACTTGGCCACCCTGGAAATGTTCATAGAATGTGTAATTGAATAGACGATGGATACTCTCCTTCACCTTCACCCAAAAAAACTACGGTGTTATGCTGTACTACTTACTTTGAACAACCTAATTAATGCTTATCTGATGATAAGAAAAATAATTTGTCAGGTTTAATGATTATTTTTGTGACATGATTGTCCTCAATGGTTGCCAATAATAGTTCACGTGTGGATCTAATTCTTTATTTAAGAATGCCATCTGTCTTTCGTGGGATCTGATCTGACAAACTTGTAGCTATATTCTGTTAATGATGTTTTGATGGTTATGATTTGTGGCTATGTAATCGATGCCATGTTTGACATGTGAAAAAACATGGGGTTTGGGATGTGACAATTCTCTAGAATCTTGACATGAGTGCAACCTATACAAATAAGAAAGTTCAGAAGTGTTTTTATTAGTGGAGGCGTATCCTAAAGAAAGACCTCAGATTTATGGGTTTACTTTGAAGAGTCTTAAATAATAAAACACTGAGAAAAGCATTTTATGGTTTTACTTTTTCCATAAGTAAAATTGCTTTATAGTACTACCTGATCTTATTATTACCTGTAGTGGAGAAATATTATGAGCTATGCTTTATGGTCCTAATTTTGGTCAATTAAGAAACATGATCTTCAAAAATTGAGTGTAAATGAATTGTAAATGTTTACATGAATGAGTCACAACACAATAAAAGAGAGCATAAAAAGTGAGGCACTGATAAGTTAGTAGTCCCTAGTAGCTAGTAGAGGATGAGGAAAGGAAAATAGTTCGATGGTTTGCATATGTGCAACAGGGATTGAAGTGGCAGTTAAGATGAGTGATAAACTTAATAATTGAGGAGTGATAACGTGACGAGCATGCAATAGAGCAGTAAAAGAAATGATATGGTAGCGCTTATTTAAGGGAGGAGACGGCCCTTGGCAGAGTGAGAAGAAATCATGTTGTAGACCCCAACTATCAAGGAAAAAAATCTTAGCTGCTGACATATTCTTACTTGGCATGTGGAACTCATTGCACGCACAGTACAGAAATAAATATATGTAAGTAGAAGTAGCCAAACCAGTGTACACATGATTGGACATGCCAATTTACAGAAGGGAGAAGACACCTGTATATCATACTAGTATGTTATGCATATTCCATGTTTCTATGTCGCATTTTCTTTAGGTATCCACCCATGAATGCTACAGATTTATCAAGTGGTAGGAATCTTAGAATAATCTAGTGAACTGTCGTCATTAATCTGACTTCAAGAGTGGGTATGCATTTGAAGGGGAAATACACACGGTTCATAAATCTGCTATTTCATGAATAACTTAATCCTATCATTCAATGTGGCTGATAATTTTTAAGTAAGCTTCCTTTTGTAGGATTTTTTTTTTTTTGCCAAATCTGCTTGCTACCAACACTTCTGTTGTATCCATTTGTTAAAATCCTTGTTAAATAAATGGAGGCTGTATTAAATTGCCATCAAGTACTCTCACTTATAGTCACATCAAGTCTATTTCACTCATTAACTAGTTGAATACGTGTAACAGTTGATTTTTATGGAAAGGACAAGAGCAAACATGATGTTTTGCCCATCAAAACTGATAAAGACACAATAAGGGAGGGATACAGGTGCGATGCATGTGAATTATTTTATTTTTTAAATTTATTTATATTATATTTTGTGGTTATAAGTTAACAGACGTTGGATAAAATGAGCATAAAGATGTTTTACGTGCATCTGATGTGTACCTAACTCAATTTGCTTGTGCCCTAAGATGTTTCTGGTTTTCTGTAACTTTTTGCTTTATCGTTTCAGAGAGGTTTGTTTTTCATGGCATTCAGCATTTGCCTATCCCTTGTCTATGTTGTCATTCATGTTAAATTCATTGCCTATCCCTTGTTTATGTTGTCATTCATGTTTCATTTCTTTCTATTAGTTAGCAACTCTTTTAAAAAAGTGATACTGTAGCTTGTGCATAGTCAAAGCATTTCCTTAGCATGTGCCTGGAAAAAAAATGGTTTGGAAGTCAACATGCTTACATGTACAAAGAGGTAGACATATCTGAAGCCCTTTGTCTTCTTTGATGGATAATTGGCAAAAAAAGTTACGCCAGTACCTTCTTTTATTTTTATACTTGCAATTGCAAACAGGATGAAGGTCTAGTTGTTTGCGTAATTTTACTCACTCATGTTTTACATGGAACTCAGCTGATATAGCTTAAAGCGATTACCTAATAGCTCCAAAATGTTCTTTAGCTGCTCTGTTTATTTCTTGCCGTCTACTTGCTAATGCTTTGGAAGATCTCTTTGCTTTAAGGATTCATTTTATGATATTGTAGGCTTGTAATCGGAAACCTTATTTTCCATGTAATTTTTTTTATATATTATTTTCTAATCTTTGTGCTCAGGTAAGTGTCGATGCTATTTATTCCTTTTATAACAACAATACAGGCAGTAAGGTAGGTCAAGTCAGTGTATCCATAAGCAGCTAATGTATTCATCATGTAATCACCCTACTTTATACACAAAAAGTAGTGGATGTCATAAGCATGTTTTACGCTGAAGTGTTTCCTGTTTTTTTTCATGCCCCTGGTGTTATTTAACAAACTAATTATTGTGCTAAACAAATTGGCTGTCTAGTATTATATGTCAATAGAGATAAATACATTACTATAGGGATACGTTTGGCTTTTAAATCAAGCCGGAATTTTAGTTTCTTTATTGAAGTCAAATGTTCATCATTTATAATAATCTATTTATGTAAAAAGGGGACCTTCCCTTTAATGGAGTTGGGTGGAGAAAATGCATTTACATAGCTGACCTCAAACCTATAGGACAAAGTTATTTTTTTCTTTGCTATGTTAACAGAGTTTGAATTTGTATCTGTTTAATTGCGCTATTGACTGCTTTGGATTTTTGCAGTGACATGGTTTAGTCCACCTTGACCAAAGTGGGGTCAATGAGGATCAAGAACCACTTCAATTACCACTTATAGGTGACCCCACTTATAAACCCATGGTATCCCATCCAAGTTTCCAACTTTTCACTCGATCCAACCCAACTAAAAAATGGAAATTTTCTCTTAAGTTTGAGGGTTTCTCAGATAACTCCCCTTAACTTTAAAATGTCACAGAATCCCTCAGTTGAGATTCTCAGAAAACCCACTTCAACTTTCAATGTTCTTAAAAAAACCCCAATTTTCCACTAGTAAAAATACCTTTCTACCCATGTGAAAATTGCGGTTAGCACCATTAATAATTTCTTTTTTTGGAAAGATGTCGAAAGTTGAGGGGGGCTTTCTGAGAACCCCAGAACTTAAGGAGGGTTTGTGATAGTTTGGAAGTTTTTTTTTTCCTGATATATATCCAAACTCAAGGGATTATTTTCTTTCTGAAATTATCAACTGAAAAACTCACCTTTTAATTTAAGTTCATAACCTGAGAACTCATTACTAGTGACATATAATGAGAAAAATGTTACTAATGATGCAATTATATACTTCAAAATATGAAAACTCGTCGAGCGCAATTGTAAAGGTTTTTTAGTTATTAATTATGTAGTGACATCACTTTCCATGAATCCTGGATCAGCCACTGATCATTATTATTCTTTCTTCTGTAAAGGTTCATTCTTTCTGAAGATGATGATATGGATTCAACTTGGGAGAAAAGGCTAGTCAAGCGTTACTATGACAAACTTTTTAAGGAGTATCCTTTGCAACAATCTTATTAAGATCTCTTTTTAAGCGTTACTATAACTATCAGTGATGTATTTTGTGACTTTTTTCTTAAGTTTGTCATCCATTTCACTCGTGTAATATCTTTTCTCATTTTGAGTTTTCTTCCCCTTGAAAATATACTTGCAGACTGATCACCTGCTTTACGTTGCTTGGGCAGTTGGGCTGAGTTAGCGATTTTTTTGTTAGTATTAAATCTGCAGTATTTATCTTGTTTATTCCTTCTAGCTATTGTACGTTTATCAATTTACTTGCTGCCTATTAGCTGGCAGGACTGTCTGGTCTTCCTAATTAAAAATTGATATTTTGTCCTTTAGCCTTAACCTATTGCAAAGATATTGTATCGCTGATATGTCACAGTACAAGAAAGGAAAGGTAAATAACAATCTGTTAATATTTATATTATTTTTTTCTTAAATGACTTGTACTGTTATCTTTAGAATTTGCATGCCTAATGCAAAAATGCGCTGCACACACACAGCACACATACTTCTAAACACTTTGCGGACATATTTTGTTGCTCTCAATAGTTTAGTTAGACTAGTTATATTTGAGGTTTTATAACTTTTTTTTACTGTGTGAATTTGGTGCCTCTCCGTAAACATTCGGATTTGAATTTTTAAAAGGCTAAATTACTTACGCCCTACAGCTTCACCAACATTGCACTTTAATGCGCCCTATTTTAAAACCGTGCACTTAAATGCCCCATTGTTTCTTGCATTAAAAAACGAGACGCCTTTAACATTTCCTGTAAAAGATGAAAATGCCCCTCCCCTATTTAATTAACCTGCCCGCAATTATTACCCCATCAACGTTAATAAAAGCCCAAATTTTCACCTCCCCCAAATTCACTGCACCCTAGAGAAAAAATTGGTGAAGAAATTTGGGGATTAGAAGTTAGAATGAGGGAGATGGGAGAAACTTATTAAAAAAAGGATAGTAACAAATGGATTGTTTAACTATAAATCATATCAACTTTAGTGGTATTGGAATTCATCAGAATAACATGTGACAAGTCACGTGGGAATATTTCACAAATATTCTAACGACTAACTAACAGAGGCATCAACGTGCAACATTTTAAAACTTTGGGGTATTTAAGTGCATGGTTGAGAAACTTCGGGTATGTAAGTGCACCGTTTTTAAAATGGGGGTCATTTAACTGCAATATAGGTGAAACTATAGTGCATTTAAGTGCAATTTAGCCTTATTAAAATGGTGAGTTTAATGACTGAGATTTTTAGTACAAAATAGACAATATTACATGTTAAAAAGTTAATATATAGTAAAAAGTTGATATATAGTTTAACTTAGTCATATTAAATTATAAAAAAACAATAACTCTTATATCATGGCTTATAACTATTATTTAGTGACATTAAGTTGAATGATTATTTTCTTATAATTTAACATGAGTAAACTATAGTAAACCTTTTAGCATGTAATATTATCTAGTCCATACTACAAATCTCAGTCATCATACCTTGCTTCTTTTTGTCCTTGAAAATTCAATAGTGGATCTCGTGTATACTTGGTGCAAATAAACACGGAATAGAGTTGATGGATATCATCCTCTCGCTCCCATGTTTCTTCGCCAGGTTCATGAGGTCCCCAAGACCCCAAGGCTAGAGGCATCTTGTTCTCAAGAACCTTCCCCTTGTCTAATATTGCCATGGATGCTTCTCATACGTTAATTCTGTCCCAATCTGAAGCTTCGAGATATTCAATTTCACACGTATATTCATAGCTGCGATATGCCGAACACACTATGAACTTCTTCCAAGCTTGGAGGCAAGGTTAGTCTCTGGGCCTTCGCCCCCACTCTCTGCAAGATTTCAAAGGGCCCAATAAATATCAGACTGATATTTCCTCTATTGTCAAATCTGATCTCTCGAGCTGGAGAGATTCTCAAATATATACGTTCTTTGGCCTCAAACTAGAAGCGTTGTCTGTCAGTACCTGCCCAACTTTTCTGTTGGTCATGAGTTGAGGAGAATGATCCCGTACCATCTTGAACTTGTCTAGTGTCTCCGGCCCCAACTGTCGTCACTCCCTAATATCATCCCAGCAGGTTGATGATTTACATGTCCTCCATATTAGACTTGTATGTTTCCATCTGGATGCTCACTTAGTAGCTGTCATTGTAGGAGAACTCAACTAGATATAGGTGATTTACTGTTCAACCAAGATTCGTTGAAATCCGTAACACATGCTCGCAGCATATCCTCCAAAATCTGGATACTGCATTATGACTTTCAGTCTGTCAAAGGGTGGTTAACAGTGCTGCACCTCAACCTTGCCTCCAGATTCTGCTACAAAATCCGCTAAATCTGAGACATAAATTGGTGACTCTGCCTGACACTATGCTCATTGGCATTCCATGAAGACGGACTTTCTTTTGCATATAAGGATCAACTAGTCTCTCTGTTGCCTGCCCAACGTGGAATGGTAGCATGTGTGCCAATTGGGTGACTCGATCCACCACCACCCATATCGCATTGTCTCTCTTCCAACTCCTTAGTAATGCTACAACAAAGTCCATGATGACATCCTCCCTTTTCCGCTTGGGAATGATAAGGGGCTGCAACATTCTGATGGTCCTCTGATGCTCCACTTTCCCTACTGGCATACTAGGCATCTAGCCACAAGTTTAGCTATTTCCATCTCCATCCCTGGCCACCAGGAGTGCTCTCGCAAGTCTTGATACATCTTTGTGCAACCTGGAGGAATGAACGGTACTGAATTTGACTAAGGCCACAAGTTGAGTAGGAGTATTTATCTGAATTTTTAGTTCATTTCAAAGTATATTCTTAAACATGCAAGTGGGCACTGCTCAATGCTACCAGCTAGGAAATTTAAGGCGCCATCAGCTATAAAATGTAATAGTGTGTAGAATTTGCCTAGACTTGCACAAGATTTTTGAGGAAGGGTTTAATATTCTCTATTTTCTAGACTAAGAAAATACATACATTATTTTACTCCCGAAGTATTAGAAATCTATTATCTTAATAAACCACGCTGATGTATAGATGATTAATGGGAGAAAATCTAAAAAATTATGTTCATAGTTTAAGTATGAACCTTTATCTGGAGGCAATCCATTCACTTATGAAAAGCTAGGAAGAATTGAGTCTGTCGCTTAATTATGAGAAAAACCTAATTTGTGATATGTGAAAAGCTAGCAAGAATTCTAATTTTTTGCTTAAATTTCAAGTTCCATAAAAAATAGGCAAAACAGACAAGTTTTGTTAAAAGAGATTCCATAAACCGTTATATAGCCAAAGGTCAAGTTCTGGATCCAATGGGCTGTCATGCTGATTCAGGTCTCAAAAACATTGGTCATGCCTCAAGAGAAGTTCGCTGTTAGAACTGGTAAAAACAAAAAATATGAACTGAAGCATGTCTGATTTAGCAAAAGCGAGAAGTTGGGTTTAGTAAAATAAGCAAAATGGGCAATTGGGTTCAGATTTAAGAAAATATGCAAAAGGAAGACCTGGTAGGCTGTGCAAGGTTCAGATTTGTCTCTTCTAATATTCTTCCAGAGCTAGCACTTATGAATATACAGTGCAAAAAAATATGACGTATCGGAGAGAGAACTCAGAAAGTTTTGCTCCAATACCATATTTAATGCCAAATCTAGATCAGAGTGTGCCTAGAAGACAACTTCAGAAATCTAAGGATGTAATTTCGTCTCTTCAGCAAAGCCTGCTCGATTTTGTTTTTCGAACCCTTCATTAGGATGCCAAATCTAGATCATTGGTTTTCAATTGATCTTTCAGGCTGGATTTGCAGAAGTTAACACATTTCTATTTTACGATAAATGCTTGTAATTGCACAATGTCTTTGGTTATTCCTTTTTCTATGCTATGGGCTATTTATCCCATCACTCCCATTTGTAACAACTTTGAGCATTTTATACCTTCTTGACAGATTGGTTTGAGATGGAGAACAGAAAAAGAAGTCATATCTGGAAAAGGTGATGACAAGACTTCAACCTTCTCTTAGCTTATTACGCCTACTGAGTGTTGTATTTGGAAACAGTGACTAAGTTTTCTGCTTATGTAGATTGACATATTATAGCAAAATTTTACAGTTTTTTTCTGACTAATCTATGGCTGTGGTACAAATGACTTCTTGCTAAGAATAGTACTTCCTATTTTCTAATGCTTAACTTCTTCTGCACTATCTGTGGGCTAGAATATGTTTATCATTGTTAACAACAGTTGTGGCCATGAGTCTGGCCATGAGTCAATTGGCTCAGAGTACGGTTCAGCTCTGAAATTGTAGAGAGCTGTGTCTAAGTGGGCTTCATATTTTATGTGTTAGCTATGTACGGTTAAGTTTGACAGCTACGGTTTTCAGAATGTTTGTGTTATCCTCTATTTAATTATATTGGAGTTTATGTCATCTATCCATGTGAAAATTGTATAGGCTACCTCTTATGAAATATTATCCTTCTTCAGCAATATCTTGGGAGTGAGATTTAGGTTGTTACATTTCTTATTTTGCTGTGGACCCGGAATATATCTGGGATTTATCATTTATCATTTTAATGATCTTGTTAATTTTTATTATGCATGAAGGTTGCTGCAACAACTCATTTATCTTCTGTGACAGGGCAGTTTGTTTGCGGTAACAAAGAATGCAATGAGAGAGGGGTTCTAGGAAGCTATGAGGTATATTTAGTTTATACAACTCAATATTTCTGCTTTTGTCTTGCTGCATTCATGACTGAACCACATTCATGACTGAACCTGAACAAAATACCAAGTTTCATGTCAAAGCTTAACATGATAACACCTAAATGTTGTTAGGAATTTATCCTTGTAACGTCACAATATCGATTTATAGTGTTCAGAGCATGATTGTTATTCAAAAAGCTCCATTTTAGTTCTTCAAGTGACTGCAGTGTGAAGTTTGTAAGAAACAACTCGTGTGAAAACTGAAAAGTTTTTAAGTAAAATTTTGGTGGAGACAAGTTGCAGTTCATATCATATTTATGGCTGAGTAAGCCCTAAGTATTGGCGACTTCATGTGTCTTATCTATGTTAATATTTCCCTTATTCTGGGACAAAACTCGCATGCATGAGTGAGTAGGGGTTCGTCCTTATAAACATTGTAAAGAAATTGAACCACAAGGTTAACTTGTCCTTTGCTAATGGAATTTTAGACTGATTGAGTGTCAGCTTCTAGGGTATGGTTAGTTGTACTTTTTGTTATCTAACATGGTGAAATTTGCAAGATGTTTGGAAGAGTCTATTAGAATAACCTCAGAGGATATGGGCTCATTTGTGATGGAATGGTCTCTCTTTATAATAATTTTCAAAGTATCTGTTTGTCAATAGATGAACCCATTCATTACTTTTTTGTTTCTGCACCATCTGCAGGACTATATTCATAAAAAATGTAAATATCTCAGTTTATGTGTGCCTTTTCTTTTCTTTTCCTTTTTCTGAGTGACAATGGCCAATGATTTATTACCATGCTAGAGTTTGAAATCTGTTTAAAGAGTGACACTGGCAATTCAGAGTTTCAAAGTCTCCTGATAAGACTATCTCTCATTTTATTAGGTTGGATCTGTTGGTGTTTCCCAGCTATTTGTTCTGCCAGCTAATCTTATTAGTATTTGCAAGTTCTTCTTGTTAAAATGTAAGGTTGTGAGATGACATATCAAGAACTAAATCAAGAAATCTCATAAAGAGTTTTATCTATGATAGGAAAACGATGAGGGACGTTGATGTGAGTTCTTTTGAAGTTGGGGACCTACATGCTTAGTTAGCATTGCAATATGAGTAGATAATGCTTTGAGAAATGAGATAATGCCCGGTAAGCTGTTGCAATCAGACTTCTTATTTGTGTAGATGATTTAACATGAATTTTGGTGGAGGAATGTGTAGGGAGCAGATAAATAACAAAGAAAAGCTTTAGGTTTTATATACCGTGGGTATGCATTTCATAGAAATTGAACATAGGTTCTGGTGATGGTATATATCAAGGGAATAAGAAGGAATGACAAAATATAGATCGAGACAAACCAACATCTGGAACATTGATTGAGAATGTAATTTAATTTCGCTACTTGGGTTAATAATAGAACATTGTTGCATAATTTTTACTGATGCCCTGCCACTTGTTCCTTAATCTAAACATTTCGTTGTGTAAATGATTGATCCTGAGCTCCAAGACTGTAATCTACAAAGTTATCAGATTTCCCTTCTCATCTTCATAACTTATGGTCACTTGATCCAAAACCTTGATGCAAACCTCACACAATTTTTTCAAGTTTATTTTGATTGGCTATCGAATCATTTGTATACCATTCTCAAACATGGCTCAAACTTTTACTATATAGCTACTCGCTTGTCTTGGCTTAGATTACATGTTTCTATAACTGTGTAGTACCCCATTTCATTCCATAATGGAGATGCACATGGCCTTTTATACATGTCCATTTACTTTCTTTGGCAGGTAAATTTTGCTTACTTTGAAGCAGGAGAAAATAAACAGGCTCTTGTCAAGTTGGTTGCTTGCAAGAGGTTAGTTGTTGTTTCTTTTACATATTAATATTCAGATAATTTATTAGCTTACCTTTTACTTTTTTATATGATTATTGTCTTGTAGGACACTTTCACAAAGAATTTGGTCACAATTGAGTCTTAATTGTTCTTTTACAGTATTTATATAAGCAGATATTTGCTTGGATTTAGACCTCAATTGAGGTAGAAATAAATAATAAACCCAAATCGATATTGCAACAATCCGGTCGATGTTTTAGGCCAAAATGCCACCTGATATATCGGGAATATCCCGATATATCGCCCAAAAATTTCCTACAAGTGGTAAAGGGTATTGATCACACATCGCCTCGCGGCAAGCCTTATAAAATGACATAGTAGCCGATATATTGGCCATGTCGGTAGGTATTTAAAACAATTATTGTTAGATCAGGTAGAAGGGTTGTTTGAAGAACTCCTTATTGCTGATAATACTATAATTGTCTTCTCTGTATGAAAATTTCCATCTTGAGCTTTCTGTTTCTTTTAAAATGTGGATGAATAAATGTTGCAGTAAGATCCAATTTTCACAACATATATAGAATATGCCACTTGAAAGGAAGACCTTACCTGGGGATTTGGTTGATATTAAATATGGGTTTATACTGTTTTATTGAAAACAAACATTAAGGGAACTATCTTTCTTCTTGATAGTCGTTTTTCTTCCCCTATGAGCAACCTTCTACAATCTGCTTCTTCTCTCTCATGCTCTCTTCACCCTTTCCTCTTTCTGCTGTTCTTTTGCATATTTGTGTCTATCTTTTAAGTATGAAGTTTTATTTTTCTCCATCTGTACTATCTGATATTCCTATCTTGATTCATTTATATCAACATTAGAAGGAAAAAAATTGATATCCGATATTTCATATCATGAGAATAAGAGGTGAGGTGGGACAAAAGGATTTCATCTTGCTTTGAAGAGCACCTATAGATCATCGCACATCATGCATAATATTTTCGTTTTGAGGAAACTAGTGCATTTTGAAATAGATAAGGAGGATTAGGTCTTTATGTTCAGTTTATTTTTTTTGTTGCATTGGTAGGTTTTCCAATAGGCATTAGTGACCTCTCCAGTCACTCTGTTGTTTTATTGGTATTACCTTTTTTTCTCTTATGTCTATTAACAGATCACATGTACATGCATTGTAGCATTAACTGTACCGATCAGATATGAACTGACCAAGTATCAACACTATGTACTTGCTTCTATGTTCTAGCTATTCGTGAATTGCCTAATATTATTGCTTTGGCTTCTACGTGCCCTTTTTTATTTTTCTGAATGCCTTTATTTATTGTTTGGCTTCACTGACTCCTGCTGAAAATTTAATATAGTCGTCACTATTTACCTTGATGGGATGTTTTCTCAAAGATGTGCAGAAAAACTTGTATATAAAAGGCAAAAAGAGAAGGAGCTATTGGAAAGGAAAGAAAAGGATAAACAAAAAAGGAAAAGGTGTGTACTGTATTCGCTTTCCATTTTATTCTTGTGAGCTCATTGCAAGCACAACTATTTTTTGTTTCTTTTTCACTTTTTTAAACTCCTATTCCTTTTTTGTTGAAATGTAGAGAAAGAGAATCAAGTGATGATGATACCACTGATGATGATTATGACAGTACTGGTAAACAAAGAAAAGGTAAGTCTTCTTTTAATTTTCTTTTTTTTGCATATGGTTGATATGAATCTTACGCCATGCAATGAAAAGGTTACATTATCATCAATATCACAAGAGATATTCTTCTTATAGATGACATATCAAAGCTAAAGCGACGGTTTGGGAAAATATATAAATCCTCATGGTTAACTAGGATTATGTAGATGAATTTAGCTGATTTTTTAGAGGTGTAACAATCGATTCTCAACTATTCAAGATCAGCTTTTATTAACGTTTTTAATACACCACCTAAGCTATATCTGGTCTCTTTAAAACACTACAACTCACCCACTTCAATTTTTATCAGAACAAAGTAATTGCTAGTTTTAATTGTATAGAGATTAAAAAGTAATTTTAATGTGTTTGGTATGTTCCGGTAATCGTGCGTGGTTTACTGCTGTTCTAGCTGATTATTGTGGTAGATACCATAGGCTATGTTTCCTGTTGCTGCTGCATATCTAAGAACAAAATGAAGGTTCTGTTACAGTCAATTTTCCGATGTATTTCAACTGTGCGTTCGATTGCCTGCCACAGTTAATTTAACTTGTAGAGAGTTCTATGAACGCACTAAATTCTGGAGGATTAATTTCTACGGTCAAGTTGAGTCAAGTCTTAATGGAATTTACCAATGCAGAATACAGTTTTGTGATATAACATTTTACTGGTTGATTGCTGCAGACAATGTTTGACAAAGTGAAAGTGCATAGTGAATTACTTGATCCTTAAGCGAAGTGCAAAAAGTATAAGCTTTGAAGAAAAGCATAAGCTTCTGTACTTTTAGTTTTTCATTATATAAATGTAATATCTTTTCAAATACTGTAAGCTCTAATATCGAACAACTTCAGTACACTTTGAAATGCAAGTGAAGTTGCGTAGTAACTTCCAGGAGGTGGGTTGGTTGGGGGTTAAAGTTGGTTGAGGGCCCTTCTAAATTAGAAGAAACGGAAGAAAAAGCAGTGGTCTAAAAAGATCTTTTGTACTGAAGCTTACTTAAGCCTAAGCTTCAAGAACAAGCATGATGTCTTAAGTTTTTTTTGCCAAATAGCTTAAATGATGAGGAATGAAACTGAAAAAACTGTGAATTGAATCTGAAGCAATCCCAGAAAGAAATCATGGGTTGCTTGATGGGTTTTGTTGAAACGAAGAGAGAAAGAGGAGAGGAACAGGATCCTCTTTTTGTAATTGCTCTTTGGGCAAAGACTTGGATGAGTTTTGTCTTTTAGTGGATGAGAGGAGAGTCATGTGGCTTTGTTTGGGACTGTAGCTTGCCTTCGGAAAAGAAGAGAATAGGATTTATCTAATGTATTCTTTTTCCTTCTTGTGTAAGTTTTGGTGGCAGCAAAGTATGAGAAAGGCTTGGTTGCTTTTCGAAAATTAGGTTTTCTATATTTTTATTTCTAGACGGCAGTGGCAAACACATGATCAAAGTAGAGGAGATAACATGATGACATGGCAAAGAATCATTAAAAAAGGCAAGGGCTGAGGTTTAAATCTAAAGCTGATAAACTAACAAAAGAAAGAATAGATAGAACTTTAAAAAAGATAAATTGTGTTAGATCAGTATCACACACAACATCTAACCTCTAAAACAACGGCTTCACATCTTTGGCAAATCACACGCCCCATAGAAGCAGTTCTTATACTAAATTCTCAGCTTTATTGAGAAATTTCATTATAGTCTTTGCATACAAATATAAAAATAACTCATATTTATATGTTTTAAATTCCTCTCTGTAAAAAGAAATTGAATTTTGATTCTATCTCTAAAACAACATAAAGACTACAATTTAATCCAAAAACGCTATAAATTCTCTATCATAACTAAATTCATAATCCTCTATGTTTCAAATCATAATCTCTATCCTAACTAGTAGATAAATTCAAATTTCCTATCTAAATTCCTAAAAGATGAAATCAAATTTGAATTTCTAATTTTATTTGATCTTATCTGGAAGAGATACGATATTTGAATTTGTCTTGCATCATTGAGCTTCTCAAGAATAGTGTAATCTTCAAAGGTTCAAGCTTTACATTATAAAATATGTAGTTGCCTGTACCATTGAACTTCAAAGTGCGTCAAAGAAAAAAAGTGTGTCAAAGCAAGCTTCGTACTTAGCTTTTTAGAACAATAATCCCTGCAAAGTGCAAACTACTTAGCTCAGAACCTAATCATTAACCTTTGGAAAAGCTTAAACAATTAATGTTGGCCTGCAGAAATAGCAACAAATCACGTGTAGCCTAAAATTTGATGTACATACTGCAACCTTTTTTCAACTTAGGCCTAAAATTAATCTCAACAAATCTCTATGCTTCATATGCTAATATATCTCCATTGTCATGCCTCTTTCACTAATGAACCCAGCGCAGGACTGCAAGGTCAGCCTACTATTGAACCAAACCTAGCTAGGAAGGAGAAGAGGGGAGAAGATGCGGTGGGAGAGTAGAGGGTGAGGTGGGAGGAAGGGAAGGGGAGAGAGATTTTTTTCCTTCAAAAATCAAGATTCAAGTAAAATATAGGAGATTTTATGGGTATATATGCAAAAAAAATCCATAATTTGGGGCTCAAATTTCATTGATCGCGGCCGGATAGCTCTTATTGGCTAAGCAGACTCGTTTATATCTTAGCGTCGCCAAAGCCACTGAATAGACCTTATTGGTAAATAGATGCCACCAAATATACCAATTGGTAATTTAGCCGATTCATATCCGAATATGTCTTGCCTCAAATAAATGATAGGTCCGAAAGCATAGTGATCTGCTGAGAATGATTATTTGGATAAAACAGAATAAAAAAATAAATATAAAAATTGCACTCTTCATTTATAGAAGAAAAGATACAAATGACGGGCTTCACATTTGGACACTTCACATGTCGACAACTCATATGCCTAATACTAGCTGCAATTCACATCTAGGGTTTCACACAAACACTTTTCTATCCTCCCTCAAATGAAAAAGTACATTATTTATAGAACTAAAATAAAATCCTAATTTGAACTAATGGATAACATCAAATCACACATCCTAACATAATAACAGATTCATTCTAACCAAACAACAAACTCAATTCTAACTAAAGATCTCAACTAAAGGAAATTTAAATCCTTAATGAGAAATCCTGATACAATCACATTAAATCTTTTACCAGGTTCACATCCAAATCTGTCATGCATCTCTTGCGGTTGAAGAAACTCTACCTCGAGTTTAAAATTGAATCTCATTAGACTTTAAATTGTTGTATTGCTAATTTCGAAGTTGCAATGGTGGATCTATTCAGTTTTGATACCAAATGATGGGGGATAGAAGAATAGTGATCTGTTGAGGATGATTATTAGGATAAAACAAAATATAAAATAAATATAGAAATAGCATTTAAAGAAAAAAATGTAAATTATGGACACCACACCCGGGCACTTCACATGGAAACAACTCACATGTCTAATACTATCTGCAATTTACATGCCGGATTTCTCACAAATATTTTTCTCTCATACCTCAAATGAAAAAGTATATTATTTATAGAACTAAAATAAAATCCTAATCCTAACTAATGGATAATATCAAACCACACTTCATAACTTAAAAACAAACTCAATCCTAATAAAAAATCACAAGTGAGAGAAAAACTAAATCCTTAACAAGAAATCGTAATCCAATCACATTAAATCTTTTCCTAGATTCACATCCAAATCTGTCTTGCATCACTTTGGTCTTGTTCATGGGTGTATATACATGTTTAATTTTTTTAGGGTTAATTACACAGGTTAATCACAAGCTTTCATGCTTTTTCACAGTAAACTACAATGAAATCTATAATGTACTACTATAAACTCCCCATGAATTATTTAACTTCCAACAATTTTGAATGGGTATCGATGGAATTATTGTTTTCTCCTTCCTTTTGGAAAATGAATCATAAACGAGCAATAAACTTTTACTACTTTGGGCATCAATGGAAAATGTAAAATTATTAGTTTGTCCTTCACTTTGGAAAAACAAATCACAAAATAACAACAGTATTGTACTACTATCTCAGTAAATTATAATGAAGATCTAAAATTGCTTTAATTTAATAATCATTGAAGTGTGGCTAGACTAGCCTTACATTGTTGTGAAACAAAGTATTTTAATTTAGAATTCGTGGCAGGCAAGGAATTTAAAAGATTTTCTTTGTCTACCGTTTTCCTCTTCTTCTCCTTTACTTTTATCTCTCCTCTTTACTCTTCAGCCCCTAAACTATTCGCACCAAATTTTGACGAACTCATCTTAAGAAATCAATTTGGCTACTTAAACAAAATCATCAATTTCAAAGAAAGTTTCTTTCTCTAACCTCTTTTTCTTTTCTAGTGCAAATCCACGGTACTAGTTCATCCACTTACTTTCCCAACTCCAATAAATGAACCTTAAATATCAACTAGTAGTAGTGGAAAAATTATCAAGGCAGAAAATATTCTAAGAAACAAAATAAAATTAAGAAGGTAGTTGTTGATATGAGTAGCCCAAAATTAGCATTGTTTAATAAGCTCTCTTTTCCTCTTGCCTAAAAATCCCGATGCAATTGGGTTTGTTTCCATGAGTTTGGATTATAAAATGGACTACCAAATAATCCCAGCTGGACATCGGATACACAGAAAACTTTATAGGTAGCAAAGCAAGAACTCTTGAAATTGAGCGAAAACGTAATAGAAATTACACATTCCTTTAAAAGAATACCAGATATAATATTGACCGATTATTCTAACTGTATCTAAGCTGAGTGTGACACATAGGCTAAGGATCTATTGATCTTGACATGAAAATATCTAGAAAAATATGAAAGTCTATACACAACAAGGTAGATTATGTATGATAGATAAAAAGCTTGACTTTTGGTAAACCAACCGCCCTAGAAAAGATAAGGGGTCAACCCAAGTCCATTGCAATCTGATCCCAGATATCCTAAACACAAAAGGGTTAAATATCTTGCGTCTAGCATGAAAAGCTTGGAGATATGATGATTGAGAAGGAATAAGAAGTTTGACTCTTGAGACTATGACATGGCTGATAAATTTCATAGATTTGTGTGCTTCAGTATTGCAATTGTAGTTATGACCATTTCCATCATTAAATGCGCATGTTCCGTTGTCACACCAGACAAAGTTGTAGGATATAGGAGCTGAGGATAAAATATTTTAAGATTATGTGCAGATTTATATTGATGCACATGTAAATGTTTCATTCTACAAGAAAAACAGAAGCAATGTGCTACAGATTTGGATTGGCGTACATATCTTTGTGTAGAGACAAACATTTTGGATTGTTAGCATTGCATTTGAGAAAATTTTGATAGAATTTTGTGTTGCATATTGTACAGTATGATTCAGGGAACAATTGTGTAGCTTTAGAACATTTAGAGATATCTTCTTATAAGTATAAAACCCTCAATTAATAACATGAGCTTCATTTAACCTTGTGCGGTTTCAATTACTCACAAAGTTGCTGTAAAAGCTGAGATCTAAAAATGACCCTTTCTGTGATTATAATATATTATGCAACATTAATCCAGTTTCTATAGAAGCAAATGCATAACTACATTATTTTAAATAATCATGGGAGATGAGGACTTACAATCAGATAGATTAGATTGTGAAATTGGTGGTAGCTGGGTCATGCTTCAGTTGAAGTTAACTGAAGAAAAAAAGAGAACTCTATGCTTAGTTTGATAACTATACGGGAAATATATAACAAAAGTAATTAGGAAATAACAATGTAATTATTTGAACTAAACCAAACTTAAGAAGAGCAAGTCTTACAGTTAGAAATTTTACACGGTGGAAATACAAGTTGATCCGATATCTTGAGAAGAAAAATTGCTTGGAACTCAATGATTTACTTCTAGAAGACGCCCACCTTGCGACCTCTCTCTTTTTCTCCTCTTCAGATTTTCAAACCTATCTTCTGATATCTCTTTTGATCTCTACAGGCCACCAACCCTGTTTTCTTCTCATCAACATTTCAATCAAGGAAAATGCAAGCTTCAAGTACAAGCCCATTCCAACCACTATTACACCCATGTCTTCCAATCACAAAAAAATCCAACCCACGCCACACCCTCAATGGAGGAGTACAACCCATGTCACACCTGTTGTACTTCACCCTTCACATTCAGCCCTTGCAATATTTTACCCTCACCACAACTCAACGAAGTTTACGAGGGAAAAAACAAAAGGCTAATGAACAGTGGATGTCAACTTTTGATGTCAAAGAATGATGGAAGACAGACACAGGAAATTAAAAATAGTTAAACACCCACATTTAGCTGTTAAACAAGTTATATTGAGAAAGAAATCTCAGAATTTGATGTCAACTTGAGCTCGCCGTTGACACGCTTGGCAGAATGGGCCTTAATGGTTTAATGGTGTCATCTAAGGAATCACGGCTAATTGAATACTGCTGTAAGATGTTGTTCTTTTGCAATGAAAGACATTGAGGACGATGAAAAATTTTATTGGAATTTGAGGATGGATAGCTTTTTTTTGCTGCTTTTCAAGAGATTGTTGGGTTTCTTATTCTTTCTCAGATCATACAGATCTTTATGGTTTTTTTCCCTCCCTGTGGAAGATACTAAGGATTGTAGAAGTGGGTGAATATGGAAAAACTCGACATTATATACAGATTAGGGAAGACTGGGATCACAAAAATCCATGATATATTAAGGATTTTGTTTCCAAAAATGGCAGGTTATAGAGGGTATTTCAAGAAAAAGCATGAAAAACTTGATGTGGTTTATTTTATTTGTAAATACATGGTAGTTTATCATGATGAATGTGAGTGCTTGATGGTACTTTGCAAATTCCTGTCAGGAAATTTGCCAGAGGCAGAATTTGAATTTTTGGCCACTTGATACATCAGTGGAGTTTTTGATTATACTTGTAAAGATTCTTCGATTAGCCTGTGGATACATTTAAGAAGTTTTTTTTCAGATTATAATGGAGATTTTCCGATTTAGAGGACACAATTTGTGAATCATCATTGAAGTCTATAGCCCATCAACAAGGTCTTGCTTTTGATCATTGGCTTCGTGAAATTCTAGTAGGATATGTTCCCAGCTACTGCAGAAAAAAGTTTAATGGAATTGTTGGTAGATGCATTCAGACCGTTGATCATGTCAATCTCAGTTTTTCCTGGTTTTAAGTTATTGGGCATGTTAAATTGGGTTAATCTGGCATCTGAGGCAACACCAGTTGAATGCAAAGTGAGCAGTTTCAGAGAGATTGCATCAAAAGGATCTTGGGAGTATATATTTAAACAAGTCTTGTTCTTTAATTTATGTTGTACTGTCTATAGCATGCAAAGAAATTATCCCAAGGAATATTGTGGAGAGTAGAAGAAAAATTTGTGGAAAGCAGGAAAAAAAATTAAGCGGCAAGGAAAATGCTAAGTCTCAGGGGCTTTGGTGGCAAAATATGCCAAGGCTTTTTAAAGAAATGGAAGGTAATGGAGTCTAGGAAAAAGTAAACAATAGTGCATAGCTAATAAAGTAAATAAGAGTTTCCATTAATATATCTATTGCAACAGTATAGATTAATAGAAAAAGATAATACTCATATTCTGATTCTTCTTTAAATCTTGAAGCAGATCTGAAGTGCACAGATGCAGTCAGGGGCTAAAGGGGCACATTACTTGACTTTTTAAACAATGATGCCAAGTTTACTTCCTTCACTTGGAGACTGGTTGGGATTTAAGATAGGTTTCCTTGCAATTGGATAATAAGAATAATTTAATTGTTGGACGTTAATAGATTGACCTTTTATCTTTAAAATGCTCAGGAGAAAGAGATTGAGGTGTCCTTTCATCCTTAATGATCTGCCACTATAGTACATTTAGATCCAAATTTGAATCCTGTTCTTATAATGTGTGCTTGGTAGTCCAGATATTGGAGAATGCCCAGGCTTTAAATCTATTTGAGTTTTGGTTCCATGTTTTCCTTTCTTTTATCACCATCTTGCCTTCAACTTTGTAGAAAATTAACCTTTTGATTTGTGTGTGGATAGGCCGGAAGACTTCCTCGTCAGCTAGTGGTGCAAAGAATGAGGATGATGAAAATTTCGAGGAGTATCTGGAGGGCATGTTTCCATGATAACTGTAATGTATTTTGTTGTCAATAACATCTAACTATAACAATCACCTACGCAATTCTTTGCTTATTGTGTGGCTGTATATAATACCTGCAACAAAAGGTCTAAACTTGGGCGTTTCTCTGTTTGTGGTTATATCACACATAAGAGGTGGATGATGCTCTATTTCATCACGTGCTACCACTTTGATATTGTTCATTTAAGTTAAGCTACTTATCGGTTGCATAATCTAGTGTATTTGCTAAATCATATTTCATTTCAGTGGGACTTGATTTCTTTCGTTACCTGATACAATTTAGAAAACTCCTGTACAATGAGTTGGTAAGCTACGCTACCATTTCATCGACGAATTTAGAAATTGCTGTACAGTGAAGCAGCCACACCTAACCATGCATGTTGCATCTCTTGACTGGGTACGTTATTATTACTTCATTGAGGAATGAACACCTTAGCTTTTATTCCCCTTTTTATTTTTAATTCAACTTATGAATACTATAATAGCTCTGAAAGATTCTTTTAAGTTTAGCTTGAGCGGTCTTGGGTTGCTCTAGCTTGTTGCTGTTATCGTTACACCCTCCATTATTTTTTGTCTGTTGCCTTCAGCTTTCCCTGTTGCTAGAATTTCTGGTGCATGTTTGGATAGTCTTTTCAAGCTGGCGCTCATTGTTGCCCCTCCCAGACTCTCATGTTATCCTCCTTTCAGCTAGATAACTTGCCACGTGTACATCTGTTATTGGCACGAAAAACCCTAGGGATAAGATACCCTTAGCGGCATTCCCCCAACCTCACCTATCACTTGCATCTCACTTTTTAGTCCCACATCGGTTCATATCGATCGCACCGAACCTCAGTCAAACAACTCCGAAAAAAAACATGGCATCAGTCAGCATGGTCTCTTCCTTCGTTGGCACTGTGGCTGCTGGGAATAACAGCCGGAGCTCTGTCGTGGCCAAGGCCGCTGCTGGAGCCGGAGCTGATGCTGCTGCTGCAAAATTCGATGTAAAGGAAGAGAAGGGGAGGAACAGCCGGAGAGTAGCAGTCATTGCGGTGGCAGCGGCTGCGCTGGCAGCTGTGGTGGGGTCTGGGCCGGGAGCTGTGGCGTTCGCGGAGGAGGATGAGCCGAAGCGAGGCAGCGTGGAGGCAAGGAAGAAGTACTCCCCTGTATGTGTTACCATGCCGACTGCTCGCGTTTGCCACAAGATAGCGTGAGGGAGTTAAAATTGATGCTTTTGTTAACGTATCGTGTCTTTTGGGTTTATTTATGTGGGCGTATGTTTATGTAAAAGTTGGTTGGAAATAGAAATTGGCTTGTCAATAATTGATTGCTTGCTTCTATTTGCTGATGCCACTCATTTCTAGATTATTATCTTATTTGGAATTGGCTATTATTCATACATTTATAGCTTTGATCATATAGTTATTAACGATCATTAACTCTCTTAATTTTGAGGTGATTTGTT
>JBAKGM010000139.1:33059554-33071685 GCA_037177215.1 Asparagus racemosus
TATAGATATATATATATATATATGGGAGAAGTGTGTATAAGGTGGCACCTTAGATGCAATCTAAGGTAGCGCCTATTGATTCATGAATTACACTATTCTAATTGATGATACACTCCATTCACCGTGATCTAAATGTCTTAAAACATCTATAAAATAAAAATCATGATGATTAGATATTTCTGACATATTTTTCATTGTCTCTTTAGTTATATTGTTGTAAAACCGTTAATTTTACAATCACTTGATGCATGAGTATCTACAACCCAATATGGCTAATTTTTTATTTGTATGCAATCTAAAACACATAAATCAAACTGAACGGAGTGGATCGAGTAATTTGGTAGCATATAATGTAGTTTTGAAGCCACTACCTTAGATTGAATCTAAGGTGCCACCTTATAGACACTTTTCCCAAATTTAGTTTATGTTCAAATTTAAACATTTATGATATTTTGATTAAAAATATTTATAGTATTTTAATTACAAAATATTTAGGAAATAACACCAAAATTTTATTATATTTAAAATTATCAAATTGATCTCACTAAATACAAATTACTAGTTTAAACTATCAAATCTTACTTTAATTTAACAACCTAAATTAGATAGTGTTCACAAATTTTAAAATTAAGTGGACTTATTATAATTTAAAATATATTTAAAAAAATATTAAAATTTTTGTAAATGTCAAATTACCAAAATTGTGAAATTTTAATTCAACGGTTGTTAATTAATACTGAAATTATAATTTTTACCAAATATTTTTTTTACCAAATCTACAAATTACAATTTGAAATTTTTTTCATTTCTATATAATTGTAAATTTTTTCCCAAATAATATTGTAAAATTAATGCAAAGAAATATTTTCAGTTTTTCTAAATGTTTACCCAAATAATAGGTTGAAATTATCACAACGTATTATTTTCAATTTTCCAAGTTTTTACCCAAATAATACTTTGAAATTATAATTTTTTAGTTTTTCCAAAATATTATAGTAATGAAAATATTTAAAAATATATTTTTAAGTTTTTTAAAATATTATAGTAATTAAAATATATTTTTAGTTTTTTAAAATATTACAACAATTTTAATATATTTGTTAGAATATATTTGAAATTTTTAAAAATATTACAGCAATTATAATATGTTTTAAAATATATTTTCTATTTTGTGAAGTGTATTTCAATTGTTTTCAAATTTTTACCCAACTAGTACTTTGAAATTATTGCAATGTATTTTTTTTATTATTCCACATTTTTATCCAAATAATACTATAAAATTATAATTTTTTCATGTTATCCAAAATATTACAACAATTAAAATTTTTTGAAATGTATTTTCAATTTTTGAAAATTTACGGCAGTTAAAATTTATATTTTGAAGTATATTTTTTTAGTTTTTAAAATATTATAGTAATTATAATATATTTTAAAAAATATATTATTGTTTTTTAAAAATACTACAGTAATTATAATATATTTTTAAGATAAATTTTTAGTTTTCTTAAAATTTTGATTTTTTAAAATATATTTTCAAATTTTCCAAATTCTTACCCAAATAATAGTTTGAAATTATAAATTTTTTGAATTTTCTAATATATTATATCAATTAAAAGTTTTGATAATATATTTTGAAATAATTAATTCTAATATAATTTTATCGAGGAAGTTTACCAATATCTGATCTCTGTTATTGAAATTATATTCAAAATGCCATCCACTCCTTTTCTGATCAATGTTTGAAATATTAAACAAAATATTCGAAAGTATAAGTAATATTCATGAATTATTCTGAATAATTATTTTTAGAATTCGGGCAAAATTCAAAGTTTCAAAAAAACATGATATTTTGCATATAAACAATAATAAGTATTAAATTTTAGATTTGCACAGCCACAAATTATATCTCAAATCATGAAAATAGTTTTAAATTTTAGATTTGCACAACCACAAATAATATTTAGAATTTAGAAAATTCTAATGTAAGCATGAAAATTAGATTATATTTGTACAGAAATTTAGAATAATTAATTCTAATATAAAATTTCTAGTAAATTTACTAATATCTAATCTCTGCTATTGAAATTATCTTCAAAATTCAATCTACCCTTTTTCCGGTCACGGTCTAAAATATTAAGCAAAATATCTAAGAATATAATTAGTAAGCTACATGATTAATTTAGAATAATTATTTCTGAAATTCGAGCAAATTAAAAAAATCTAGAAAAACATGATATTTTGCATATAAACAAAAATAAATAATAAAATTTGGATTTGCAGTGACACAAATAATTTTTTGAATCATGAAAAATCAAATATATACAACAATTGCTATAATATTAGGTTGGTTTATTTATATATTAATTAATTTTAAATATAATTTTTTAAAATTAAATTTACTAAATAAACATGTTTTTTATTTTGCAGAAATGGACAAAGAACCAGCTCTTTCAACTTTGAAGAAGAGGATTATAACGGAGAAAATATAATTGAAAATTATTAGAGCTTTTCTTAATATTTTGCTTATTACATCCTATGACTGGTTGATTGATTGAGAACTTTTTTTTGTGATGTATCATTTGCGAATAATATTTTGTGAACATTAAACTGTCTTATATATTAATTTCATTCAAGTCATTTAGAATATTTTGATTATCTTTATTTTATTCATTTATTATGAAAAAAATTAGTTTAAATGATCTTAATTTTAATTATAGCTTTATATAAGTTATTTAATATTATTATTTGCAGGCGGGTATATGTTCACTAATCTCAATGGGGGTGGGTGAGAGTGGGGTTCATGTGCTTCGAAGGGGGTTGAGCCGTTAGATCTTTAAAATTATATTCGGATAAGAGTGATTGAAACACGATGAAATATAGATGAATTGTGATAAGACCGTGCTTAGCACGGGCTAAAACACTAGTAAGTTCCTAAAATCACTCCAAAAAACCCCTTGCTAAAAAAAGGGATGTAAATGCTAAGAAAACGCATAAGTATTCATATTATATCCACGATAAATTCGGACTTAAAGAAAATTACTGTTGACACACTTACATGTACCTCAATATTTAAAACAAATGGATATGTAATACTCAAAACATAAATATGTACACTACCAATACTTATGAACAAACATAGAGTTCCTTGATCAGCGAACCTAGATCTTCAACTTAAAAATATAGTGCAATTTGCCACGCTCGAAGTTCTCCAAAACTTTGACAACCATACATAACACATATGAACAAACCCTGGCTTGAAGCGAAAATCTTTTAATACACTGCTAACAGAATTTTTTTTTTCGCCTACAAGAAGAATGTCATCATGCAATAAGTTTCTAAAATCACTCCATAAGTAAACAAGAAACAATAAAATTTTTCCTCAAAGATGAAACTCACACAGAAGCAACTCAGCAACGCATCATTTTCTTCTTCTAGATAGCAAACTCACATCACCGTCTCCCTTTTCTACCAATTGCTACTTCAAGAATTCCGAAACGTAGACCCAGCACCTTGACTTTTTTCGGATCTATTTGCTCTGGAATTCGAAGTGTAACAGAAAATGGTCCGTCGGGATAAAAGTTATCCCTCAGCTCTTCAAATTGGCCCATAATGGGAGGAGGTCGGATTGCAGTTACCCCGGAGATTTGAACGGTCCCGTCTTCTTCCACGTTAAACCTCAGATTTCCAGCTGAAATGCACAGAGTATTTCTTATGACATGTAGAAAAGTGGAACCACATTCTCTATTCATATTCAATACTAAGCCTATTCATATGGAAAGATTCATATATTTCACGTCGATATGGACTATCCAAAAATCAAAATTATGATGCATCCCTCGTCAGATGCAAAATGAACTAGCCCAATTCATCTTTTAAATGTTTAGGCTCCAAACGTGATGATCTGAATCTGTCCTAAAAATATAATAGATAATATTTACATCCTTCTAATAGAAAACTAAGTATCTTATTTCCCTTTGCAAATACCTTAGATTGCTGCTACTGAGAGATAAAATCTTAACAATCCATTACGCTAATTACAGACCATGGTACCAAATGAGATTTCTTCGCATGCATTTAGAAAATAAAAAAGGTTCGTCAATATTATTATTATCCAGTTTCTTTTCCTTTGTTGTGAGGATATGCAAGCTCCTAATTCTTCGAAAAGTATCTTAACAATATTATGATTACAAGTAAAAGAAAATATGTTTTACCTCCTCTAACTCCAGGAAGGGAAACCTGGAGCAAGAATCCACTCCCGATCACACGTAACGCGTAGCGGCCGAGGTGAGGTCCGACGGGACCAACATCTCCGGTCTCAGAATATTTTGCAGGCATCTTTTCTCCCCCACCACTTTTCATCCATTTGAGAAGTTAACTCCGCGACAGCCGGAGTTTTCTCACTCATTTTAACACTTGAAGGTGCAGTGTCTGCATTTTTTTTTTTTTTTTTCAGTTATAGTACCTTCCTTCTTCGGGCGTTTTACCTGTAAATACAAATAAATACTGAAATTAAATTTCTTAGAACATTAATAGTTTCACTTTTATCAGAAACTTTAGCCGCTAATTTGGTGATTCTTTTACACTCAGATACTGTGTTTCAACTAAGTGTCATACTTTGTTATAATCATATTAAAGATTTAAAGATACATCCATTTAAATGCATATTATGGTTAAAGGTATTGATTGAATGTTTAATTAGACTAGTGAATAAAACTTTGCAAGTGTTATAATAGTCTTTTTAGTATAATTAAGAATCTGGTCCAAATGTATAACTCTAACATTTTTCAGGTTTCGCCAACATGTTAATTTAATTTTTATAAGATCATATTTCGCCATTATATGATTATAAAAAGAATATATTCATAAATCTTATGAGAAAATCCAAACTTTATTAATTGAACTAGGGCTCGATTGAAAACAGAGCAAGTTTTTAAGTTAATTCGTTTATACTATTAAGATGATTAGATTAGAAAAATATAAGTTCAGTACCTGATTTACTTTTAGTATTGTTACTTTGCATAACTATATTTTAATGCTTTCATAATCCTCATATAAATTAAATGTTTTTGTTTGTATTTATTTATTTCGAAAGAGTGTTGATCTTTGGTCTATGAGATTATTGGACAATACAATAACTTGATAAGAAAGCAACTATAAGAAAATCTGAACTTTTGGAAGAAATTAAAAGATGAAACTACGTAATGTGTTATCCTACGACATTCCAGCGTGACATTAACCCGTATTCATCACACACACACCCCAAATATATAATCAACTTCAATATTTATTTATGTGATTACCAATGTCGATTTCGATCACAAAACAAAATTTAATTGTAGAAATTAAAAGAACAAAACAGATGAAGAAAGTATGGATAGCTCTATAAACTTGCCGACTACAAGAGAGTAGAACTAAACTCGCCTTCGCAACTTTTGGTTGCTGAGAGCTCGTCCTCTTCTTTTCTCATTTTTTGTTCACTTTTCTCCTCCTATTTATAGTATAGGTTGCAAGGCTAAGTTTAGTAATTTCTTGTGATGGGTTGTCATCTCCAAAATATCTTGTCCAAATTTCATGTGTCATCTATTTTTGGAAATGTTTTCCAAATATATGTCTAAAAGAACTTTCGAAGATTATTAGAAGGCTCATATCATTCATCCCCCTCATATACTTACATTGAATTCTCTTTAATACTACAGTATCTAAAAGATACTCGAATTCACAAGAATTTATATTTTGATGTATGGCTGTTTCATTCATGAGCCTATGCATGTACTTGGACAAAAACTTATTTTCATTTAACAACTTTCCAGTTGTCTTTCTACCAAATTAAATGTCACCGTTTTCGTATTTTGAGCATAGATTTTTCAGTATTTCTATAACACTATAAATTCAGGAATTTAGGATGCATAAAAAATATAAAGACAATATGCATACACACAATGTAAAAGTGAATATTGATATTGCTTATCGTGTTAGAAAAAACTGCAATCTTCACTTAATACAGAATAAACAACAGTAAGATCTGTTCAGGATGCAAGAAAATTTGTATGCAGAAAAAATTATCAGGGTTGTCTTACAAATTTGACTGATGCTTTTGTCAACAAAACACCATTAGCACTGCATTGCTGTTAGTTTTTTCTTAATACATTGTTGACAGAATATTCCATTTAAGATGCGAAGAAAAATAAGAAAACCTTCTTTGGCCATATTTCAGGCTTAAAATATATATAGCATCAAAATGCTTTTTTCCGGCCTATACAGAGAACATCATCATCATCCAATGATTTTCTAATACACACTCCCATGAGGAATCAGTGATTGATCCAAATACAAATTTTTCGCACAAAAGGCCCCTTGTACGTGTGAAAAGAAAAGAAGAAGCGAAAAGAAAAGAAAGAAAACGTGAAAGAGCCACCATGTGAGAATCTCAAAATCATCTAGGTTATGTTTTAAAATATCAACTTACAGGAAACTATTGACAGAGTTACGTGTACATGGAGATCCAAAACAGAAGGATAATATAGTGCGACTTGAGTCTCGCAAAGTTCTCCGAAACTTGGGTAACATACATAACAATATATGAAAAACTCTGCCTTTGATTTACACGATGCAAAACAACTTTAAGAACAAAGGGGATACAAAATCTGTTGCCTCCCTTGTACATATCCAACAGAAATGTTCTGTAGGCAGTTAACGAAAGGCTAGTAATATACACAGTCTACCAGGAGCAGGATTCATAGTTTTCTATTGGAAATTTACATTTATATTCTGTGTACAAGATGGGGAACTTCTCACCTGACACAAAGTCGTGGCCAAATACATAATTTCACGCTTGGGCTTCACCTTGGTTGACATTTCTGCTTAGCCATGAAGAAAGTAGAGCTTCATAGAACCGTGCCAATTTACATATCTCAGCAAGTACTACGTGGAGATATAAGCAGAATATCTGGCATGTGTGACTTCTAACTCTTTGGATCAGAATTCATGTTGAACTCATTGAAGATCACTTTGCAAGGACAATGGTTTTGCCAAGAACAAAAAGCACAAGTGACAATTCAATGAAGAATATTGTGTTAATCAGTCCTCGATCCACTGCCCACCCAAAGATAGTGATTCCTCCCGGGTTCGACTGAAGGTATAATACTGCATACATTTAAAATAAAAGATAAAAGTCATGTCTGTTATAAGTGGATAATTCACCCCATCCCTTCACTAATAATCAAGGCCGCTACATCTTCAGGTATATGCTCAACACTTTTTTCAACGATATTTAAGCCCACTTAGATGAAGGAACCAAACAAAAGCTTTTCTTTCAATATATTACATTGGGTATACTTTTGTTCATGTTCTGAAATTAGTTATCACAATCACAAATATATAAACAAAACTTTTTAAGTTATGAATTTTCAATACAATGGAACATAATTTTTGCTTGTTCCGGACAGAAAGGAGCTGTTGTTATGAATTGAGTTACAAGTTTATATTCTAATCACTTCAAGAAACAACTTCAAACATTAGGGAGCAATTTTTTTCCCTCTTCACATGCTTCTTGTTGATAAGGTTTTACTCCTTTGATTCAACCTTTATCTATTTTACAAGACATCAGAGCGTCCATATGATGGAAAATTTGTCTCGGAATATAGGTCACAATCTAACTTTAAATTCTTTTCTTGTATAGGACAATCAATGATCTTAATTACGTGGTTCTTAAAAAAAACATCTGCCAGTTTGGTTGGTATCATGCCAAATAGTTTTGACTTTTGTGGTGTTAGTACAAAAACGAGATGTTGAATTGTCTGGTTCGTTTACTTACCGAGAGCTTGTCTTTTGTGGTATGAAGGCAAATAAGAAGACATCTGACCAGTATTATGCAATGTAACATTGTCTAATGACTCCAGATCACTTTCGGATGAAACCTTTGGCATTGTAATTGCTGGAATAAACCCCAAATTACCAGAGCCATTTACACCTCTCGAATGAGAAAATTCAGAACTGCATGTTATCCAGGCATGCCAGTTGCTAGCTACTGCTGCCACTCCTTGAGCTTTATGGGTAATTTTAGCAGCTGAGTGCAGGCAGAGGACAACACCAACAACCTGAACAATAGAAGATACCTGTAACATGAAGGAAAATGAGACAACATGATCTGTGTCTAAGAAGATATCAAAAACAACTTGCTCATATATTAACCAAGAAGAAAATTAAATTTACAGTAGACTTACAGCCAAATTCCCAGCATTAAAAAAATTGACCTTTTCACTATATCCAGTAGTTTGGAAAAGCATCACACACTGACTAGTTGAAATAAATGAGAACACTAATAGGAGAAATATCCGGAACCGATGGCTGATTTTTGAAAGATTATAACGTAGGCGAGCATGCTCTTCCAGAAATAGTAAAGTATCTGAATCCCTTTCTGGAAGTTTACTGTAATCCTCAAAGTGAATGACTTGCAAATTAAAGACCAAGTTCAGCAAGATGCAAGCTGATAAAAAAATCACCGTCAAGTACACCCATGACAGAACTGAGGCTAACAAGACCACAGAAGACCTCCATAATGAATCATGAAAGATGCATATAGATCGGCTGATTTCTCGAGCAGTTTTTATAATAAAGCATGGTAATATCCACCAAAGAAGCAAGCGAAAAAAATCCTGCAAAATTAGTATGTGATGCCCTTCTTTACAATGAAGCCTTTACATAAAAGAAAATTAGCATTGAATTTTAGTGGTGCAATGCACACATCTATTTGTATTTCTTGACAGAATAAGATACAAACCCAAACAGGCAGGACAAGCGCTTGTTACACGGGATGAATACATGATGCATTTAGTTTCTTTTCACTTGAACAATGAAAAGATAGATATTATAGAGGCAAAGTAAACATGTCGAATACTCAGTTGGAGCCGATTTCTACATTAGTCTGATACTAAATGGCCAGAGACAGTGGCAAGGCTCCTGTTAGAGACATTATATTGGTAACAACCTTATCTATCTTTCTGAAGTTAATACCTTCAGTAGGTAGCTTTCGAAGTTCAGCAAGGTAGATCATCAGTGAAGGAAAGCAAATTCATGAAAATTAAATGATTTGAACATAGTCCCAAAGCAGAATGAAAGTAGATTCTGGTCCTGAATAACCAAATTCATGAATTGGCATACAATTGGAGGAGTTGTATCCATGAAAGACATTTTTGATAGAAGATGGATTTTATGCCTCTCGGATACACCCTTGAATGCATCTAACATTTGAAAGACAATCCTATGTATCTAGATGTCTGATGACCTTATATGAAATTCAACCTCTTGTGAACTTAGACCTATGACTCAACACGTGTGGCTTGATTGCCTCCTCTATCTTGTTTTCATCACCAAACGAGAAGGATCCCAAAGGCCAAAACCACTCTAACATTAAGCATGCATCAGTAAATATCTTGGAAGGCAGAGGAGCTAGTTTCCAAATATCTACTTACCTCTGAGTTTCTTTTTAAGTTCAGTTCCCATAAATCGCACAAAGAAAAAGGAACGGCCCCAATTGCCATAATGGGTATTGGGGAAGCACATTCCTAAAAGATTTTTTTCCTAGCCATAATTTTCATTCCCTCTCTATTGATTTCACAAGGAGCAAATTGCAACCTTAGAATTCTTCTCTAAAGCAGGAATTTCATGGCTAACTGTTTTGTCAGTTATCAAAGCATTAATAAAACTCCTTGAAAATGTTGCAAAGTCGAAGTGTATATCAAAATTTAATTTAACCAATCTTCAGTATGAATGACATAAAGAAGTCTCCATGAAGCGAGAAAACTTATACACACAGGATAAAAAATGGATTCAGGTGCATGAATGACTATGTTCAAATTTGTGCAAATATTTCCAATAGCATAAACCTTATAATTCAATTAAAGTTAGAAGTATCTAAATAGAGAATTAATTTTCCATGCATTCAAGCATAGTTCGTAGTCCAACTAACTAAAATCACAAGTTGCGCTTCTAATGATTTATCAACTGTCTTTCCACGAATTTGCCAACCTGATGTGGTTTGAATCCATTCACATGTTTCACTAGCATGAATGTCTTGTGCAATTTATATGCATAGATAATTGCAGGACTAATGCAATTATCCAACCTATCTCAGTGCAATAAACCGAAAATTTTGCCTCCATTTATCTTTTGCCAAACAAGACCAATAACATCAGAGCCTTTATCTCAAATGTTTAGGGTCGTACATAGGTTCTCAGTTCTATTATGGGTTATCACATCCGCTAAGTTAATATTACCATATGATTCTTGGTTGCTTGCAATCAAGTCCTCTTCACAAAAAACAAAATTATACAAAGAGTCCCTAGTTATAATCTCATTACTTCTCTAACTGGTGCATTAATTTCGCCAGACGATCAAATTTGACTTGAAGCTCTAATCAAGAAATCGTAATAGCAATCCAGAGTCTTTTGCGTCCCACGCAACAAAAAGTTCCAAACTTTCCTCCTAGAATCAATTAATAAATACCCAATTCCATAAATACCAACCATAATCCTACAAAAATAATTCACCTGAATCTTTCTCACATACTCGTTCTGAAACCTCTGAACCTCTCCATGAAGCGGATCCACGAACATAAACTTCCTAATCCCGTACTTATTCAAATTCTTGGAGATGCAAACCAAAGAGACAGCAGCCAGCGACGCCTGCGACACGAGATCGCAGATCTCGAACCAGTCGACCTGGTACTCAAACGAGCAGCTGGATCTTCGAGAGAGATGAATGGCGGCCGAAGGAGCGGCGATCCCCCAGACGACGAAGGCGGAGCACGAGAGCGCGATGCGCAGCGGCGACGCCGAGGCGAAGGTGATGAATCCGAGGAGAGAGAGGAAGGAGTCGAGGCGGTTGAGGCTGCGATCGAGAGGTCTCGAGCTCGGATCGAGGATCGGAACTAGGGTTTCAGGGTCAGCGGCCATGAGAGATGAAAATTTTGTTTTTTTGTTTTTTTTATTTTTTATTTTTTATTTCTTTTGATTTCTCGATTGGGAACGGGGCGGGAGATGAGGGGAGATGGGCACTGGGGGCCGGAGACGGGTGGCTGGCACGTGGCGGTCGCTAGTTTGGTTTTGACCGGTTGTCGGAGGTTAGTTGGGTGTGTTCTAGCGAGTTGGATTGCGCTTGTGTCTCAGTCCACGTCACCATTGTTCATTATCACGGGAGCATAGTCAGCAAAGTCCTGATCTGGACTTTTATGCAAGTTTCCTATGATTATAGGATCAATCATATGCTGCTTATGAACAGTACCGTGTGCTCAAAAAATGGAAAAGGGACCACGTACCCACCTTTAATGTGATAACGATTTCCCATTGCACTTTGAAAATGATTTGATTAGATATATATATTTCCGTTGTTCTTTTGCATCTTATCTATATTGAAGCTTATTTCTGTTAAAAGGAAAATTAATAATATAAAATAAACTTAAGGAGCCGTTGAATTACTATTAATAACAAGTTTTATGCCTGTGCTCGCCTGGGTGGGTATGATTTCTTTGGTTATATATATTAATTTTTTATTTTTTAGACTTTCATTTTTTTTACTACATCTGTGGTTCTAAATTAAATTGCACTGGATTTTTTTTCCTTTGCGATGCTACTTCTCATTTTTTTTGCTTTCGTTGTATACTTTTCTTTTTTTTGCTTTTGTTCCATACTTCACTTTTCTTATGAATATGAGAATACACATGGCTTATATTATAAAAGTAAACACGATATTACCCTTTAAATTTGCCAATCTTACTATAATATGAGAATACACATGGCTGATAATACTATTGGGTTCTTTGTAGTTTTCGGATTTCTCATATAGTGCCATAGTCCCATAAGAACCCCCCCCCCCCCAAACGTTTGTTTATAGTTTTCAAATTTTAGGAGTTTATTTGTAAAATTTTTATTTTTAAGGAGGTGTTTATAAATTTCAGATTTTAAAAGGGTTGTTTGTATAATTTTTAGATTTTTTAGGGGGTTAGTTGTATTTTTGAATTTTTTTAGGGTTCTTTGCAATTTTTAGATTTTTTTTCAATGGAGATTTTTTTAAAACAGCTCATTTTTGCTAAATAATTAGCAAAACAGACCGTTTTGCTAATTATTTAGCAAAAA
>JBAKGM010000139.1:33110159-33124400 GCA_037177215.1 Asparagus racemosus
ATTTTTTCATTTTTTACAAAAGAACAAGAAACTCTCGAATGAGAGAAGAATAAATTCTTTTTATTAGTCTTATTATTATGAAACAAAAAGTAAAGATGTAGAATAAAAGATTGATCATGAAAAGCTCACACTCTATATCGATTCCTACATTATTGCTAAAAATTCTACCCTGGATTTTAAAGAAGTCTAGAATGATAAACTCAATAATGTGCTTTAATTCTATACACACTGAGGTTTCCAATAATTTCTGCAGTATTTGAAGGTAGGTATGAATGGGGTTATGCATTTTGAATTTCTGATGTTGATCAGTCAGAAAGCAAGTCTCAGATTTGAAGTTAGGTTCCTCATAAATGAAAGTTTATCCTAGCACGACCAGTTCTTCTTTAAAAAATTCCTCAAACCCAATATTCATTGTTGAAATATGATAATTCGGTTGTTCTATATTTTCTAGGAACCTAAGCTCATCAGCGAAAAGTTCTTTAAAGCTAAGATCAGAGAAACTTGTATCTAACTTAAATCCTTCCTTCTGAAAGACTTGTTTTGATTCTAATTCTTCTAGTGTCTTCAACTCCTCACCAAAGATCTCCTCAAACCTCAGATCTGACTCACTCTCGTCTCCTAACTCTTCAGTTGAAATTTTCTAGATGTAGTTTACTTCAGTCAGCTGGTTCCTGTTATGGTGTTTTAATACTGAATATTAATCTCCACTCAATAGCAGACAAGTGTCCCACATTACTCTTAATCAAACCAGTTCAACACTCTAAGGAAATTAAAGACCCAACACACCGACTCAACCACGTCGACATCTTGCGTAGTCGAGTCGAAAGGTGGTAATTGTCAATCACCCCCTTGGGTCGACTCAAGGTAAGCCGCCCTCAACTAATTAGGCGACCGACATCTCGCATAATAGAGTCAAAAGGCGGTACTTCTCAGTTCTCGACCAGATGAAGTAAAAATGACCATTACCTCAAAAAACTCCATTTGACAACTGATCACCATCACCATAACTGTCATTAAATGCAATCGGTCCCGTTATTTCTCTATTCTCGAAAGTCTTTATGACCATCGGACCACATCGGCATAGCAAGCCTCCTATCACTTCACATTAAACGCTGAGGTGACTTCCTCACCACTCGGCAGCTGACACATGTAAAGCAGTACTAACTTAGTCACCAGCTCAGACTCGACCGAAGTTACCAGACTACCCCTCTACTACTACTATAAATAGGGGACTATTTTCAGCATAAAGGTAAAGAATTTTTGCTACTCAATAATGGAGAGCTCTTTTAGTTATTCAATTTTTATCCCCACTCAAGTATTTTTACTGAAAAATAAACTCTCCAACCTTACTCAGAACATCCTCTATCTCTCCTATGGGGACCTTGACAAATCTATTAGCTAACTATAAAGTACATCTGGTTAGTTTGAGTTCTCTTACACTAAGTTGTTAGTAGACCGAATAAGGAAGCAAATTGACACTGGCCCCTAAATAGTAAAATCCTAATTAGAAACACCTTCCTCAGCAACGACGCTAAAAAATTAATGTGGGGGTAAATAAAACAAAGTTATAAGTGTATAACTATCAAGTTATAGTATAGAAAGATGTCGATCTCATGAGGAAGGTGTTGTAGGAAATAATCTAAATTGGTTCCTTGAGTTGTGTTAGGACAAGTAGGAGTGAAAGTGTGGAGATATAAAGTGTGAGTGATTATTTGCAAATAAAAGGAAACTAGATTAGGAGGAAAGAAAGAGAGATGAAGAAATTATAGAAAATAAAATAAAAAACAAAATCAATAAAGAGAAATTTGACCAAAAAAAGAGGAAAGTCACAACAAGTAAAAGATGGAGGAAACTAATTAGAGAAATGATAAATCTAGAATTGAATCCACTAGTTTAATTCATTTATGATATATGAACTATTCTCTTTTTATCGCATTTTATTTTACATTTATTACGCATAGACTATCAAACCACTTAAGGAAAACATAATCTATCAAATTATCATTCAAGTAAAATTAATATTCATGAAAAGAATAACAATTAGATATTAATTCTAGAGTTCATAAGCATAACCTATCAAACCACTCAAGATAAGCATATATTATCAAAATCTTCTTCTACCAATTAGTTCTCTAGTTGATTACCATAAACATGATCATTTTAAGCACAAGAGAGCAATCTACAAATCATAAAAAAAATCAAACTAGTTTTATACAATTCTAGAATTCTTACAGTATTTTAGTTACACATTTTAGAAAATAAAAACAAAGAAATAAAATCTAGACTAGAGAGCATGAAAGAAAAAGAATAAAAATACAAGAAAAATAAAAATTAATTATAAATATAAGAACAAGAACAAGAACAAGAAAATAAAGATCTAAACTATGAGTATAAAAGTAAATCTAACTAAAAAAATAGAGATGCAAGAAAGTAAATTAATACTACAAAATAAAAATATAAGAAAATTACAAAAATAGAAGAACATGAAAGTAAATCTACTCTACAAGACATCAAAATGAATCTAATTTACTAACATTAAAAGAAAGTAAAATTCTAAAACATGAATATCTAAAGCAAGAAAATAAAGGGAAAAAAAGGGAAAACTTATGACGCAAGGGGTTGGCCTCTTGAAAGTAAATTTCCAAATGGAGTTTTACAAAATTTTTCACACTCAAACCTCTCAACTTCTACCCCTATTTAAGCTAAATGGCCAAGCTTTTACAAGATATTCTTCCAAAGTTATCAATTGAATTCCAACTTTAGCAAAATGTGCCAAATATTTTAAGTAAAAAATATCTTGCATATTTTTATTTTTAGATCCCCAAATCTTCATATTATGAAATTAGTTCCCAAATCTTCATGTGTTGAAATTAGTCCTCGAAATCTAATAAGTGTTATGAAATTATCCCTCCAGTTAGCATCACGCTGAATTATTTGTGGGACTAATTTCAAAATGTAAAGATTTAGGGGACTTTTTTGAAATTACTTAAAGATTTCAATGACTACTAATTTCAAAATTTAGAAATCGGGAGACTAATTCCAAGCTTTGTAAATTTCGAAGTCTAATTTCGTAGACATAATGGTTCGGGGGACCAAATTCTCTACATTCTTTGCGAGATGAATTAGGGTTTTGATAACAATAGGAGGATAAAAGAGTAATTATGACATAAATGCTTTATTTTTCTTTTTTCTTTTTTTTTTTGATAGCAGCATAAATGCTTCCAATCCTTCCGTTTCCCTCTAAATCGGAGAGATTTTCTCTCTCCTCACGTTCCATTCATTTTAGCTCTCTCTCTCCACCTTACACTACTCTACGTTACATTCTTTTCTAAATACCTCCTATCAAAAATATTCTCAATTTTTTTTGATAGCCGACCGCACTGACCAAAATACCCTCCAACCGAACGCAGTGTCGGCCAGTCTGGCGTCTCCTCACATAACCGAAACAGCTGCTCCCTCGCACCTTCACCGCTGCCAGCTACTGCCAACTCAGCATGACGAAATCGTGTGCATTCTCGCCTAGGCCCCACTTTCTCAGCACTGGGTTTCATTCTGGGTGACGGCGACGCTTCGACGACGAAAGTCTCAGCTAAAACACAGGCGCTGACAAGAATTTAGATATTTTAATAAAGTATAAGATAGATATTTCTTTTCCTCTTTCTTTATTGGAAGTTTTGCATAAAAGTCCCAGTCCACGTACTTTTTGTAACTCTTACCCAGGTAATAGATTCTACTGTCCCTTTTTTACATGCCGTTTATGGAATTTTTAAACGATGCCTAGCGAGTTGACAACTTTATCGAAATGCCGCTAAACTGTACTTTCTTATTACGATTGATATTTTTATGAATTACTTTATCATATTTTCAGGTCCTTTTGCAATATGGAAACTTCATTGGACCTCGATGCAATTTTCTCCTCCTCCATTTTCACAGTTGAGAGAGAGAGAGAGAGAGAGAGAGAGACTGTGTCCACAGTGGATCCTTTTAATGGTTACAAGTTACAACGTCGCTTTCACCCCAAGCTACCCATTTTTCTTTATAATTTAAATATTATATTATATATCACCCTCTCTTTCTCTCTCTCTCGAGAGAGAGAGGAGAGAGAGCGAGACAGAGAGCTGCTGTAGTCTGTAGAGAGGTCGTCATCATCTCTCTCTGTGAGGCAATTGAGCGAACACCCTGCGAATTATTCGGTACGGAGTCAGATCCGGGCGAATTCTTTGGCATCTCTGGTTTTGTGTTATTATTATTATTATTTAACGAATTAGGGTTTCACATTTTGGCAGGGATGAAGTCAAATTGATCATAGATCTGGTGAAATTGGAGCTCTTCTTCAGTCGGATCTGTTAAGGAACTCCAAAGGGGTCAATGGAGGTCGACGGCGAGATTGCGGTCAGTATACTTTTCATTGGTTTCAGCTCAAATGTAGTCACATTGATGCTTTTTTTTTTTGATTTGAAATGTTGTAATTTGGATGAAAGCTCATGCATTGACTAGAAACATCTACTTTTAATCAAGCTTCGGCTTCAATGTAGTTTCCTTAGTTGGAAATTTTGAGCTTCTGGCATTGATTCAGTGTTATAACTTTGGTTGCAATGAAGAAACATGGAAAGCTTACTGGACCCCAGCAAGTCTGCCAGATCTGCGGCGATGGCGTTGGCAGTAATGCCGACGGCGAGCTTTTCGTTGCTTGCGATGTCTGTGGATTCCCCGTGTGCCGCCCGTGTTATGAGTATGAGAGGAAGGATGGCAATCAATCTTGCCCCCAGTGCAAAACCAAGTACAAGAGACACAAAGGTTTGGTTTTTTGACAGTAAGCCGTAAGGCCTCATTTTGATCATTTTGGACGTAGAATGTGTGTTGAGAATTGCCTTGATTGTTAGGGAGCCCGGCGATTCGTGGTGAGGAAGGAGATGATGGGGATGATGATGATGTGAGTGATTACAATTATCCTTCAGGAGGGCAAGATCAGAAGCAGAAGATTGCCGAGAGGATGCTGAGCTGGCATGCGAACTATGGCAGAGGGGAGGATATTGGGACTCCAAAGTATGACAGTGGGGAGATTCCTCGGAATCACATTCCTCTGCTTACTCATAGCCAGCCGGTATATTTTTTATACATGGAACTTAAACTCCTTTTGCATATGAAATTAACTAAATTTAATGGAGGAGGTGATCCTTAATAGAACTTAATGGATCAACACCATAATTTTTGGATATATCTTTTTTGTTGTTGTAACGAATATGCCTTGGCATATGTGGTTATATTTTTTATATGTCTCCTTTGAAGCTCTCGGGAGAATTGCCTGGAGCATCTCCTGATATGTCTCCCGGAGGTGGCGCTGGTGGGAAGCGTGTGCATCCTCTCCCTTATGTGAATCACTCACGTATGTTGTTTACATACTCTTGCTTTTCTGTTTTTGAAACACTGTTTGTTTTTATGCATATTTATATGCATGTTCTCCTTGATAAGCAGCTAACCCGTCCAGGGAGTTTTCGGGAGGTTTTGGCAATGTTGCATGGAAGGAGAGGGTTGATGGATGGAAGACAAAGCAGGAAAAAAATGGAATTCCCATGACTAATGCTAGCCATCCTCCTTCTGAAGGAAGGGGAGTTGGTGATATTGATGCAACTACAGATTACAATATGGATGATGCTTTACTGTAAGTTTGCATCGATGCGGATCTTTTTCGTTTTCCCTATGCTTTGAATTCTTGTTTAGAAAAAGATCCATAACTTTACTTCTTTTTGAAAAGTAAGTTCACAAAGTCATAAACACTAAACAGGAAGCTTGAATAATTAAAATTTGTTGATTTACTTGGTGATGTTTTTTGTTGTTGTTGTTGTTGCAATAATTCTGGTTTCAAGGATCTGTAGCATGACAACAGAAATTTAGCTTATCTACTATCTTCACATAAATTCTTGAATTGCTCGTCTTGTTGTTATTTGAAATTTGGATTGTTTGTAATACTCTCTTCACATGAAGTCATATGTGAACCTTGATGAGGTAGAGAAAATAAGTCAACTGGGTCCTATTTATTGCATTTTTAATGGAGGGGTTTATTTATTCCTTGCTTTGTAAGAAATTACTGACCTGTAATCTTAATTCACTCTCTCTTTAGAACGAGAATTTCCTTGCCTCACATTTTCTTCATGCTTCTGATGAAATAGTCAAGATGACCCACTTTCTGCTGGTAATATTGAAGAGATCAAACTTCCTAGTCACGCTTTTTGAAGATAATGCTGCTTCCTTTCTTATATCAAGTAAAATATTTTATTTTGATATTTGTGCAATGTGCTTATAGAGTATATGGAATGATGTGATATGTTCCCAGGCTGTGTTGCATGGAAACTTAAAATCTTGTAGTTGTCTCTACATTGACACAATTGTCTTATCATTGCCATTTCATATGTACTACCTTAGGACTTCCTAAATTGATGTAACATGTAGGCGTATTTCTCCCAATATTTCTTAGAACTAACTTTTCTTTTCATACATCTTTTTTTCTTAATTTGCTTGTTCATTGTTTTTCTGTTTTCTATTGGTATATTTTCAGTCTTTTTTTAACAAGAGGATTGGTTGGTAAAATAAAAAGTGGCATTGTTGCCATATACAATGCAATTGTGGTGTTTGGATTGTTGTAATTGACCTACAACCTGCAAATATGTCGCAGTTTGTATCAAAAGTTGTAAGTGATGCCCCAGCAAACTTACGTGTAGCAGTGCATCAGTTGAATTAGTTTGCTTCATAGGGAGATGAAAATTTTGCTTTTCGGGACATATGGCTGTGGGCACCACCTATAACTTTTTGCCACAAACTACTAGGCCACCTAAAGGTTGATGGGAATTACGTCAATCAAACACCAAATTTATTTGAATATTATAATCGCTAAAAAAAGGCACCGCTTTCAACAAACGAAAATGAATTGTAGTTAAAGAAGACTGCAAGTGTATCATAGAAAGAAAAATACATGAAACACCGGAAATGTGTGGAATACTGCAAGTGAAATGCAACATTTGTTTTAAGAAATGATGTGATGTGGTTGCAAACAAATTACCACGGTACCATTTACATCTGCATGATTACAAGAAGCTACTAGATATATAGTATGTGCAAAACCAACCAAGCATCCTGTAAATGGGATGCGCTTATGAAGTTGGTTCTGATTTATATGTTAACACCCAATATTTTGGTCTGTAAGAAGAAAACAGGGGTACCATGTCCTGATGAATGTTTGTTGGTTTGTTCTCCCTAGGAAAATAGATACAAGTCTTACTTCAATTAGGACAGTTAATGTGAGTATTATCTAGTTGTTGATCCTAAACATTTATGTCTTTCCATACATCACGATTTCTTATAGCATGCAGAAGCTTCTCTTTAATTGTTCTTTATTTTTGCTTGTGCAGTTTGATTTATCTTTAACTATTATTTTCATTTTGCAGGAATGATGAAGCTCGCCAGCCTCTTTCGAGGAAAGTGTCTATTCCATCTTCCAGGATAAACCCTTACAGAATGGTCATTGTACTACGTCTTGTTATCCTTTGCATCTTCTTGCATTATCGTATCACCAATCCTGTGCGCAATGCATTTGCTTTGTGGTTACTGTCTGTGATTTGTGAGATTTGGTTTGCCGTTTCCTGGATCTTGGATCAGTTCCCTAAGTGGTTCCCTGTTAATCGTGAGACTTATCTTGATAGACTGGCTATAAGGTAGTTTACTGTCTTTGCTTAGTCTTAATATTTAGGAAACATTACAGAAACTCCCTAAGGTTTGTGTTCACTGAGATGAAATCCTCCTGCAGTTTTAAAACTCTCACTTCCACCCATTTTACATCAAACATGATCATACGAGTATCAAGTAACCCATTTATAAAATAAAAAAAAACTCTTTTTTCTTCCCTTAAGAAAAGAATAAACATGTTTCTTTCTTCCTTCAAGAAAAGGGAGGGGGCAGTTTTGTTATAAATGGGCACATGATCCCCATGCGATCGTGTTTGATGGAAAAATCAAAAGATGCGGGTGGGGGATGAGGTGAAAGTTTTAGTTTTAAAACTTCAGGTGGATTTACTGTCATTTCCTACAAACCTTAGGGGATTTCTGTAATCTCTTCTTACTACGCTTCTTTTTCCTCTCACTGCAATTGATCTATGTTTTAACAAATGATTTAGAGAGTAATTTATTAAGTTATACCTTTTGTTGATTTCACAGATACGACAGAGAAGGTGAACCCTCTCAATTGGCTGCAGTTGACATTTTTGTTAGTACTGTTGACCCTTTGAAGGAGCCCCCTCTTGTCACTGCCAATACAGTGCTGTCAATTCTTGCTGTGGATTACCCTGTTGACAAGGTTTCTTGCTATGTCTCTGATGATGGAGCTGCCATGCTGACATTCGAAGCCCTGGCTGAAACCTCAGAATTTGCAAGAAAATGGGTTCCTTTCTGTAAGAAATATAGTATTGAACCCCGAGCTCCTGAATGGTACTTTGCACAAAAGATTGATTATCTGAAGGATAAGGTTCATCCTTCATTTGTCAAAGATCGCCGGGCAATGAAGGTACACATATTAGGCATGTTAAAATTTCATTTTTAGTTTTTAATTCATCTCGTTGAATATGTCCCATCTTACTGCCACTTTCTGTAAATGCAGAGAGAGTATGAAGAATTCAAAGTTCGCATCAATGGCCTTGTTGCAAAGGCACAAAAAGTTCCTGAGGAAGGATGGATCATGCAAGATGGAACGCCTTGGCCTGGAAATAATACCAGAGATCATCCTGGCATGATACAGGTTTACATTGCTAACTGAATTGGCAGCTACTTTTCCAGTTGACAGGATTGTTCACTAGCGACATAATTGAGTGGTTTAATATTTCTTTAATGCTTAATTCAGTTTTTGTTCTCAGATGAATGAAATGCTATTTAGTATAGTTTGTGAGAAAATGGAGAAATAAGAATAACATATCTGCAAATAGTTGCCCAGTGATCCATGATGCATCCCTTACTGATCAAGGATTTTATTATGCAAGTGTCAAGTTTCTTGAGAGCTTGTTGTTTTGCCATGCCAGTGTATTGCATATTATGTCAAGGAAGAAGTGACTGCTAAGATGAATTCTAAAGCTGATAGTTTCTGATTGAAAGTTGATATCCATGACTTGCAGGTTTTCTTAGGGCATAGTGGAGGGCTTGACAGTGAGGGGAATGAGCTTCCACGGTTAGTCTATGTGTCTCGTGAGAAGCGTCCTGGTTTTCAACATCACAAGAAAGCTGGTGCCATGAATGCTCTTGTAAGGAATTAGCCACCCCTCGTGATTTAGCTGCATTATGTTATATGAAAGCCTTTCAGTTGATGATCTGTTATAACTCTCGCAGGTACGAGTTTCAGCTGTCCTTACCAATGGATCCTATATGTTGAATCTTGATTGTGATCATTACATAAACAACAGCAAGGCATTGAGGGAAGCTATGTGTTTCCTTATGGATCCAAACCTTGGGAGATCAGTTTGTTATGTACAATTTCCACAGAGGTTTGATGGTATAGACAGGAATGATCGGTATGCCAACCGTAATACTGTGTTTTTTGATGTAAGTCGAATTCTCCTTAGTTCTTCACCTTTTTTTATTAGCTAGTGGTCAAATTTATCACACAGGATTCTAGGTGTTTAGCCTATGTACATTAGATAATTCCAAATGTACTGTAGACATGGGATAAAGTTTACCCAGTTTCAGGGGTTCATCTTGGTTTGAGTGTGAACCGATCCAAAACTGATATATAGTATTGGTTTGCTGTTTTGGTTGATATGCATTACTATCAGCCAGTTTCAGTCTAGTTGCAGACTTGGTTTGCTTAGGTGCAATAAATTCTTGATGAAAGTTATCGAATATAAGAAATTTCAAAATTAAAGGCTGATGATCCTAGTTGGTAATAGTTTCATCTTCCTTTAACTTCTATACCCATCCCATATGCGTATCCTGATTCATCTTTGTTTGATATTATTTCTTTTAACTTTGGTTACAATCTTAAATTTACTTTAAATTAACAATATTTATACTATTTTGGCTTAATTTTTAGGTTGGTTGAGTACCAGAAGCTCACTTCTCTTGATTTAACACTATTTAGCCTGTTTCTTCATACTATATATGCTCCTTATGGCAACATACATAAAGAACAAAAAATGGCTACATATCTAGTGGTTATATACACTTGGCCTACATGTTCATAAACTTAACATTGGAATAAAACTCAAATTAAACTCTTGAAACTAGTGAAACCTGTTGAAAACTCTTCCTAAGCTGAAACCTAGCTGAATCTGAATCTTCACTCTAGGTAAAGGTCTCTTGTACGCTTGTATCCTTTTAGTGGAGCTATAACTCTTGAAAAAAGGCTCTTTTTTTGTTTTATTTTGTATTTTTGGTTTTTTTTGGGCTGGGGGTTGGGGGGGGGGGTGTGGGGGTCAATGTGCCATGTCTTTTTGTGAAATTACAGTAAATGGTAATTGTTTGTTGACTCCTGATACGATATTTCCTACAAGATCTGGAGAGATTCAAATTCATTTCTAATTTTTGCAGTCTGTGAAAATATAATCTGTATGCTTCTCTCAGCAAGGCTCTTTTCTGTTCTTTTCAGTCCTCAAAATCTCATCTTCAGAAATTTGAATTTTTAAAAGATCTTGTTTGGTCTTATCTAAGAAAAGAGAAGGGCTACCATTATTTCAATTGTAAAGTCTGTAGAAATGGTACTATTTTCTGACTGATTCTCCTTTTCCTTCTTTATCATTCTAGATTAATTTAAGAGGTCTCGATGGCATCCAAGGCCCTGTCTATGTGGGCACAGGGTGTGTGTTCAATAGAACTGCCTTGTATGGGTATGAGCCTCCCGTCAAGAAGCATAAGATTGGTGGATTATTGTCTTCACTCTGTGGTGGTACTAGGAAGAAAACTAAATCAAGCAAGAAGGTGGACAAGAAAAAATCAAACAAGCATGTGGACAATACCGTGCCAGTATTCAATCTTGAGGACATAGAAGAGGGAGTTGAAGGTATACGCTTATATCTTTTTGTTTTCATATAAAATGAATTTGTCAAGAGCCATTTGATTATTTATAATGTGGCATTAACCAAGCTAAAGTAATTTGGATATGGTGTTTTACTTCAATTTGTATGGGTTCAAGCTTGAGTACCTTGGCTTACCACTAACGGCGCTTTTCTGATCCCTGAACTACATTTCATTTTGATTTTTTTCCCTTTTGTTAACTATTATATTTTAATTTTATATACCAGGAGCTGGATTTGATGACGAGAAGTCGTTGCTCATGTCACAAGTGAGCTTGGAGAAAAGGTTTGGCCAGTCTACTGTCTTTGTTGCCTCTACGCTAATGGAACATGGTGGCGTTCCTCAGTCAGCAACACCTGAATCTCTCCTAAAAGAAGCTATTCATGTCATCAGCTGTGGCTATGAAGACAAGACAGACTGGGGTAATGAGGTATTTGACTAAAACACCTGAGTCTCTAACAATATCTTATTTCATTGCTGTATCAGATATGCTCTGAAACCATTTTGTGATGACTGCTTGAATTACCTGGAACCTCATATTTAAGAAATATTGTTTAGAAACAGATATCTAGTTATTTACTTGATCTCTATGATTTACGCACTTTGTAAATGAAGTTGCTAAGCTTCATGGACCTGTAGAGCTTCAATCGTAATATTAGTAAGCCAACCTATCATCTGTTGTATGTTCAAATCTCCATGGACTGGTTGAATTTGAGATTAGTGGGAGGTCCAGTCCAGCAATTTGGATTGCTGTCATGATTCTCTGATCTATCTTGTTCATCCTCAATCTTCCATTTTGTTATTTCCTAAACTTTCCTGGAATGAGTTGCTTACAACTGTATGGACCATTCATGATTCTCAATCTTGCTGATGTATCTTGCTTCTTGTTCTTCCATCATGTTAACAACTCCCTTGGTTATTTCCTACATTTCTGCCACAAGTTGGTTACCATTGTATGAAATCCCAGGATCATTCCTTATTCTGGGGAGAAGTATTTATTGCATTTGAACATTAATTGTGTTATAGAGTGACTTAACTGTTATTTATTCATGGATCTTTTGTTTGCTGACTTTTTAGTGGATAGTAGGAGGAAATAGTTAAGTTGTGGTTCAGTAGAAAATCAAATTTTGGGTTTCTGCAATTGCTGTCTATTTTATTAAACCAATGCTTTGCACAAGTAATAAGCAGCTATTAAGGTTGTCACAATACTCCATGTTTACTTCGCCAGGAGCAATTTTGTGTTCACAAATATACATGTGACGCTTATCTTGACTTTTCGTTGATTTATTTGTTTTTTTCTTCTGTAGATTGGATGGATTTATGGTTCAGTTACAGAGGATATTCTTACTGGGTTCAAGATGCATGCTCGGGGTTGGCGTTCAATCTACTGCATGCCTCATCGTCCAGCCTTCAAAGGATCTGCCCCCATCAACTTGTCAGATCGTCTGAACCAAGTGCTTCGGTGGGCCCTGGGGTCCGTTGAGATTCTCTTCAGTCGGCATTGCCCCATTTGGTATGGCTATGGAGGCCGTCTCAAATTCTTGGAAAGATTTGCCTACATTAACACCACAATCTACCCACTTACTGCAATTCCCCTCATTGTATACTGTACATTGCCAGCCATCTGTCTCCTTACGGGAAAGTTCATCATCCCCCAGGTACTTTCTTTAACATGACTTGATAGCGTGTACGTGGACCACAAATTAAGAGTATTTTTTATCAATCAGTTAAGAGAAATATGATGTTAACTATTATATGTTAATGGAAGAAATCTAGTTGTTTTAATCTTAAAATATTAGTTAATGATGAAATAAAATTATGTTGAATGCAGATGGAGTTGCATAGTAGTATATTTCTTTCGGAATGTATCTGGTACCCTCTTGTAATCATTAGATCTCCAAAGATATCATTAAATACTTAATTTTTAAAAAATGAATGGAATTATGGCCTAAATCTTTATTTCAAAATTCTTTTGAATAATTTTATAATGATGTCGTTTGTAATTGATTTTTATTTTTCATCATGTTCTACTTCAAGCAGGCAGCTTCGAGGTCCTGCCGAATCACTTAACTAAAATAAATTAGCTTGTAAATCTAAGTAAATAAACGCTGTTTTCCCTACTTTCTAAATTCCATAATATCTTAGTTGTGACATTTTCCCCCAAATCTTACAGATCAGCAATATTGCAAGTATTTGGTTCATATCTCTCTTTATTTCCATCTTTGCCACCGGTATACTTGAAATGAGATGGAGTGGTGTCGGGATTGATGAATGGTGGAGAAACGAACAGTTTTGGGTCATCGGTGGTGTCTCTGCCCATCTCTTTGCCGTCTTCCAAGGGCTTCTCAAGGTCCTCGCAGGTATCGATACCAACTTTACCGTCACCTCAAAGGCCTCTGATGAGGACGGCGACTTTACTGAGCTCTACATGTTCAAGTGGACAACGCTGCTCATACCTCCTACTACGCTTCTCATTGTCAACCTCGTGGGTGTTGTCGCTGGCATCTCGTATGCTATCAACAGCGGGTATCAGTCGTGGGGCCCGCTCTTCGGGAAGCTCTTCTTTGCATTCTGGGTCATTGTCCATTTGTATCCTTTCCTCAAGGGTTTGATGGGGAGGCAGAATCGGACTCCGACGATTGTAGTTGTTTGGGCTATTCTGCTTGCTTCCATCTTCTCTTTGTTGTGGGTTAGGGTTGATCCTTTTACTACTAGAGTTATTGGACCTGACGTCCAACAATGTGGAATCAACTGCTAAAGCTTTTGATTATCAAACAGATATTTATATATTTATGTATCCTTGTATAGGGCTTATCATGTAGCCCAAGTGTAAGTATAAAAGTGCATCAGGTGTGTTTTGTAGAACATTTTTTTGGATGGTTCTCTGCTGATTTCGAGTTATTTATTGTTTATTTATGTTCTCGTATCAGAAATGTTTTTTAGTTAATGGAACTGATAGCCTACTGCTCAACCCTTTGGCAAAGGGCAACGGGTTAAGGAAGGACGATTAAGGAGAAGGATTAACGTATTTAGTATATTTAATAGCTTGAAGATTTAAATTATTAATCTATTAAATAAGTTTTATTTTAGTCTAATTCATTTTAATCTCTTTAGAGGAGTTAGTTTAACCATTCTGTACTTTTTTCGTTTGACAAACTGTGGAGAGTAAATTTACTTTAATCATTATATATATATA
>JBAKGM010000139.1:33170399-33181749 GCA_037177215.1 Asparagus racemosus
AATCAAAAATACAATTTCATGTGAACCCAAAAATCCTCACAAGATAACTAACATGATAATTAGTGCTTAACCACAAGCATAATTTCGAGGGAACCTCATAGTCATTAAAACCACACAAACTTTAATACTTATAATTATTAGGAATTATTAAAAGTGAGAGGGTATAAAAGGAAATCAAAAGTTTTAACATAGCAATCCTCATTTACAGTAGTATACATTTGCATGGAGTATCTCACTGGAAGCTTTGAAAATCCATAGGAGCGCATGGGGTTCAAATTTCATCCAAAGCGTACGGAGATGCAGCTCCCCCACTTGTGTTTGCAGATGACTTGCTTCTACTTGCAAGAGCTTGTACGGTTTCTATGCTGGTGTTGATTGCTGAAGGAGAAAAGCCAATACACACTCTTACTGTTTCTGGACTAGATCTAAATCCTGGCAAATTCAATGCCTTTTGTTGAAGTGAGGGAAGCATACTTGATGGAGACATGGGGGTTCCCTTATCTGATGTAAGGGATGTAAGGATATTTCACTCTCACGGTCAAAAAGCTATAAGGCAAGAGTGAAATAATGGTGAAGGCTCGGGGTGCGTATAAACCATCATATGTCGGTAGGCTTGGGATGGTTAAGTCTGTTTTATTCAGCGCGCATAATTTTTCGACTGGGGTTCAAATTCTTCCAAAGGAAACACTGCAAAAGTTTGATAAGATATGCAGCCAAACTCATTTGGGAGAGAAGGAGAGCATCAGATCTACATCTCTCGACATAAAATGTGTTCACCTACAGATCAAGGAGGCTATGGCTTAGTTAAAGGCAGAGACATGGAACATAGTGACAATGATAATTAAACTAATCTTGTCAGTGCATGAGAAAGAGGATTACTTGTGAATTAAATGGATCCATGGACATTACCTCAAAAATACTACATTGCGGGGCGTGCAAGCAAGGAGCGGAGATTCACGGTTCTGGAGAAAACTACTGCATGTCAGAGACTGGTTGTTGAGCAACTGAAGCTCAAAGGATCAGATGTTGCAGCAGGTAAAAAAGTGGAAAAGGCAAGAGAAGATGAAGTTATCCTTGGTAAATAGAAAGCTATTCAGTTACCCAAGAGGGGGGCAAAAACAGTAGGTGCGTATTTGCCATCGTAACCTAGAAAATAAGACCATAAATGATGGATCACATGTTAAGTTGAGCTTTGAATTGAGATGGATAGGATCTTAATCCTGAACTCATACAGGAAATCCCTAGTCCTGTCAAATCTCCCCTCTTCCAATCTCACAGGTATAAAAGAGAATTGAACTTGAATATTCAACATGCTACTTTAGCTCAATAATATTCAGGTAGGATGAACAAACTCATCAATATACAGTTGCAGTTATCAGCAATATGCCTCATGATACATTGGAGAATGAGAAATATGCAAGCACATTTAACTGCATCTCATGTAAACTTTTTGCAGTTGGGCCAAAGGAAGAATAAAGATATTGACATTATATCACCAACCCATCTGGAATTGTGGAGTTCTTCAATATGACGGTAACTCCTGATCGAATATAGAAGCCTTCCGAAGATCTGTCAGCCTCCTGTACTGCCTGCATCCACACATAGTCGAAAGGGCGAAAAAGATCATTCAAAAAACAAGGAAAAATTTTGCTGCATGGAACGACAACTAACTTCTCATATGATTTTCAGATATGTTTCTGAAGGGTTAAAAGCTCTAATACTATGGTTTTTCACTCGATATCCTATGCTGGAATGTACATTTCGAGTCAAAACCTGAAATCTTTTATGGGATCAAAATCATTCAGAAACAAACAAGAAAAAGAATCCAATTGCATGAAGCAACCATAATATCTTATACGAAAGTATTCAATATCTTATTGAAGGAATGAAATCTCTGATATTATGATTTTGGACTGCACATTGTAGGGTCAAAATCTGAAAATCTTCTACAGATATATTTTTATAGCCACACATTATATATGGTTAAATGTATCAAAGGTTTGAGAACATACATCTGAGTTTGTGATTGTCACATTCTTTCCTATCCTTGCATTCTTGTCAATGATGCATTCTCTGCAAGCAAGAAATGGGATCAAATCTCTTAAGGTCGACATGGAGATCAAGTTAAGAATTACCAAAAAGAAGATAAGAATACTTACTTGATCTTCGAATTCTCTCCGATTCCAATAGGAACCCTACCTTCAGCTAACAGTGATGCTACTTCAACATCTGTTTCGTAGTAGTCAGCACCGAGCATCACTGTGTCCTGTAGTACGTGGTTCCCCCAAAATGTTACCATATAAATGAACTAATGGAACTAAAAACATTTTTTTCTGTAGGAAGAAGCAATTACAATAGAAGATTTAACCTTTAAGTGCACGTCAGAATTTATTCGTGATCGAATACCAACAACACTATGATCTATGAAGCAGTTGTTTAAGAATGTTCCGTGAGAGACAATCGAATCAACAATCTGAAAAATAGATATACAAATTATAAAGTTACATATTCCATATGAAATTACACAAACTGATTAAATAAGAGAAGACAGGAATTTAGTCTGATACGATGTAACACGGAATGGGGGAGAAAAGGAAAAAGTAGTTAAGCAATATATGTCATGGAAGAAAGGTAGTCACAAGGCAATTAGTACATGAGCATAGTTTCTCTCATATTAAAACAATGTGTTTTGTAAAATAATAAACTAACTAATTTCTGAAATTTTACAAAGATAAACCCTCATGAAAGTATATGATTGAAACAGCAATGATAAAACTTCATACTTTCTTCCTTTCAAAATCCATATTAACTTTCCCAAATGTAGATTAAATTAAACAACAAAGGACGGGAACTCTGAAACTTGTGCAGGGAATATACATTTTTAGATCACAGTATAGTCAGCACATTCTGAATGGAGTTGATAGGGTGCTTTTCAACACAATGGCTTTCTAAGGCTGGTCACAAGTTCAACTTATGCAATCAAAAAAATTAAAAGGAATTTTCTATTGTTTGGGGAGAAAGTATGACCTATTCCAACTTATTCCTTACAGAAACGAATATGCTACCTGTATTATTAACATCCAAGGAGTCTTTCTTTAGGGCATGAAAAAAGAATGTTTAGAGATTTATTATTTAACATATGAGCAACGTTCATCGTTAGTAAGTCTCCTTTTTGCAACATGACACGGAAATACCTTGTGATGGGTCCAAGAAAACACCAAAGATTTAGATTAATGATACATTAAAATCATCTGAAAAGCAAAGAATAACAAAGATGGCCAACCTTGCTGTTATCAATTTTAGATGGCGGTAAGTTTCTCCGAGATGTATACATTGGCTTTGTAGCATCATAGAAGCTGAAGCTTGGTGGCTATGAAGATTCAAAAAAAAAAAAAAAGACCATACAGGTTATAAGTGAACCAGAAGAGAAGAGAACCATATAAACATCTATTGTCAAATATCATAGAAAGGAATTTGCATATTCATGTGTATATACCTGCCTTTCCACCACAAATTTAGCAAAAGAAGATTAGAGCATTTCTTGGCAAAGCCAGAATACAAATGATTTTGCTAATACTATCTTCTACAATTTAATTAACAATAGCATGGACAACAAACTGGCCACTGATTCAAAGTGGAAAATTCATATAAATAGAAACAATTAATTGATTAAATTTAGTGGAGGTAACTTGATAAAACTTCCAGTGATCGGAAGTCTTGAAAACAAAATGTGGCACACAGATTGGTAGTACGTGAGTAGTTGGAAAATACACAGATTTGTAGTGTGCGAGTACATGGAAAATACAGAGGATTTTGTTCAAGAGCTTTTATGCTCTGAAAGTCTGGTCAAACTTTCATCACTGTTAACGTATAATATTAGAGGTCCATATGAAAGGCACAAGACAACGCACATGCACACGAGGCACTACTGTCCAATCCAGTTCACCAACTGCCTTTTGACAGGATAGGTGACGCCCTGGGTGTTATTGATAACCATCTCTTGTGTCACCGCCATTGCAGTAAAGGAAAATCTCAGTAAGAGTTGCCCAGAGCTGCCTTCGCCTCTGTCACATACCAACCAACCCTATCACATTGTACTCAACGAGCAGGTTCCTTTCCAAAATCCCAAATCCTCTCTCAAAATGGAGAACAATGACAATGAGTAGGAGTTTGTTCCTGAGAGGATTATAACCTGATCCAGCGCCAGACCCAACAGTAGCAAAGAGCTGGAGGAAGATGAGGAACGGTCAGACTGGAAACTGAATGAATTTTACCTGTTCGAATGGCAGCTATGTGAATCCTCTATCACCTCGCGGAGAGCTCTTCAATAACATTAGGTGTTCGTATTTGTAGTTGTTTAAAATTATCCAATTCGAACCGTCGAATATCCATATCTGGAGTTTTTCGAATTCGAACTCGAATTCTTGGTATTTGATAAATATTCATGAATATTCACAAATATTTATCGAATATCAAAATAAATCCATTCCATTAAAGAATTTGATTTTCAAATAGTATTTAAATTCATAAATGAAAATTATTCCTTTATAATATATGATGTACATATATGTAATTCAAAATTTTCATTAGAAAACTGATATAAGATTATTTAAGTCTCAAATTTAATATATAGAACTTAAGTAGGTATGATAAGTGGGTTGAAAATATAACATCATGTGTGTAATAGTACAAATTATGAGCCAATCAAATTTTAAATGAATATTTGATATACAAACAAATCAAATATATATCTTGTTAAATTCTATTCGTTACTGAATTTGAATACTAAAAATTATTTTTTTATTGTTTAACGAACTACCGAATCGAATATAACCGAAAAATTACTCAAAAAATAAACAAACTATTTGCTAATTATTTGGTCCGTTTCCACCCCTAATGACCATGTCTTGCCTCACTAACAGTATGGTGAGGAGAAGACCTCTTGATAAGAGTTGACAGAGGGCTACCTCCCCTTCTATCACATTGCAGCCAATCCTATCACATCGTACTCGATGAGTGGCTTCCTTCCCACCGAAGCCAGTAGATTTCCATCAGAGTATAATTTGGATGATCTCACACACTTAAGAGGCATAGAGGTATGAGATCTCACACACTTAGAGGCATAGAGGTATGAGAACTTAGCTTAACTCTTCGCAAACCAAGTTTGTAGTTTTACAATATATCTCTCCCCTACAAATCACTAAGCATCAAAGAGCTTTGCCCGGGACCCAATCCCGCCCCCTTGACATGTTCATCATGAATGCAGGATGTCTGATCATCAGACTCCAAGGTTAGGGGAACGAGCTGACTCCACCCTGGACAGCATATCCACTACAACCTCAAATCGATAATCATCATCATCATCCAACTCAACCATCCAGGTTCTGCTACCTGGATCTCGACATCCCGGAGGTACATGGCGTCTGCTTTATTCTTTTGCAGAACAATAGGAAATTTGATGATTACGCACAAAAGAAAAGACAACAATAAACAACACCCCTTATCGCCTCTATTACAAGAAATCAGACTCAATAAAGAGTTACCAATAGGAGAAAACCAGAGTGTAAGATTGACCAAAACTCCTGAGAACTTATCCTACCATTGTGACAAAAAAGAGTAGGAGAAAACACACAATAAGTGTATCCAATTTTGCACTTTTTACAAGATGTAATAGCTTAGAGCTAGGGTGAATTTAGCATACAAAAATCGAGAAATACATTTCTGACTCTCGTTCCAATATAGGGCAACAGGGAAATCATGGGAGTTAACAATAAATCATGTTGTTCCAGGATTAAGTTTCAAATGAGGATTTAATCTATGTGAAGAAATTGTGTAGTGACATATGCAACATGCACTCAGATATAGTTATTAGAACATGGAAATCAAATTAAGATGACATATATGGAATAATGAAAGAACACTGACCTTAAAATAACTAAATCCAGAAAGAAAGAAAGAAAACTGTCAATTTTCGTTCATGTTCATGGAGAAATCAGGATTCAAAAGTTTTTCATCATTAATAGATTCATACTATTATTTTCAAAGAATTCAGTTTTATAGTAGTCAGAAAGACAGTTTTGTCCATATTTCATTATGATTTTAAAAAAACATGAAAGAATTTTATAAAAGAAAAGTAGGCTAGATATCTGCAAGAGTATGGAAAAAAAATAACATCATGATTTGGCTAAATGACCGTGAAGGAAAAATCTTTGACCAACTTGACCTAACAAACTTCTTGCATCAGATGTCTTTTTCCTGGACATAACCCAAAAATATCAAGCTCATCTTTCTTTTAAGTTTTTAATTGTATTAGTACCTGCCCATAGTACACAGAGTGCTTTTCATGTCCAACATAAAGTCAAGATCATCTTAGAAAAAACAAAAACTTACATGAGCAGTGAGGGCAAGGTTTGCTTCGAAGAAGGATCTAATAGTCCCAATGTCCTCCCAATAATCATTAAATAGATATGCCTGAAGACAGAAAAGTTCTATTATGACCTTAACAATAAGAAAGTTCAAGATGATGTCTTTGTTTAACCCATTGTATAACCAAGTTGAGTTAAGAAAGATCATCCTATCAAAGTTATTGATAGTAGCTATTGTAATTTAAGACATACTAGAACAGCAAAAATATTGTTCATCTAGAATATCAGGTTGTGACTTTTTCTCAAATCAGAAATAAAGGAGCTAAGTTGGGAGGTACATCAGTGTATCACCTAGCAGAATTCGTCATCGAAATACTATGCGTAACATATATAATCATGGAGACTATCCCTTGCATATATTATATTGGGAGTATCATTAAGCTTTGATGTATAAGTATTTAAATGGAATGTGCAAAAATCTTTTAGGATCTAATAAAAATGCATGAACATAGATCCCAAACAGCAAGATACATCTTACATACGAAAAGAGATATGATTTTCCACAACATAGATGTCACAAGAAACAAATAGAATGACTCATTTTGTGGCAAATAGAATGTCTCGTGGTGAAAATATATTAAAAACCTATGGAGTTCCTCTGTTCATGTCATGTACTCAATGACGGATTTATGGTTCTAGGGGATACTTTGGGACATGCTTCAGAGGTGATTAGAGGTATTGCAGGTGCTTGATCTTTTGGTCCATGTGAGTCATTTGGGGCTCCAATATATGATGTTGTCAGGTTCCAATATATGATATTGATCACCACTGCAGAAAGCCTAGTATGTGTTTTATTGGTTTGAATCGACCATAAAAATACAGTCTTTTAACCTAAACTTTATGTACATGTGTGTGGGTATAACTGATGCAAGTATTTAGGCTCTGGCTGATTAAAATGAGTTAAAGAACTTTAATAGGGATTATAGCAAACTGGTATATCTGTTAATATAAGACTTCTCCATTATGACATGGAGGTCATGGATTCAGGTTGAAGAAACATCTCATTCACAATTTGTGGAGGCATATATCTAATCTGTGTATATAGATGTCACAAATGTAGAAGCCTCAGCCAGTAGGCTGCCCTGATAAGTAATTAATATTAATATTTTGTTCTAGTAGTAAGCCTTTTAATCCCATTTGTCTACTGTTGTCATCTGTTCATTCGTACAGACCTTTCCTCTTACTGACATCTTCTATGGACTTTTTCTATCAACTGGGTTATTTGAATTGTGACAGAAAATCAGGAAGCCTCCAAACTGATATCATTACTGTTAGATTAGCTGGGTAGTAATTTATGGTATTTCTCGTTTACCAAATTTATTTTTTACCTTGTAATTTTCCTTGTAGCCCAAGTTTCCTTTCCTCTATTTAAAGATGCGAGGCATCTATAGTAAAATCATATTGGTTTCTTTCCTTTGACATGGTATCAGAGCCTTCTTGATCTTAGAGAGACATCTTTCTTCTTCTTCAACCTCGGAATCACCGAGGGGTTTTATCACCGCCATGCTTCCCATTGGCAGCTACGACAACAGTTTCCACTTCAACGTCTTTGACTTCGATCTAAAAATCCTAACCACAAAAAAAGCCAAATAATTACAACTGTTCATTGTAGTATTGTTCACTACAAGACCCCCACTTTCATCTTCTAGTGGCTAGATGCAAAAAGCATTTGATTCCAGTGTTGTTACTTCTAGCAACCGCCTAGGGTTGGCTGCTCTGGCTGACTCGCCTAGGGTTTGGATTGGCTAACCTGCCTAGGATTTCGACTGACCTCGATATGGGTTTATAGGACTTGATTCCTAAGTCGATAGTCTTCTCTACTGCTTCGGCTATCTATTATTAATCACAAAAGCAGGGATTTTCTTGTGATCTTTATATAACTTTATTGTGCTCCTCTTGTGCTTGAGTTATCTTTGGCTGCTTCATTAAAGTTCATTCATCTAGTTATTTTGTTCTTCTGTGTAACAAGCTGGAGATATATATTATATATGCTCACCCTTATTTTGTTCTTCTGTGTAACAAGCTGGAGATATATATCATATACGCTCACCCTTGAAGGGGAGTGTTAGATTAGATGGCTAGTTATTTATGATATTTCTTGTTTACCAATTTTCTTTACCTTATAACCCAAGTTTCCTTTCCTCTATTTAAAGATGTGAGTCGTCTATAATAAAATCATCTTAGATTCTTTCTTTGACAATTACTATACAAGTTAACAATTTTCCAGACCAAGAAACTAAAGATAACACTGCCTTATAACATTGAAGGCTAGTCAGCTGGAAGGTAATCCGACCTTTCATGTTCCTGCAGCTTGAGCTGATGCAATAAAGAGTAAAGTCCTAGCTCTGATAATATGCAAAAAGGTGGGACTAAGAGGTAATTGACAAGGTCTGTCTGAGAGGAGTTAAAAGATTCATGGGTATTTGTGCAAGCAAATGATATTCAGATATCCAAAATAAAATAAGAAAATGAATCTGCAAAAAATGACATTTTACTATGGCAAGAAAATATTATAAAAGATGGCTATCATGTGAGGATCACATCCATATTTCAAGGCGCAAAATATCAGTTGAAGATTTTCAATGATTAAATCCAGAGATGTCAGAGTTAGAAGAAACTTTCTACATCAATTTTAGGAGTGCAACCATAATTAGAAATGAAGCTATCATTAAACCTCACAGGAGTACAAATAAAAGATCAAGTTCTCTATTTGATTAACAGTTAAGGAGATAATTGATCTACAACAGACCTTGGTAAAGTATTCTCTTGTAGAAGCCGGAATTATTTCAGATCCAAAGTCATTTGCCGTAGGAAAACGCCATCTGGCCCAACAATGATGCATAACACTTAAAGTTCCTGCTTAAATTTGCTTTCTATATTTTACTGAAGGTGAGTGCCTTAAAGCAAAAAAAAAAAAAAAACTACATTTAGAATCTAAAACTAAAAAATTCTGCTAGTAGCATGTCATTTTAAAGTAGCTCTCGGTTACATTGTTAATTTGAAATCATGAAGAAAAAAACATAGAGAAATCATCAATGATTCACATGGTAAACTTTGTTTGACAAAATAAAGATGGACATGAGCAAAATAAAATCTTATTTTAGCACAATTGTATATAAATGAAAAAAAAATATCAGAAGCCTATGAGTGATTAAAAATGAATAGATTATAATATCATGGTCTTATGTTGATAAAATTACTCATAAGCTATTCATAACTGATGTTTCTACCATATTTAAAGTTTAAAAAAAACTCAAAGGCCTTGAATTTTGCTTAATATCACCTTCCATCACAATCCAGAAGTGTATTTTTCTTTTTGCCGTGGTATACTTCAAGCCTGTTTTAATAGTGTTATACTTGCATAAATTTATTCTAATACTAAAATTGTGAAAGAGAAAGCACATAACTAATGCAACTGAATCTACTTTCAAGATACTAAAGTATCACAATGAGGTATTATAATTTGTACAGGAATATAAGAGCTGTACCTCAGAAGATTTAGAAGTATCTCTTTCTTGAACAGATACACTCCCATAGAAGCTATATATGGTTTCTTTTCTGCTTCCTCTCTTGACAACCCCAGGACAGTAGTGTCAACAGCCTATAATAAAATAATTCACAGAACATCACGAAATAATTGCTCATCTGAGCCTCATTAGGCTGTCAACTACATGATATTATAATGATATGTACCATAGCCTTCAACTCATTTCCTTTCGGCTTTTCACTGAACGAAGTGACCATTCCTTTCTTGTCTATCTTCATTAAACCAAAATCGGATGCACGACTTACATGAAAAAGAAAATAATTAGATTTGCAATTTACATAATAAGGATCATAGAATCTATAACTTGACAAATATAATGAATCAATGTGACAGCTTTAGAAAGGCATACACATAATATCTCTACTATTAAGAACCTTGAGCAGATATCAATAAATTAAGATACATAATGGGATACAATCTAAATCTCTGCATAAAAGTGGAGGAAAATTTCATCCGAGGGAACATGAGTTTAGGGGTGATGATCATTTGAGCAGGTAAATGATTATTTAGAGTCTTCAGACGCAAAAGCGAGTGAAGGTATAAATCAACAAGGAAAAATGGGTTCCTAGCTATGATGAATGAAAGTATGCATGCTAAAACCAAGCAGCAACTACCAGTTCTCAGATTTTTATATTTTCTTTTCTTTTATTTTTATCTTGGTCTCAGTCCTTATATTATACTTAATTTGAACAGACACCACAAAATTACTTTTTTCCCACAGAATTCCTCAGATCACTTAAGTTGCTTGAAATCACCCCTACAATTAATATATCCTCAGATTTGTGTGCATGTTTTTGTCCTGAAATAAGTAAAAATACCTGTCATCCATAGGTAGACACGAAATGGTAATGTCCGCACCACTTTGACGATGATTCTGGAGATGAAGCAAATTTTAGTGCTAGTATCTACGAGCAACATGATCAATGATCTTTATTCAATACTTTCCTGAACAAAATCCATGTAGTCCATACGATAGAGATGATCTCCTGAGAGAATTAGTACGTCCTCAATTCCCTTATTTCTGGCATCCTGCAAAGGTACAATTTACATCACTAAAATTAACACACAGTTGGATGTGTGAGCGCGCACACGCATGTGCCACACAACACATGTAGATTAATTTTTTTTTAAGAATCAGGTTTTCCGAAGGATTTCCAATAAAAGATTAAACACAGAATTGAATCAAGAACTTTCTATTCCAAACTCATCTCTGAGTCCCCCGATAGGACCAACAGTACCTAGACTGAATTTAAAAGTCAATCCAAAAATCATTTAGTTCCAAACTATATATTCTAGATGACAGATAGATATTCTGACTCAAGGTTCATATATTAAACGATATGTGATCAGTCCACAGCTAATAATATATTAAATAATC
>JBAKGM010000139.1:33182473-33196176 GCA_037177215.1 Asparagus racemosus
TATATATATATATATATATATATATATATAAGCTGACTAATTCATTTGCATAGATGCTACACAACACTTAGCAAACCAACCTTATTTATTTATTGTAGGTGGTTCTATTATGAACTAGGTAGAAGATTATCGTGCAGGAGCGGGTTACCCAGTATATTACAAGTGTTCCTTAGTTTCCTTATTTCGTACTTAACAGGCTATGAGATGACCTGGTCCAAGTGCTTATAATATTGTAAATTACCACGGGCCCAAAGTTGTCCGCAATTCATGCTATAACTAAATATTTTATGGTCAAGAATTGCCAAGACGACCATGATTCAAGTACCTCAACGTTGGGTTGCTAGAACTTGTCTACCCACAGTGGAGAAAATTAGCCCTACCCCAGACTAGAATAGAAAAGAATATAATGGAGAGACACCAAGATTTATGTGGTTTGGCCTAAGCCTACGTCCGCGGACAACATGACAAGTAAATTTCCACTATCGAGGATGATGATAGAAATACAGGAGAGAGTTCACTTACTCACCCTTTACAATCTATGGAGTCAAACCCTTCTTCTACCCATCCACAGTGCGTTTGACAAGCCACATGCCAGTAGATACAATTCATAGAATTCCGGTAGAGAAGAACAGTTGTAGAGGGATTAGATCCAAGACCAATTTCTTGGATGACTCCCTTACTTGCAAATGACAACACCCTCCTCCTTTTATGATGTGAAGCTAGACACTTAGAGTTTATCACATCGGTAATTCTACAATTTCCAAGGCAACACTCAAATTTCATTTAAGCCCCCAATTCCAAGGTGATATTCAAGCTCCCCATTAATTCATTTGATAAAATCATTATTTGATATTAACCCCAACACTCCAACTATGCAACCATAGAGATCTCCATATTTAGAGAGTTCTTGTCTATTTGCTTTGATATGTAGGAAACTAAACCAAAACTAGGTTCTAATGTAACCTGACTTGACACATACTTCCATCCATATCTGGCAGTACCTAAAAGTGTGGCCATACTCACTCAAACAAATGTATAATATGAAGTAAGTTATGTGTACTTTTGGCAAAAGCTGTTTGTTTTTGCAGACTAGTTTACTAAAAGTGCAACTTTCATGTAACTTAGCACATAAATTTATGAGTCAATTCTACGTAGATTTAGAAGAAATATACATTCTTTTAAATGTCCTCCTGTCTGCAGTGTGGACAATTACCAGGCGTGGCACCAATGTCCATTTTAAAGTAGGACTTGTGGGTGCACATCTAGAAAGTTAGCTACGTTTGCAGGCATCATACCAAATATGCAAATCTACAAAGACATGCAGGGTATATATTAATTGTTGGTACATAAAATAGACTTTTCATCATCATGGAAATGATTTTTTTTTTCAGTTATATTGATTAGCTCCAAATGTATCCATTTTCAAAAGTCAAAACCTTTAGCAAATTATATTGATTATTATCACATTAAATCGTTATATCCAGCATAATTTCTCTAGATCATAGTTGGATGGAACCTAATTCATCCCAGTTCACGGGACTGGTATGGAAGCGTAGTACGCCAGTCATTAGAAATCGGGTACGAGGGGTAGACTTATATGGTACGCTAGGAAACGTGGTACATATTAGGCTCGCTTCTTAAATGTAGGAATCAGAGGTTTTGCAATAGTCAAATTTAAGAAATATGCTAGTTGGTATCAGTAATGGAAAAAGAAGCTTGAGTATGTTGCAATTAAAGTATGCATACATTATTTGCTTAATTTTGTGCGTTGTTTGTTGTTTATTCTATTGAAAAAGAGTTATTGTTTGTCAAAATTTTAACTAGTTTGAATTCTAAATCGGGTCTCTAGAGTTGGGGTCGTGTTCACCGTGAATCCAGAACGATGGAACCAGGGTCGCGGTTCGCTATAGTGTCCCACGTTCACTACTTCTATGCTCTAGATATCACTCAAACAATGAAAAATTAGGGAATCATATTATAGTTTCACATCACATTGCCTTTTTCTACATGTCATACAAAACATGCAAATATTGGGAAGTAAATTAATTAGTTTCAAGTCAAATATAGAAATGTATGAGTATAAAACTTGAAACACACGTTTCCAAATCTGACAACAAAATTGACATGCCTATATACTAAAATGTTGTAGATAGTTTAACAAAAGAATCTATACAAAAACTAAAATATGAGGAATCACATACCTCAAAAAGCCAGTGGAACTGCCGAACAGCATCTGCAGTACCTTGAAACCAATTCTTTCCAGCCTCACCGGGAGTCTGAGTAGCTGCTAGCACCTGGAATCAAACAAAATAAAGAGCTGCATTTTCAATCTCTACACAAACTGAGATCTCAGTTCAGGTATATTTGGAGTCACTCCCACAAAAATGAATCTCAACTTTGCAAAAATAACGATGAGCTACTTAAGAAATTTATGTTGATTCTCAAAAGCTAAGGAGTGTTCAGGTGTAATAATATGTTGATTCTCAGCACGAATATCTGCAGACTTATATCTGTATTCAGTATAAAGCAGTAGTCAATGTGACTGCTTAAATGCCTCAAAACAATAAGAGATTGAATAAAAAGGCTATCATTATAAAGTAGAGTAAGGTGAGGAATACATCATATTTCCAAAGTGGAAGATTGCAAGCAAGAGTGTGAATTTGGTTAAGAAGGCTGCAATTTGAGCAAAGAAATGAATGAAAGGAAGGTGACATTGCAACTTAATATAGGGTGAGCAAGTGAAGTCAGCGCCATATCCTTCATGGAACCGTAAATTCCATAAAGCAGTAAGGCGTTGAAGGCATCAAAGAAAGGAGTGGACATGTAAATACAGATGTGTCGATCCTTAAATAAATGTCGAATACTGATTTACACACAAACTCTCTTTCATATTCTTGTTTCTACACTGTTGTACAGATGAAACCATGATGCCATCATGCTACTTCACGTGTTGAACAAACAGCTATGAATCAACCATTACCAGTAAAATTAGAATTAGCAGCATATATTGTTAGTACACATATCGACTATTGAAGCGCATAGCTATCTTGGTCACTTGTAAGATAAGTGCAATTAGGAATATTTGTGAGTGTAATTTACCTCTTTTTATGTCAAACGAATTTCTAGGCACATGTAATGTGGATATAGGGAAACCGTTTTATTTTCTCAATATATGATTCTGTAATGATTTAAACCTTCTGTTATAATGATCCAAATATTCAAATGCCGTGAAAGTAAATTAACCTAAGCATAGCTTCCTGAGCAAACAATGATTTTATATTTTCCAAAGGAAAAAACTTAAACAGCTAGATGGGCAATTTAGTGATTAAATGGAATTATTCATTTTTAGGACATAGCGCCATTAAATGGATATCGCATGCAACTGAACTTGAATTGCAATTGCCATCCAAAAAAAGGTTAGTATTATAACAGTATATATGACTAATTTAAAGGGTAAATTACACTAAACCCGCAAGAACTTTCATTGTTTTTCAGCAGACCCCCAATAGGTTCTAAAATAGCACTAAATCCCCAATAACTATTGGAATTGCAGAAAACCCCAAATAAGTTCTGTGTTCCACACATAAATGCAAAATGTGGACTAATGCCATCATGAGGGTTATCTGCAAAATGTGGAAACTAATTGGGGCTTTTCTGCAAGTGCAATAGGTTTTGGGAGTTTAGTTCGATTTTAGAAATTATTGGAAGTTTACTGAAAAATACTGAAAATTCTTGGGTGTTTAGTGTAATTTACCCTAATTTAAAATATTTTTCTGATCTCTTCAAAACTGTACATGAAGGAGAGACCTTTTGATGTAAATAAGAACCAATTTTGAAGACAGCAGCTACAGTTTTGTGCTATTGTTGTTTGAATGTTTAGAGATTGTGGCCTGGAAAAGGAAGATGAGCACCTTTCTTTCTTTATTTATTACGTTTCAAGTGATGTATACAGTGACTCCAAGTTAGGACCCTTTCACGTATAGAAGATTAATCGAAATAACCAAAGTGATTTTCTCTATAAGCAATAGTTTATTAGGCTTCCATATTAATAATAGAAAGCCTCCGCAATTAATTTAAAGTGGAAAGCATTGCATTACTATCTACAAGGAGGATGGAAAATGTGATAAAAATCATACTATCACAAAAAGAGAACAAAAAACAAAAAAGAATCTAACATTAACTGTTATGATAGTAAAATCAGCGAGTGACAATGATACACCACACCTTGTATAATTATTAAACTCAATTCCATCCACAAAAATTAGTTAAATAGAAAACCCCAAATTAAAGTAGAACGTACCTCAACAAAGCCATCTCCAAAGCTCACTCCATTGCTCAAATTGTAAGCCCGTGCAATATGTCTATTTAACGACGCAGAATTATACTGCGTAAGAATATATACTTTATTGATTCCGCTGTTTATACAGTTGCTCATTGGTACATCGATCAATCGATAAGCACCTCCGATAGGAACCTGTCGAAAATGAGCAGAGTATATGCTGATATGTCAGTAGACTTTATTTCAATTATATTTAAAATAAGTTACACGCAATTATGGAAATTCTCATCTAGTTTATAAAACATGGAGATAGCAGAGTCATGGAAGATTAGCTTTGTTTTGTGAGTTTTGGTCCAAAATAAACATGATAGGCAAGACAGCTGAGGGGAATGCAAATTAGAACTTAGCAGCATTGGCATACCTTGTCCCCTTCTTTGATTAATAATAATGATACACTAGAATCTTACATCAATTCTTACAGGCTATGCTAGAATCTTACATCAATTCCTACAGGCAAAAGAACTAAAGAAGGTATACAGAAATGGCAGTAAATTTTGCCAACTTGAGAGGGAAAATTTTCAAGAAAAGCCCATCAAAGATCTTATAAATATGGGTACCAAGATTCCCACATTATCAATTCACTGCCAGAGTATCCATTTTGAGTTGGATCAAGGAAATGCTTAACAGAAACAAAGGAATACTTCAGAGAACTCCTAGAGAATTACCAAGCACAAGCTAGTAGTCCAAATAAGCATCAGAATATTAGGTGATCTATTGATGATCAGACAACATTTGCATACTTGCACATATTAACGAAATATAAGTTAAACCTTTGTCGCATTATTTGAGTCAATCCAAGAAGCATAATTGCACTTGCAAGTCCCAGTCACATAAAGAAAATAAAAATTTAGAAAAAAAATCTTGTGGAGAACAAATATAACCTATGTCAAGCAGCATAGAATAGTTTCCTCCTTGTCCTTCCTTTTAGCAAAAAATATAAGTTGAGGGAACAAATCTGGTGAGTTTACAGGATTCGCTTTAAGACCTTAAAGATAGGTAATCTTACCTCATAAATTAATCCCTTGGAAGAACTGAAAGATGCATTTTGAAGGGTTGTACTTACAGCTGGTTTGGCTCTCCGCTTAGTAAGAGGGAAGAGACGGGTTCCTGCTCCACCACCCAAAATGACAGCAGCAACTGTCCGAGGGTCCCTCCTCTCCATTTCCAAATCTCTAAGCTGCACTAACAAACATAAGTAGGGAGTTAGCTCATAAAATGCAAGATTACATATCAAGTAGTGCAATACAAGTAAACGAAGGGAAAATTAGGGGGGAGAGGGTACCTTGACCTCTGCTCCAATATCAGCTGTGGTGAGAGACATCTTAACGGCCAATTGCTGGTACTTCTTCTTCTCTGTTGTCACAGCGAAACAATGTAGCTTCTTGCCCATAGCCTCGCTGTCGCTGAACTTGGTGGGGCCTGGCCTGGACCTCATTGGGTGAGCAGAGGGGGAGAAGCTTGTCATCCTGCTGCTGCTGTTCATGCACAGCTCCATTCTCTGCTACTTGGAGAGGGAAGGAGAAAGGAGTAAAATGTGAGGATGAGAGTGTTGATTTTTTGAATGGGCATGATTTTGGAGGGTTTTGGTCTCTACGTTATCCTAGAGGGAATCCATGATGACCACTCAGTCAAGTTGGGGACCTCTGGTGTGGGTCCCTCTTCTGAGGCATACGCTCTCAACGCTCCAAATCTCAGATACAAACGAAGAATTTGAGGCCACAAAACAATAGTCAGTGGAACGGTAATAGAAAACACACCCCTCTCCTTGTTGTTGTAGGAAAAATGCAGGGGATATCTAGCTAAGTAACAGTCATTTTTAAGAGGGGACCAAAAGTATGAAAGTGGTTCTTTTGAAGTAATGAGTACATCCAATTCAGCAACACAATGTATAAAACATTTATTAGCATGAAAGGTAAAGAGTGAAATTCAGAAATAAAAATGATATAACACTAATTATTTTACTCTTACTACAAAAAAAAATACTTAAAAACTCCTTGGTAAATATTTTCTTTCGCTCTTTTCGCTTTCAGACCCCAGTTCAATCCATTTCGATTGTAATTTTGTACATGGAAAAAGTCACTAGCATGCTTTCAGATGTTATTTCATCGAAGAAACATCTAAATTCATGAAAATGCTTCACTTTCACAGTCACATATTCACTTCCTCCAGTCTCCAGCCAGATTAGAATGCTGCACTCTTTTTCCTCTTCTTTCCCTTTTTTTCCTTGTTAAGCATGGCGAATCTGAATAGCGTTCAAAGACGATATCTAACTCATGATAACAGACACTCTGCTCATGAATGATTTAACAGAAACATTAGGACATATTAATACAATATCTTGCCTTGTTTAAGTATGCTCTTGAGAGGATCCTTAACAGCTGTGCTATTCCTGCTTTAGGGAATAAAGGCATGGCCACAAAAAGGAAGGAAAATTAACAAAAAGAGTTGGAAAGCTAAAAACACTATGGCATCTTCCGACCCTCCTCTCACCAACAAAACATTCAGAAGAAAGAGAACTGAACCACATTGATCAGTTTCCTCCAGCATTGCCAGCTTGCAAAATATCCTTGCTTCCATCATTTTATTCCTTCAAAAGGCAAACATATCCGTCATTAATATAAAAAAAATGTTTCTTGAAAGAAATAAATTACGACTACGTCACATAAGAGAAGTTTCTTCTGTACTTGTAGTATCATGTGTAGGGTCAATTATAGTCTAGCGGTCAGCAGCAACAGATGCAGCAGAAAGCTATCAACTTGCCTAGTCCTGAATAATAAAGACCAGACAGGTAAGTTATCAACAATAATTTATGAGCTTTGATATAAAACATTGCCATATAAACATTATTGTACTGTACTTATAGAATATCTCTCCCTAGTCAGGAACAAGGGAATTTGCTCGCTTCCAAAGCTGCTGTTTTATGACTTCATCAACAGCGTTCACATCACATTTATGTTTGATGTGTTCTAAATACCCAATTAGGGTATTCATGGAACACCCTCTGTAATCAAATAGGAGAAGGATGAAATGAAGTCACCATGTTTGTGCACAAAACACCATCAATTATGGAAAATGCACTATCAGAAGGGTTATGGCAATAACTTCCTTGCCTCAAATTACATGCAAGTGACAACATAAACAACTCATGAATTTTTTACACCTCAGTATCAAGTACTTGCTTTGTTTAGAAACAGAAAGAGACAAAGTATATATGTGAATCTGTGATTTAAACCTTCATGGGATAGTGGAAGAAAATGTTCTGTTCCGTTATTTTCATCGCAAGTATCCAATATCTAAGTTAAAAATTCTTACCACGTCTATAATTATTCTATGGTTCATTTAGCAGATCATCAAAGTGGTTCTACTTTCTTGCAAGCTGCACAAATTTCTTATGAGCACTGTGTAAGGGGTCCTTTTGGATGTTAAAACAAGATGGGCATACACTGTAGTTTGGTAGCATCTGGATGGTGAGAACGCCTTATAAAGTGTTACTAGCTTATTGGATCTAGATATGCATCTTAGTAATGGATCCTCTTCCTTATGAATCTAGATATGGATATTTAGAGATCATAGCTCAATAACTTGATAAATATTTATGTAGAAAACTTTGCTTATTTTTTGTTAAATCACTTCTTTCGGCTTCTTATGATTTGGAGAAACTTAACTGGTCATATATAAACATGCTTGACACTGAATAAAGTAGAGAACATGGTAAACAAGAAAGAGTAGTAAATTTTAGATCCTTAAATGCGTGATGATCCTCAAAGAATCTTACAAATGTAAGTGGATTGGAATGTTGATCTAGTAGGACCCATCCTGAGTCTGACCTAGGGAGTAGTGGTGATAACTTAGAATTTATTGAACTTGCCAAAAATACAAGTGGCCTAATCCTTCCTATTTCTCCCTTCATTAGTAAGTAAAAAATATCGGAGGCTAATCTAACTGTCAGTAGGTTATCGAGTGTGTGAAAACTAAGTTGAACATCCAAATTGCTTAATTATTTTAAAAGCAGTTCATAAATTTGTACAGCTTCAAGCACTCCAACATGGTAGTACTCACTATTGATAAACATTTACTACATCCAGAAGATAAATATCTTCCAGAAACAAACATCTTCAGATCTTCAAATGGCCACAAGAAGCCACGATAGAATTGACAGATTTACTTGTGTTGAATACACATGCAAGTATGCCATGTCAAACATGGAAATTCTTTAGGTCTAAGACTTGCTTGCTGTACGGTCGAGTTGTGTTTTTGCCTTCCATGTCAGAAGAAAAGAAGTTCAAAGAATCACCTTTCTGTGAGGATTAACTTGCTTCATTATAGCCATACAAGGTATTTCAAGGAAAGGGAAGAAAGGAGTCAACTATAAAGATACCTACTGCTCTTTGGATGTCATGCCCATATGCCATCCATGAGGAGGGTGACAAGCCATGGAGCACTATTATGCTTTCTGTCTCTTTTCTGTTGGAGGTAGGATCTGATACCCTCCTCCTAATGTTTCTCTTGTCCATTGGAGGTAGGATATATTACCATCACCCTAATATTTCACAAATATAGAATATGAGTGTCACTCTGGAGAAAGTGCATGACATATAAGCCATTCTAAAAACTTGACAAAGGAGCGCATAGATATCTTGTATGTGTAAACAAAAATTTATACAGATGTATGTTTCAGAAGTTTCCAATGACTTGTTGACCCCATTACTACTGGTAGATGAATAAAACTCCTGACTAGTTCATGTCTCCATGTTACTTGTCATTCAAAGTCTTCTTAGGGTATGAAAACCTTGGTGAACTGCCCTTTCGTTGTGGGGACTGATACTACATGACCCTAAAGGTTGACTCTTCTACAAGCTGCAGCCATATCATAGGTTTAATCTATTCCTTAACTCTGTCATAGTTTTCTCAGCTAGGAAATTGGCACTAATTCAAAAGACTGATGTTAAGATTGTAAAATTTGTTTGTTCCTCCCATGGATTCTTTCTCATTTTCATCATACTGCTTAACCAATATTGATCTGTAAATATTTAGACAATGGTAATATTTCTGAAATAAATATGTGACAATTACTTTACAATTCACTTTAATTAACAGACCTTTAATTGACAAAATGCTAGAACTAATACCTCTATGCAATATCAAATATTACAATTGGATGGTGGTACATAATTTTGGTGATTTGATGTCCAGTATATGACCTACCAGGTGACGAATTTCCCCCAAGTTTCTTCCACCCACTTCACGAAGGGGAATCTTGACTTGTCACCAAATTACCAGTCAACTACAGGGAAACAATCCCAGTGTAAGCTTTATAACTTTTGAATCAATGACAGGGAAACGTTTATCACCTGTCATGAACCAAAAAACAAAGACAAAAATTAGCAGAGCCACATAATGACCCAATGACAGGGAGATTATGGAATAATTACCCAATTGAGAAGGAGATCATCATTTCCTAAAAGTAGGCAAGATGATCATAATTACCCAATCGGGACATGATCAAAATGCAGCTATAGCTATATTTAGGAGCACATGTATATGTTTGGTTTGAACAAACTGCACTACAACTAAAACTGCAGTAAATGAACACTAGGTTTTTGGTACGTCGTATTTGGATAAGCAATCCTACATTGGAATCCTCACTACATACTGATGTAACAGCACAATATAGAATTATCAAATAATACCAACAACTTCATTTGCAAAGGTAGCTAGATTGTACACCTCCAGCAATTACCCCAAAAGAGGGCCTTAGCCTATGCAGCTTCAGCTAGCGCAAAGCAATACCAAACAGGTCTAGAGTTGTAAATCCCATTCATGTTATACTGCCAATTGACATTGAGATGCTTGATAGCGTTGATTCATTGAATTTTTATTTTGTTATCAATTGATAATATGAAGCCCATTAACTCATATTAACTCATGAGGTTGAAACCTTACTAGTTATGATGTACTCCAACTCAACAGAAAAACTTGAATCGCAATATACCTAAAATACAAATCGACATACGCAACAAAAAAACTAATCATATTTGCCTCAAATCTTGTAGTTAAAAATCATGGAATTCTAAACGCATGAAACCAAAAAGGACCCAAAGTTGAGCAAAAGCTACAGAACAAGGTTATACAAGTTGATGACATATTTACTAATTAAAATAAAGACCAAAGGCACAATGGCTAAAGATAACTTTCCTTTAGCAATAAACAACTCAATGATATAGTACATAACAGCAGTAAAGGGATGTTTGCCTACAGAACAAAAGGAAAGACTAAAGCTAAATGAAACGCAAGGGAAATAAAGTAGAACAGACTAAAAACATAAAGAAAGACAAAAGACTTGATGAAGAAGCCTAAAACAAAGACTTTAAGATGAAAAGAAATATCAGGAAGAAACAAAAAGCAGAAGACAAGATGAAAGACAGTATACTTTTAGTTATTTAGAAGAGCAGGGGAGACAAGAGGAAACTAAAGAGGATTACATATTGAATTGGCCAACCAGAGGTCAAAGTGTAATCACTGCAATTGCAATAGAAAGCAAATTCAAAGGTTTTATTCTCTCTCATAAGATTAAAATTTCCCTGTCTCTCACGTCTTCATTCATGATTTCTGAAAATCGTTGATTCGGTTTGGACCGGGATTGTAAACAGATATCGATCCGACAACACGCTACAGCTATAATCTTAATATTTTGATACGAATTTTTCGACGTATTTTCGGCACAACATAAAAAAAGAAAAAATAACAGACAACTCCCTTGAAAACTTTATTCTGTCTACTAAAATACAGAATGAAAAGACAGGTTCCGTCGCAATTATTTAAAATGATGCCGTGAAGAAACAACACTAAGAACCATCTTAATTATTAAAAAGCAACATGTGGAAGATACTAACACCGAAATTCCACCAATTAGATCGCTAAAAACACAAGAAAAGTCAAACAAGGTATCTCAAGGGTCACTAGAGAAGCATTATTGCAAAAGTCATCACTCATAAATCACTGTCAAATTTCATAATCAAGTTTTCACCTAAAAATGAATCCATAGATATTGAGTTTATCCAAACTGACCCAGCAACAGTGCTTCCAAAAATATCTTTTACTTCGACGGTCAACAACCAACCAAGAATCAGTAAAGAGTGCATCCAATTAGCTTAATTATAAGAAATGAATCAACCATAAGCAATATTATACAAGAGATGGCAAAAAGAAAAAAAAAAAAAACATCAGTCCTATAAATAGCGAATTCTAGGAGGAGAAGAGAGAACCACGAACCTCGCCCTTTAATCGATCCCTCCGTCCGATTCTGTTACAAACACGCAATTGGCGCTCCATTCGGTCAATGTGGATTGCGACCGTCAGCAAGTAATGTTCTCAGAGACCCAATTCACTGCAGCGTCCAATGAAGGAACCGTGCACCGCCACCAAATGCACAAGCTTTCTCATCGACATTTCGTCAAACACCTTTCGTACGACTCAGCCCGACATCTCCGACGCAGAGCCTCCTTCCTCCGACGATCTCCGGTGAGCGCGCTGGATCTGGCCCTTTCCGACGAGCTGATCGAGGCCCTAAAAAAGATTTCATTTTTATCGAATTTATCGATAAATTATCCAGAAAACATCCAAAATCGTCGCTCCCGCGGTCTTAGAATCCAGCCTCAGCGGAGGGAAGAAGAAGAGGCCAAGAGGGCGACGAGGGACGCTGAAAGAAGTGAAATAGGCCCAAAAGTTGCGAACTTTTTTGCTGACAGAGTTTGTCGTCATCGCTGCTGCTTTTTTCTTTTTCTTCTTTTCTTTTTTCCCCCATTTATTTCTTGTTTTGGGTTCGATTTATGTCAGTTTGAATGCAGGGGAGAAAACAGGGAAGGAGGTGGGGCCCATGGGAACTTTATTCTTGCGGTGGGCTCCGATGTCGTGGGGCCCACGCGCAAATGCATGTTGGGTGGGCCCACCTTTGTGGGGACCAAAAGGAGAGGCAGATTGTCGGATACGTGTGTGGTCCGGTGGATGAGGCTGTTGCGTGGGGTCAATGTGAATCGGAGGACTCGTGGCGATGCTGCTTCAGCCTTGGAGTAGAAGTAATGAGGAGAGTCTCAAAGCATCTAGTCTCTCCTCATTTCCTTTGCATTTTTAAGTTATTTCGATGTTCGCCCCCTCGAACATTTGATATTTCGATAATAGGCCCCCAAATCTTCGAATTTGCTCCAACACACCACCCCCGCCCCCCCCCCCAAAAAAAAACACACACGTGAAAAATCTTCAATATTTCTACATTAGCCCACCAAATCTTTGAAATTGATCTCAATCCCTCAAAACCCTACTAGCATATTGAAATAAGCCCCTTAGCTAAAATCTGGTTGAAATGGAGAGAATATTCTGTTTACTTTAACTTTTTATGTGATTTATTAGTTAGCCCCCTCTCACAGAAACTCAAATTCATTAACCACTTTAACCTATACACGTAAGCTGTCCTAATCCATTTAATAAAATTCTAACCCAAAATATTTTTGACTTCACTTCTCCAACGTCTTCCCAAATGACTCTCTTCAACCTTGATCCCAAATTTGCAACAGACAAATTCCCCTTGGGAAGTGGAAAATGGATTTGAGTTAGGGTTATATTAAACAGATTTGGAGAACTTAACATGCATAAGTTAAAGTGGTTAATGGGTTGTTTGGGTTTGTGTTAGAGGGGTGTAACTAGCAAATAACTGGCAAATTACCGAAAAAGTTAAACAGAATATTCCCTCATTTTAACCAGATTTTAAATAGGGGGCTTATTTCAACATGCTAATAGGATTTAGGGGTCTTGAGATCAATTTCAAAGATTTGGGGGGGCTAATATCGAAATCTTGAAGATTTGGGGGCTAACATTGAAATAACCCTTCTGTTTTTTAAGGAAAAAAATTATAAATGAAATATGAGAAACTATATACTAACACTATAGAGCGCGTTCTATAGAAAATGAGAACATGACGTGTATCTCATTATTGATACTAGAACAATACAATCTGCAATCTAATTTGTACCACCTCGTTTGGTGTGACAGAATGGAATGTTCATTCCCATTTCTCGTTCACGCATAGTTAGCACAACTTTTTTTTTTGTTGTTGAAAGCTAAAATGTTTGTTCACTTCTCATTCTACAGAAATGTTCTCTACGGTAGGGAATGGACATACCTATATTTTTAAGCAAGAATAAAAAAGTTAAAATCTATATCTATACTATTATAAAAAGAGGATTGGGGTGTTAAAATTTTTATTTTTCTTTTTTACCCTCTCAAATTTTGATAAATTCTAACTATGTCATTATCTCTAATTAATCTTTCATTAAATAAATATAACCTCTTATTAATTATGCACCTCCTC
>JBAKGM010000139.1:33218524-33237842 GCA_037177215.1 Asparagus racemosus
TCCTTTTGCTTGGCCATAGCTTCTTCTAGCATCTTAGCCACCTGTTCTGCACTGATCATGAGCGCCTCACGGGGTTGTCCCTCACTGGAAACTGTGTTATCGGAATCCATTGCGGAGCCAGCGTCTAATACTTCATCATCTGAGGGTAACCCCCTCTGATCTTTGTCATAATTGGGACATCTGATAGTCCCAGTCCGCAACCGAGTTATTCATTGAGATGCCCCAGAAATGGCACGCGACGATGTCCCTTTGCCTGTCATATTGATGGTGACTCTTGGCCATTCATCACCTTGAGGCACCGATCTTCTTCTACGGTAGCGTCTCGACCTGGGTTTCGACATTTCGGTACCAAGTCTATCAAATACCGACACCTTCTTCGGAGCTACCTTGGTGCAGTTACACTCTAACAACACCGCCCTGATCAGCTTCGAACACAAACAATGCGTGTTCAACCCTGGAGAGCTCTTTTTTCGGGATTTAATCGTACCCCCAGCAAGATAGTACAACTCATCAACATGAAAGCTGGCGCAACCCATCGTGTGTTGGCACGGATCCTCAGGTATAACGTCATCATCGTCGGATGAAAACGTCTCCTTCTAAAGATGGACTGCGTTATTGGAGTTCTCAAAAGTCACTCGTCTCAACGTTCGCCTTTGTGGGCGAGAAGTCTCAAGGGCTCTTGGACTTCAATCCGTAGCCCGGTGCGAGCAGCTTCAGGCATCTTCTTGTCGAGGTGGATATGACCCCCGGTGCCATGGGTAGTCCGAGGCTTCTTCAATGGGCCCAGGCATTTCCTGATTGGAGTCTTGCCTCAATTATTGTGCAACGGGTCGAGGCGCTCTATGACTGTTGGCTTGCTCCGGAATGTGCCTGCAGGATCAGCCGAAGTGGGAATAAGCTTAGTCGGAGGTTCGGATTTGACCGCCGGCGGTGGCCTCGGTGCTAGGGTGACCTTATTTGGTGCCGGGGTGACCTTATTCAGATCACTTTGCAGTGACTCAGTTGGGGCGTCGGACTTTGGCCTCTAGAGCAGCGCATCTTTGGTAGCTTCTTGGCCACTTTCTTCTCTTTCAGCATTTGGGCCTCCTGGACTAAGGCCCGTGCGCGTGCAAGGAGTGCACGATGCTTTCGGATGCGTTCCTCAAGTGTTGAGCGATTCCGTTTGACGCGAACCCATTCACTTGTTGGCGACTTGGAGGGAGCTGTCCACCATCTGAGGCTGAAGCCTCTGACTTGTTCTGGATCTTTGATCCGCCTCATAGCAGATCCCATCCACTGACTGCAAGGCCTTAGCGAACCAACGCGCCATGCTTTAGCGCCCCCTCTGCCGGGCTCTCTTTGAGAGTGTAGGCATGCCTTCGGTGGTCACCCCCTGCGTGGAGGGGATAGAGTCTGCAGATCTGGCCACTTTAGGGGCTGAGGAAACGCCGCTACCTACAATCTTGACAGCAGCGGGGCTGGAATCTTCTTTCTAGGACTCTGAATCCGAGGCCCAACAAATCTTCCTTGCAGCGGAGATCATCTTGGACTTACGGGGAGAGGAGGATCTGGATGAGAACGAAAGGTACTCCTCGTACTTCTATTGGTCGAACTCGTATTCGACCTCTTCAACGACCAGGATTCGGATTCGTGGCTGTGGCACGACGATCTCTTCATTGAGACTGTTAGCTCCCACTGTGGTCACCAGCTTGTTCGCAGGAAGAGTTGCGTCGATCTTCATTACTTGTGAATCCATTATAGCTTTATACTTTTACAAATGAATTCGACAAAAAAGGCGTCTTTTTATAAGACTTCTAACGAAAATCAAGAAAAATTACAACTTTCTCCTGAACAAACACGGGATCCTGTTTATCGAGCTCCCGCTTGTGTGGGATCTTTGCCGGTGCCAGGATTTATCCATAGACCATCGCTTGATCAGATCTGGATTAAGATCTACGGGATTGAGGAGACTATTTCACTAAGGAAATAGATAGCCTTAAGTGAACAAGATCGACCAAGCGAAATCGTTACTCTTCTCGGGATCAAAAAACTAAGTTTTGATTCGGAGGGAAGCACCGTAGATCTGGTCTAGATCTTCTCAAACTCCTTTGCTCGATGCGTAGGACTCGCTAAGTCTTCAGATCTGCATCGGGAAGAACTCCGCAGTTGTGGAAAACCAGAAATCTGGTGCAAAAGTGTCCATTCCCGAGTCCGTATGTTTGTTTCGCTGATTCCGGAGTCTGATTGGTTCAGTTCTGTTGATTCCCCCGGCACTGAGGCTTCACCGTTGAGTTCACGTCTTGTCAACTCGCTTCATGCATTTCGTCGACTCGCTTCATGTGTTCACGTCATCAACTGTTTGTCGTTGGATCGCTGTTGGATTGTCGGATGGCTCGCCACACATCAACTCCCCATCACGAGTCGGGTTGGGGGTCTTATAGGTAATTTTTTACGCCTACAAATATCAGTGAATCGTGTGAACATGTCATGTATGCTCTCCGAGGCCTTCATCTTGAAGTTTTCGTATTTGCTTACCAGCATTGTAAGCTTTATCTCCTTTACTTGTGAAGTTCCCTCATGAGTAACTTCCATTATCTTTCAAATTTCCTTTGCAGTAGTATAAGTAGAGAAACGATTAAATTCTTCAGTAGTAAAAGAGCAATACAAAGCATTCATAGCTTTCGAATTATAAGAAAAAGCCTTTTTGTGTTGAGGAGACCATTTATCCAAAGGTATTTCAGTAACAACTTCTCATTTATCCTCAATAGGATTATGATACCTATATATGGATAAAGAGGCTCTAATACCACATGTTAGAACAGGGATGCAAGCCTAGATGGGAGGGGGGGTGAATAGGATTGCTACAGTTTTCCGATAAGACTCAGAAAATGCAGCGAAAATATAATAAGCAAAAAATAAAAAGCAAACCAATATAGGAACAAACGAGAGTTTTATAGTGGTTCGGATCAAAATACTGCATCCACTTTTCCTGCTCGCAAAGGGCCTTCCTCACTATGATCAGAGTTTTATAGTGGTTCGGATCAGAGTTCACCTAAATCACAACCTGATTTAGTAGGGCTTCAAAGACCGCACCCTGGAATCTACCCAAAACCAGTTATCTAATCTAACTCTTCACAATGACCAAAAGAAAGCTAGCCCTAGCTAGCCCAACCCTCAATTACCCCGGCTTGAGTACGCCGTCAAACCCATAAGGTTAAAATACAATCAACTAAAATAATTAAAGCGCAAAAAGAATAATCTTGCAGCCCTTTTATCAAACTATTCTTCAAATCAATGAAGATGAAGATCCGTGAAGAAGTGGTGTAGCGATGTAAGCATAGGACACTCCTTCTCACTGAATCAAACTCTAATGAAAAGCGCGCCGAGAAGAAGTTGAATGAAGCTCAGTGAATTTGATCAATTCTCTCTCAACCCTAGAATAAAAATCTCTCCTTTTGTAAATTTGCCTCCTTAAACTTGGTTATAATTATGAGCTCCACGTCCTCTTAAATCTACTACTTGGAATCTTTTGTAATAAGTTCATTATATAAAATACTTTTCTTATTATGTCATATCATACTATCAATAAGGTTGATTATTCAATTATAGACTGTTTACATTAAATTTCTGCTTATGCATATTTTTATATTTTCATGTCGTAAATAAGTAGTCGTCATCGATTCATTTTTTAAAGTTTTCAATACATGCATATGTATTGTATTTGAAAACTAATTATGCCTCATTATGGCCTGTTAGATTTGTTTCTTATTTAATTTTGTTTCTTTTTTTTTTCCCAAGTCATGGTGTTATACCTGTAGAAGGCATGCTCCTCCTGCAACAAAACGAAATTAAAAGCGAACGTCTGTCTCTTTCTCATTAGTATTTCATGCATTTTGTTATTTTGCCATTTGACTTTATTTGTAGTCTGTATAAGTTACATTAATGTAAAGGTTTTCCGTGAGTGAAAGAAGATTTATGTTTGTAAAATCTTCATTAATGATTTTTGTACTACTTTGTTTATTTTCTGAAAATGAAATGAAGTACAAATATTAATCCTTTTTGACATGATGTCAGCATAAATTTCGCAATTAGCCTGTTACGCTTGACATATATATGAGGTTTATGTAACCATCATTTTCGAAATGCATAATGGATGGTCAATTCAATATAGTTTTCTTTAGTCGAAAGTTATGCACAATTGTGATATCATTTTCTTTGGTACATTAAATTTTAAAGATCCATGACAATGTCTAAATTGAAAAAATTTAGCAAAATCACGTTAAATCACCATTTTATTAGCACTGAAACCCTCTAAACCCCAGACAATAAGTTGAGATGACACGTGAGACCAGCAAATGTTTCTTTTTTTTTTTAATAAAAATGAGAGCAGAAAAAGAAACTTGTTTCACTTGATATAAATAAACACTTATCTTTGATTTAAGCAAAACTTAAGAATAAATCCTTAATGTTAGCCAAACTTTACTTAGGTTCTTTAACTTTGAAAGTCATCGAAGACAGTTCTGATGAAAAGAACTTGCCACGTCACGAACTATTAACCGAAAATTAAAAAAAAAAGACTTTTGTTGATAACACGTTAACGCTAAGGACCTTCTTTGATGACTTTCAAAGTTTGAAGATCCAAACAAAATTTGGCAGGACCTACAGTAAAGTTTTGCCTCTAATTTACCAAAAAAATTATGAAGATGAGACAAAATCGTCAGCTTTGAGTAATGAGCACAACAGCCAAAGGGAGAAATTGTAGAGCTCACAACAAACGAGTGTTGCGGTGTATAACAAAGCTGGGGAAATTAGTCGACAATAAGGAAAACTTTATCAGAACTTTCATCCTCAAGTATCGGATCAGTACATTCCACATGTACAATCATCCATCCACAGTATCTTTATGAGTACATGAACAGAAATAATCAGATAATCTGGGACAAAGAAAACTCGTAAGGAGCACTCTTATTCTGTTACGGCCTTGTGGGTCTAGCAAAAAAGAATTGGGATGAGCTCTATTAGTTTACATGAGAAGAGAAAGAATGGGAAATGTGACTAATTAATAACATCGGCCTACTCATGAATGTTGCATTGCTGCAAATAGGGCTGATCGTAATTGAGGAAATTGTTCCAGTAACCTCTAAATCTCTGAATACCAATCTCCAGCCATGGTTTCATGTATCCATTGTAGTGGATGACCGCTGCTCTCTCGATCTCTTTCCTATCGATGATTGAATCCTGTCCGAGCCCAACCAGGTGCCATCTCCTGTCGAGAGCTAATGTGTGGTTGTAAAATGTGAGCTGGCCCAACGGTAAGCTTCCTGCCTTCCATGATTGCCTCCTCTTTCCCTGCAAAGACATAATAAGTATGAGAGATGGACTTAGGGAATGAAAAAGCGTAGCTAAAAGGTCTTGTACTGAAATCTCGAGTAAGAAGTGAAATAATACTGACTCATGTTTTCTGAGTATAAAGAAACTATCAAGCAAATTTATTGAACAGTCCAGTCCAATGACGATATTAGTTAATGCTGTATTTACTTATCATCGGCTTATCGGCTTCTACATTACTTTAATTGGAAAATAATACCCCCTAGATCTAGTGTTTCTACTCATCCAACAGTTTTTGCATTAGATCTGAGCTGGTTGCAAAGGGTCAAACAGTAAAACATACTCTAAACCTTTTGTTAAGTAGAGAGACCTGGGGGTATGTTTTTCACTGTTGATGAATTGGGGATTGTCTGCAAATATTGAGATTTTGGGGGGTAATTTTGTAAATATGGATGATTTACAGAGGTATATATACCCGGAAAAAAAACCGCCCCTCATGTTTGCATATGTATACAAGCTAACCTAAGATACGATGAACGGCATCCAACATGCATATACTATCAATCCAAATTTGAGGATTTACTTTTCAAATTAAAAATCATAGTACTAAATGTAACCTGCAAGACATAAAATATCTAGAAACACAGAATTAAATGATTTTGATGTGATTTACTCATGAATCAAGTAATAACAAGTTAACTAGTTTCACGAAAATTTAAAAAACATAATTTTGTGGGTACTGACACGTCAGTAAGTCACACGGGTAATTCTTCTTTTTGTTTCTACATAGTTTTTGCCTAGTAGATTACACCTATTACATGGACTATCAACTTGATAGACGAATCATCAAATTTGGGTTGAAAAGTGTACTATGAATTGTTAACTCTACACTGAAAATGTGAAATTGTACTATGAATTTTTAGGCTTAAAAGTTTTTTAAAATGTCCTGATATATATTTTATTGGACCCACTTTAAATATTTTCTTAAAAGATGAGAAATATAAACTTTGAAAGACATAAAAGGTCAGAAGAAGTGTTAAAATTTTGTGCTTACCAGTTGAAGCCATTTGTTGTAAACTCGAGTTAACCCTCGTCTTCGCCACTCATGCAAGTCAAAGATATTCATCCCAAATGCCCACAGGCATGCCTCGGCATCAAAATTATTTGCAATGGTTGGTTCAGAAAAGTCAACAAGCACATCCAACCGATGAGATGCATCATCTTTCCCGCATGTCTCAACCACTCCAATGACTTTGCCCTTCATATCCATTTTCCATAACCCCCTGAGATCTTTCTGAACCACAACATCATGATCCAAAAGTAAAATCTTGTTGAGGTAAGGAAATATTTCTGGCAAATAGAAGCGGAGATGATTGAGTGGGGAAATGAATCTTGGATCTCGTACACCCGACTGGTTAATCATTGAAGTAAAATCATCAGGGAGTGATTTGAGATTGTCGATGTTTTGAATATCGATTGTGGCTTGACCAGGTGGATTCAACAGAAACCACATCATCATTGATGGGAAGTTAAGAGAATCAGTCACAACATGAAAGACAATTTTGTCAGGTACCTGCAAAAGAGCGGGAAAAAACATCATTTAATTCATCAAGAAATGCATTATGCAACAAAAAAGGGACATTGCCTCGTCCAAATACAAAGCATCAACTTAAACAAATTTTATGTTTCACATGTTTTATGGAGCATTTTTATATTTCCATATTTGTTGTATTAATGAGTTATAATTAAGGAAACCAGGAATACAACAAGAGCATTCAATATTAAAATACTAAGATGATAGCATCCTAATAGCTAATCATAATATACAATATGAGAATAATCTCTCATAATAAATAAAAAATAATTAATACAAATGAACAGTGCTATTTTACAAATGGACAGATTTAGGGACAGATTTAGGAACTGGGGTAACGCTGGTGAAAAATTCTAAATTGGGCCAACTACTGAAAATAGGTGCAGTAATCTTCAAACCAGTAGCCCGGTTGTTGCTCAGAAAAGCTAATCCAGTCAATTCGATAGTTTAAGCTGATGGAACTAGGGAGGAATCTCTAAATATGGGGCAAGAACGAAAGAATTTAGATGAAGACAGAAGCAGATATGATTTATAAGGGACAAGTGCAATCATCATTCTTAAAAAAAAGAAAATGAAACATGCTATCATACGTACAAATTATTTTATTTGACAAGGTTGCATTGTTTAATTAAATTGAAACTTAAACAGCATGTAACGTGCAAGTTGCAATTAAGATTGTGTCAGATAAACAAGTAAGAAATAAGGAAATAGACAAATATTTATTCAAATTAAAAGGTTCTTAAGAAAAAATTGGGATGAAAACGTGTTGTCATGGCAAGTTAGAGGAGTGGAGAGTTTATCTTTAGAGAAAGGTATTCCCAGTTAAGATTATTAAAGAGGTGTCAAAAGAATTTCTTTCTTCAGAGCTTACTAGATAAAACAGGTTTCTCTTATTACCTGAGTTCATCTTGAGTGCATTACTCAATCCTTGATCCAAATTTGTTCCCTTTCACGTAGAGAAAATAAAGGCTGTTTTGGCAGGTAGGAATTCACTTGGGAATCCAAGATTTCCCTGTGGACTCCCATGTTTGACTTAAAGTGAAGTATATATATTACCAGCAAAGCTAAATCCTGACGGCATGACATTCCCATGTTTCATGGGAATGTGGTTCCCTTTGTGAGAGGTGGATACCCAACATTTCCACCCTCTGTGAAATATGTTCATTTTACTTTCTCATAGCATCTTCATCAGTAACATTACTGCTGAACAAAGAGATGGCACACCCAAACTCCATCAACTTGGCAGTATGGAACCCCCCATTAACAAAGTTGTCTAAAATGCAACTCTCTAAATAGAATTTATTAGGTGTAGTGACCATGTTGCCACAGAATTCAGAAGTTGTGCGAGTGGGCAACCAAACACTTCTTCAAGTTTAAAGTCAATTCTTTGTAGGAACTCCCAGCATCATTGTTCCACATTTAATTACTCGAGAAAGAAGAAATGCAATTAATAACTCTGGAGATGAACCAAGCTAATTTCTACTAATAGCAGTGTGTATAGATCAAGATCAAGCAGTTAACAAAACGTATCCAATTTCCAACATCAGATCATGTAATCAATGTAAGTATTAGTGACGTTCAAGAGAAGCTGAGGCATGGCTATCTTTGTTGGAAACAGTAACTCCACGAATGGAAAGATATCAAGCTCTCATGACTTTCTTTATCTCAGATCTATAATAGACAAAAGCGGTGAACGTTGACATTTAACTAGATCAAAATAGTGACAGGAAATGCTTATTATCTTACGAGATTTATTATGTGCATAAAAAAAATATAACATCTTGAAGGGTCAACTAAGAATCTAGGAAAACAAGGTGAAAGGCAGATGAAATTCAATATAGCAGGATTGCGTGAAGAACAAGTACAATGAAAGTTAATGTTCCAAATATGAAGAAAAAGTTATAAGGGAAATCTTATATTGATTAGAAAAATAGAAATAATTCAGACTCTCCACCAAGATAGATAGGGTGCTCTGCTTTGCATTGAGAAGAATATCTTAATAACTTAGAAGAATTGGTGGGTTTTTGAAAATCGTACATCTCTAAACATGAACTGATGGCACAAAAATAAATCACAAGAACCAATCTATCCAAACACGTAAGGAAGACTATGGATTGGCTTACTAGGGAAACAAAGGTCCAGATGAACCTAACTACAATATCTTCCCATGTTTGCTAAATTTTGCCACTAGTATGGATTAAATGATTTCTCTCTCAGTTCCAACTTTATGTCTCAAAACTGTAGTTATTCTCAACATCATTTGTTTCCACCAATCATGCAAGTAATTACATTTAGCCAGAATCAACTCAGAATTCTTACCGTACTTGTGACAAAAAATTAGATTCCAAAACTAGATTTTTCATCCCTGTGAAAGGAAACAATTTAGGCAAAAGCGGATCCATCTCAAACAAAGAACATAAACTAAAGGACATATATTTCACAATGTGAAGTATAGACTATGACAAAATGTCCAATTCAAAATTTCACTTGATCCAAGCCAACCATAAATTTTGGTCATGACTAAATTTCTAGCACATTAATTAGATAATTCTACTAGCTTTCACCATACTCTCAACATTCATTATGCTAGTTTACATGGCGTCCTAACAATAAAATGTCACCTCATTATTAGAAAAGATGGTCCATAATTATGTTTTTTAAGTAAAACTGTAAAACGTAAAAACGTAGTGAATACATCATTTAGTCTAGAACAAATATACACAAAGAATAATGAGCCAAACATTAGACAAACTTGGGTAGGCTCTGGATAAAAGCATTTACATGATAAGGTCTATCTGACATATGATATGCAAGTCAGTTCTGATGTATAACCCATACATGATCTAGTCTTATGGTTGAGTTGTTTAACATGTATCAGTGAAACCAAAACCAAATACAAAGGAAAAGTAATACAAATAACATTTGGACAATATTATGATATATAAGTTAAGCAGCGATACTGAAGATATAGGATGCATCATAATATGCACAAGAAATACCAAAAGGGAAGAACAGCAGAAAAGAATTAGGTATACTCACAGGAGAAGAAGAGATGGTCGAGTTCACCACCACAGCACATGCTAAAATATTGTCAGAAAAAATGGCATAATGATATAAATATTTTTTCTGCACTTTGTCTTTTTTAGGAAACTGCCAATCATTGGGATTTGTAGCGAAGTACTGTGTGGTAAGCCTCATGGATAGACAGTGAAGACCTTTAGGGAAGGTGCTGGCAGCAAGCTGGATGAGATAAGAAGCTTGATTCTTCTGCGCTCTTAGTTGTTCTTCAGAATTTTGAGTCATAGCACGTAGCTTCGATGCCATTGCAGAGCATTCTGGATAAGCCTTGTTGGCCTTGGACAAAGTATCTTCCATGGCTTTCATTTTCTGTAAAGCACTGGACAGTTTTTCTCATCTCAATCAAAATATATGAGAAAATCTCTATGGACAATTACTAACTATGAACATGTCATTGTTAACTTACTTTCTTGGTAAATTTGAACCTCTGGACTGGCCATGTACCTTTTGAATCTCTTTTATTCTTAATTTCAGCTCTCTTACTAAACGGGAATTGCTATTTGGTGGAGCAAATTGCAAGTACATCTTTGCAGTGATTATCTGATCTTCCATCTCACTCACCTTCTCATTTATTAATGGATGTTTCACATGGATTCCACTTTGTTCTCCTGTTGATACCAGAGTAGATTTCTCCTGCAGCTCAAAAGCCAGAGAAATTTCAAGAATCTATTAAGGAACGGAAAAAAGGTGGAAAAATTGAACGCTATGATTCCCATACTCTGTTGCTTTATGATTCTCATAAAACCAAGGAGGCCACTCTAGTTATGGTCCAAGTAGATTATATAATGTTATTCAACAATAGGTAATGTGATTAATTTTACCATCGAATGTCCTAGTAAGATACTTAATTTACTGATTGAGCAGAGTTGATAACATAAATGGAGCATAAATGAAACACTGAATCAAATTATGAAAAATTACTAACAACATATCAGGTATAATAGTCTATCTGACTAAATATAACAACAAAAATAAAATAAAAGATTCACCTTTTGATCAGGAAAATTAGCTATATCCTGCGACTGAAATTCCTCATCTGCACCATCATCTCGCAAACCTACAAATAAGGTGACAAAACATGTAAGAATCCAAACAATAAAACAAAAATACTACAAAAGAATGTGAATAAGAACTAACAGTTGTCAATAAATTACCCCCAGTACTCTCATTTCCTACGTCATTGGCCGTTGTCTCATGATAGTTTTTATCTTTCAAAACAATTCCAGCAGGCAATTTCACTCCCCCATCGATTTCCTGTACAAAAAGAAAAAAATTAAAAGAACTAAATAAACATAAAACAGAGTTCGAGTTTAGCTATGGTACTATCAGCAGTATCCAATAAATGCTATCAACTGAAATCTAAAATTTGTATTTCAAAATTGAAAATTTGGAGAATTATGATTTACCACCGACCAACTATCTAGAAATAAAAATTCAAAAAGGTTAAACATATTTTGCTTATATATCTTTGATGTCAAAAATAACATCTTAAAATCTTCGTACAGTCGCTTAATTTCTTGCCCCCTTGATGCACGATTAAAAGAAAATCAAAATCATTGAAAATGTATTTTGCGGCATTTCATGTGTTTTATAGATCACATCCAATGATATAGATGTTTTAATTTGGGGTTCGAATTTTTAGATTTGGATTTGCTCGTACAAACACATCGAATACGACTAATACTAGCCTAGCCCAACTCATTTGCAATTTCCTCCAGAAACTAAACTAAACCTTCATCTAACAAATAAACCACCTGCTTAATTGAATTCAGCTTCTCATTCGCTTGCCTCTGCATCCAAAAGAAAAAAAAGAAAGGAAAAAAATCACTTCTTTTACATAAAAAGAAAATAAAAAATTACAATTCAATCACAGAGGAGAGATTCCTCACTATGACTGAGTTCTCTCCAATCAACTGCTTCTGCTCTGCATGCACAAAAGAAATATTCAAGAAATCAATCAGAAATTATCATAAAAAAAATGGAATTAAGTGCGAATTGAGATTGATTGGATTACGCAGTGAAGGCGAGAAATCGGCGGGCACGATCGCCAAGAAGAGGAAGGAGATGAAGAAGCAGGAGCCGATGAAGGCGACGAGAGGAATCCTCAGTCGCCGATGTGGCAGCCTCATCTTCGATCGAAGGGGACGAGCATTTGGGGGAATTCTCTAGGGTTAGGGTTAGGGTTTTTTGCGAGATTTGATGCAGCTCAGAGAGCAGCAGGAGGAAGGATTTGGAGTTTGGGTTTTTATTTATTTTTGAAATTATTTTCTAGTTTTTATTTAATTTTTTGGGGATTCTTAGGTTTGCGTGTGGAGGGAAAGTGGAAGGCATGGGAATTGTCTGGAGACAGTTAGTTAGAGAGTGGGGTACATGTAGCAGGGTTTATTTACCGAAAAGTCCTAATTTATTTACAATTTGTCAACTCCGTGATTTTTATATGAAAATTTCGTGTTCAACGTCAATTCCTGTTTATTTATCTAATCTGTTTTCTCGCATGATTTGGGGGTTTATGCAAAGTATTATTAGCATGATAAATAAAAATGTCTTTTAAGTTATGTTAGATTGCTGTTATTGAGCTCATATCCTACTTTATGAAATTTATTGCTATATTGATTTAGTTAAAACATTACATTGATAAAAATTGATGTAGAACGCGCTGCGAACATATATATGGGGAAACAGGACCGTCACAAGCCGAAACGCAGGTCCGGTCGAGTAAAGTAACTTGCAACAAAGAACATGTCGTATCTCTCAAACCGTACGTGGACGAATTATATATGTAAATCTCTAATCATATGGAGTCTTTTAAGAAGAATTTTCTTATTTCTATTTTTAGTAAAGTTCGGGTCATAGTAGGAGTCTATTTCTATTTTTGGTAAATTTCGGGTCATAGTATAAGTCATGTTTATTTTTCTATTTAAGAAGAGTTTTATAAGCCCTAGAGGCATATTACTTTTATCAGTAAAATTCCTCTTTAACATTTTCTTCGTGGATTCGAAGTTCTTCGTGGATTTGGAGATCGTTCTTTGTGGATTCAGAGAACACACCTTGGTGGATTCTGAGGTTTATCACTTCCGCGATGCGTCAAAAATGGACATTAGTTTAGAATTTTATTCGAAGGTATAGTTGAAAATTCAATTTATGAATAGTTAATTTATTAATTAATGTGTACTTTATTCATCCTAATTTATTGATTTGTACTTTTTATATCCTAAGTTAAAAGCAAATCTACTCATCCACTTTTGACACTAAGAAGTAGGTTTTTGATCAATTTGATGGAGCATACTTTTCACTTTCAAGACCAACACTTTACTTACTCATGAAAGAGTAGCATGTGTGAAACTCCAATTTTGTTTTAAAAAAAGCAAAAAGAGAGAGAATTAAATAGTTCTAACATGTGCCCTACTGTACTAAGAATTGCAATTGCACTCCACAATTATCGCATACAAAAGAAGATTCAAGCCTGCTACACAATACATATCATTGTTTACATTAACATGACTACATTAATACATATCAGCGATGCAATTTATGGCATTTGTAGAATGATGCATGCATGTTCCTAATGTAATTTTAGTAGAACCCGGGTGCTTCAATAAAAAAGAGCGATATATTTTAAATTTCAAACTATAATAAGATAAGCACAGAGTTTGGTCACATGATACGCCGTGTAGACCGAACAAAGCCTGCCGACTATCCAATCACCTGTCTTCAATCAAACCCAATTGCAACTCCACTGCGCGAATAAAAACAATCCACGTCATCAGAAGAGATATCCAGGCGGACACGCGTCGTTAGAGAAGCAAACAGCGTCAGCATCTGTGCTCGCTGCCGCGCACCCGATGCTGTCCTAGAGATAAGAAAGCACCCCGTTTGACTTTTGTGGGCCCCACCTTACCTCTTTCGCATGCAAACAAAGCCATCACAAATCATTGATATGTACTAACTGCGCAGACGGCACACGGAGCGAATCGCTACGGTACGAATTTGATGGGTTAAAAGTCCAAAAGCCCCTCAAGCTTTGGGATTTTGCAACGGACCCCTGAAGTCTTGATCACGGAGCAAAGGAGGTGTTTGGCTCACCACTTTTAGGAAAAGTTTTTAAAAAATGACAATTTCGTAAATAAAAGTTTTACTATAACTGAATTTTCATGTGTTTGGTTCACTCTAGATTTATGAAAAACATTTTCTAAAAAGTACAGAATAGTTGGAAAACAACTTCCGAGCTTTTTGAGAGGAAATCTCATGGATAACTAACAATACTATTAAAAAAGTAATAAACCAGTATTTTTTTACTTATTTTGAACCAAATAACTTTTCAGAAAAAGAAAACTTGATATTTTCTTAAAAGTGCAAGGCCTATTTTCTTGTTTTGAACCAAACACAAGAAAATGAAAATTTATCCTTTTTAACTTCTTAATATTTTATGTGGATGGAAAACATTTCCTACAAAAATGAGTGGAAAACATTTCCTATAATATCTTTTCCTTAAACCAAACACCCCCAAAGTGTCTGCAAATTATGGCATGATTTGCGCTTTTTATCGCCCCCATGTTTTCATAATAATTTTTTGGTTTTGTTATAGTTCAGAAAATTTTCAATAATTAACCAGAGTTTATGTACAGTTCAGAGAGAGTTTTAATTGTTAATACAGTTTTAGGAGAGTTTTGTGTAAAACAGTTCAAGGTACTCATTTTGATATTAGATTCTTTCATCTGACCGTCTGTTTGCATAGGAAATGAAACGGACGGTTCAGATCACCAGATAGTTCCCCCCGCGAGAGACGGGGGAGGCACGTGACCTCGGGGAGCTGAGTTCCTTGTTCTCCACGTAAAAAGTCGGTGCTTGGAATGTGATCGTCACGTGCATGGGTGTGGGGGGGATGACGTCAGCAATAAATGGGCTCCCGGGTGTCTACTGATAAAGTGCACTTGATCCGCTTTTGCATTGAATGACCCATGTTAGCAAGTGGGATAAATTTGGGCAGTCCAGTTATTGGCCCATAAACTGTCCTTCTAAGTGTTTACATCACTTCTAGAAAGATGGTCATGTTTAGTGGAGTAATCCTGATTCCCCTTTAGGGGCTGTTTGGTTGGCTGCGAAACTGATAAAGGAAAATCAAAATACCTGACACACCTATTTGAGAGTGTTAGATTTCTTTTTTTTTTTGTGTGTTTGGTTGAGAGAGAAAAAAAGAAGATGTTGTGCATGTGAGATCCACCAACTAGAGAGGTAATAGTTGATATGGACCCCAAATCAAAGGAAATCAAGTTCATCTCAAAAAATTATGAAATGGGCTTGAAAACATGGAAATGGGTCTCACAACCTATTTCCCATAAGTAATCTCCCAAGCTTAGATTTCTAGGGCATGAACCAAATAGCCCCTTAGTTCACCATTTAACGTCATCATCTGCATCGGCAGATATTTTCTCTTGGAATTATTTTGTTTTTACAACTATTCATTTCCTTATAGTTGTGGTGTTCAAATTGTAACTACGAAATAAGTCCCCTTCTGCCACAAAAACTTACAATCAAATTGGTAGCACTTCATTGTTTTTTAAGGGACAGCACATATTTTTCTGTGACTCTACTTCTGCAAAATTATAGCTGCAATTGTAATCCAACTTTTCAAACAATCAAACAAATCAGACTGAAAAATGAATTAGCAACGAAATTTAATATACTAAATCCATACTTAGGTACTTTTTTTTAATGGAAAGTACATTTTGTATACTCAAGAATAAAACAAGCTTAAACTATTCATTCCTAACTTCATTTGAGCATTATATCCATATGCATTGGACCAGTTTCCTTGATAATACTAGATTCAAGACCTAATGCTGACCTTTGAATCGCAATATCCATATGCTATCTAATATGCTTGTCCAATTCAAATCCAGCAACACCTATAAAAGTTGACAGACTTGTAGACCCTCTCAAGCAATCAGCAAGAAACGCACCTTTGAGATATCTCAAGCATATCAAACAAAAGACCTTGAGCATCTGAAAGCAGCAGGTACCAAATTCTTCTTACTCGCTATTCTAGACTAGACATGCTTTCTCATGTGAGGCTTGATGTTCTGGACAAGTAACAAAATTTTGAGACATGCACCAGAACTCAAGCTCATGCAGATAAACCTGATCCATACGCTATATAACAATTTGCATCTCGTAGAAATTCCACATTCAAGTGCACCAAAGAAGAATCATCATATGCCAAAGATGATGCCAGAAAAAAATTGAAAAAAAAGAGAGAGGACATATTCACAGCAGAGAAATTATATTATATACAAGGCGCGGCCATGGGAAAGAATTGAGCAAAGACAGGAAAGATGATGAGACACTGCTAAAATAGTGCTTTTAGTTCGGAAGAATATGTTAGTGAGGGTGAATAAAATACTTGATAAAGTTGAAGTTGCGAGCAATATAGAGAGAGTGGAAGAGGATGCATGGAACACTGCTTTAGACATTCAATTGGGCTTCAATTTGTTTTTTTTTTTTTTTTAGTCAGTGAGATGTTGAAAATAGTTTGTTCTCCACTAGACTTGATGCGGAGACAAAATAGGGGATTTCATAATACTTTGGGGAAGAATAATATGGGTATTTTCAGCCAAATAAACAGCACATACATTGCACATACTGTTAAGGACTAGTTAACAGTAATATTAACAGCAGGGGTTTTGCAATAAGAAAATGGCGATAGGGGGTTTCCTAATAAATGATCAAACTTGGAAAGGGTTTCACAATAGTCACCCAAAAGCAGCAAAAAAATTGATAATCTTGGAAATTTAATAAAAGCAACTTGTGTCATAAATCCAAATCCTCTACTCTTCATCCAAATGGACCCTTAGTTCACACCTTATAAAATTTTCTGATTACACAACTGTCTCTGAGATCCAAGACATCACAATCTAATGAACTATGTCATTGGAATCAGATTTACACCTCGCTATAAAGAGTTGTGACAAACTGAAATGTCATGTCAGATGTTTAGGAATGAGAAAATATTTATAGGCAAGAAATGCATGCTGAACAGCCTGCGTACCTCATCCTAGGATCAAGGACACTGCAGTTTGAGAATAGAGAACTGCTTGAATGTGTACAGAACAAAACAAAAGAATAGAGAGTGAACTGGAAGGGCCCATCTCAAAGTCCAGCTCACACTCAACCTCAAACCACATATAGAAATATAATCCACAAGAGAAATGGTATAACTACTGAAAACTTTATGCTAGTCTTGTACAATGTAATAAAAGAATGTGGAGGTCCTTCCTCATGAATTGATATTAGAATTCATGAGTCTTAAGTATCCGATGGAACAAGAGTATAAAATCTGTAGCTATCGATATATTCCCCACCCACCCCCCCCCCCCCCCCCCTGGCAGGCCGCCCAACAATCATATTTTAGCAGGGCCATGTACCTATGTACCATACACACACTAAAATGTTCCCTGCTCATATCAGTCGTGATCAGCCTTATCAGGCCTAAAAAAGCTAACAACATCATATCCTGGGAAAGAAAAGTAATTTGGGTTTCTCTCTTTGCAGGTACAGTTGCAAGTTTGTTACGGAAAATTGATGGGAAAAGTTAAGAAGTTGAATAATGCGCAATTCGCATGTATTTTTCTAGGGAGAAAACCTTTGAAAATGATATCTTCTCCCTTTTCGTTATAATGGAATTCAGACATCAAAAATTCTCAAATCCTCTCCAACACTGCACTCCTAATTAGGGAAAATAAGCTAAATACCACATGAGGATGACTCTTAACAGAACCTCAAAATATTTTTCAAGATGTCTGTAAAATCCTCATGAATTTACCCACCTTTGAGTCATAAACAGCATAGGCAAGCAAATATGCCAATTAGAAAATTCGTACAGTCATCCAGACGGTTGAACAAAGTAGTCAAGCAAAAGCATGATCCAACATATGCAAAGTTCAATTTGAACAAAACAGAACGTAGAGAAAATATGGGAAAAAACAAGTTTTATGCAACAGTGGGAGAAACTCAAATCACTAAGAGGAAGAAAGATATGAAATTGCCCAGATAATTCTGAACTTATTCTGCAAGTTTGGAGCCACCACAGCATGGGGAAATGGGAAACAGAAACTAAAAAAACGAAGGAATTTCCTATGGACCAATTTATCTAAATATCTAAATATTGTATAAAAAAAAGCCACCTATCGTATATCAAGAATAAGAATTGATGATAATTTTGTGCTTAGACAATAGGAACCATGTAAGAAAGGATCACGAAAGAGCTCTGGTGGCGCTATGTACGAACTAACACCATGCTCATGCATGTGCATATGTAAAAGTAAAAGAATGTGCTTGTACGTGATAAATATAAAATCAAAGCTGATAAAAAGCTCTAGTAACTTATGCTCAAATGCCTTCAAGTTATTAGCCCACTAAAACACTTGAAGACTTTAGCACCAGCAATAAAATTCCTATGTCATCATATATTCCAGAATCCTATCATATATTTCTTCTAAGAGCATCCTTGCTAATTCGAGATCAACATCCACTTTAGCATCCTACCACTGAAGATTAAACTATCATCTACAAAAGTGTATAAATCTCTTGCAACCTAAAACATTTTCTCCTTTTTGTCCAGCTAATCAGCTCATCTAGAAACATAGATTCGAATACCTCCATTTTAGTAAAATTTACATAAGGCAACAGAAATGACCAATGGATGAAACCTTTGACTAAATATTGCTAAGCAGTGCCACCAGTGCTTCAATCTACTGCTGGAGCTACATTTTACATATCCCTTCTGATTCATGTGTCCTTTCTTCATCAAGATCTATTTAAAAAGAAAAGGAGTTCCTCATAGTTACTTGATTATAAACCCTCTCCTTAATACTTAAGAGAAGAAAACAGTAACATTAGTAAAAAGCTAGATTACCCCAACACTTCGTTTTGACTCCCGTATCCGTGTCTGATGCTTCCCCTATCTGTGTCCACGTCCGACACTCCTTGGACACTTCTTGAATATATATACATAGTTTTATTCAGACATGCTCTCAATTATATAATACATGTTTTAGCTTAAAACACTCGTGATACACTTCTTGGACGTACATCTTACACTTCACGTCAAATTTCTACTACAACTCGTTGGGCTAAGGTTGAGCTCATTTCAGCCAATACCCCAATGCATAAGTAAGAATTTAAAGGATCGTTTGGGTATCTAGTTCAAAGACGAGCGGTTTTTCAACTTATAATCTACTCAATAAAAGAAACATAAAAACGTTAAAAGGATTTTAGTTCTCATAACACGTGAATGAAAAAACAACATCGATCTCATATACATGATAAATTTCTATATATATA
>JBAKGM010000139.1:33258827-33276093 GCA_037177215.1 Asparagus racemosus
TATACTCCCCGATCTAATACGTCGCGGGCTTGCTCGCGTCCCGTTTCCGTGTATTTTGGGAAGCGGGGCGTGACAGGCAGAGTCGCCTAGTAGTGATGATGAGGAGGAAAGAGGCTTTCTCAATGAGGGGATAGTTGAGCTCCCCCGCTTGCAAGATCCTGCTGACATAAAAGACTGGCTTTTGAATGTTATCATATACTTGCACTAAGACGGAGCTGATGGCTTCAGGGGATACAGCCAAATAAAGGAACAAGACTTCTCCTTCTATGGTTTGGTTCAGCAGCGGCTTGGTATTCAAGTACTCCTTGAGGTCTTTGAAAGCTTTGTTGTAGTCGGCAGTCTAACTCTAGCTCTGCTTTAGTTCCATGCTTCCTTTCAGGACCTTGAAGAACGGGAGGCTCTTCTCGGCTAATCTGGAAAGGAAACGGCCCAGTGCTGCAATCTTCCCATTCAACCTCTACCCATCCTTCATAGTGCGAGGTTCGATTAACTGCTCTATGGCCACTATCTTCTCAGGGTTGATCTCGATGCCTCTTTGGGTGATCATAAATCCCAAGAATTTCCCAAATTGTATCCCAAAAGCACAATTGGCAGGGATAAGCTTCATTCAATAGTACTGAAGGATGGAGAAAGTCTCTTCCAAATCCGCCACATGGGATGAGGCCTGCTTCGACTTCACTAGGATGTCGTCCACATAGATCTTCACATTGTGACCAAGCTGAGGCTTAAAGATTTTGTTAATCAACCTCTGATAAGTGGTGCCTGCATTCTTGAGGCCAAAGGGCATCACTCTGTAGCAAAAGGTCCCTTGGTCTGTGATAAAAGAAGTCTTCTCTTGGTCATGCTTCGCCATAAGGATTTGGTTGTAGCCTGAGAAGGCATCCATGAGTCTCCGCAGCTCATGGCCAGCACTATTGTCTACTAGCTGGTCAATTTGGGAGAGTGGGTAACTGTCTTTTGGACATGCTTGGTTGAGGTCTATGAAGTCCACACACATCCTCCACTTGTTGAGGGTTTTCTTCACCACTACCACATTGGATAGCCATTCCGGATATTGGACTTCCCAAATGAAACCGGCTTGTCAGAGTTGGTTGACCTCCTCTGCAGCTAGCTTCTACCTCTCAGGGCTGAGATGCCTCTTCTTCTGCTGAACTGGATTGGCATGTTGCTCAATAGACATCTCGTGGGACACGACTCTCGTGGGGATCCTTGGCATATCTTCTAGCCCCCAAGCGAACACATTGATGTTCGCGAGTAGGAACTCAATCACAGCACTCCGCTAGGGGTCCACAAAGCTAGATCCTATCTTGATCTTCTTCTTTCCTTCAGAGTTGACCAGGATCTCTTAGAGTTCTTTGATGGGAGTCATCCTCTCCCGTTCTAACTTCATCTCTGTCTAGAGGCTTGTCTTTTTGATAGGAAGTTCTCTACAGCTCCCTTCCCCTCCATCGATAGTAAATAACATGATCTAGGTTCTTGTTGGTCACTCCTGGCAATTCTGACTCCCATAGGATTTAAGAACTTGATCATTTGGTGATAAGTGGAGGGTATCACCCACAAGCTGTTGAGGGCTGCTCTACCCAAAATTATGTTGTAGGCCGACTTGATGTTCATCACCAGGAACTGAGTTTCGACTGTGGATTAACGAGAATACTCTCTGACTATTAGGGGAGGTGTTATGACCCCTTCTAAAATGATCGCATGTCCTATGAATCTGATGATTGCGCCCTCACAAGGCTGCAGCTTAGATTTGTTGATACCCATCTGATCGAAAGCATCGATGTATTGAATGTTTGCCTAGCTACCAATATCGAACATGACTCTCTTGACCTGGAAGCCACCTATCCTTACTGTGATGATGATGGGATTGTCATGTGGGGCCTCAACTCCCTCTAGATCTAAGTCACCAAAGGAAATGACCTCTCCGGCTCTCGGCTTCTTGCGAGCCCGGTCAATTTGCAAAGCTCGCTTGGCATACTTCTTGTGAGCGTTGTTGGAGGACCCTCCTATCATGGGACCACTACTGATGGCAAGAATGACCTTCTGGCTGCCTGCTCGAGCTATCAGGGTGAGAGGCTTTAGCTGGAGGTAGGGTGATCTGGAGCAGGACCTCCTGTTGGCTGCTGCTGGTGGGGCTTCTCTCCTATCCCTTAGGTAAGTGAACTTCCTCAAGAATCCCCTATCAATCAGGTCTTCAATGTCTCTCTATAGGATCCAACAGTCATTGGTGAGGTGTCCATGGTCTCGGTGATACCAACAACACTGTCGAGTATCCCGATTTTGAGGATCCGACCTCATATTAGGAGGTGGGGAGTTGAGATGTCCCTCCTTCTATGCTATGTGGAAGGCTTCGGTAAGGGAGGTGTTGAGAGCCGTAAGGGCTGACTTTGGGGGAGGCTCTCTCCTGCGGTCTCTGCGGTCGAGTCGGCTAGGGTGGTAGTTGGCTCTAGGGGAATCTCTTGTCGGCTATAGTGCAAGTTTTGCCTCCGGGACGGCTACTACTGCTGCTGGTGCAACTGGTACTATCGGGGCCACTAGTGCGGGGGCTACCATTATCAAAGTGGATGTTGTGATCGCTACTTTCATTGCCACTTCGACTGCCTTGGTGGCAGTGTTGTAAGCATGAGTGTCTTCCATATCCATGTCTCCACGAGCTTTAGCCATCAACTGTTCATAGGAAGTGCACTGTTTCTTAGCAAGCGAATCAGCCAACTCGTTGTCTGACAAGCTGACCACAATGGCAAACATGGTGACCTGACTTACAGGATTGTGCACTTCTAGCCTCTTTGCTTAGAACCTCTTGAAATATTTTTGGAGGCTTTCTCCAGTCTCTTGCTTCATCTGTATCAGCACAAGAGGGGGGAGCTTTTGTTTGGTGTCCGCCAAGAAGTGATGAACGAATTTCTAACCGAGCTGCTCGAAGCTGTCGATGGACTTCTTCTCTAGAGTGTTCCACCTATTCGCGGGGGAAGTTATTTTGATTTCCATTGTAAATAAATTTGTTACAGCTTCTTGGCTTTTACAAAATTCAATTAAAAAGATCACCTTTTTATAAGGCTTACAATGAAAAATCAAAAAAGATTACAACTTTATCACCCTGTTTGAATAAACGCGGGATCCGTCTGTCGGATCCTTGCTTGGTCGAGTCACCTCAGCCTTGGCTGATGTGCCTTGGCCAAGGCGGAGTCACCTCAGCCAAGGCCGACCTATCTCGGCCAAGGCAGAGTCTTGGCTAAGGTACCTCGGCTAAGGACGAGTTATCTCGGCCAAGGTCGAAAGGCCGAGTCACCTCAGCCTTGGCCAAGCTATCTTGGCCAAGGCCAAGTTGCCTCAGTCTTGACTGAGTCTTCTCAGCTTCTGCCTTCCCTGTAGCTTTGTTCTGGTGATTTTTTTTAAACCCGATTTATATGGTCACCTTGATTCCTGAGTCCGGTTGACTGTCTCATCAATTCTGGAGTTCGGTTGACTCAATTCCATCGTCATTTGAGCCTGGTTGATCCTGTCTCATCGACGTTTGAATCTGGCTGATTTGTCTTGTTGAAACTTACTGATCTGAAGCTTTGTCGTTAGATTTATTTCACGATTTGTCGCTTCACTGGCTTGCACACCTTGTCAATTCGCTTCATGTATTCGTCAACTCGCTTCATGCGTTTTGCGGCGCGGTTATGTCGTCAATAGTTCTTGGTCGCATCATCAGATGGATTGTCGATCGCCAATCCATCATCATGAGTCACATTCGGGAACTTATAGATAACTTTTTTAATGCCTACAGATACCCCCTCCAAAGTGTTTCAATCTCGATTTTTTTTAGATGAGCCTGAGATACTTTGGATATGATAGGCCCTAACCTTCAGCAGGTTTAATAGAACATGAGATAAGCTTCAGAATTTGATCTCTCCAATCCTTTCAGATTCTCTAATGCTTTGTAGGATAACTGAAGGCATCACGGTGCTGCATTTTTTGTCTGACCGTCGTTGGAATCTTGAACTGAAGCTAATTGAGGTGATTTGGTTTTGACTCATATCTGTGAGTTATCGTTCAACTGACCATCAAACATTTTCCGAGACTCCACTGTTAATCGGGGAATTCTTAATTGTGACGTGTTGACCGGCATCAAGATATGTTCAGAACCTAGCCTTTGATCAGTGAATTCTTTGCTGCGACGCGTTGACCGGTGTCAAAAAATTTTTAGAATCTAACTGTTGATTAGCAAATTCTTCAATGACGACGCATTGACTGGCGTCAACACAGTTTATACTCGTACGTTTACTGGAGTTTCAGGGATTAGTTTATCCTCATATACCCATTTGGAGGTCGTCCAGTTGTCCTTAAGAATATTTTATGAAAATAATCTCTAGGAACTTCTCGACAAAATAGGAAATAGTTTATACTCATATACCTTTTTGGAGTATTTCTGAGGCCCAAATAAATTGAGCTAGATACAAAGTGACCTTTATGAGTGATATCCCCGTTGAATAATTATTTAAGGGTCCCTCCAGGTGTGTGGGAGAGAAAAGGAGTCAATTAATGGGCTGATTTGGTGCATTCTTGATGCCACCCCGGTCTGCTTGTGGACACCCCCATGGTTGACTGAATATATGGCTCTTCCCGAGATGATCAACCTCCCATTGATATATCGCCTGTGCTTGCTGATCAAATGGAGCCCCGCTTGGAGGCATGGCACAATGCTCGAGTGTTTTCTAGATCGAGGTTCAGATGCAGCAGGATTGGGTGGACTGTGTTGAGACGGTACTTGCCGAGAAGTCATCATCTCTAAGCAATACCCACTCTCATTTGCTTCAAGTATGGCTAAGATGCTGTAGCTTATGCGAGAACTCTAGGTGGAGGGAGAAAACTTCAGTGTCCTAAGTCTACGAAGACTCTGAACGCCAATGAGGACTCTCTCAGGGCCGAGCTGCAGGAGGAATTCCAACAGATCTCTAGAATGAATTTCCCTCTTTCTATCATTTATTATGATTCTTTTATTTCATTTGAAATAATTAACCATAACACTCATAGGATTTTTGGCAAACCCTCAGCCATCAACGGATTTGATGAGCCTTTTACTGATTACTGTTTGAATCGGGCTAGCGTGTAGATTGTTTAAACCTGTTCTATATGTAACGTTATGCCAAAAGAATGAAACTCTCTTAGACTTGGTGCTATGATGTTGAGTACATAGGCTTGGAACTCTTTTACCGACAAGAGACTACCCGGCAACGTGTGTTAGGCATTGACTTTAGGGTTATTGGTCAACCCCCAGCGATCAACAGATTTGGTCAACCTTTACCGATTACCGTTTGAATCAGACTAGCATGCAGATTATCTAAACCCATTCCACACGTAATGTTTTGCTAAAAAAATGAGACTCTTTTAGGCTTTATGCTATGATGTCGAATATGTAGACTTCATCTTTTTCACGGGAATAGACTAACTAGCAACGCGTGTTACACATAGATTTATCCCTTCGTAGGCTTCAGGATAAAATTCCCCAGAATCGAACTATGGTGTCTTCTTCAATTAGTAAAAGACTAAACTGGCAACGCGTTTGAGGCGTTGGCTTATTTCTACTTAGGATTCAGAATAAAATTTCCCACACGTGTAAGGCGTGGATTTTGGTGTTATTAATAACGACCCGCCACAATTTTGAATATGTTGGGATTATTCTTTTTACGGTTAAGAATTAACCGACAACACATATCAGGCGTTGACTTTATCCCTTCTTAGGCTTCAGGATAAAATACCCCATACTGGAATTCTAGTGTCTTCTTCAATCGGAGAAAGACTAAACTAGCAACGCGTGTGAGGCATTGACTTTATCCCTTCTTAGGCTTCGGGATAAAATACCCTCGACTCGGATTCGAGTGCCTTCTTCAATCGGAAAAAGACTAAACCAGTGATACATATGAGACGTCGACTTATCCCTTCTTATGATTCGGGATCAAATCCCCCAAGATGAATCTTGGATTGAAGGATTAGAAATATTGATGTGGGAAAGGAAGAATTTTATATTCTATTTCCTGATGATGGAGAGGAAGGATTTTTGTCTTCTCTCCGAATGAAGATGAGCTCGAAATAAGGGAAGGAGGATCTTGTCTCCTATCACTTGCTTGTGGAGAGGAAGGAGGATCTTGTCTCCTATCTCCGGGTGAAGAACGAATTCAAAACAAGAGAAGGAGAATGTTGTCGCCTATCTCTTGCCAGTGGAGAGGAAGAATTTTATATTCTATCTCCGGATGTTCACGAACTCGAAACAAGCGAGGAAGGTTTTATATCCTATCTCTTGCTGATAGAGAGGAATGAGGATCTTGTCTCCTATCTCCGAGTGCTAGAAAGGAAGGATATTTGTCCTGTCTCTAGTGAAAGAAACTAAAAGTGGGATCTCCACTTTGAGAATCTTGAGAGGTAAAACTAAGAGTGGGATCTCCACTCTGAGAATTAGAAAGATTCAGATAACTTTCACAGTTTGTTACCTAATCTAGCTCAAAACAAGAAAAGAAGGTTTTGTATCCTATCTCTTGCTCGTGGAGAGGAAGGAGGATCTTGTCTCCTATCTCCATTGATGGAGGAAGGATTTTGGTCCTGTCCCTAGTGAAGGTGATTTTAAGTGGAGCTCTTGTCCATGGAAGAAATCAAGAGGGGATTTTGGTAGCTTAGACCAGAAAATGTTTGTGGACCCACCATCAATGAATTTGATCGATGAGGGAATTTGTGGTGGATAAAAAATTCAGGGTTATCCTAGAGGAAAATGGGTGAAATATCTCACGAGGAACATCCAGTTAAAATGGGTTATCCTGAATATACTAGGGATAGTACTTTTTCAGGAACCTCCTATTTATTGGCACCAATTGCCTATTGCCATTCTGAGTAATTAGGCGATATGCACCGTTCGAATAGACTGTCTCTATTACGAACAGTCCTTTCCACTTGGGTTCAAATTTACCTTTCTTCTTGGAGTCGAGGATTATTGGTTGTCGAGCAGCGAGGACTAGATCTCCTTCTTTGAATCTCCTCTTTCGTACTTTCTTGTTGTAAGCTCTCGACATTCTAGCTTGGTAGAACCCAATACGTTGTTGAGCTTCCATGCGCTTTTCATCCAACATCTCGAGCTCTTCGAGACATTTTTGATGTTGTTCTTCGGTCATCATCTCCGTTGCGAGGGCGATGCAAAGTGATGGGATTTAGACTTCCAACAGAAAAACTGCTTCACACCTATAAACCAGAGAGTACGGTGTTGCTCCGGTCAGCGTGCGTATGGTGATGCGATATGCCCAGAGTGCTTCTCTGAGTTTATCATCCCAATCTTGCTTGTTAGTTTTCACGAGCTTTGACAATATCTTGATGATTGTCTTATTGAACGCCTCTGCCAACCCATTTGCAGCAGGATTATAGGCCGTCGACAAGACGTCTTGCATCTTAAACTTCTCGTAAAACCTGATGAAGGCATTGCTGATGAGTTGAGGACCATTGTCATGTACGATCCGTCTCGGCACACCGTGTCGATTGATAACATGGTGCTTGATAAACTTGATGACGTTGCTCAGCTTCACTTCTTTAAGCGGGATGGCTTCAGCCCCCTTGGAGAAGTAGTCAGTAATTGTGTGAATTAACCAATCACCTTTAACTGATGGGAGAAAAATAGGACCCACAATGTCCATTCCCCATGTCTCGAACGGCTAGAAGGTAGTCGAATGATGCAAGTGCTCTAGACGTTGATGCATGTAGTTTGTGTGAATTTGAAATGCATGGCACTTTTCGAGCATACTCGATTGCGTCATTGACCATCGTTGGACAGAAGTATCCCATTCTCCTGATACGATCATAGAATTTGGGACTAGGCTGGTGTGAGCCACGTTCGCCTCCATGTGCTTCCCGAAGGACCTCTTCCGCCTCTTTGTTTGAAAGGCACCGGAGTAGCAGGCCATCGTACCCGTAATGATATAACATCTAGGTCTCTACATCATAGAAGAACCTTACGGTTCTTCGTCTGATCGATTCTCTCCTCTTCGTGTCCTCTGGCAGAATGCCATGTAGGACGTAGTCGATTATAGGGAAATGCCAATCTCGGGGTTCAAATTTGGCTTGGGTTGCATATACCTCTTTGGTAACCACCCCCTTATCTTCCTTTGCCTCATCATATATCGGCACGAGTAGTTGATGAGTTCTGACCGTGACTAACTATTCAGTCTCGGGAGGTTGTGCTAATGATACCGCCAATGCTGCTAATGCATCCGCGTATGCGTTTTGGAGCCACAGGATGTACTCGATGAAAAATTCTTCAAAGGAGTCCGCCATCTCAACAGCTGCTTGGTGATGTGGAATCAGTTCTAGATTTCTGACTTCATGTCCCCACGAATTTGTATGACTATGAGTTGGGAATCCCCGAAGGCTTTGAGATACTCGACGCCCAGCTCTTTGGTAAAACAGAGTCCAATAAGCAACGCGTTGTATTCGGCTAACTTATTGGAACACGGCTCAGTTAGAGAGTAAACCTGTGGCATCACACGTTTTCCTCAGAAAACTAAGACAACTTCAAAAGAAATCTTAGAACATACAGGGGTACTTGCCATTCAGGTTACAAAGACTTTCATTTAGATGATTTCAGGGTAATGACCTTTACATTGATCAAGGCCTTGATTTTATCCTTAAGACCGTAGCACGACTTTGTGGGGTGGTGAACTTCTCTGTGGTACACATTGTACTTTGGATCTATGATCCTCTGTGCTTCCTCTTGATTTTGGATCGGAGGTAGCTTGATCTTGTTATTCTCCAGGAGGTATTTGAAATACCGGGAACCTCGTCTTCCTCGAAAGAATTGACTTTGGGGAATCTTGGTTCTGAAGTCTTCTACTTCTGCAGTTGTTGTGGCACTCGCTATTGGACGGTTTGGTTTGCGTCCATAGCTTTCGCCTGCTCTTTCACTTTGCCGCGTAGGGTGAAATTTTGTTTGTGCGCACATGCCGCTTGCTGGCCTCTTTCCACCCTTTTCCTCCTAAGGAATCGCTCGGCTTGCTCCCCATGCACCTTTCGATCCTTCCACGTATTGGACGGTGCTGTTCCGATTGCTTTCAGAACGTCCAACGAGAGGTTGTTATGGCAGGTCTGGAGAATAAACTCCCTCGGCAATTCATCGCTTTGTTTCGAAACCGCTGGACGAAGGTGTCCATAGTCTCTCCGTCCTTCTGCTTTTCATCTAACAACGTCCTGATGGATATCTCAGTGTCATCGTCGAAAAAGTTTGCAAGGAACATGGACTCCATGTCATCCCAGCTGGTAACGATCCCCGGTTTGAGACGGCGGTACCAATCGAAGGCAACTCCTCGAAGGGTGCCAACGAATGACTAAACCAACAAGGGCTCATTTCTAGAAATAACCCCCAAGTAGGACTTGAAATATATCAGGTGCTGGGTGGGGGACCCCTTTCCGTCGAACGGTGTGAAGTTAATTAGACTGAACTTTGACAGATATGGGATCGACTCCCACTTGCTCAGGTACGGACACGCTATACCCGTCTTCTTCACTTCTTGAGTGGAGATCAAGATGTTGATCTTACTCTCGAGATCCCTTACCTTCTCATTTTCTAGGACGACAACATTGCCACTGGCGTTCTCGTGACTACTCTCAACATTCCGTTCATTAGGGGGATGTCCGGCGTCATGGTCCTCCTCTCTGTCTGTGTCGCTATCAACTTGATTGATGTCGTTGCGATGACTGGATTCACCTTGGCAGTTCATCAGTGCTTAAATTTGTTGGTCATGCATTTCTCTCATCTACTGCAAGGCCATCTCCATCTCCAACTTGAAGTTCTCCTTCTATTTAGCCATCGTCTCTTCGAGCTTTTAGCCACTTATTCAGCAGTGACAATGAGAGCTTCACGGGGTTGTCCATCGTTGGAAACTGTGCTATCGGAAGCAAGTGCAGAGCCGGCACCTGACACTTCATCATCTGACGTCAACCCTTTCAGGATTTTGTCATAATTGGAACGTCGAATGGTCCCGGTACGCAACCGAGTTATTCGGTCGGATGGTCGGGGACCGACACTAGTCGACGTCCCTTTGCCCGTCATGTTGTTAGTGACTCTCGACAATTCGTCGCTTCAAGGCCCTGACCGTTTCCTGCAAAAGCATCTTGATCTGGGCTTCGGTAGTTCGGCACTAAGTCTGTCGAAGACTGACACCCTTTCTAGGGTTGCTTTGTTGCAGCTACACTCCGATAGCACTGCCTTGATCAACTTGGAACAGAGGCACTACGCAGGCTTCTCGAGGGAGCTCCTCTTTTGGGATCTACTCGTACCCCTAGCACGATAGTACAACTCATCGGCATGAATGCTGGAGTGACCCATTGTGTGTTGGCACGACTTCTCAGGTATAACATCATCGTCATCAGACGAAAACGTCTCATTCTTAGGGCAGACTGCTTTATCAAAGTTCTCAAAAGTGACTCGTCTCGACGTCCGCCTGTGTGGGCATGAAGTCTCGACAGACTCTTGAACTTCGATCCGCAGTCTGGTATGTAGAGCTGGAGGGTCTCCCTGTCTTTGAGGTGGGTGCGGCCTCCTGCATTTGGAGTGACCCTTGATTTCCTCAATGGACCCAGGCGTTCCTTGATTAAAAATTTTGCCTCAATCATCTTGAAACGGGCTGAGGCGCTCCGTGATTGTTGGCTTGCTAGTTGAAACAGGAACTAGCTTAGCTAAAAGTTTGGATGTGGAAGCCAACAGTGGCCTCTGTGCCTGGGTGACTGAAGTTAGGGTGCCGGCAAACTTCGGCTTAGGTTCCAGGGTAACTGGTGCTGGGGCACCGGCAGCTTTTGGTGTTGGCGCCGTGGTCCAGAGTTGGAGCGCCAGTTTTTGGCCTCCAGAGTTAGCAGATTGTCAACAGCACCGTGGCCACCTCCTCCTTCTTCAATTTCTGGTCTTCTTACACAAAAGCCCGTGCCTGTGCAAGGAGTGCGCGGAGCTTCTGGATGTGCTCCTAAAGCGTTGAACGGTTCCGCTTGACTCGAACCTATTTATTTGTTGACGGCTTGGTGGAGTTGCTAACCATCTGAGGCTGAAGCCTCTGAATCAATCTGGATCTTAGATCTGCCTCATAACGGATCCCATCCGTTGATTGCATGGCCTTGGCGAATCTACGCGCCATGCTCTGTCGCCGTCTATGTCGTGCTCTCTTCGGGAGTCCGGGCACGTCATCAGCAGTCATCTCTGGTGCTGAGGGAATGGAGATTGTGGGCGCCGAGAGGGCTTTGCTGCTACCTGCAACTTTGGCAGCAATAGGGTGTTTAAACCGAGAACGAGGTTCTTTGCAGTTTCCATTCTAAAACATTTCAAAATGAAAACAAGATGAAAGATTACACATGTAACTCTCTCTCTATTACATAGAACATAAAATCTCACTCTCGTATAAAACTCGAACAGAAGTCACTATGTAACGAGCTCCTGCTTGTGTGGGTTCTTTGCTTGTGCTGGGGACGTGTCGTCCGTGCTCCACTGAGCAATGATGGCTGAATTGACGGGGTTGAGTTTCTATTTCACTGAGGAAATAAGAACTTAAGAAAATATCTTAGTTAAGTAAGATATCTACTCTTCTCAAGATATAAGGGAAGCTTAAACTTGAGGAATCTCTAAGTGGAATGTTCTTGAACTGCTTCTCTGCTCTGCTTAGATTAAAATCTTCAGCTCTCCAGATAAAAAATGCCTGATCCTGGCTCTCCAAATTCTAAGATCCTCCGATCTTCAAAATCAAGTCCCCTCTTCAGATGGGCATAGGGGGCTATTTATAGCCTCTGGGAGGTGTAACAGCTAAAAAGAACGCAAGTTATGACCAGCCAAAATTGTGTAGTGGGCGAGACAGTTTTTGTGTCGCCGCCAAAACTGTCTCAGCCATTGGTGAGATAGTTTGTACTACCTTGGCCAAAGGATTTTAATTTCCAAGCTGTTGTAACCGCTCTCCCTCATTTAAAGGCACGTTTAATGCTCCATTTATATGCTTAGTGGACGTCTTTTAAGGATGTAACCACCCGCTAATGTAAATGAACATCCCTACGTGTTAAAAAGGTTAAATGGGTCCCATAAATAACAATAAAATACGTAGAAAATACTTCAGACACAATAAGTGTCTCAGCAATGGCCGAGACACAATAAGTGTCTCGCTCATGGTGAGACACAACAAGTGTCTCGGACATGGCCGAGACACAATAAGTATCTTGCATGTGCATGTTGTCAGTTTTACCCCTATGATTGATTTCTTTAGGGTTTGATGACATCATTCTTCAATCTTCTCATGATTAAATTATATTTAGGGTTCATCGATAATTTTTGATGCCTACATATACTCCCTCTAAAGTTTTCAGACTCTGCTATATTTTGTCGAGGAGTCTGGAATACTTTGGATAAAAAAAGGCCTTGCTTTAGTCCAACGTTGAACTTCATAGAAGAGGCATATATCTTGCTTCAGCTTTTGAACCCTAGCTACGTGACGTCGCTGACCATATTTTGGGATCAATAGCTGTTGCGTCTATATTTGAATTGACTGAAATGATTGAGTTGATTTTGAACTGATCATCTTCATCATGAAAGTTGCAACTTGGGTTGTAGTTGAGTTTGCTAGAGTATCAGGATAAATATTTATCCAACCATGTTATCTTATCACAGTTGGAGATGACTACTCCTCATTATGATTCTTCTTCCATTAACAGCAGAGAGAACACCAGAGCTGGCTTGCTTCAATCTGTTGAGCTGCAAGATCTTGAGACTGCTCGCTGAATTGTCGGATGGCTCGCCACATGTCAACTCCCAGTCACAAATCAGATTCGGGATCTTATAGGTAATTTTTAATGCCTATAGATACCCTCTCCAAAGTTTTCAGTTCGTTCTTTTATAGAAAAGCTTAAAATACTTTGGACATGACAGGCCCCAACCTTCAATAGGTGTAACGGGACCTGAAAATTACTTCAGAGCTTGATCTCTCCAATCCTCCAAGATTATCCAGTGTTTTGTAGGATGGCTGAAAGTGTCACAGTACTGCATTTATTGTCTGACTGCTGTCAAAATCTTGAACTAAAGCTGGTAATTTTAGTTGTCTTAGCTTTAACTCGTGTTGGTGAGTTGTTGTATAACTAACCATCAACTTTATCGAGACTCCTCCGTTAATTGGTGAACTCTCCGTTTGCGACGCGTTGACCGGTGTCATCACAATTTAAGCTTTTCAAGCTTTTGAAGCTAGGAGAGTTAGTCTGCGCTTACGTACAACTAGTTATCCATTGAGGATCGTCGAGTTATCCTTAAGAATATTTTATGAAAATACTCTCCAGGAACATCTCGATAAAATAGAAGACAGTTTATACTCGTATACCTTGTTGGAGTAAAGAATGAGAGATTTATTCATAATTTCGATAGGATTTTTTGCAAACCCTCAGCCATCAACGGATTTGATAAGCTTTTACCAACTACCATTTGAGTTGGTCTAGCATGTAGATCATTTAAGTCCGTTCTACATGTAACGTTATACTAAAAGAATGAACTCTCTTAGATTGTGTACTACGATATTGAATACATAGTTTTGGTCAATATTCATGAGTATTGACTACCCGGCGGCGTGTATTAGACACTGACTTATTCCTTATTTAAGGATAGGAATAACACCTACTACGCATAAATAGGCATAGGTTTAACAGATCATTAAGTCAGTAATGAGACTGGCTATGTGTTGCATACATAGATTTTGTTTTCTACGATATTGAATATGTAGACTTAGTCAATTGTTACGGGAATTGACTATCCGGCAACGTGTGTTAGACGCTAACTTATTCCTGGTTTAAGAACAGGAATAACACCTACTACGCATAAATAGGTGTAGATTTAACAAATCATTAGGTCAGTAATGAGACTAGATATGTATCAAATATGTAGACTTTGTTTGCTATGATATTGAATACATAGACTTGGTCAATTGTCATGGGAATAGATAACCCAGCGGCGTGTGTTAGACGATGACTTATTCCTGGTTTAAGGACAGGAATAACACCTACTATGCATAAATAGACGTAGATTTAACAAATTATTAGGTCAGTAATGAGACTAACTATGTATTTAATACATAGACTTTATTTGCTGTGATATGGAATACGTAGACTTGGTCAATTGTCAGGGGAATTGATAACCCGGCGACGTGTGTTAGACGCTGACTTATTCCTAGTTTAAGGACATGAATAACACCTATTATGCATAAATAGGCGTAGATTTAATAAATCATTAGGTCAGTAATGAGACTGGCTATATATTGAATATATAGACTTTGTTTGCTACGATATTGAATATGTAGACTTGGTCAATTGCCACGGGAATTGACTACCCAGCAGCGTGTGTTAGGCACTGACTTATTCCTGATTTAAGAAAAGGAATAACACCTACTATGTATAAATTGGTATAGGTTTAACAGATCATTAAGTTAGTAATGAGACTAGCTATGTGTTGCATACATAGACTTTGTTTGCTATGATAGTGAATCCGTAGACTTGGTTAATTGTTACGGGAATTGACTACCCGGCGGTGTGTGTTAGACACTGACCTATTCCTAGTTCAAGGACAGGAATATCACCTACTGCACATAAAGAGGCATAGATTTAACAAATCATTAGGTAAGTAATGAGACTGGCTATGTATTAAATACATAGACTTTGTTTGCTACGATATTGAATACATAGACTTCGTCAATTGTCACGGGAATTGATAACCTGACAGCGTATATTAGACGCTGACTTATTCCTAGTTTAAGAACAGGAATAACACCTACTACACATAAATAGACATAAATTTAAGCTTTTGAAATTGTTGTCTTCTATTGGGGGTAAAGACGAACCCGTTGTGTCTTCTCTTGGGGCAAAGACGAGCCCAATGTGTCTTCTCTTGGGGCAAAGATGAACCCGTAGCAAGAGAGGAATGATTTTATATCCTATCTCTTGATCCTAGAGAGGAATGATTTTATATCCTATCTCTTGATCCTAGAGAGGAAGAATTTTATATTCTATCTTCAGTATAAAGAAAACTAAAAGTGAGATCTCTACTTCAAGAATCTTAGGAGGTGAAACTAAGAGTGGGATTTGCACTCCGAGAATCGGAAAGATTTAGATAACTTTCACTTTTATAGGATTCGCTATCTGATTTAGAAATGATTTTCTCATTTGTCGAGATGAAATCAAATTTTAGCCCTAGCCTTGAGAAGGCATGACTAAGGAGGAAAGGATGAAACCTTTCTGTTTATCATAAGAGGATTTTGACATTGAAAGTGGACCTCTTGTTCATGGAAGGAATTAAGAGGGGATTTTGCTAGTGGATTGGACAAGAAAGATTTTTAGTAGACTCACCGTCAATAAATTTGATCAGTGAGAAAATTTATAGAGGAAAACAGATTTAGGGTTATCCTCAAGAAAATGGGTGAAATATTCTATAAGGAACTTCCCGTCAAAATAGATTATCCTAAATATACTAAGGATAGTACTTTTTTAGAAACTTTCCATTTATTGGTATTAATTACCTGTCGCCATTTTGCGTGATTAGGCAATACGCACCTTTTGAATAAACTGTATTTACCACGAATAGTCCCTCCTATCTGGGTTCAAACTTACCCTTTGGACGGCTTTGGGGTAATGACCCCTACATCGATCAAGGCCTAGATCTTATCCTTGAGATGGTAGCACAACTTTGTTGGGTGGTGGACTACTCTATGGAATGCACAGTACCTCAGATCCATGACATTATCCACCTCCTCCTAATTCACGGTCGGGGGCAGTTGGATCTTATTGTTCCCTAGGAGGCATTTGAAAATACCAGGAACCTCGTCTTCCTTGAAAGAATAGGTTTTGGAGAACCTCGGTTCTGACAACTTTTGCTTTTGAGGCCGTTGCTACCATTGGGGTTGCAGATGCAATTGGAATGCTTGGTTTGCTTCCGCTGCTTTCGCCTACTCCCTCCCTTTGCAGTGTGGGGCGAGATTCTGTTTGTGCGCATATGCCGCTTGCTGGCCTCTTTCTACATTTTTCCTCTTGAGGAAATGCTCGACTTGTTCCCCGCGCACCTTCAAGTCTCTCCATGTCTCTGAGGGCGACGTTCCTATTGCTTCTAACATGTCCAATGAAAGGTTGTTATGGCAGATCTAGAGAATGAACTCTTCAATTATCGAGTCCCGACAATTAATTGCCTTATTTCGGAACCGCTTGATGAAGCTATCTACCATCTCTCTGTCCTTTTGTTTTTCATCCAACAACGTTCCAATGGATATCTCGGTATTGTCGTCGAAGGAATTGTCAATGAACATGGTCTCCATGTCGACCTAGCTGTTAACACTTCCCGATTTGAGACGGTGGTACCAATCAAAGGCAGCTCCCTGAAGAGTGCCAACAAATGACCAAACCATCAAGGGCTCATTACCGAAAATAACCCCCAGATTGGATTTGAAGTAGATTAAATGTTGAGTAGGTGAACCTTTCCCGTCGAATGGCGTGAAGTTTATTAGACTGAACTTCGCAAGATACAGGATTGATTCCCACTCCCTTTGATACGGACATGGTATACCCGTCTTCTATACCTCTTGAGCGGAAATCAAAGAGTTGACCTTACTCTCGAGGTCCTTTATTTACTCATTCTTGGAGATGACGACATTGCCACTGGTATTCTCGAGGCTACCCCCTGTGTTCGTGAGCGATATGGTGACTGGGTCCGTCTTGTTAACTAGACTCAAGTTGTGCAGCTTTCTGGCTTTACAACTCCCTCATCTACTGCATGGCTAGCTTTATTTCTGCCTTCATTTTAGCCATGAGCTCTTCTCTTTGTTTGGCTAAGGCTTCTTGCAACATCTGAGCTAGCATTTCAAGAGTAATAGTATAAGCTTCTCTGGCCTGACCGACGCTCAACATCGTGTCATCGGATGCCATTGCTGAGTAGGCATCGGAGACCTCATTTTCAGATGAATTCCCTTCACGCATCCTTATATAATCCCTGCATTGTGTAGCTCGCAGTTGTAACCAAGACATCCTCTGGGAAATTCGGGCGCCAACTTTTCCTTTAGGAGTGAAGTCAGGATCTGTGTCTGTTATAGCCTTTCCTTTCCTTTTGTCTACCACATTAATGGTAACTTCAGGGAATTCGTCTCTTTGGATGATGATTATCACATTTTAATTACAAATTAATACCTTCATTACCCATTTTATATGAATAAAAACCCTGCTAATAACCGTTTTTATCTTAATTTGCAGGTTAATGAAGAAAATA
>JBAKGM010000139.1:33287933-33300465 GCA_037177215.1 Asparagus racemosus
TCTTTCTTTGGTGATTTGTTTTCTTCTTTACTGGGCTTTTCTAAGTGACCATGTTGCAAGCTTTGGTCCAACGACTCGCAAACCATTTGGGCTTAGGTAATAAGTATAGAAATACTCCTCGGGCTTAATTGCTCAATCAACTTAGTCTTAGTAAGATAGAATCACCTTGGCCCATTTTTCGCACTCTTTTAGTTTAGTTTTTTTTAGTTAGTGAGAGAGAGAGAGAGAGAGAGAGAGAGAGAGAGAGAGAGAGAGTGTGTGTGTGTGGGTGTGTTCATTCTTTGGAAATATTTAGATCAAAAGGGAAATTAACATCTACTCTATGTTAGGCATGAAAGAATTTTGTTAATTCAAATAAAGTTCTAAGTTAGAGTTATAGTAGGGTATAATATTTTGAAAATCATTTCTTAAAAATTTGGTTTAGAGTTAGCATAGAAAGGCTAACATGAATATGAAACTAACTAAAAACTAAAAAGATTAAAAATTAATCAAGTAATCAATAATTAATCAACTTTATCAAGTTAGCAAGTGACAATTTTTTTTATATATGAAGAAAAAAAAGAAAAAAAAAGAAAGCATAAAGGAAAACAAGAAAAGATAACTAATCCCTACCTGCACACTTAAATTTTCCTTTGCTCTCAATGCAAACCAGAATAAAAATACATAATAAAGGATAAGAACTGAAAAACTCACATTCTGCGATAGTTCTCACATTATTCCTGAAAATTCTACCTAGAACTTTAAAGAAGTCTAAACTGATAAACTCTACAATGTACTTGAATTCAGTTCGTACACTCTCTGAGGGCATCAGTAATATCTGCAGCATTTGATGGTGAGTCGGCGGAAGGTCAGGCCAATCAAACTCATCATACAGTTTGTCTTAGTTGGAAATGATTCAAACTTTATTATGCATTGATGCTTTTTAACCAAAAAATCAATCTCAGATTTGGATGTTGGTTCTACATGATCAAATAGCTGTCCTACCTCCTCTAACAACTGAAGCTCATCATTGAAAATTTTCTTAAACCCAAGGTTCATGTAATCAAAATCTTCACCTAAGTTAGCATACTCAAGAATTTTAGGTAAATGTTTGAGCAATAACTTATCTAGTTCCTCAATAGATGGACATGGTTAGGCTTGGGGTTCTCTATCCACAAGTTGAGATTGGTATCTCAAAGTAGACACATGATCTAGAAGCTTGTCTAACCTATCTAAGAGCTTGATTTCCTCATCAAATATCTCTTCAAAACTCAGATCAGTCAAGTTAAGACCTAACTCAAACTCTTCCTCAAGATTCACCCCGCTGAATGAAATTCACTTCTATGGGTTGGTCAAATGAATCACTTAGTTGATTCATTAGGGTGAAGATGTTTAAATCTACAGTCAGGTTTTCAAAAGATGGTTTTATTTTACTAGTTTTATAATTGATCAAAGTATTAGATGTAGTTAAGAACAGTCATAAAAAATAACTAGAGTTTATCCTTTGAAATTGCAGACATGCTGGGTTTCTAAAACAATAACATCAATGGGAAAAATAAATTCTTAAACCTTAATCAGAACATCCTTAATCTCCCCCTTGAGCACCTTCACAGATCTATTAGCTAGTTGCGTGGTTTCAACTCACTACCCCAAGTTGTTGGTAGACAGAATAAGGAAGATGATTAACACTAGCCCCTAAGTCTAAGAGAGTCTTATCAATAACAATATTTTCTATAGTGCATGAAATTATAGGAAAACATGGGTCCTTATATTTCATAGCATTGACTTGGATATAATCTCACTAATGTTGGTAGCTAGGAAAACTTTTTTAAGGACCCGGATTAGTCTCTTGTCTATGCATAGGCCTTTAGAACTTGGCATAGGAGAAGACTTGTTCTATGATATATATAGAAGAGGAATGTTGAGTTTGACCTGGTTGGACATTTCTAAGATCTTCTTCATCTAAGAAGAAGAGCTCTTATCAGGTACAAGTTTATCTGGGAAGGGAGCTACTTGTTTGAACCTATCTAGATTAGGCTCAAATTCAATTTTAGGTTCTTGTTTAGCAAAAGAGGATAATGATTGCACAGAATTATTAGAAGGAAGGGTATTTGTTCAGGTTTAGATGATTGGCTAGGATAAGAAGAAGAAACTTGGTCAGGAGGCATTCAAACTTGGTTATTAACTTGTTTGCCTAACCTTAAAGTGTGGACAACGTTTACTTGAGCTAGATTAAATGAACTTGTTCTAGCGACCTTAGGAGTTGCAATTGGTTGACTTGGAAATGTTCATTTTTCTACATCATTTACTGCACTAGCTAATTGTCCTAATTGAATTTCTAGTCTAACTATAACTTGAGTGTTTGAGTTTAACGGTTGACCTGTGGTTTGCATAAAGGAATTTAATGTGTTGGATGATTGAGTTAACATGTTCGTAGTTAGAATGGATACTTTCATCATAGCTTCTACACCTTTCTCTAAGACACTGAACCATTTCTCATGATCATTGGTAGATCTCGATGGAGTAGAAATAATAGATTTTCTCAAAGGAGATTGATTTTGGTGCGCAAAATTGGGTTATGGATTATGTAAATTATTGAGAGTATTGAGTAGACCCTGTTTCGAGTATTTTTATATTGTAATTAACTCAGATTACAATTGAAAGACAACAATAAAATAAAGGAAAATTTATATTTCCTGGGGGTTCTTTCTATGTGCCAGTGGAGCGTAGATCTTGTACTTCGTTGACAAACTGAATCAAGACTCGCGAATCTTTTGCTGTTGACGAGGGTTGAATCACTTGGAAGGTAGCTCAGCCTTCTTTTTTTATGAAAGTCCTCTATGTATGCGTATGTGTCACTTCGCTCTTTTCACGTGTGTATCTCGTATCTCTGCGCCTGTATTGAATGAATGATCTCCTCTCCTTTTATAGGCTAAAAGAGAGAGGGTTAATGGTCTCCTTAGTACGTGGGTTAGTGGCCATTAAAACAAGAGATAATGGGGAAGTTATCCCATGAAAATAGCTCTAAAATGGCTATTTGGGCGAACTTCATGATTGTAACGAAGTTCGCTGGGCTTGTAGGTGAAGGTCACTACAGTCGTAGGTGAGGGTCACTTGATCGTAGGGGCGCCTCCCTCGGAAGTGGAAGACTTGGCCCACTTTACTGTTGTGGGCGGAACTCTTTAGCTGGCGAGCTTCACTTGTGAACTTGAATTTAACATAGAATCTGATCTTTGGTGGAGGTGGCATCAGTCATCAAGCGACCTTCGCTATACTCTATTATGGGCTTGGTTTTCGGCCCATTTGAAGTGTTTAGCCCATGGATGTTCACTTCTTAAGTCCAAGTTAATCATCAGCCTAGGTGAAAATACATTTTGACCATCTACAAGACCCCGCCCAAAGTTTTCAAAATCCCGCATTCATGCTTGTAGCAGGGATCAAAATACTTTGGGTAAAATAGCTAGAGGTCTACTGTTGAATGTAGCTTGTGTTCGCCCATTATCCGTCTACTTGGTTACCAGAGGTGTACTGTTGAACGTGATTCCCTTGAGTGTAAACTTGTATTAAAGGCTTGGCGTAGCTTGTGTTCACCCAAATCCATGCTTGGAATGAAATTCGCCTCTTCAATTGCTGAGGTGGCGTTGATGAATGAGCGAAGGTGGCTCTCTTCTGAGTTGCTGAGCGAAGTTTGTCACCTAGAGACATTCGTTAGTTAAAGATGCTCGTGTTAAATGAGCTGTCTCTAGCGAAGCTCGTGATTTGTTATGAGGATAAATTCCATTGAGATTCTCCTCTTGATTTGTGCTGTGATCTGCGGCTAGGATCTCTTGATCGTAGATTTGTGAGATCCGCTAGGGATTTGACCCAGTATTAGGCTAAGATTTTGCCTCTTTTTCTGATCCAATCAGATCTCGAGAGACATGATTCTCTCAGAAATTAAGATTTGAAATGGGCTATAAATAGTAGCCATCCTCATCCATTCTCGTCACCTTCACCATCTTCTTCTTCTTATTCTTCACCTCTATGGTTGTGCCTCCATTGCATAAGCCAGAGATGCTCCTCGACAGAGGAGCTAAGATAAGAAAACTCTAACAAAAGTTAGCCCAAGTGAAGGACAATCAAGTGGATGAACTCCGCATACTTCGACGCTTGCTGGAGTTGTTAGCAGCTGAAAAAGCTATGCTCGAGCAGATCGTCGAGAACTAATCGGTCGCTTGGCATGAGCTTGATCGTGACAGGAACGCGTGGGGCCTTGAATGCCGTGCTCTTTGTAAGACCGCTCGGCAACTGAAATGGCACTTGAAGAAAGACCTTTGGGTCTCCCCGAGCGAGGACTCCGATAGTAACTAGATATCACGAAAGTGATCCTGGATCATAATTAGACGTTGTGTTGCTAACGCAGACCCAACATCGATTTTTGATGATAGGAAGTGCTTCTTCCTGTAGATATAGCTCAATTTGAAGCGACAGGGGCACTTCCTATTTCTCAAATTTGTGTGATTGAGGAAACACGAGTTGTAGCTTGGTGCAGCTCGTGTATACTCCTCAGCCGTCACACTACCCATATCTTAGGAATATAGGGTAGTAGCAAAGAGTAACAAATATCCATCATCTCTGTAATTGGATAGTCTGAATGTCGCCTTGTAGTTGAGTCTTCGATCAATAAAAATGAACTTTTCTTCATGTTGAAATTGTCCATCTTCTTGTGCAATTGATCTGTGCTTGTTGAAGTGAATCTGGATTTTGCATGGCTTGGACTCTTTATGGATCAGAGTACTTGGGAGCGAAGCTCGGGCTCCTTGTATTAGCTGGAGTTGATTTGAGGCCCGCTAAATGATGTCTCTATCGAGTTGAGACTTAGTGGATTTTGCCAAGTCATTTTGGCAAAGTTCACCACATCGATGCCACTGAGGAATTGAGTTAAGGTTCGCTCAATTCAAAGGTTTAGTGAAATTTTCACTATGGCATTCTTGCGAGGTTCACCTCAATGTTCTGCGAAGTTCAACTTTTTACGGAACCATCACCTTAGGTGAAGTTCGCATAGTTGAGTTTTGGCAGATCTCATCAAATTGATCATGCGAGATTCACCCAAAAAGCCTTTAACTCAAACTTGGAATATTTGGTGAATCTCATTTGGGGTGAAATTCTAGGTGAGTTTCAAGGCTGGAATCTCGAGTGACATTGAAGGTTGAATTTTCTACGTATCTGACAGTGAGGTATTCAGCGAAGGTTGTTAGCAAGATACTTAGCGGATCTAGAGGCAAGATACCTGGCAGATCTGGAGCTGAGATCCTTGGTGAAGTTTGCGGTGAATAATTTTTAGCGACATTCGAGGTCTTAGCCTATAAATAGGACTATTCACCTCCCTCCTCTTCACTTTTCAATTTCCAAACCCTAGCTTTCCTTAGAAACTTTCAGAACTTGATAACCATGGCCCCTCATCGTGCTATTTCTAGGGGAAGAAGCTCCGCTCAAGGAGTTCTGTGACCTCGTGCTGAGGATGTGCCAGCGTGGCTGGAGTTAGCGATGGGTAAGTGTACCCATTAATGGCGGTCTTCGGATTTGCCTTAGCCCATTGGGCTTTAATCAACGCCTCATGGCGTCCAAAAGTTGATATGCCACCAAAGGCTAGACTTTCTAGACTGTTCATAGTCTTTTCTGACAAGTATTCCTTACTGACGACGAGGCTTTGTCAGCGGCCATTGATGGTGCTTCTTGGCGAACTTCGTTCTTTGGGGGGAGTTCTTTAGCCTCTTGGGCTTCTGCAGCGAACTTCGTCTTAATGAAGTTCATTACGATCCTCGCTAGGATGACATTCACCATTCTGGATTGTCTTCATGTGGGTGAGGTTCGCTCATTCAAGTTAGGTGAATTTCACCAACTTTGAAACAAAGTGAAGTTCGCTTTGCTTAGTTTCATCAACACTTAGTTGGTATATATGAGCGAGGTTCGCCCCAACTCTTGGGGTTGGTTTGATTTGATCTTTGTTGGCTAATCTCTTTCATTGTCTCTGTGCAGTCGCTTATTCCAAAGATCTGGTAGATCGATACAACCATTTCAGTCATGATGGCTCTCATGATCCTGAAGTGACGCACGTCTTCCATGGAGAAATCCCACTATTCACTAAAGGAAGTAGCTCTAAAAGAGAGAGGATCATTAGTGTAGCTAGTTATAGGACCCTTCGGGAGATAATTACTGACATTAAACTTTTCATTCCTATTGAAGCAGCATCTGTGAAATCACCCTTTCTATACAGGGATAACGTTCCCAATGGCAATTCTCTTTTTCACTAGGGGCCGGAATATTGGTACTTCACTTTGGAAGGTCATCGATGTGCTCTACCGGAGATAGATCGACAAGTTTCCTTCATGTACCTGCAGCATTTAGCTGTGCCACATCCCATGCACTTCAACCTTACCCAGAGGGAAGGTAGCGTCAAGAGGGGCATTTTGAAGTATGGTGGCAGCTTTCGCCAAGGAGGAGTTTACCGGGTTAGCATCATAGGGTTGCGCCTTAGCTTTGTTCAAGAGGACGCTCCGGTTAATGAAGTAGCAGTCATTCCAAGCACTTTTGGGTATGAACTTGCTAAGAGCGGGGTCCAATACCCTAAAGCGAATGCTAGGTTCCCCTGGGTGGATTAGATTGATGGGAACTCATTGGTGGTCTTGCCTCATTCAATTTGTTTTCATCACTTTTGGGGACAGGTTACAGGAACTGGGGCACTAAGCTACAGTCGAGCCTCCAAGTACGGCGTTCAAATCTCTGTGCCAACATTATACGGCATCCTGGAATTATATAATTCTGATAGCAATACTTTTTTCACTCCGGTGGGGGAGATTGGCATCGCCCTTCACGGTGGAATTGCCATATACCTATTGGGTAATATGGTTTACCCAACATTGCCCATCATTGACGTTGGCTGCTACATTTAGTGGGGAGAAGATTTCCTTGCTTCAGAGGTTCAAGTGTTCCAAATGGTTGATCAAATACCTGGGCGGTGTTCGTAAGGCTCTCTTGGCTAGAGAAAACTACCGACTTCACTATTGCTTTCCTTCAATAACTAGCATCAACCCCAGGGATGAATTCGAGGATGGCTTTAGTAGCAAAGGCTTCACTTTCTTGCCTAGCGGGTGTTTCCACTAGCTGATGAATATTCAGCCTGGCCATCTTGTGCTAGGTTAAATGGGTTGGAATGTTACATTGAGCCCTATTTACCATGTCGCTTTGCTTGCCAATTCGGCTACGACCAATTGTATGTTGGGAACCTGAATCTGAGATTATTGCGTACTGGGAGCATAGTTGATGGAGCCAAGACTTGGTATCATTTTGTCATGGGTGCCACCAGGGTGAAGTTTGCACTCCCACAGCATACTCCTAACTGTTACATGACGTTAGTATTTCACAAATGGTATAGCAAGGTGCTTGAGCCCTTCCGGACTTCCGAGTGAACTAGACTAGCTTAGTTTGGATCTCAAAGTGATACAAGGAGTCCTCCAAGAAGGGTTCGAGGAGCAGGATTCCCGGTATGAGTGAATTTTTGGGTGAAGATTTATCAGATAACAATCCAGATGAGTCTGGTGACCAACTTGATTTTTCACGGCTAGCTGATACTGATACTCAGGAACCTATGGAATCTCCAAGGCCGATTGGTATCTAGATTCGAGAACCAACTGAGTTTGTAATTCATCAAGATGCACCTACCAAAGGACAAGGAAAAGGGAAGAGACCCTTAGATGACTCTCCTCCCCGATTAATTTTGAAGAGGTGATACATGGCTGGTCCTGCACAAGGTGGCTCTTCTGGAGTTGTGGGAGAGTCTCTGGCGGTTCCAATGCAAGAACTTACCTAAGAGCCTGAACCTATACTTGATAGCTCTTCCAATGTTGTGGAAGAATCTCCTGCGACCTTATTGCAGGGAACTGGTATTAGTTTTTTAGATAGTCCCTTATTTGCGCATCCATATTATGTGATTCAAAACGTCACTTGGCTGATGCGCTTTCTTCTCATATTCAGATAAAGAGCTTATTCCTCTCGATGATGATGAGGAACCTATGGACTATGAGCAATATGATACGAATTCCTCCTTGACTGAGCCTGAGGATGCGGGAGGAGTCAGTAACATTGCTGATCTCTCGCATATGCTAGGAACCTTTGGTCAATTCCATGGAATTATCCCGTTTTGATGATTAACTTTTTCGTCGTTGATTAAACAGATGATGAGTTTGGTCCTAAAGACTTTGGTGAGCCCATTCACTCACTATCTTTTGTTGGCCATCATTCTGAGTTAGCGACCGTTGTTAGGAGAGATCTTAGCACCTTGGAGCTTGTGCTTGAAGATCCCATGCTTAGGGCCATTTCGATGGCGAGATGTCGGTTAAGGATTTTCGAATTTTCTGATGAAGAAGATGAACCTTTCGTCTCACCTATGCCCGCAAGAGGTATCCCAGAGGTGCTGTCAAGTTCGCGGCATGAGGAAATAGTCATGAGCGCAAGTGTCGAGTTTGAGCCTTCATCTACAAGACATGAAGTTGTGGCCTCAGGGGTGATAACCGTGGCGACTATCACTTCCTCCATCGAGGCGACGTCAATTATCCCTTCTGCCACATCAAATTTGTTGGTCACACTTGCACCATTTCTGATGGCAGTTTATGAGTGAGTGCGTACTTTGCCATCTTTTCATCCAGGTGCCATAAGCTCGATTGCAAGGGTAGCCACTTCGAATGTTGTAGCCACTCCTCAATTTCCTGACCCTATGATTTGATTGAGATGGAGATCAAGATATTAACCGACGGTCTGACAAAGCTGCTCAATCTGAGTATTGCGAGCGCTCTTCGCCTGGGGTGTAGTTTGTCTACTTGTACTTTAAAGCTGTCGAGGGATCAACTTGATGTGCTATCATCGACTTCTGGTTCGACCCGTGTTGAGCCTTTTAAGATGGCGATCGATGAAGCTGAACTGCATCTAAATGAATTGCATAGTTTGCAAACAGCTAATCTCAAGGGCATTGCTGAGATTGAATTTCGTCATTTATCCTCCATCCAGAGTAAGCTTTTGAGACTGCTAGTAAAGAAATGGCACAGATTGACGTGAGGATCTAAGATTTGAACAAAAGTATCGCTTCTAATGAGGGTTATCACGTGGAGCTGCAAGACGCCATTTAGGAGAAGGATACTATTATTACTGTCGCTCAAGCAACAATTGTCACAGCTCAGGCACGCTTGGCAGAAGCTCAAGCCCAGAAGGAAGAGCTTGAATCTGATTTGGCTGAGTTCATGAAGAAATGGGACTCTCATGTTGTGGAACTTCAAGCCAAGACGAAAAAGCTGGCTAAAATCTAAGCTAAAGCTACTCCCATTGATCTTGGGACTTTGAGGGAGAGGGCTCGAAATGGCGCTCAAGAAGTCCGGGATGCTCGCATTGATAATTGTATTGTGTGGATAAATGCTTATTATCCGTTGTAAATGACTTCTTGTCATTGCTTCTCAGTTCCTCTTTGATTAAAAAGAATTCTCTTTCCCTCACTTTAATGTGTGTACGATAGAGGTGTAATATAAACGTTTCATAGTTGCATTGTTGTTAGGGATATTTGGGGATCAAACTGACAGAGGTGTAATGTTAACGTGTCAAATGAAGTGACTAAAGAGGTGTAATGTTAACTGGTTGGTTCAAAGGAGTCCAAAGGACAACTACCGTTTGGAAGTGTAATGTTAACTTAACGGTAGGAAATCGATAGAAGTGTAATGTTAACTAATTTATTTTTTAATAAAAATAAATCGACAGAGGTGTAATGTTAACCGGTCGAATTTGACAAGATAACTTGACAGAGGTGTAATGTTAACCAGTTGACAAAATCAAACCGATAGAGGTGTAATATTAACGTATCAGGTTTGTAGAATTAGTACTGTTTAGAGGTATAATGTTAACATAACAGTACTAATGAATTTTGACAGAGGTGTAATGTTAACATGCTAAATCAAATGACCAACAGAGATGTAATGCTAACCAGTAATATCAAAGGAGTCCAGAGGACGACTACCGATTGGAAGTATAATGTTAACTTAACCGTAGGAAATCAATGGAAGTGTAATGTTAACTAACCGATTTTTGATAAAAACGAATCGAGAGAGGTGTAATGTTAACCGGTCGAATTCGACAAGATAAGTCGACAGAGGTGTAATGTTAACCAGTCGATAGAATCAAACCGATAGAGGTGTAATGTTAGCGTATCAGGTTTGTAGAATTAGTACTGTTCAGAGGTGTGATGTTAACATAACAGTACTAATAAATTTTGACAGAGGTGTAATGTTAACTTGTCAAATGAAATGACCAACAGAGGTGTAATGTTAACCAGTCAGATCAAAGGAGTCCAGAAGACGACTACCGTTTAGAAGTGTAATGTTAACTTAACGATAGGAAATCGATGGAAGTGTAATGTTAACTAATCGATTTTCGATAAAAACAAATCGACAGAGGTGTAATGTTAACGGTCGAATTCAACAAGATAAGTCGACAGAGGTGTAATGTTAACCAGTCCATAGAATCAAACCGATAGAGGTGTAATGTTAACATATCAGGTTCGTAGAATTAGTACTGTTCAGAGGTGTCATGTTACCATAACAGTACAAATTAATTTTGAAAGAGGTGTAATGTTAACGTGCCAAATGAAATGACCAACAGAGGTATAATGTTAACCAGTCAGATCAAAGGAGTCCAGAGGACAACTACCATTTGTAAGTGTAATGTTAACGGTAGGAAATCGATAGAAGTGTAATGCTAACTAATCGATTTTTGACAAAAATGAATTGACAGAGGTGTAATATTAACTAGTCAACAAAATCAAGCCGATAGAGGTGTAATGTTAACGTATTAGGTTTGTAGAATTAGTACTGTTCAGAGGTGTAATGTTAACATAATAGTACTACTAAATTTTGACAGAGGTGTAATGTTAACGTGCCAAATGAAATGACCAACAGAGGTGTAATGTTAATTAATCAGGTCATTTGAGATGAGAAATCATTTAGAGGTGTAGTGTTAACATGATGATTTGATTGAATTGGAACCGTTCAGAGGTATCTTGTTAACCTGATAGTGATAGTATGTCTGGAGCCAAACAGAGGTGCGGTGTTGGCTTGATGACTTTCTGAGGATTTTGATTAGGTTTTGGATTAGGAAGATCAATATTTCTGGATCAGAGGTGGAAACTTAAACATAACCAGGAATTTTGTGGGGATATAAGATGTACCAGGATCAAGGGTAGTATTTCTTAAGAAATTTTTTGTTGATCGGTACCATGAGCTTGTTACCATTTTGGTCAATTAGGCGATATGCTCCATTTGAGTAAACTATCTCTACCACAAATAGACCTTCCTATTTGGATTGGAATTTGCCTTTAGTCTTGTGCGTCATGACCATGGTTCGACTAATGGCTAAGACCAAGTCTCCTTCTTTAGAGAATCGTTCTCTGACTCTCCTGTTGAAGGCTTTCAAAATCCGTGACTGGTAGATCTCAATTCTTTGCTGGGCTTGAAGCCTCAGTTCATCTAGTGCTTCGAGTTCTTAGAGACACTTTTGATGATATTCTTCGGTTGCCATCTTCTCGGCAATGGCGATTCTTAATGACGGTACCTGAATTTTGAGAGGAATCACGGCTTCGCATCCGTAGACCAAGAAAATTGGCGTCGAGTCGGTGGGAGTGCAGACTATTGTTCGATAAGCCTATAAACACTCTCTGAGTTTCTCGTCCCAATCCCGTTTGCTAGAGACTACAAACTTCTTTAAAAGTTTGATAATGGTTTTATTGAAGGCTTCAGCCAGACCATTAGCAGCTAGGTTATATGACGTAGAAGCCACATCTTGGATTCTGAACTTATTACAGAATTTGAAGAACGGTCGTGAATGATTCGTCTAGGAATACCAAACTGATAAATCACGTGATGTCATAGGAATTTGATAACCTGGGATGTTTGGACTTCTTTGAGGGGATAGCTTCAGCCCATTTGGAGAAGTAATCTATGATAGCCAAGATAAATCAATGGCCTTTGATGGACGGTGGGCTGATTGGCCCAATGATATCCATACCCCAAGCTTCAAATGGCCATGAGGGCAGTTGGATGCATTTCTGCCAAAGGTTGGTGTAGGAAGTTGGCGTGGATTTGACACGCGTGACAACGTTTAGCATATGCCACCGCATCTCCTATCATTGTCGGCCAGTAGTAGCCTAAACGGTGAATTCAGTCCTGAAGTTTAGGACCTGGTTGATGAGCTCCACTAATATTTCTTGCGCTTTGCTCAGTGATAAGGATCGGAGTAAAACACCGTCGAAAGATCGCCGGTACAAAGTCTTCATGGCAGAATCGTAGAAAAAGCGATGAACTCTTCTTTGAATGGAGACCACCTACTTTGGGTCATCTGGTAATATCCTGTGCAAAACATAGTCAATGATTGGGAATCACCAATCATTGCTTTCGAATTGGGTAGTCATGACGTACACTTTGTTAGCTTCAAGAATATGCTTCGGTGAGCATAGTTGGTGGCTGGCCACTGTGATGCATCC
>JBAKGM010000139.1:33311770-33328884 GCA_037177215.1 Asparagus racemosus
TGATTAGGAGGTGAACCAGTGATCTGTTTGACCGTATCGTTAACTTGTAATTACTCGAGACCTTGGGGTGGGAAAGTCAGGGTTCTGTTCGCGGGGAAAGTCAGTCTGATGTTCATTGATTGTGAATCCATTAAAGCTCTATACATTTACAAATGAATTCAACAAAAAAGGCGTCTTTTTATAAGACTTACAACGAAAATCAAGAAAAGATTACAACTTTCTCCTGAACGAACACGGGATCATGTTTATCGAGCTCCCGCTTGCGTGGGATCTTTGCCGGTGCCGGGGTTTATCCGTGGGCCACTGTGTGATCAGATTCAGGTCAAGATCTACGGGATTGAGGGGACTATTTCACAAAGGAAATAGATCGCCTTAAGTGAACGAGATCGACCAAGCGAAAACATTACTCTTCTCGGGATCAAAAACTAAGTTTTGATCTGGAGGGAAGCATCGTAGATCTGATCTAGATCTCCTCAAACTCCTTTGTTAGATGTGTAGGACTGACTAAGTCTTCAGATCTGCATCGGGAAGAACTGCGAGGTTGTGGAAAATAAGAAATCCGGTGCAAAAGAGTCTAGTCCAAAAATTCTAGCCCCTGCAAATGAGACCCCCCTCTCTATTTATAAGCGAAGAGGGGCGGGGTTGGCTTGTGGCTGAGACACCAAGAGGTGTCTCAGCGATGGTGTATCGGTGGCCGAGACACCTACGGGGCTTCTTCCAGCATTTAGTTTTGAGTCTGATTCATTCGGTCGTGTCGATTCCCGATTCTGGTTGTTTGTTTCGTCGATTCCGAGGTTCAATTAGTTCAGTTCCGTCGACGTTTGAGTCCGGTTGGCACCATCTAGTCGATTCCCCTGGTGCTATCTCGTCAATTCCCCTGACGCCGTCTCATTGATTCCCCCAATGCCGAGGCTTCACCGTTGAGTTCGCGTCTTTTTGACTCGCTTTATGCATTTTGTCGACTCGCTTCATGTGTTCGCATCATCAACTGTCTGCCGTTGGATTGTCGAATGGCTCGCCACACGCCAACTCCCTATCACGAGTCGGATTTAGGGTCTTATAGGCAATTTTCAATGCCTACAGTGGTGACTTCTACAGTACCTCCCACTGTGTCAGACATCTTGATTATGCTAGCATCCTTTTTGATGTCAGGTAATGAGTGGATACAAGCTTCACCGACTCTTTCTCCAGCTACCACAGATGCGATGGTGGTCTCCACGGGAGCAAGTTCCTCAAGTGCCGTGGAAATTCCTTAATCTCCCGATCTTGAAGATTTAATCAAGGTGGAGATTCAGATATTGACGAAGAACATGGCGAGACTACTCAATCAAAGTATTGCTATTGCCTTGAATCTGCGAAGGGGCTTGTCTATTCGCACTCTTAAATTATTGAGAGATCAGCTTGATCTTCTATTGTCGGTTGTTGGTTCGACTCGTACTGAGCCCATTAAGATGGCAATTGACAAGGCTGAGCTCTATCTTCAAGAGTTGCAGAGGCTTCGTACAATTGATCTTGATGGTATCACTGAGCTTGAATTCTGTCGCTTGTCAGCCATTTACCACAAAGACCGTGAGTTTGCTCATATAGAAATGGAACATATCAGCGTGAAAGTTCAGAATCTGAATGATAGCATTGTTTCCACTGAAGGCTATCATGTAGAGCTTCAAGGTGCTATCCAAGAAAAGGATGCAACAATCGAAGAGGCTAAGGTAGCCATTGCTATAGTTCAAGCACGTCTGGATGCAGCTCAACGCCAAAAGGAAGAGCTTGAATTTGACTTAATTGAGTTCACCAAGAAGTGGGATTCTCAGGTTGCAGAGTTTCAGGCTAAGACGAAGAAGCTTTTCATCATCAGGGCTCAGGCTACTCCCATTGATCCTAGGACTTTGAGGGAGAGGGCCTGGAAGGGTGCTCACGAGGCCAGAGATTCCGAAATGAATGAGTGTATTGCATAGATACACACTTCTTATATGTTATCCTTGTAAGAACCCCTTGTACGCATTTAGCTCGTTAATAAATAAAAGAACTTTTGTTTCCCTGGGATGTATGCACAATAGAGGTGTAATGTTAACGTATCGTAATGACATCTTTGCTGGGGAGAATGGTGTTGGAATCAAACTGGTAGAGGTGTATTATTAACATAACAGTTTGATCAAGTTAACACTGTTCAGAGGTGTAATGTTAACATGACAGTAATTGGGATATTTAACAAAGGTGTAATGTTAACCAGTCGGGTCAAGAGAGTCTAAAGGACGACTATCGTTTGGAAGTATATTATTAACTTAACGGTAGGAAATCAATGGAAGTGTAATGTTAACTAATTGATTTTTGAAATGACCGAATTGACAGAAGTGTAATGTTAACCAGTCAAATTTGTTAAGGTAGGTCGACAAAGGTATAATGTTAATCGATCGACTAAATGGTCTGATAGAGCTGTAATGTTAACTAATCAGGTCATTTAAAATGAGAAATCATTTAGAGGTGTAATGTTAACATGACAATTTTATCAAGTTGGTACTGTTCAGAGGTGAAATATTAATAAGACAGTGATAAGGATATTTTTGTTAGTACTATTCAGAGGTGTAATGTTAACATGACAGTAATGATGATATTTGGAGTCAAGCAGAGGCGTGGTGTTAACTTGATGACTTGTTGAAGATTTTTAGATCGTGAAGATCAACGTCTCTAGTTAGAGGTGGAAAGTTAAATGTGACCGAGATCTCTATGGGGAGATGAAATTGGCTGATATCATGGGTAATATTTCTTGAGAAACTTCCTGTTGATTGGTGCCATGAGTTTATTGTCGTTTTGGTCAATCAGGCGATATGCTCCATTTGAGTAGACTATCTCTACTATAAACGGACCTTTCCATTTAGGTTAGAATTTTCATCTAGCTTTATGTGTCATGACCATGGGCTGACGAACGGCTAAAACCAAGTCGCCTTCTTTAAAGGATCATTCTTTGACTCTCCTGTTAATAGCTCTCGAGATCCCTGACTAGTAGATCTCGATTCTTTGCTGAGCTTGAAGTCTCAGCTCATCTAGCATTGAAGAGGTTTTGTTCATACAGTTGTCATTGAAGAGGTTTGTTCATAGAAATGGATTTCTCGAACTTCGCTTGGTCAAATTCAATGACCATCATTTCAGCAAAAGACCCGAGGGTCTTAGTGTTGGTGTGCGACACAATCTTCTCATCGGAGGAGAAGAAAGTCCCCAGCAGAGTTAGCATCCTATTTTGAGTCTTTAACATTGCAATTGATGTAGATTATAATAGAAGAGATAACAAGTGAAATAAAGGAAAATTTTATATTTTGTGGAATTCTTTTCTGTGTGCCGGTGGAGCATCGATCTTGTACTCTGTTGACTCACCAATAAGACAATGTGTCTCTTTTGCTGTTGAAGAGGATTAAATCGCTTAGAAGCTAACCTAATCTTCTCTTAGCAATATCTCTCAATAAGATCGCAAGTGCGATGCATGTGAGAGTTTTCTTTTTAGCTAACCAATTAACTCTTTGCTTATCTTCGTAGATGCGTAGTAGATATGGATAGATCAATTGATAGCTGCCTCAAAATGTGTGATATCCTCTCTTTTTATAGGCTAAAAGAGAGCTAATGGCCCCTTAATTATGGATTAAAAGGCTATTAAAGTAAGAGAGAGTGGGGAGTGGTCATCCCCCTACAAATAGCTTTGAAACGGCTATTGGGTGAACTTCATGGACTTGATGAAGTTCGCTATAGACGTGGGCGAAGGTCGCCACAAACGTAGGTGAAGGTCACTAGAGTCGTGGATGAGAGTCACTATGGACGTGGACGAGCCTTCTTCGGAAGTGGATGACTTGGTCCACTTTTGTTGACATGGGCGGAGTTCATTGGTTGGCGAGCTTCACCTACGAATTTGAATTTGACACAGAATTCAACTCTAGGCTTAGTCGACTAATGACGCCTTTCGACTCAACATGGGAGTTGACTCACGTTCAATTCAGTCAAGTCACATAGACGTGGGCTATCTGGCGACCTTCGCTTATGAGTTTGTATTTAACACAGAATTCAACTCTAGGCGTGGCCAATTATTAGCACCTTTCGACTTGATATGGGTCATGCCGACTCGTGTTTGATTTGGTCGAGTCGAGTCGACATGGGTTGTCTTGCAAGGTTTGCTTCATACGTCAAGTGTCCTTTGCTGTGGTTTGTCGTGGGCTTGACTTTGAGCCCATTCGAAGTGTTTAGCCCATAAGCGTTTACTTCTTGGATCCAAGTTGATCATCAGTCTAAGTGAAAATATAGTTTGACCAATTACAGTGGATATTATAAGAAGAAAGGGTACATCAAGGCCTATTGTTACAGATTGAAGAACAAGAAGAAATAAGAAGAGTATGAAGAAAAACCAAAGGAGGACTCTGCTGAAGTTGGTATTGCTGAAGATGTGATTTTATTGGTTACCGATGATAAAACCAGAAGAACCGAAGGTTGGATTTTGGATTCAGGTTGTTCCTATCATATGTGTTCTAATTAGGACTGGTTCACCACTTATGAAGCTATTGATGGTGGCGTTATTCTCATGGGGAATAACGCCTCATGCAAGACTATTGGGATAGGGACAATTCGAACTAAGATGCATGATGGAGTCATCAGGACTTTGACTGAGGTTCATATTCTAAATTTAAGGAAGAATCTCATCTCTTTAGGCACTGTTGATAATCTTTGGTGCAATTTTTCAAGTGAAGGCAGGGTTCTTAGGGTTACAAAAGGCTCTTTTATGATTATGAAAGGAAAGAAGATCGACAACTTATATATTTTGTAGGATTCTACCGTTACCGGTTTGACTACAGTTGTATCATCGTTATCAAGAGTAGATACTGCCTGATTATAGCATATGAGACTTGGTCATATGAGTGCGCACGGATTGAACAAGTTGAGCAAAAGGGTCATTTATTGGACAGAGTACATGAAAATTAGGGTTCTCTGAGCATTGCATCTTCGGGAAGCAGAAAATAGTCATCTTCAGTACGGTAGTGCATCAGACTAAATGTACTTTAGATTACATCTATTTAGATCTTTGGGGACCTTCTCAAGTTGCTTCAAAGGGTGGTAGTTCGAGATATTTGTTGACCTTCATTGATGATTACTCTAGAACGGTGTGGGTCTACTTTTTGAGACATAAAGATGAGGTATTTGTGACTTTCAAGCAATGAAAGTCTTTGATTTAGATGCAGGCTAGGAGGCTGATTAAGAGGCTTAGAATTGATAAAGGTCTTGAGGTTTGTGGATGAGAATTTAATGAGTTCAGCAAAAAAAAGGGAATCATTAGACATCGCACAATCCCTTGTACATCACAACAGAATGGAGTGGTAGAATGTATGAATAGAACCCTTTTGGAGAAAGCTCATTGCATATTGTTCAATACAGGTTTAGGCAAGGAATACTGGGCGGAAGCAGTGAACATGGCTTGTTATTTAGTGAATCGGTCACCATCTGCTACTATTGGTTGTAAAGCTTCAGAGGAAGTTTGGTCTGGTAAGCTTACAAATTATTCTAATCTTAGAATATTTGATTTCCCTGCGTATGTGCATGCCAGTTAAGGGAAACTTGAGCCTCGAGTGAAGAAGTGCATATTCCTAGGTTATGCATCAGGTGTTAAGGATTTTAGGTTGTGGTGTCCTGAACCGAAGTCTCTGAAGATTATTATCAGTCATGATGTCACTTTTGATGAGTGTGCTATGTTCTACCAAAAATAATCACCAATTTCAGTTGATGATAAGGAGCGCACTACAGGAAAAAAGGTAGAGTTAGAAATTCGTGATTCAGCTCTTCAGTACGATAAAACTATGGGAGTTTAGTAGCCAGATCTCGTTCAAGTAGATGAAGCACCTCAGTAGCTATAGGAAGAGCAGAAATACACTATTGCTAGAGATCAGTCTAGACGAGATATTAGACCACTACCAAGATATGAAGATACAATAGCTTATGCATTATCAGTTGACAATTTTGTGCCCTTCAGCTATTCAGGAGCTATTTCAAGTGATGACTTCGCTAAGAGTTACGGTCATCGTGTGGACAATTCAATCGATTTATTGAGGGGGCCTCTTTCAGTTGGCAAGTTCAAGTTAGGCTTAGACTTGATCGATATGTGCCGCACTTGATGCCGTATGGGGCTATTAGAGAAGATGGAGTAAATTAGCTTTTTAGAGTGAGGAATTTCTACGTATTTGAGTCAAGGTAGAAATTTGTTGATGTTTGCCTCAAACACTTAGGCTTGGACCCATTCACTTCTGGTTTGGTCTTGGCCAATTACAGTTAGGATCCTTTTTTAATTGAGTATATGTCAACATGGAGTCTAATTGAGTGCTCTTGAGATAGACTTTGGACTCTAGTTGCTATGATAAAAGGATAAGGAGTTCAATTTACATGGAACATCCAATCAAAGTGGACTTTCTATATTTACTAGGATAACTGTTTCATGGACCTCAAGTTATTAGTTCTTGGACTTCAGGCAATTGCTCTTTGGGACTGTATATATATGCACACAGGGAGCCATCCGGTGATTAAGCCATCAATCTGCCTTTTTCAAGTATTAATTTAGCTCTCTTTTGTCCCTTTGTTTTAGAGAGAGTTGTATTAGGCTTTTAGGGTGTTATTAGGAATTGAGTGATTGAGAGATGTCCACATTGTATTCCTTACAATTTAATAAAGTTATTCTCCTCCTTCGCCCATGGACGTAGGCTACAAACCGAACCGCATATATCCGTGTGTATTTGTGTTCTCGATATTTTACATGCTTTCGTGTGATTGATATTAGTCTATTCCTTGTAATTTGTCATAACAAACTTAATAATAAGAACTTGGATCCTCATTGAAGAGACTTACACGAATCTCAAATTAAGAGTGTCCCGGAAGTTGTTTGCATTTGGATTATCTTTATACTTCTCGATAAGATCACTTCTGTTTGTAGGTCATTTGATGAACCACTTGAATGATATTTTTGCTTCTAGATCATGTACTGACTGGCCTCAAATTTTTGAGTCTGAGTTGAACCTGTTCCTACTCAAATATTACTGCCTCAATACTCACCAAAATCGCCTAATCTGTAGAGAAAATAGAACTTATAACAAATAATTATGGCTACGTTAAGATTATTGACATTTACATGTAGTAGTATTCTTTCATGAAGAACATTCCATCTCGTCATGCCTTTTATACGGATAATTCAATTACATCCCAAACAAAGAGAAGAAGGCATAAGATCCCAACCACACTGTTCAAAGATATAATTTTTAAAATTATATAAAATTTTTGAAAATACAATATAATATTTCTTAGAAAACTAGATTGGACAGTTACATCATAGTGCCATATCTACTTGAAATCTCTCACTTGAAACTATTTGTTTATAGATCTAGTATGCCTTTGAACATGTAGCATGATAAATATAAATAAATAATTTTATTTAATATTTAACTACCTATTTTATCTCTTAAATTTTGTTAGGGTTTTTCATTTCTCCTGAAATTGGCACATGTCGCAGGTGCTCCCACTGAAACAGCTACACATCAAAATCTCTAACATTTTATTAGGATTTTATAAATAAAATTTTCTCCTATATAAAAATAATTTTCTAAACTTCTAAAGTCTAAAAATTCATTTTCCTTAATACCCTCTTTATTATGAATTCTAGTGAATCCAGCATCAAAAATTTCCTAAATCTCTAAAGACAAAACATAAAAATATTTTCTAAAAATATTTTTAGAAATTTTTGGATATGTTTACTATTTTTAAATATTTTTTTGAATTAAAAACCAATTTATCTAGAATTTTTCTTCATTAAAAAAAAAGAAAACAAACCAAAAAAATGAACCCTTATTTATGGTTATGCCCGTAGGGTTTCAAAAAATTTACTTCATTTAAAAAAAGAATAAAAAAGTAAACTATTTTTTATGGTTCTACCCCAATGGCTTCAAACCCCTAAGGGTTGGATCTGTTGGTGGTGGCACTTTGGATCTGTTGGTGGTGGCACTACCCAACAACGTTGCTCTGCCTCCTACCAATCCCAGACCATGGGTCCTCTAACTATAGCGCCCGGCGCCGTCTCCGTTGAGGGCCAGATCTGGCGTCCAGCGGCTTCAATTTTTTTGAATATTTTCAAAAAAATTCTAGACCATCGCGGGCCACCATGGCTAGCGGCGGTGGGACGCTGGACTTCGGCACCAAGCACGAGGCCTCCTCCCTCGGCAGCCACCGCTGTCAGTGCCTCTAGCGCAGGCAGCGGGAGGGCCGGTTTAGGGGTTTTCTTAGACCCCGCCGGCGCCCAAGCACTATCGATGACTGGTGGCGGGCCTACAGTGCCTAGCACCGGAGACCATGTTTCCCACCACTATTAGCGTCCTGGCACCGACTACGGCGAGATATAGGATTTTAAAATTTTTTTATTTTTAAAATTTTGAGAGAAGATTTAATTTTTGAAAAATATTTTTGAATTTCAAAAAAATAATAAGTCCCTAATTTATAAAAAATTGCCCACTAATTGAATTTTTATTGTAGATCTGGCATCTCGAATGTCAAAAATATGATTTTAAGACCAAAATATTTTATTTATTTTATTATAATTGAATTTTTATGAATAAAAATCCTAACTTTACCTATTCTAGAGGCCAAAATCACCATCAAGAAACTAGATTTAATATAAACTAACATAATATGCAATAAAATTAAATCTAACCCTAAAAAGATTAAAGATACGAGTAACCCTAATCTGGCTCTGATACCACTGTAAGCTATTCATGATCATATATGAATATGTAAATCTCTTGTTTAGAGATTATGTAGCTCGGATCTATGGAAGGATTGCCACACACATGTTCTTGATCTTTGAACAATAGCCGAAAAGCGACCACACCGTTGATACAGCGAGACGCCCCCATATATCACCTGCGACTAATGCAAACATCACAGAATGAGAGAGGAAGAAGTTGACATTAGTATATTTTTCTTTGTATGTTTAATCTCTATATAAGTGCATACATATAGAGTAGAGAATAAAACCCCAACTCTTTAGGATTAGGAACCAATTCATTAAACGACTAGTTTGGGCCCACTTGAAATCCACCCATTCAATTGGGCGGACCCTACTAATTACTAACAGTTATGAAAAATAACAATTGTTAAAGGATTAACTTCGAAATTATCTTGAAAGGTAATTATGTTATGTTGTTAATTTTAGGCCTATATCTAGTACCTACCTCACATACTCTCGCTAAACTTCTCGTCGTTAGGATATGTATGTGTAAGCACAGTGTCATCATGTGCAATATTTAAAATCTAAGATTGAGCAAAATTGATTCACAACCTTCATCTACAGTCTGTTTAACTCTCGGTTGAGCCCATCTCCGCCCAAACACATCAATAGTCCTACAGAATAACTACGATTTTGTCATAACTTAATAAAAATAGATGTAGACATGAGAGTAAATGAGTCATACTAAAGACAAAACAATGAATCTGAGTTTTATGGTACTAGTATGCCACATGTGCATTGCACATGGCGTATTTAGTCTGAGAAGTATTTAGTAAATAATATATTCTACATTATTAATTCTTAAATATGTACTTACGATATAATATTTACTTATAGTATATTAATGCTCAATATATCATGCACGAAAGATACAAAGGTCACTATTATGGTATTAATTACACCAAGTGTAAATCCTCCTCTCGGAGTTGATACATGTCCCAAATCAACACTAATCATCAGATCAGCTCAACCCCCAGCCAAGCAACTTGAGCACCACGAAGCGCTCATCCCTTTTCAAGAGAAGGCCTAGTCGAGACCAGCTCTCACTCGACCTCATCATTTGAGTCGACTCCCCTCATTAGCTCAAGGCTGAGTCGACAACTTGCGAGGCTGACAATAAAGGCGGTACTTCTCGGTACTCCCCTCATTAGCTTAAGGCTGAGTTGACAACTTGCAAGGCCGACAATAAAGGTGGTACTTCTCATCCCTCTCGCAGAGCCGACTCGAGAGGCGGTTCATCCTCGAAGTCCACACCGATAGCTATCCATTATCATCATCACAAGTGCCACGAGTCCTCATATCTCATCACTTGTCATACCTCCTCAATCACCATCACATCCAATCACGGATGACTCATTGGGTGCACAGTCGACACATGTCAACTCTACTGATCTAGCTGTCAGCATGGACTCGGCCACAGTTACCCTTCTGCCTACTGATAAAGGACTTTTGGACTTTTGGACTTTTTGGCTCTTTGGCTTCTGTTGAGTTCCTCTAGAGGACCACCTCATGAACCCCCTAAGGACCGCAGGTATGCAATCTCTACACACTGAAACTCAAAACTCAAGCAGTTCATTGGTATCTTCTCCACTCAAGCTCAAACACTGACTTGATCGTCGGATGAATTACCAGAGAACCCAACTCCGATCCTCTAACTTGCTTTTTCACAGCTTTCTTATCCTAGTAGGGGGATGGCCGTCTGAGAAAAGTGAGGGGACCCACATCTTCAGCATCACCCGGAAGCCCTATCGCTAAACTCGGGATTACCCGCTAATCTCGCTATTAAGAACTTTGACATCAACACTGGCGCCCACCGTGGGGGCTCTTTATCTCTTTTTTGCAAGAGAGCAAACGATCACTTATGCTCAAACTATGAGATAAGAAACTGCCATTGCGCGAGGCTAAAGAGCCAGCTTTTGCCACTTGATCTTCATCAACTCGGCCATCTCTAGCTTCCCAAGGTAATCAAACTAATGATTACCCTCATATATAGGATATTTCTGCATTATATGCCTTCCTATCTTTTTTGCAAGAGAGCGAACGATCACTTATGCTCAAACTATGAGATAAGAAGCTGCCATTGCGCGAGGCTAAAGAACTAACTTTTGCCATTCGGTCTTCATCGACTCGGTCATCTCTAGCTTCCTAAGGTAATCAAACTAAAGGTTACCCTCATATATGGGATATTTCTGCATTGTATACCTATATGCAGCTTTTGCTGTTGTATACCTATATGCAGCTTTTGCTGTTCGATCTTCATTGACTGGGCCATCTCTGGCTTCCCAAGGTAATCAAACTAATGATTACCCTCATATATGGGATAATTCTGTATTATATGCCTATATGCAGCTTTTTTCGTTCAATCTCCATCGACTTGGCCACCTCTGACTTCCCAAGGTAATCAAATTCATGATTACTCTCATATATGAGATGTTGTGTGCTGTATACTTCTATGCAGTTGTCGACGCTCAATTCTCATTGACTCAGTCGACTCTGAAGCAAAAACCTTGGTACCTATTCAGGGTAAAACCAAGGCACATCATCGATAAAAAGACCTTGGCATCTTCCTAAGTCTAAAGAACATACCCCAAGACCATAGTGTTATCATGAGTAAACCCAAGGCATGAGGTCGAGTCGTCCCACTCGCCACAGCCGAGTCGTCTTGACCCAAGAACAAACTTGTACTTGAGTAGATTGCAAACTCTTAACGCACAAGAATGCAATCTCAAAGGTACATAGTTCAAATTAAACAAAAAATCCTCTTTTCATTCATATATTATGAAGTAATTACTAATACAAGGAAGTGCTACAAAAAAAAAGAGAGGCAGCAAACAACAAACAAAAAAAGAGAAGATACAATAGAGCCCCTAAGGGGTTGAACTTGGGAGATAATCAGGACTGAGAGGGGCAGACGGTTTGACCCCAGAGCTAGGAGCAAGAGTCGAACTCGGAGAAGCAGCTACAGCATATGGCAAAGGAGTCGACGGAACCTCAGTCTCAGCCCCTTTGCCTTTCTTTTGTCCCGACTCACTCACCTAGCTGTCGCGGGCCGAGCCCTCGCCTGCCTCCTCAGCCGACTCTTCGCCATCCTCATCGCCTCTCCCACCATCGAATGCAAGTGCCCCTCCCTTCTTCTCTATCTTCTGGAGTGCACCAAGATAGTTGGCCACTCGAGAGGGATAGTGGAAACGGTCGAGATCATTCTTGACCTTGGCTGGAAGCTGCGCTTCGAGATAGTTAAATCTGCCTTGCAAGCTAGCACCACCTCTGGCTTGTCGAGAGCGCTTTAGCGATAACCTTCAATGACCTCAAACTGATGGGCCTCTAACTCTAGAAAAGCAAGGCAGACTTGCAGAGCCTGGATCTCGGTGAGGGACGACTCGCACTGTCACTTAGCCTCCAGTGCAGCGCAAGTGCCCTCCTCCCTAAGCCTCAGATAAGCCATCTGCTCCTCCTTCAGCTCGACCTGCAAGCTCTGTGTAGCCAGACGATCTGATCGAGCCTGCTCTTGAGCATCAGTCCTCTCCTGCTTCTCAGCCACGACCTCATCAGATAGGTACTTGATCCTATCATTTCGCTTGAGGAGCTCATGCTCAAGATGGCTGAGGTCTTCCTTGAGCTTGCTGATCTCGGCCGCCTTCTTGCTGCTAGAGGCCTTCAGGCCCTCAACCATCTTCCCCGGCATCTCTACTGCCCAACACTATTTTTCTTTGCCCCTCTTCTAGATGCCTAGCTCCTCCTCCTTAGCCGACAATGCCATGAGAGCCTTCTCTAAATCAGCCTTCTGGGCCTCCAACTCCCCCTAGAGCTTGAGTAAAGAAGTTCAGACTCACTCATGGCGACCGAATATCTCCTGCTCCACTAGAGCTCCACGGATCAAGTAGCTCCTAAGGCACTGGTGAAGGCTGTTATCCAGCATCTCCTCCAGAATCTCATCATCACGATTGAGGTAGAATTGCTCAACCGCCATATTCTAGGCGAGTCTTGACTCCAGAACTGACCCCCTCTTGTCGAGACGCCGCTTAGGTTCATATCTATACTCCTGGGGCGGCTCTCTATCGTAGCGAGTATCGGCCCGGGAGGACCCCATTAGGAGCATCCTCAAATGATCCCATTTCTCTGCCTCAACCTCATCGATGCTATAAGGGAATGGCCACCCAAATCCTTGGGTAGGAAGCACCCCCTCAGCGGCTAGCTCCTTCCCCTGTCGATGGGTTGACTCAGCAGATACCTCCAAGGCCGCCTCGCCCCCTGCTTGGTCCTCGACCTCCTCAGCCTCGGCCATATGGATATCAGCCCCCTCTTCTCTATTAGGGGACCCTTCGTCAATGATGATGACCTCAGCTTCTAGAACTAGAATAGCAACAATAGTAGCAGTAGTGGTAGCTTCCTCCATTGCGCAAGGAGGCGGGATCTCCATCGGTGGCTGACCCAAGGCATCCCCCCAAGCAGCAGAGGACGCTCCCACCTCTATCGTAGCTTTAGGCATCTTCTTGGGGCCTCAGCTGCCCACCTTCTGCAACCTCTTCTTCTTCTCGGCCTTGGCAGTGGCAGCCCTTGACCCCGCCAACTGAGCGGCTATCTTGGCCGCTTGGCTTGAACTCATCCGCCTCCTCAAGGGCTAGATCTGGGCGGATGTATTTTTGTGGCCTCGTCGAGGCCCCTCCCCGAGCTTGAGCTAGCAGAGCCGTCAGCATCGCACCAGCCTCGTCCGAGCCTAGTGTCAGTGCTGCATCCCAAGTTTCATCCTCTGCGGACGGAGGCACAGAAGAGATGTCGACAACTCACAAGACCCAGTTGTCGAAGAGGTCCTCGATCTGCTAAGAGCTGGTGTACTCCTTGATCAACTCCAGTGCATGCCTCTCAGTGCTCAACAGTAGCCTTAGCTTCAAAGCTCCTTTCTTGATCTCTAGCTAGTTGAAGCAGGCTAGATTAGAGTCATCCCTGGTCACTCATACGAATTTCTCTTTCCAGTCCTTGTTGGACTCAGGAGCATTGATGACAATCTTGTTCCCTCCCAAGACTTGGAGGTAGAAATGCCCCTCCTGCTGGCTCACCTTCACATAGACAAGGTGGCCAAGTATTCCTAGAGTCGGCTCGACTCCCAACCAATGGCAGATGACAATAAAACCCACCAAAGTAGCAATGAAATTGGCTTCATCTATGATGGCGAGAGACCCCCAATGCCTCGAAGACGCATCGGAGGAACAAGTGCAGCAGGAGGCACAACCCATACTCCATGTGCTTCAAGTACACCAGAGTCCAACTGGTGTCGTGATTAGAGACCGCATGTGACTTCGCCGGCGCCATCAAAGCAAATGCCCTAGGGATGTTGACCTTCTCATACAGCATCTCTAACTGTGATGGTGTCACCTTGGAGGGGAATTTCTGTAGTTGCCCAAGTCGGACTTCATTCTTGACTACTGAAGATGCCATCGAAATACTTCTAGATATCGCCGGAGAAGGAGGCATGTATTGGAGTTCCTCTTGTAGATGAGAGCTCGAAGATTTTGTGTAAACAGTAAAAATCTTTTGCAATCATAGCAGTCATACTTATAGGCAGAAGGAATAACAGGTGGCAAGATCATAATGGCCCACTCAATTTTGACCCAACGATCGAGATCAATCCCAAAATGCGAGGCGACCACTCTGGAACTGAAGCATCCCTCTCTATGATTGACCCACAATATTTGCATAGGACTCGAGGTGACAGCCACTCAGAATTATCCTCTGATGTCAGCAACATCACATCAGAAAAGACCCTTTAGCACCCCTCATAAATGCACCTCAAGACTCGGCTAGCAACATTCCTATTTCACTCAGACTCGGCTCCCTCGAGTCCAAGAAAAAGGGGTCAGTGTTATGGCCATAGTTACACGAAGTGTAAATCCTCCTCTTGGAGTCGACATGTGTCCTAGATCAACACTAATCATCAGATCGGCTCAACCCCCAGCCAAGGCGACTCAAGCACAACGAAGCGCTCATCCCTTTTTAGGAGAAGGCCGAGTTGAGATCAGCTCTCACTCATCATTTGGGTTGACTCCCCTCATTAGCTCAAGGCCGAGTCAACAACTTGCGAGGCAGACGATAAAGGTGGTACTTGTAATCCCTCTCGTAGAGCCAGCTTGAGAGGCGGTTTGTCCGCGAGATCCACACCAATAGTTATCCATTGTCATCATCACAAGTGCCACGAGTCCTCATCTCTCATCACATGCCATACCTCCTCAATCACCATCACATCTAGTCACAGATGACTCATCGAGCGTGTAGTTGATACCTGTCAACTCTACCAATCTAGTTGTCAGCCTGGATTCAGCCATAGTTACGCTGCTACCCTTCTCAGTCGGGTATATATATGGGCTCATCGCCTATTGATAAAGGACTTCTGGACTTTAGGACTTTTGGGCTGTTTGGCTTTTGTTGGGTTCCTCTAGAGGACCACCTCTTGAGCCCCCTAAGGGCCGCAAGTATGCAATCTCTGCACACTAAGACTGAGAACTCAAGCAGTTCATTGGTATCTTCTCCATTCAAACTCAAACACTGACCTGATCATCGGAAGAATCACCAAAGAACTCAACTCCGGTACTCTAATGTGCTTCTTTTGTAGCTTTCTTATCCTAATAGGGGAATAGCCATCTGAGAGAGGTGAGGGGACCCGCATCTTCCGAATCGCCCCAAGCCCTGTCGCTAAACTCGGGATTACTCGCTAATCTCGCTATTGAGAACTTTGACATCAACAGCCACTAAATAAAAAATTAATATTAAATGTCTAGTATCTTGTTGGAGTAGCAAAAATTGTTATCAGATACAAAATTACAAAAGCTATAATAGCAATATGGAATCCCAACCGATATCAAGATATTGTTTGAATAGCTTAGTTCATGGGAATTGTATAGGTCAATTTTTTAATCCAATTTAAAGAATCTCAATCAAGAGACAAGTTAATCTAGATTTCATATAAGAAATCAAAAATTTATGCAAGTCAATCAAATATACCATATATAGATTTATGCATTCTAATTTACTCAATGAGTAGAAGATAGATAGCCAATATGTTTTTTTATTAGTTAATCTTTATAGCCTAAAGTTGATAGGAACAAAGAATTTATTAGTGGCTAATCAAAAAGAAGAAAAACAAAGCTTGATGATTCAACATAATTATTAATGAAAGAACATCAAAGATGCTTAATAAAGGTAAGAAAATCAACAGGATAAGAAACATTGAAAGTGTTGGATAAGTTGATAGCACATTTGAACTTAAAGTGCATATGAATCGAGTAATTAGTTAAGAATTAAACCATAAATACATCTAATGAATAAGAAAGCACAACTTATGACCTATATTCTAAAGAAAAAGCATAATTTATGATAAATAGCACAAAAAAAATCTTAACAACATTGTACAAGGAGGAAAAATCTTTAAATAGCTTTGCATAAACTCTAAAAATAAGATCGTACATTCTTTCTAAGTATTAAAAGATTAATAAGAATATTACCTAATCCATAGTAAAAAAAAGGCACACATTAAAAATAATCTTTGGTTCCCAAATCAGATTTATACATACTCTTACATATCAAGACTTCCAAAGAGTAATCATCCTATAATCTATTATCTTTCTCTTTTTAAATGATTCAAGAAAGAAAACACAAATCAATAGCTATGAATTGAACATGAGACATGGTCTTCAACTCCATAAAAAAATAAATCTTTAAGTTTATAAACTATTTGATAAATATTATTTAATATATGAATGTGCACATACATTTACAAGCCATACACGCTATAAACCATTTGACAAACTTTCCATCTAACATATTAATAAACTATTGTGTTAGTATAGGAATTTGACTTAGTAGGTGATGTGGTGAGTTGAAGAGAATAGATGGCCGTAATTTATAGTGTGGAGATGAAAAAGATGTTATGTAAAGGAAAAGTGAAAAAGTGGTTAGTTAATTAGATCCATAATATATACATTTAATTAAATAAGTTTTGAAATCTTTAAGAGCCTAAGAAGCTAATTAAATCTTATCATTATAATGATCTGCAATTAATTTAATTTAAGACTCATTGAACGAGACTTTGAGATAAATCAAATAAAGCAAATAATTAATATTGAAATTATCAAATTTGAGATGGTTAAAAATGACAATCAAAAGTTTTAGCACCTCAATCATCTTTTATACTTAGTATAGATATAGATTAATTGTAAAATTCTAGTTGCTTTTTGGGAAAATTGTGTCAAGGCCCCAATAATAAGTCCATGTGACCTGGCCCTTCCACCTTTTCCCATTGTGGATCAGACCTAAAAAATATCACTTCATATGA
>JBAKGM010000139.1:33347416-33359420 GCA_037177215.1 Asparagus racemosus
AAAATCCCGTGAAGTTTTATAAAGTTTAAAAACTTCACGGGATTTTAAATCCCGTGAAGTTTTCGAACTTTATTTGCTATTTTCGACCCAGTTTCAGCCACGTAGCTGAAACTGGGTCGAAAATGGCAAATAAATCTTAAATATGTCGATTTTTAAAAATAAAATAGTTAGAAGGTTTATTTTGAAAATTTGTCCCAATCAAAACATACAGCCCAAGTCTTCGCTAGGGCTCTCTCTGGCGTCGCTTCTGCCCCCCCCGCAACCCGCCCCCCCGAAAATTCATGCGTGCTCTCTGTCCTCTTCTTCGTCTTCGGTTGCGACTTGCGAGCGGCAGCGAGGTAAGCAGCTTTCTGTTTCTTGCTTTCTTACCTTTTCTCTTTTTCTCCCCTGCTTTTGTCCCTAAATAGTATTTACCTTTTATTTATTTACCTTCGAAATTTGAGCTTTGAACTGTGCTAATGATTGATGAATCAGACTGTACTGTTGTCTCGAGCGTTGGTAATGATGAATTAGTGAGTAACGGTTTATTTGCAGCATATGATTGTCGAAAACTTTTTGTCTTGTTCAGGCTTATTGATCCTTGACCTGTAAAGAAGGAAAGGAAGACAATAGTTATGTAATGTAATATACACCGTGAAGTCTGCATACGTATGATTAATTGGAAATTACGCGTGTGGAATGCGCCTCGCTTAACTCGGGTGTGCGCATTGCTTTGCGCCTTGCACATGAGCGCGTAAACTGACTTTGCGCCCCACATTGCGCCCTCGAGCCTTGATGACACTGCCTCCTTTTTATCGAGGAGCAAATGCCCCTCCTCCCCCTCCATATAGTGCCACCACCACCCAGTTATTATCCATTAGACACATGTTTACGGGTTTTGCATTAAACTTGCCCTGATGTTTATATGAACACATCCTTCATTTGCACTACAATAGTATATCGATTTTTCTTCGTGTTTGCAATTGTTTAATTGCAAATCATGTAAATCTAGTAGCTAATTCATAAAGCATTATCCTTGTACGAACTTAAAATTTCTTTGATTTTTTTTGGCAGCCTCCATACCAGACAATGCAAACAGTTTCATTTAATTTTCAACCATGCTCACTATTTGCGCAAAATAGACTACATGCGAAGCCAATACAGCTTAGGTTAACGAATGCCATGGTGAACCAGACAGATTCTTATATGTCGCAGGTCCCTATGAACATTCGCTCACCCTTGCAAATTCGGACTCTTTGTTCTAGACATACCTTTAAATCTGGAAATGGTTCTAGATTGAATCCAGTGGCATATGGACTTATGAATATGAGGTCATTTTCATCAAAGAGGAAAAACTTCAAATTTAGAGTAATATCGAAAAAAGTTTGTGATGGTGAAGTTATTGGAGGTAAGCAGACTGGATATGGTGACTCTACAGTGAGGGTGCATCGTTGGTCAGGGGAGAGGGATAAATCAACTATATGCAATGCTATTAATGGGCAAGTAAATGCTGCAGTTTCACACCCTAACCATTCTAGGGGAAAAGGCACGACCAAAACTAGTACATCTGTTAGTGCTCCATGTAAAGATGCAGATAGCAAAAGGAAAGAACATGAAGATAGCTCAGGCAATAAAGAAGCAACAAGCAATATTGATGTCCAGGATGCTAAAACTCCAGTAAGAAGGGACCGGAAGTCTGGAAATACGAAACAAGCAGGAAAGGAGTCTATACAAAATAGTTTGAGTGACGAAGCAGCTAAGAGCAATGATAAGGTTAAAAGTGCGAAGTCTCCGATAAAAATGAATCAGAAGCTTGGGGATAACAAAAATGAGGCAGAGCTTTCTGGCAGTTCTGCTGCTGCATTGTTAATGAGGGGTTCAGAGGAAACGTCAAAAGAAAACCCAATAAATGCTAGTGGTACATCTGAGCTAGACAAAAGCAACAGTACCGATTCTTCCTCTGGAGGCACTAAAATTTCGGAGAAAATTAGACCTCTCTATCCACCATCTGGTAAGTCGGTAGTGGTTGTGGAGTCAGTAACAAAAGCCAGAGTCATCCAGAGCTATCTAGGAAATATGTATGAGGTACTTCCTAGTCACGGTCATCTGAGGGACTTGGCTGGGAGATCAGGATCTGTACGGCCTGATGAAGACTTCAGCATGGTGTGGGAGGTACCTTCTAGTGCGTGGACACATCTGAAGAGCATTAAGGTGGCACTAAATGGGTAAGTCTCTTCAATCTTATTTGCTTTATTGGCAGTTATTACACTCCTTTATCAAGTATATTAATTGGTTTCTCATCCTTCAAACAAAAGTAGTGTTCTTTGGTTGAATATGCTAGTTTTTTGCTGATTTTTTACCAGCTTGACAAATTAGTTATTCAATGGGATCTACACTGGTTTTTAGGAACCGGACTTGACCTTAAAAGCCATTTGTCTTTCTTCAGTTGCATTTTTCTCTCAAACATCTATGATTTGACTCATTTTTGGTAAGTAGTTATTTGAGACAACATGTACCTGAATAAAGCTGTAGTACCTGAATAAAGCTATAACGGGGCATTCAGCTGCTACAATAAAGAGAAAAAGATGGAATAATAGTTCTTGTAGCTAGTTGTAAAATCTTTTCCAGCCATGTAAACGTCCACAAGATTGAAGGGACAGCTGTACAAGGTAATTAGGTTGCTGACTAAGGAATCCTATTATGTTACTTGTTCGTTTGATATGACTGTCATTTCCTCCTCTCTATGTTTTATCAAGCCAGAGTTCAGGGCATATACCGTTGGGGCTGCTTTAACGAACTTGCCTACTTTAGGCTAACCGTTATATCTAACCACTTGGTGTTTTGAAGATAGATGCTGAGGAGAGTTCTGCATTTTGTTATTTTGTTTCTCATCCACCTCCCATCCAAGAGTGAAAGGTTGTTCTTGTTTTGCTTACTTTTCTGCACCTTTAACTAATTTCTTTTCATAAACTTTAAATTTCTTCATCTCACTCTTTGATTTACAATTTTTGTTTTCCACCTCCCATCCTTGAGGGGTGCTTTTTCCTTATTTTGCTTTACTTTATGCACTTTCATTTAACTTCTTTTCCATAAACTCTAAATTTCTTCATTTAACCTGTTAGAATTAATATAAAATTATAACCCTCAACCCTCACCACAACTTCAGATTTTGGTGTAATGGTTTGGCCATTTAAGATGGTATCATAGGCAACCCATGTTCAAATCCCACCTGCCACGAATTAAAAACGGATTTTCTATAAAAACAATTGACACTGCTGCCTGAGTTCAGGTTGCGATCGATAAAAAGAGCGCTCAACTTGCGGGGGCATGTTAGAATTAATATAAAATTATAACCCTCAACCCTCACCACAATTTCGGAGTTTAGATGTAATGGTTGGGTCATTGAAGATAACCTTTGATTTACAATATTTGTTTACATAATACTTAAAACGTCGAAAAGTTCAGCCTAGGACAGTAGGACTCTAAATTTTTTATTCAAAACAAAAGCTTTATGCGTTTGGATGCTCAGGACAGCTTCCATATCTTCACTGCTAGACGTAAATATTCATCTTATGGCGACCTTCTGGCTTGGTACAACATCACCTCCAATGTGGAGCAGGTTTCACATAAGACCTCTTTCCTGTTATATCTTTAGAGTGCTAGAAACTGGAATCTTTATTCTGTCTTAACCTCCTAACCTTACTAATCTTTACCACATCCTTCCCTCCCCTGGTTGAGATTCTTATATGTTTCATGAAGTGCATGAATGCTTAAGCTTACTGCAAAATACATTGATAAACATGGAGAGTATGTTCATCCGGCAAGGAGTTAGGTGCAATTGTGTACACCACGTTTGTGTGCACTTCATATTGTAAGTGGAATACCAAAAAAAGGTTCTTTAAAGAGTAGTCTTAGCTTATGTACACTTAGTGCCACAGTTTTAAATATCCTCGACTTGACCGATACATCAACCGATATGTCCTTATGTAAGCCTTGCGCAAAAAAATGGTCTCAATATCTTTTAGTGGTTTTGGAAAAAATTTGGACAATCTGTCATGATTTTCTTGATATATCTGCTGACAATCAGCCTCAAAAAAATCAGCCGAAATGTGCAATGTAGATTCAAGCCTTTATTTGCTTTACACATTTCGTTTGGATTTATGGTTCAGTTGAGGTCTATCCCCAATAAATATCTGCATATTTCATTTAATGGAAAAAAGAATTAGAGATCAAATGAGTCCAAATCTTTTGCAAAAGTTTTGGAAAAGACACGTTCTCCATAGCTCCATTTTTTTGTGCATTAAGTATGAACATCTATGATTTATGTACACATAATTTGATAGGACACCGATATTTATCAACTATTCCGATATATGCCCGATATCCGCCATCAGATATAGAATTATCTATCCGACATCTCCCCAGCATCCGACATTTAGAACTTTGCTTACTATTTCTCCAGTGCATGTTGTAGTGGTATGAGTATCATGTACTTTCAAATCATTGGGATGGTATCACTGAAAGAAAACCATACATGATGCAGACCTCTGAAGTGGGGAAGCAAGATACTGGATACGGTTATGACTTGGACATGACAATATGACAGATTTTTGAAAACTAAGACATGAATACTGCATGGATATAACAAAAGATTTTACAAATATATACATGTACATGGGCATACACGAAATGGTTAAGTAGGGATGAGTAGTAGATATGGCTATTAATTATGTGTTTCTTAATCTTGATTATACACCAAGTACCTGTAATGCTAGATCAGGTAAAGGAAAATGATACCGTAGTTAATATTGAAAATTAGCAAATGTATTAATATTTACATGAACAATCATATTGCCTATTAATAAACTGGAGAAGTTTATATAGATTACTGATAACTCAAATACAGTTGTGAATCGCTCATCATAATTTAACTTTTGAGTCTCTTGTTCTTCTATGATATGTTCCTGTGTCTAGATTATGTTGCAACTTGCAAGCTTTACGATATGTTAAAGGAGTATGTGACACATATCTATCAAATGCGAGAATATCAAAATCTCATATACGTATCTAGCATGGTTACTTCTTCTTCATCAAAGTATTCATACTATATAGTTGCAAAAATAGTGTGGACTGTAGACTGAGTAAGAATGTTGCTGATGCTGGCTTTACTACTCAGCGCCACATACCCAGCGCTTTGTCATTATGGGGTTGGTGCTCTGCTCTAACATCTACGACCATGGTGGATGGTGACAGAAACTATGGCGATTGGGACATCCACTGCTTCATTTAGTTCCATTATCATTTTTAAAGCAGAAGGGTTAAACCTGAAAACACTTACACAAGATCTGATATTCCTTTCCATGTTGTTTGAGACATATGAGAAGGGAGAGGGTCCTATCAAGCTCCTCCCAAGTTAAATTATAGACTACTTTTGATGCATCAGTTCTTGATGTAACTTCCTAATGCTCCAGATTGTTTTATATGCTGCTGTTCACTTGTTTTTCAGAAAGTATGATTATCATTTTCCCTATAGTTCATAACTGATACATGTCTCTACATGCATGTTTTGATCCCTTTAGTATTCTATATTTTCTATTTATTACATTGTCTTGTAGCCTTTTTGTATGGCTTATTTTCATGGCATGTTCTTATATCCCAGAGCTGAAAATTTAATCCTAGCATCAGATTCGGATCGTGAAGGAGAAGCAATTGCTTGGCATATTACAGAGATGTTGCAGCAACAAGATGCCTTGAGGAAAAACATTACTGTGGCAAGAGTTGTCTTTCATGAAATTACTGAGTCTTCAATAAAAAGTGCTTTACAGGCTCCTAGGGAGATTGACAAAAACTTGGTCAATGCTTATCTTGCACGCCGAGCACTTGATTATTTGATTGGATTCAACATATCACCACTACTTTGGAAAAAGTTACCTGGCTGCCAGTCAGCTGGACGAGTTCAGTCTGCTGCTTTGGCTCTCATATGCGATAGGGAGTTGGAGATAGAAAAATTTAAGAAGAAAGAATACTGGACCGTTGGGGTAGAATTTCATAATACGTGTTTGGATTCACTTAGGAGAAAAACTTCAATTTTTTCACATTTGACACATTTCAACTCCCAAAAGTTGGATCGCATGTCTATAGGCTCTCGCGCAGAGGCAGAAGAAATTGAAAAGTGGCTTTCTTCCTCAAAATTTGAAGTGCTTGCCACAAGAATAAGCAAAGTTGTGAAAAATCCACCCATGCCATACATAACATCAACACTTCAGCAGGATGCTGCAAACCAGCTGCATTTTACAGCTTGCTATACAATGAAGGTCAGTTTCCTTTTTCTGATTTTGTAGTCAATGAGTCATATTCCTTCTTGTTCCTGACACCTTGCTTGCTTTTGTTTTTGTAGCTGATGAAGAAAATAGTTTTAAGTAATCCTTTTGGGTGTTTTCATGAAGACCACCTTTAAAATAGGTTGAATCAATTGAAACCACATTTGAAGTTTTTTTATACGTAAACCACCTTATAAGTAGCTTTAGTTTGTAATCAACCAGTTTTTTGACAACTTCTGCTCAATTAATACCAAAAATACCCAAACTACCATCATTAATTATATGTGCTAACCTGTGTTTCCCAACTACACTTGTAATTAATGAGGGTAGTTTAGTTAATTATGTTATTAATTGAGCAGAGTTTGGATGTCTATTGGCAGAAGTGCACGTAAAATCAGGTGCGTACAAGGTTGTTTGTAATCATTTTAGCTTTTTCTCCATTCTCTATATCTATGGTCACTTTGCTACTTAGAGCTTCCAACACCGTATCTTCTAAAATAGATGATTTCAGATAAAATTTAATACATACAACTTTTTTACACGTTTTCTGGGGTTTCTTGGACTGATATGTGTTTCCAACTTTGCTTCTCTTTTACTTTGCTCATCTTTTTCGGATCCAGCATCTTCAAATAAATTTGGTGATTATTCTGATTACTCCTTAAGCCCCTCATGTGCTTATTCTGGTGTGTGGTATCAGCAATCATCTTAAGATGTGCAATTAGGTATTTGCTCTTTAAACCTTAATCTCTCTGCCATCATGGAACCTTGGGGCTAGCATTACCTTTTGTATGATCTTATAGGAGACCACTTACCTGAAAACTATAAAAGGATTATATATCATTTTCCTGATGTACAGTTGTAAACTGCAGTGACCATTCGAATGTAAATTGCAGTCAGTTTTGTGTTTATTTTTTTTATATCTACTATTTATGCCATCAAATCATCTTAGTAAACATTTTCTCGTACACCAATTCATTTCATTTTATTTTATTTAAATTATGGGCTTAGTCTGTTCTGCATCCTGAAGTTTGGTTTTATATGCACTGTTATTTGAAACTATCTAGAGGCATGCTTGATTTTTGTGGCGCTTCTTGTCTTGTGATTTCTTGATGTTAACTTATGTTGGTAGGTCAAATCCTTTTTCCTCCATTTGAAATTCAAGGTTATTGTACTTTTACATTGCTCATATGACTAGTATACTATTTGACAGGTTGCTCAGGGTTTATATGAGGGGATTAAACTTCCAAATGGGGAGGCAACAGGGTTGATAACATACATGAGAACTGATGGTGTGCATGTAGGTACCGATTCTGTCATGTGACTATTAATTTGGTACAACACTGAACTATTTTGCGTATTCATATTGCATTAAGAATTCCTTTTCTGGTTCCAACTTCTTCACAATGCTTGATGTTGAAAACACGATAATGTATAATGTAATGCTCCACCTTCTGTTAAGGTTAAATGTAATAAACGCAAAATAACATAACGGATAATGTAGGTTATGTGCTTTATTATTGATTTAAATATTTAATGAAAAAAAAGTTCAAAATGATAAATAGAATCATCACATTTTTCAAATGTAACATCACAATTATCAAATATATCATCAGTCATCACAATTTCTCAACAGGAATATGTCATAAATGCTCAACAACCAATCCAAAAGAACATGTATTTTAAGTTTAAAACCAAAAAAAAAAAAAAAAAAGACAAAGAAAACACTCTCAAGTCTTACATCATGTTCATAATTTTGTAATAATGTTCTTAGTGACATTTAGAATTTCACAATCACATAATGATGTCGCCGAGATAAGCAATGAATGCTTAACAAACAATAAAAAATTACATGTAATTTCAAGTTTTAAGAAAGGAAATAGTCGTAGGTCTTTATAATAAAATATATTGAAATAACGCAAGTTGTATTGTAATAACGCAAGTTATATTGAAATCATTGTTTTTAAATAACCACGACATGGCCCTATATATCGGCCGATATATCCTTTCACAAGGCTTGCTGCAAAACGATATGGTCTAAATATCCTTTACCGCTTTTTGGTAGTTTTTGGGTGACATATACCCAACATGACCGATTTGTTAGCTGATATGTCCTTTGTATGGCTTGTCACAAAACAATATACCGCTTTTGACAATTTTTGGGCGACATATCATGATTTTCCCCATATATCAAGTGACATTTGGCAAAAAAAACACACAAACAAAATGTTGCAATGTCGATTTGGACTTTTATTTGTTTTAAAAGGTTGATTAGTGATTCTAAACATGTATTATTTACATTTTTGTATGCTTAGATTTCATTAAGTATGTTCAGATTACATTTTAGGGCATTATATTATTATTGCACATCATCTGATAGCACTCCGATTTTTATCACATAACCTGATATTTCCCCGATATCCATATTCTGATATGAATTTTGCTCGGATATATGATATTTAAAACCTTGATTCAAATAACGTAAGTTATGATCAAATAATGCATGTTATATAGTGACAACGTAGAGTTATGTTTGAGTTATTTTAACAGATTATGTAATGTTTAACGTCTGTTGGGTTACCTAATGCAACATAACAAGTATGTACCGGGTAATGCTTTTCATGCAATGGACTTTCTACTGCTGGGATATTCTTGATCTTTAATCTTTACTTACAGTATGCCTTAATCCCATTGTCGCATACATATGGATGAATTTTGTTTCAGATTGCAGTTTTGCATGCATGGCAGCTCAATAAGCTCATACAGTTAGAAGTTCTTCTTTAGCTGCTTAAAATTAAATAACATAGTCGTGTTCAGATCTCATCTCTTGTCCATAATTCCTTGTCCATAATTTTTTTCCCCACCAGTTATGGGGTTGATTTTCAGCGACTTCGGCTGGTAACAACTTGTAAATTCTGTCAAATCTTCTGCAGAGTCTTGTGCTCTACATTAACCCCATTTTGATCTAGTAGAAGGGCTAGAAAATGCTGATGATGACGATGATATATCCTTGGCTCATTCTTACTTTCTTTCAGGGAAAAATGGTTTTCAACAAGTTTTATGTCCTACTTTTCTTGCATGTCCAAATGTCCAATTCACTTTCTCTTCTTATATAAAATGTAAAATGGAGTTGGGAAAGTTCTTACAGGAACGAAAATGTAGTTTCTCGTATTGATATAACATCCTCTCAATTCCAAATGGCTTCTTAGGTCCATTAGGGTTTCCTGCAAGTGTTCAGCCTACAAATTATCACCATGCATGAAATTCTTGAGAAATTGAGAGAATACTCTTATGAACCGAGAATTCAACCTCCATAGTTTTGTGTTCCTTGTTTAGTGTGTTACATTTGGGAGGAAGGAACTGTCAGCTACTTCGTCATATATCCAAGACATAGGTCATGATTTCTGTCATTTCCCCTCATGTCACCAACTTTTATTGATTGGATGGTTCATTGAGAGAAACCTTAGAGTTTGGAAATTGTCACGTGGTCTGATTATTTTTTTGATGCAAGCATCCATATTATCATAGCCATGAGCATACCCAATGATTAACATCCGATCTCCTTGTTTTCTTTAACATTCTTTTTGTTCTTTGTACATTGGGCTTCAGCCCTTGCATTCTCTCAAAGAAGAACCTTCTTCAATGGTGCTAGCTAAACTCAGTTAACAAATTAAAATTGGGTTATTATTTCTTTATTTGTAAATTAAAAATATCTGTCTGAATTGGATGAAGGCATCTCAGCTCCATGCTCAAAGCCTCAAAGGTATACGTTAAAAGGTTACTAGCTGAATGTATAGCTGATAAACAATCTTACATATAATTATCTAAATATTTGAATTATTCAGTAGGGTGAACCTACATAGAAAATGTTGAAATGTGTGAGTAGAAAGTATTTAGCATCAATCAGTAAAGGGTGAGTTATGGATAGTGCTCGTTGCTCATGATCAATCATTTATGAATAAGCTTAGTTTAATTGCCTTTTTTTTGTCTCTTAGAATCAAAGAAGGAAGAATAAAAGTGCGAAGTATTCAGTATTACAATCTATCATTGTTTAAGCCTCTAGGCATCAGTAGGAGGTGGGTATATATAGAGTGGCGGGTATATATAGAGTACTAGACCCATGAAAGTTCTTTCAAAGTTTTATTAATGGTTGTCAAATTGAAGTTAACTCGGTGTCCTATATAACACGAAGAAGGAAGACGTTATTGAAGTCTAATTGGTGTTAGGAAATGAATGCAGTTTAACTTAGTGCAATCAAGAAGCCCTCCTAAATTACAATAGAGTCTAAAGGAAGGGTCTAAATGATCATTTTACTTTTCTATTCTAAGGCACAAATGAAGCTAAAGACCCAGATGAAGGCAGAACTTCTAGAATAACATGTTGTTGCAGAAAAGTTTGTAAAATAATATTTACGTCCATGCATGCATTTTCAGTCAGAACGTAACTTACAAAGGATGCAAACAGAGTTGAAGTGATAATGCTGCAGTAAATGGTTAACTGTCAGAAAAAGTATGGGTATCACAGGATTCGGAGGAATAACTAGTGATATGAGAAAGATGAAAAGAATGGATCATCTGCTAGAAAGGTCAGAAGCATCAAGGAGAGCAATCTTAGTTGCACAGTGACATGTTATTAGTAGAGGCAAGCTGGTAAGCAGTTCCATTCATTCTGGCCAAACAAATATGTTGAACTTTAGATGTATTCTTTCCACAATTTGATTAAGAAAGATGAACAATACTCATGGTGACATCAATCGGGTGTGCTGCGAGGTCAATACTTTTTCCAGACAAGTATATGACGTGTATGAACTAGATACATGTGTCATTATAATCACCGCATCATCTTCAAAATCAGCCAACCTCTTTTCCTGTAATATGGTCCATCAAGGAGTAAAAATATATCCACTTAATTTCTAGAGAATTAATTATTTTGCTCAAAGCAGTATTAATAATATTGTGTATATTCTTGTTGAAATGACATGCATATCTTGCTATTTCAAGTAATAAGAGAAAATTGACAAGATAAAAACAAAATATGTACCCTTAGCAACATGGTTAGTCAAGTACAAGAGTATTTCAAAGTGGGCTGTATACTATCCGTGTCAAAATCATCTTTTGATTGTCATCAGGCACCAAAATTATGATCTATGTTATGCAGGTACTTCTATCATGAAGCCGTACCCGTACTAGACACGTACTCGACACTTTTCCGTACCCAAATTTCATGGACACTTCTTGTATATATGCATACATTTATTATGACACGTGCTCAATTATATGCTATATGTTTTAATTTAAAACGCGTGTCAAACACTTCTTGGATGTATAGCTTATGCTTCACATCTATTTCTTGAAACTAGTTGGATATAGGTCGGGTTCGTTCAGCCCATACCCAAGTTCAAAACTACATAGTTAAAGGGTTGTTTGGTTGTCTAGTTAAAAAAATGAGTAGTATCCAATTTATAATATCAATATGATAAAGATACTTAAAATGTGATGGAAGTTTTAATTCTAATGACACGAAGTGAAAAAGTAAATGATCTCATGTACATTATTAATTCACAACACACACGCATATGAGAAAAATGGATATGCTTGGTGGTAAGCACAAATTTGGTGCTTGGAAGTGAGGTGGGCATTCTCATCCACTCATTCAAATGGTCCCCACTTGAAAATAACCACCCTGTAATTATCCAATCCATGTGTACC
>JBAKGM010000139.1:33403199-33415968 GCA_037177215.1 Asparagus racemosus
GGATCTTAATCATGCACTAAACTTCATGGGATTTTAAATCCCGTGAAGTTTTCAAACTTTATTTGCCATTTTCGACCCAGTTTGGGTCGAAAATGGCAAATAAATATCAAATAGGTCTGTTTTTTAAAAATAAATTATTTAAAAGGTCTATTTTGAAAATTTGTCCTTTTGGAAACTCTTCAGGTATTTATGATTAATACAAAATTTATTGAGGCTTATAGTTGTAATACCTAACCCACTGACATGATTTTTGGATGCTTTTTAGGATTCATGTAAAATGATAGTATCGGTGTATCAGACCACTTGATTCTTGATACGTTCCGTCATTCCAATATTTCAGGGTTTTGCTGGACAAGGCACCCATGGTGCCTATGTTTCACTGGATTACGCACTTTTTGGTTTAATTGGACAAAGTCTCATTTTTAAATGTGTGCCTATGTTTCATTGGAATACATACTTTTTGATTTAATTGGGCGACAAATTAACAACACATTTTGCTCCTTACTATATTCAACATTATTTTTCTAGATTGTTTATAAATTCATCTTACCACTATTTGCAACTGTTTGACCACATACGTGGGGCTTGATTGGAGGGTATTGCTCTAAACAACCCTGCCTTCTTGTCTAAATATGAATTCATCTATATCTTCAAATAATAATAAGAAAAATGCAATAGTTCTATCTTGCATCAGAGAGAATTTAAGAACAACTACTCTTGGCAATTTAATGGATGCAATGGGCTTTGAAGATAAAGCTTAGGCAGATTCACGTTTCTGACCATTGAATTTGTCTAAGAGAGTTTCATAATGAAAAATATTATACATGTCGAAATATTAGGTAAAACATTCTATCTTTCTATTAATGAAAACTGAAAACATAGATTCGTTGTCACAATATTGTGAACACTTTATCCAGGAACTAATGCTTCCTATGCGTACTTTCATTCCTATGGTGTCTGGATACTTTCTGTTTGTTCTGATCTCCTTTTGTTTGTCTTGTGCATGAGGTAATAATCCTGTTATACAACACATTCATGGATTTATAAGCTAATACAGATAACATCCTTCAGGTGAAAGATCTGGAATCTATTACATTAGAGGATGCTATTGAGCTTCTACAATATCCTATTAGCTTGGTATGTTTCTGTTAAACTTTGTTTCTTTTCATCTAGAGCCTTTGTATCCCTATTAATACTCTGAATAAAAAAAAATTATTTCACTATGCAATGTAGGGTAATCATCCAGATGATGAACATCCTGTTTTTTTGAGACATTCAAAATTTGGATTTTCAATTAAACATCGACGAACTATTGCCCCAGTCCCAAAGGTTTGTTCCTTACGGCTATTTTCTCTTCTAAAAATGATTAGGTAAGTTGCTTCATGAATTTATCAATATTTCTATAACAATATATTATTGGGATCAGTTCTATTTTTGCATTAGATATATGAGGAAGCATTGTTTTTTACCAGGTGTACTTCAACCTACAAATTTGTCGAAACATTATGTAAAATGATTCTTCTAAAGAAAAAAATTCTTAGATGATGAAGATTGTGATGCATAATTATTTTTTTAAAAAACTTATGACCAGCCATACACATTATGACCAGTCTTAGATGATGAAGATTGTAATAGAAATAATTATGACCAGCCATACACATTATCAGTTTTTCTAATTGATTAGGTTCAGCTTTCTGAATCATCACTCTGTCAGATTTTAATCCTAGATTTCCACTGTACAAATTGTTTAGTATCTTTTAAAAATTTCACTTTATCCAAACCCCTGTAGTGTCGAAGCTTGTGCTTATCCTTGCAAATGATTTATGTTGTCATCAATAAGGATCATTCTTCTGCTTTTTCCATGTTCCCAGTTGGACTATATTCCCTTCCTTGGTGTGATATATACTATCATCTTCTCCATCCTTTTCTGAAGATTGAAGATCGAATATACTCACTTCTCTTGAGAAATTAAAAAAAAAAGAGTTAATGTGGGTGATTTGCAAACAAAATTTGATGTAATGTGGGCCAATTTGGTATTGCTACCTTTTTTATTATCCATGCTAGTTCCTAGTTCCATGACTTAAGCTAATTCTTATAAAGAAAAGGAGGATTATGTGGAAAAAGGGATTAAAGCATTCATGATTGTAGAGAATGGGAAAATTCTTCCATTAGAAATAAACTGATGGGCATAGAGGAAATGTTTTATCTGTAATTGATTTCAGTACTAACTAGAGAGGATAAGAAATCGTCTACAATCCAAAAAATATAAATTGCTGGATGTAGATTTGTGTATCATCAGGATACTAGTTTCATTTTAAAGTAAGAAAGCAGCTAGTAGTCAGGTGGGTTTTAATTCATGGTGTAACTTCAGTTTATTGACAGGCTAATAGCCACAAAAACTTGCTGCATCAGTTGAATATATGTGCTTTTGACCTATATGGACATGAGAAATGTCCATAGGAACAAGGAGCCTTTTTCTGTTTGCCTGAGTAAAAGAAATTTTTTTGCAATTTAATGTAAATATCCACTGGGTTAAAGTAAGTCGAGCTCCGCAAAAGCTTCACAAACTCTTGATATGATGGTGTTCTATGGACTTGGAATTTTTTATGGTGATCCAAATGCTTGCTGCTAGTTCCTTGTAACTGTAAATGCGAAAGAAATGAAAGCTGTCTTTGCAAGACGTGATGACAAGAGGATGGAAGGTTAAAATAATATTTGGTCAAATATAGAGCAAGGGAACTCAAAATTACAGGCCTGGAGCTATGGTCTCAAAATTTATTTAGTAAGTTGCAGAAGTGCACGAATTACAATCAGGATATTAAAATAGAAATGAAGAGATGAGGTTGCTAGTACATAATCGAAAAACAAATAACATCTGTTAGTTATTTAAGATCACTGATTACTTCTGCACAATGATACAAGCTGTTTTAATCTGAAACAGGTGAGTTTTCTTGTACATTAAATGTTTATGATGCAAAATAATATTTTCAATTTTTTTAAATAAATTTACATTTGAAGAGTTTTGTTCCTTAAGGTTTGTGGAATTACATTGGTCATGCTTTATAAATTTGGTAAATAATTAGAGCAATGACCATGCTTTTTTTTCTTTTTTCTTTTATGCCCTTTCCGAGTATATCTTTTTAAAAGAAGGAAAATATACATGTTAAAACCGTCCTGAAGAGTTACAACTTCTCTTTTAATTCACTCGCAAATTAATATAAATTGTGAGTGAATTGCTAGATAGAAGCAGTTAGAAATGCAGTGTACTGACCAAGTTAATTAAAAACTATCTGAGGGGTCTCAACCTGAACCAGCACCTTTCCAACCTCATATTGAAAGTTGGGATAACACCTTACCCTACACCATCCTGATCGCAACATTAGCTGCTGAATTAAATCTAAAACTTCGAGAGGTCAAAATGATTGGCTTGAATAAGGGAATCAGGGTGCTGGCCTTTTAGATTTAAGAGAAAGTTCCACTCTTGTATACAATGATCCAGAATTAATTACACCCATTAAGTAAGTATTGATGAGGTCACAGATAGAGGAGAAATCTTAGAATCCTTGGAAGATGATGTATCAGGACTCGTGGTTGTGGGAAGATGATAAACCTTCTTGCTTACCACCGGCTTTGCTTTAGGAGCTGTTCCAGTTTGGTCATCGCTCTTACTGCTCATCAACATATGAACTTTGTTGGCTGTATCCTGAGAACAATAAGTTCTTCCTATGCACTCTTGAATTGGATATGACTGAATTTTGAAGCATAATACAGGTTTAACTGGAGCATTTGATGAATAGCTAAAAGTAAGACATCTCCACACCTTGATTTTGCGTTCTTTCCTATAAATATCAATAAATGATTACACCAAGCAGAATAAAATTAAATGAAATCTCCTGACCAGCAAACCTTTGATATTAAATTGCACGGTAAAGTTTACTGAACCGTGATTGTTGACAGTAACATGGGGCATATTATGATTTTTTTTATTTGTTTTTTTTGGGGGCGGGGGGATAAAATGATCTGTCACATTTCACTTGATGATAAGGGACAGATGAATGAGTCACAATCTTTTGGGGAATTAATTGGTTAATTAGAATTTTTCAAGGACTCTTTTCGGTGTATGAAAGGAACGGGAAAATATGTTACTGAACCCTTTCAGATTTTATAATTTATTTTGATTTGTATTGTTTCAATACAGAATGGATCTTGCAATTTAGTGCATCTTCCCGGTTACCTTAGAACTTTTACAAAAGTGATATTCATTTCATTTAGGTAATCTTCAAAACTGCATTTATTTTCTAAATTTCGCATGTTTTTATCTTAGTAGTAAATGTACCAAATAGGTAGTTTCTTTGCTTTCTTTATGGAAATGATTATAATGTTTGAAGTTATTGTGCATCAATTTTTTCCTACTCATATAATTTACCTTTGGTCTTCTTAAATCATGATTTGCAGAACATGAACCCGAAAAATATCACACTGGCCACTGGACTGAAGCTTCTTTTGAGTAAAAACGCCAAAAAGAGTGGTCGTCCCAAAAGTAAACCAAAGCCTGCTGAGGAAGACTCATGGGATTAGGTCTGTCAAAATCGAACAGAGAGGTTTCTATTCCCCTTGGAACAGGGAAGAAAAGTTAAATCATCGGTATTATAGAGGTTTGTACAGTTAATTTTCCATGTGTGCTACTCACTCTTTAGCGAATTAGCACGTGCACAGATTTTATCTTCTTTTTTCTTCTTTTTCTAGTAATTATTCAGACTCGTTCTGCATTTGAGCAAATTTTGTTCCTGCTAGGCAACAAATGTGGCACAAATTATTTTTCATCTGAGCTGTATATAATGCTTTTTCGGATTGAACGGCAGTGAACTTTGTACTCAGAAGAGATTATACGGAGAATCTTTTACATCCTTAACTATTCAAACGCCGTGTAATGTTTTACCCCGCCATTCAGTTTTGCTAACAATTTTTTGAGATGAACAAGGAAAACTTTTAATCTTGTTTCTGATGGGTTTTAACGTCTCATACTGATCTTTTATCCAAGTAATTGAGAAAGATGACACTGTGAAACTAGAAAACTTTGTTGATATTGTTCTGTCTCGTGTAGTTAACAAACATATTGACAGAAAAGTTTTAAAGCGAAAACACGAGGCTGGTCAATATTAATGCTGTTAATCGAACTCAAGTGGTCAATCTTATTAGAGCAACGGTAAGCGTTCAGTTATAAGGAAAGCTTAATATTTGGTATGAGACTGGCTTTTGAGGTTGTTAAAGTAAGCATGATTATGAATAAAAATTATTGTTTAAACTTAGCAGTATTTTTTAAACTTTTGATTAGTGGGTAACAAATTTGTATAGGTGGCCCCATTGAAATTTAATCGGTGCCCGCAAATCAAAAGAAAGATGAGAACACGTAGAGAACAATTATGAATAAAAATTATTGTTTAAACTTAGTAGTTTTTTTTTGTTGTTGTTATAATAATGAAAGCATGATTATGTATTGATTTGAAAATGATAATGAAGAGTATTATCTGTTGAGGTCTTTGTGATTATTGCATAAACAAACTTTTATATTACGAGAATGTGTATAATATAAGTTACTAATATGTATGTAAAATTGTATATGTGTCCCCATAAGAGAGAGTTTCTGGATCCATCTTTGTGCGTGAGTGTGCCCAGGCTCAATCTAAGCATTGCCGCACGTAGCAGGCTCAAAAGTACCTATTGTGTTATTGACAAAAACATGAGTTGTTAAGGGATGAGAATTTTTTTTGTCTCAATATTCATGAGACCAACTATGTGACATGGCAGTTCTTTAGACCTCTCTTTACAATAGGAGAAATTTTTGAAATAGATCATTTCCCAAATTTATTCACCAAAATCGATCTAATACAAATTTATTATCAAAATTGACCTAGTTCAGTCATGTCAGCCACACACGTTGAAACCGGGTTGATTTTTAAAAAAAACTATATTCGAAAGTGTACCAGATTGGCAATCCTATAGAGATTAAGTAATAATTAAACCATACAGGATTGAAAATCTTGTAGATATTAAATCTGACTTAAACTCTACAGAATTGCCAATCTCGTGGAGTTTTGTTTGTCATTAAAACTCCACCGGATTGACAATCATGTAAAGTTTACCCTATTTCAAATAAAATTTATTTAAAATCCACGTAACTGCTAGTCCTATGTTTTTTACAGAAGTTTTGAAAATCTTTTATGCGTTCTACAGGATTGGGAACCTTGTAGACTTCAACTATATATTTCCAATCCTCTCTCTCTCTCTCTCTCTCTCCTGCCACGGACTTTCCTTCAACGTGAATATGCTGACGTTTCTCTACCATCGACTTTCCTTCAGCGTGACTTTGCTGGAGTTTCCCTAAGTTCACTTCTAGGGTTTCGACCTATTTTTTTGGTAATTTCTCTAAACTTTTTTGTATTATTTTTCTTATTTTTCACATATTATCCTCTACTTCATATATTTATTGACGAGTCTGAATATTTTTACCAAGAATCCTTTTTACATCTTTAATTATTCATATTAGTAAAGCAATGAACTAATGATCATATAGTGTTTAATCCTATCATGCATGTATGCCGACAATATTTCAAAATGAGTAAGAAATTTTTCTATCATGTTTCTTGGGTATCAAAATTTAATCATCTTTTATCTATGACATTTAGAAAGTCTACATAGGGGCGTCCATTCGAGCCATCAACCCGGTGTCCAGTTCGGACCCGGCCAAGCTAGCGCTTGGCTCAGATCTGGGAAAAGCTAGGAAGACCAGACCGGGCTCCGGGCCTTGGTCTAGGAGGAAATATGGCTGGACTGAAGAACCCGGGTCTGGGTCAGGCCCGACCCAAACCCAGACCTGTCTGGGTAGCCGTTGGACTGAGTTGGGCACACAAGCCCGGCCTAGTTCGGATTTGGACCTGGTCCAACGGTTAAAAACGTAGTCATTGGACCGGACCCGGTCCAAGTCCGGTTCGGGTAGGGTCAATAGCCAATAATGGCTATTTTTGGTCTAATGATCAAAATACCCCCAAAAACGGTCAAAAAAGATAAAATTTTAAGGATATTTTGGTCATTTCACTAGAGTGCTGCCTCTATAAATAGAGGGGGTTTTCATTTATTTTTCTCATCCAAGACTCATCTACTTCTCTCTAATACTCTCTTATTCTCTCTAATATAGTATTATACTATCTTATTCTCTTTATGCTCTCTAATACTCTCTTATTCTCTAATTTCAATGGCTTCCTATTCTGATTATGAAGGGCAAAATTCAACTCCCAACACCGAAAATGAGTCCTACAGCTACTCCTCCTACTAGTGCTGATCTCAAATCCGGTGGCGATGATCTAACACCTAGAGCTCCTAAAAGATCGAGATCTGTGTGGAATTTCTTTGAGAAAATAGAAGTCACTAGGGATCAACATGATAAGCTTCTCACCCAAAAGGTCAAATGTGCGTTATGCAGCCATATCTTTGAAGCTCTTCATTAAAGCGGCACAACCGCCATTTGAAAAAACACAACAGAGCACAAACAACGTCTCAAGGAGATATACGCCAATCTCCCTTCTCTCAATAATCTACCTCTGGTAGCCTAAGTTCATGGAACTACTATGCAATTAAAGTCAGGAAACACATCATCACATTTATTGTTTTTAAAACCTTCCTTTTAAATTAGTAGAAGATGATGAATTTAAGGATATGATGATGAATTTAAGGATATGATTAGAGATATTCTTTCTCCTACATTTTAAAGATTTTCTCGTCAATCTTGTCAATGTGATATTTTGAAATATTATCACGAGGAAAAAACAAAAATAATTTCTTATTTTCATAGCTTAAACTGTAAGTTTTCTCTAACTTTTGATATTTGGACATCTAGAGTACAAATTGGTTATTTATGTATCACAACACACTGGATTGATGACACTTGGCAAATATTTAAAAGAGTTGTTTCTTTTATTTCATTCGAAGATTCACACAATGGGTAAATGTTGCAAATTTAATAAAAGTTAGGGTTATAGCTTATGCTCATAATGCTTCTGAATGAACACTTAAAAGATGAAAATAGTTGTATAGAAGAAACAATGTAAAACCTAAGTTAATTCTAAAATATGTTGATCAAAGGTGGAATTCCTCATATGCAATGTTAAATGTAGCAATAGAGTATATAGAAATTATAAATAAATTTATTACTTTCTATACTTCTAGTTCTAGCTCTAGTAATATGTATAGAATAACTGATGAGTTGTAAATTGTGTAAAAGAGATGCTACAATTTTTTTATGAAGCTGCTTTGTTATTATGAGGTTGTTATTATCTAACTATTACTCAAGCATCTTTACAAGTTTTAAATATTTAAACTTTTTTTAATACTTATCGCATGAATACTTATTTTTAAAACATGATTTTTGAAATAAAAAGTAAATTTGATAAGTATTTTAGACTTTTTTCTATTATTTTTTGTTTGGAGATTCTTATTGATCCATGATTGAAGGATATTGGCATTCAAAGTTTGTTAAATTCTTTGTATGAGAATATAATGATAGACACTAATAGCGGTCAAACTGTTACTGCTCTTATTCATCATAACACAGTAAAATGTTATTTTTAAAGATTATGTGATGAGTATGTAGGTAGATATGGTGTAAGTACACCTCAAACTACAGCTTCTACAAGCTCAAGACGGGGTAAAGATAAACTTTTTGACAGGCAATCGATGATAGAGAGGTTAACTAGTCGTAGCCGTGGATCTGGATCTGGATCATCGTTGTAGGCAGTAAAAGATGCTTACCCCGCCTTATAGGAGGATCGCCTGTACGAGGCCTTCCCATTCGAACTAAATGTCGTCTGAGTGGAGGCTCGCCTACATGAGGCCTTCCCATTTGTTGAGTTCGCCAGCATGAGCTCAACGTCGCCTGAATTAAGCTCGCCCAAGCGCTAGCTGGCTTGAAGGCTTGAGACTCACCTGCGCACTCGAAGCACACCTGGAGGAGGGCTCGCCTGCATAAAGCCTTCCTACCTGTCGAGTTCACCAGCACGAACTCAAGGTCGACTGAATGAGGGCTCGCCTTCACGATGCCCCCTTGTTGAGTTCGCCAGCAACGAACTCAATGCCGCCTGGAGGAAGGCTCGCCTGCACGAGGCCTTCTCCACTCATTGAGCTCGCTTGCACGAACTCAACGGAAGCTCGCCTACATAAAGCAAGCTCGACTGCAATCTCGCCTGGGGGATTGGGGGCTCGCCTAAATGCTTCGCCCACCCTCTAAGTAAAAGATGCCAACTCACATTGGCGGGGCCCGCCAGTTGACCCCGCCAGTTCGCCACATTGGCGGGGCCTGCCAGTTGACCCCGCCAGTTCGCCAAAGCTCGTCCAGGGGTTGAGCTCGCCTGATCAGCTGCTGGCCTCGCTTGAACAATGCAGGCGGTCGTCCGTTTTGGGAAGTGGGCATACCCACTTTCCATGCCCTAGGCAATGATGAGGCATGGCTCCCATCACCCGAGTGGTCACATCCCACAAGGGGAGGGGGTATGGCTTTCCTCAACTAAGCATGGCCATGTCCCACGAATCAAGGGAATGGCCATGCCTCTCATGGCTTATTTATAAGCCATCATCTCCACATGAGGAGGGGCTTCTTTTTTTTCTGGGGCTGGGCTTTTTCTGCTTTTTGGCTCTTGGCTTGGCTCTTCTCAGAAGGCAGGAAGCTAGAAAATTACTGAGGCACTCAGTTGCTTGGCACCCTAAGAATCCCAATCTAAACTCTTAGATTTGGAGACTCTCTAGCTCTTTGCAAACTCTTGCACCGTAGCCATTGGCAAGGGAGCAAGGCTCGGGGAGAATCGAACTCAAGCCCGTCAGAGCTTCTACTGCGTACTGAAGTTCTCTGCCCGTGACGTCGATCGAATCGTCCAAGGGAAGCAAACTCGACTCGAGCATCAAGGGAGGCATCCTATCGCTACCAACGAACCTACATTAAAAACAAGAAGGGACAACCCTTCGCTTCTGTTGTAAAAAGCGATTCTTGATTTGTAAACAAACGACACTACAAATACAGAGGAGATTTTTACCCCGAACATTCATCTCTTCTAATTTATAGTCTCAAACTTTAACATGACTCTCTTCATTTCACTATCATCTTGAGCCCAAGTAAAAAAGTTCCATTATCTATTTGGGTATTTTGCACAACCCCAAAAATATTTACCCCTATTGTTACCATTTTGCACATCTTAAGGGGTATTGGGATTTGATAGAAGCATCAAACCTGATTTGCTTGGGACCCTTCAGCTTTGTTCATCTTGCTATGGTTGTTGATAAGAGCAAAAAAGTAATTTTTCTTTCTTATTTTCTACTTGCTGGGAGAGAATACTATTATTTGAGCTCTATATAAACCATTGTTTGCTGGTATATATTGTTGTTGGAATGACATAAATGGCTGGCAAATATAGCCGTTGAGGCTGTTGGCTTTTTCGTTGCCTAATATACCCATTGTGATGCACTATTGTTTGGTTGTTTTTTGAAATGTGGGTTTGCTTGCTGCTGCTGGGTTCTCCCACAAGAGAATTTGGGGGTTGTTGCCTTTTTTGTTGTCTAATATACCTATTTTGATGCAAGATGAGATTTTTTTTAAAAACTTTTTTTGCCCGTTGGGTTTGGTTGCTGCTGCTGGGTTCTCCCATGATAGAATTTGGGCTGTTGCTTTTGTGCTGGCTAATATAGCCATTGAGATGCACTAATGTTGGATTGTTTTGATGGCCGTTGGGTTTGCTTGCTGCTGTTCGGTACTCCCACGAGAGATTTTTTGCTGCTGCTTTTTTTTGGCTAAAATTTAGCCGTTGTGATACATTATTGATGGGTTTGTTAATTTTGTTGTTGTCTTATATGGGAGGCAAACTTATCATGGTGAGCACAATCTACATTTCCATGATATTTTATTTCCAATCAAACAAAGATAATTATAGAAATATGCTTTTGTTATTTTTGTTTTCCAAGTTTTTTGTCCTCAACTAATCATAAAAAATTGCGGAAGTTTAGGAGGGTATATTTCTACATCCTTGTTTTTCATGCAAAATAAACTAAAATATTTTTTTAAGAAAATCCAAAGAAATATAAAGAAATGTGATTTCCATGATGTTTTCGATTTCTAATTTTTGCTATTGACAAACCAAACATGCCCTTAGTCGATTAAAAAAAATTGAGGAGGTACCTGGGACACCCGTTATTTTGAGGGTGTTTTTAAATTAACCCAAATTTGAATGATTTCCAGCAACCGGTTACCCCTCGGCCCTCCCCGATCCTACGTACGAACCCCAAACTCCCACCTTCTACAGCCGGTCACCCGTCTCCAATACCCAACCAAATCCCTTCACTCTCTTTTCTATAACTTCACTACGCTGCACACTAAAGCGATAAACCCTTAAATAAAAAAATTCCTAAAAAATCCCCCAAAAAATCCCAAAAAAAGAAAATGAAAAATCTTTACCCTAATTCCAAGTTCAAAGTCCACCCATCTCCATCTCCTCCCTCCGACGCCCTCTCCGCCCTCAACCTCCTCCCGCCGGCGATCTTCACCCTGACGGCGGCGCTGGCTTTCGAGGACAAAGAAGTTGTTGCCTACCTAATGATCCGCTCCCTCTACGGTCTGGGCCCCACGGAGGCGGAGGAGCGGCGGCGCTGCCGGAGGACCGCCGCCGGAGCTCACCGTCCCGCGTTCGACTGCGGCTGCTTCGACTGCTACACTTGGTTCTGGTCTCGATGGGACTGCTCGAGCGATCGCGATGTGATCCATTTGGTGGTTGAGGGGTTCGAGGAGCACCTCGCGGTGAAGGAGATGAGGGGGAGAGAGGCGAGGAGGAAGAGGAAGAAGAGAGAGAAAGAGGAGAGAGAGAAGGAGGAGAGAATGGTGGAGGTTGAGGCCGCGGAGGAGAATAAGGCTTTTGAGGAGGCGGTGATTTTAAGCGAGGAGAGAGAGGATAGCTTGGAGGAAGTGGTGGAGATACCGGCTGTGATCGGAGACAGGAGGCGGGGATTGGCGGACTTGATGGCGATATTTAACTCGCGTTTGTTGAGCCTTTGGAGTCCGGGAGCGTGAGTTAATCTTTTAATAATATCTTAAGGCGAAAATTGAAACTATAGGCTTTCTGGTTTTTTTAAAATTTAAAGCTGAGCATTGTACGATGCTGTCCTTGGTCTGTAAATTTGGTTTTGTTGCCGCTGGTTACCGTCGACCTGCGGCTTGACGGTGAGTAGAAGTTTGCAAAGTTCTTAAAAAAAACAACCTTAAAATTGGCCTACCCTTCCAACTAAGGGAGATGAGCAAGTGAAATTTGGGCCTTCGATGAATGTGCTAATGATAATCCTCAGGGGGCGTTTGGTAACTTCACTACTATCCAAGTTGGCCGAGCTAATTCGGTTAATTGTTGTTTGGGTGAAGTTGGGCCAAGACTCTTAAACTTTGGTTTTTTTAGCTTAAATTTACGCACTTATCCAAGTTAGGATTGAACCATCTCCATACCTGGTTTACAGCTAATCTATTTAAGATTTTAACCAGATTAGTGAGGAGTAGCCAAACGAGCCCTTAATTTTCACTCTAATCTGTGCAGGCAATGGCTCCTCAGACGATACCAGAACCCTTAGATGCTTTAGTTAAAATCTTTATTTTAGAATAGTAAAGAATAATAAGTGGGGCTGTTTGGTTCGCTTAAAAAACATGGAAAGTAAAGTAAAGGAAACATATTTTTTATAATTGGATGTTTTCTTG
>JBAKGM010000139.1:33439635-33462159 GCA_037177215.1 Asparagus racemosus
ATCACTCTCTATTTTTGACCACTTGGAATATATATATATTTCTAAGTGGTCAGAAATAGAGTGTGATTTTTAACCAAATATTTAAATTGTTATTGTTCTTGGCTTTTCCACACTAATGTTGTGGCAACGTGAGTCAATTTTGCTCGTATATACTACAATTAACTAGAATGAGCAGCACTAGCTACAGTTCATCCTAGCGAACTTATTATTATATAGAAAAATATGAGAATTTTGTAAAACGAGAAACTTGGCTTAGGGCCCGTTTAGTTGTACAAAAGTATGAGACGTGAGAAGTAGACTAAATAAGTAACTTCCAGATTTATAAAGTAGGAAGTGACGGAAGTAACACTTCTTTTATTTGTTTCATAAATTCTTAGAAGTAGTGAAAATAGTATTTTTCTTTCTCTTCATTCAAGTTTTTATTTGGATAGTCATTATAATATTGTTAGGAAAAGAGTAAGAGGATCCTTTGAGATTTTATTTAGAAATAGAGAATTTTTAGATAATACAAATTTTGATTTTATTCATAAACTAACTTGTGTTTCACCTACTTCTAAGTTACTTCTTAGTCTTGAGAGGCGGAAAAAGATTTAAGAAATATAGATGACACATATGCGCTATGTCAGCTTTTACGAAAGTATCATAAGTATCTTTTCGAGAGATACAAACAATTTTTTTGCTTGAAAGTAGTAAAAATAGCCTCTATTTCATTTACTTCCCCTACTTCATAGCTATTACCGTGCAAACAAACAAGCATCAGCGGAACTACTAATAAATTTATAGAGATAGGTAGGGAGTCCACGCCTATGTCTTTAGTGAATTTTTTAGTTTATTTTACATGAACACAAAAAATCTACCCCAATTTATTTTTATGCAACTGCTCTTCTAAAGTTGGTATTTTACCATCTAACCCAAAGCTTCGGCCCATTTATTTTTGAGCCCACCTTCCTCTAGAAATTTGTAAGAGTTTAAGATGCAACGTATGTTGCTATATTTTGGTGCGATCTACTATATATTTTCTAAATGTTTAGTTGCACAATGTATTTTTAAAACAAATTCTAAAACTAATGTCGCGACATTGTGCGGGTCAATTGCTCATTGCTACTAAAAGCTACTCTTCAAGTTTGCTCATTGCTATTAAAAGGTACTCTTCAATTTTTCTCATTGCTACTAAAAACTACTCTTCATACAATTATACAGATCCACTATAAAAACATAGTGGTTTTCTATAAACCCTCACATAGTTTGCATTAATAACAATTTTCCACTACGAGATGGCTTTCATATTCTATTAATTAATTTGTATTAAGAGAAAATTCAAATTATCAACTCTTAACAAGACGAGGCCCTATGTAAATATTTGGTTCGATTGTAGAACAAGCGTATAACAAGAATATCTTCCTCAAATTAAACTCAGCTACTATGAGTAGCTGTTTGAGGGAATTAAATAGAATTTTCAATGATTTAAGGGACCAACTGAAGAGGGGCCAATAAAGAATAAACCTGAAAACAAAAGATTTTTTTTATCTTAGATATACGGAATTAGTTCTTCAAGTCATTGACATTGCTATTAGGTTCCTCAACTGACATGAGTTATTTCAAATTAATCTCTAGTTGCTACTTCTACTCATAATGAGAAGGGCAAATTTTAAACACTTACGATAATTGGGTAATGTAATAGCAATTTTAATGATTTCATGGGCCATTTTCAAAACATGAAGATGTAAGCAACTAATATTGAAAAAACCTAATTTAAAATATGAGAGATGCAAATGACCAATATGTTAAACACCCTCCTTGAAGGTTTATTTAATTGTCAGTCCCTCATATCTTCAATAGTTTTATGGTAGTCCCTCAAATCTTCAGAATTGCTCATATACTAAGGGTCTTGCAAATTTGGTCCTCAATGACCAAAAACACCCCTTAAGTAATGTTTTTTAAGGATTAATTACATTCCGGTACCTATGATATGATTCTATTAGTGATTCTAAATCTGCATATCTACACTGATGACCTTGAGATTACTACTTGTAGCTACACGGGTGACTGTGAAATCCAAATGATAAGCTACTTCTGGAGCTACTTGTATAATTACAATTAGCAATTTCAGGATCATCTGTGTAGATAAACAAATTTCAAAATCATCCTGTAATTACATCATACATCATCAGGGAATCGAAATGTAATAATCCTTTTTCAAACAAGAAGAAGTTTTGGGAGAAGTATAAATTGAGGCGTGGGGCCATTGAGAGAGCAAACTGAAAGAACCTTTAGGATTTTAGGGACCTATGAACAATTTCAAAGATTCGAGGGACTGAAAAAAAACTCTCTGCGACCTTTCCTCTCCCCATTTCTCGCCCTCCTCTTCTTCCTTTTCCGCCCTCTCCCACGTCACCCTGTTCCTTTCCTCCCAGATTCTCTCTCCCGATTTCCTCTCCTCAATTCCCCCAAAACCTCCCCGAAACCCTAACCCTAATCCAAAGCCCCCCCTCTCTCTAATGTCTTCTCCCCCTCCTCCGCCGGAGCCCGACGCAGGTCCCGATCCCGATCCCGCCGCCGCTGCCGCCCCTCCCAACGGCGGATCCTCCTCCTCGGACCAACCCCCGCCCACCAAAACCCCCACCCGCTCCTCTGCCCGCCTTTCCCGCTTCCCCAGGGCCTGCACCTCCCGCTCCGCCGCCTCCAGGCTCTACCCCCCCCCGTCTCCGCCACCGGAGCGCCGTCCCACGAGGAAGGAGCGGGAGGAGAAGGAGAAGAATAGCAGGATCGTCACGCCTCTCGCTCCGCCTCCGCCGGAGTCGCCGGCGCTGCTCCCGAGGTGGGGGATCCGGTCCATGTGGCAGATGGCGTCGCTGCTCAACTTCTTGCATGTGAGTTTGAGGGGAGAATGGTGTTGGGTTCCTGATTTCTAGGGTTTTGGCTGATTTCTTGTTGGGGATTGGGGTTTTTTTAGGTGTTTCGGCCGCTGTTGAATATTGCAGTGGAGTTCTCAGCGGAGGAGCTGGAGACAGCGTTGATTACGCCGAACAACACGTTGGATGATGTGCATATTCCGCTGTTAAAGGTTGGTTCTTTGTGCATTTGACGGTCTTCTGATAATGTGGATGATATAGGATTCTCTGCAGCTGATTAATTTTTGATTTTGAAGTTGATAGTATCAGTTTGCTTTTGTTGATCATTAACTTAAATGTGGTTGCTTTCAGAAGAGAATTCATTGCATTTTGATTGAAATTGAGAATTCAGTTTTTCGTAGTTGGCATGAGATAGTTATGCAAAGTTTTTCAGCGGGAAAGAGTCTGTCAGTGCATTTAGAATGAAAGCTCTGAAGTACATGATATTTGCGAAGTTTGAGTCTTTTGAGGTTTTATGCTCAATGGTGCAGATTGAGGATCATTGTTTTTTTTATTTGGGTTTAGAAAATCTTGGTAAAATAATTAAATCTAGTGGTTTCTTCTTGTTTAGTACGATGGATGGTGTTCTTATCAGCTCGTAAACGTTGGCTCTTTGTGTATTTGGTTTGCAATTTTAGTGCTTTGAGAGTTTGAGGGTCTGTTGACAATGTGGTTAGTTTAGGATACATTGCAGCTGGATTCACATGCTATTTTAGTGTGTTCTGTGACTTTAAGTTGGTAGTATTAGTTTACTTCTGTTGATTGTCAATTTTAATGTGGTTGCTTTGAGGAGCAATTAATTCCATTTTGATTGGAATTCAGATTTCAGGTTATGCTAGCTAGCATGATATAGTTGTGCTAGTTTTCACTAGATAATGAATGTTCTGATATACATGACAGTAAAAAAAATTGTGCCTTTTAAGGTTTATTCTCATTTCTCAATGCTCCTCATTGGGAATCATTGCTGTCCTTTTGGGAATGATTTAGACCGGTCTTGTTGAAAACGTTCAGTTTAGTGTTACCCTGTTTAGACTGGGACAGGAACTGCAAATTTTTGTTTTTGCAACTTTAGCAGTAAAAGTCTGTCACAATGGCTTGTTTAAGTCTTGTAATTGAAGAAGTTGTAGCTCATCATGCCTAGATATACACGATTTAACCCCATGATTTTCTGTCATTTGTAACATTAAAAGTAAGCTTAAGTAATGGGATTCAAGAGACGTAATGTAATACGCGTTTGGTGAGATGAGTGAAATGGTGAGATGAGTGAAAAAACAAGAAAAGACAATGTGGCACCGGCATCTGAGTAGGACTATCCAGCATGTTCGGCATTCAGGGAGATGTATTATTTTCCAAGTGTTCTTTTTGGTTGCATAGTGACTATTATACAAAGATTTCAACTCAACAACTTGCATAATTATGTCTTGGGACATCTTTCTTCTTACTTCAAATGTAAGGCACATGTCAAACTTTTATCCTTGAAAGGACATTCAAGTGGTAAAATACGATCACCATCTCAATTTCAAAACGTCTTAGATGTGGAATATATATTAGGTTAAGAAAAATTATCAGCTAGCTGGTTTTCTTAAGACTTCAACTTTTTGTCAAAACCTCTCCAGTCGAAGATAATATGGAAAACTAACTGGTTATTAAGTTCTCTTAAGACCTAATTCTTCTTGTTAAATAGTTGAGTAGCTGTATGCCACTTACCATTTAGTATTGAATCTTGGTAGCGGTTGCAGCTTTGGTTCAAAATGATTTTGTCAAACTTTCGATTATTTGTACATATAACAAGTCAAATTTTAATCACAAGCTTTTCATTCATTTATTTTTTTTATTTCTTTACAATATAAGACAATCAAATCAAAATTTGTTATTTCAAACCTCATTTTTTGCTATTTTATTTAGTTACTATAGTATCTGCATGTTTTAGTTGTTTGTTAAAACTGACAGTTTCAGATTGATTGTGTTGGTACTTGTCATGCTCGAGTCCCACATGGTACAAGCGATACATGTTGTGAGCAGCTGATGCTTCAAACCTTGATGAACTTGTGCTTCTTAATATTTATCCAATTGGTTTACCCTTGTTATATCTTACATTACCTTTGCCTTCTGTTGACCTAGAATATGCACATTCTTAAAGTTCAGTGGTAAGATGGCAAAACATTCTCTTGTTCCTTTGTCTACAAAACCTCCTTTTTTATTTTGTGCACAACTTGTTGTATGTGAAATTTTGTTAGAATATAAAATTACAAGCCTCAACCCTCATCATAACTTTGGAGGTTTGGGGGAGTGGATGCTTAATTTTTGTAGCTTATAAGTTATGCTAGCTTTTGGCCTCTATAATAAAAATTTCATAACAATTGTATGGGTAGAAAAGTCATTTTGGTGGCTTTTTGAAGCTTACTTTTTGAAGCTTATAAGTTATGCTAACTTACTTAGATGACCTTATAAGCTAGTTTTTAGAAAGTTAGGGAACCCCAATTTTTTGAATGAGACTTGAAAGCTAGCCTATTGAGATGTCACCAAACATGTAGATAAGCTAGATTGAAAAGCTACTTTGTCCAAAAATTAAGCTTCCCCAAACACTTTCATAGGATCTGAGCCAATCGAGGTTCAAATCCACAATCCACCTAGGTTGAAATCCATAGTCTGCCCAGGTCGCATCCCCTTTTTGAACCCCTGACCTGGCTGCTTAAATGGTTGGTGAATACCTGTAGGTAATGTTATCAAAAGCGCGTGCCTCATTGCGCCTCATACGCCCTGTGATGCGGGGCGGTGGCGAAGCACCCCGCATCTAATGCCATAGCGCCTTTAGCGCCTTGCGATCAATCTGACTTCATGCAGGTGCATTCAGTACATAGCCTCATATTTTTGTTCGTTAACAATTCAATCAGGTCTTTATACTCCATTACCCATATCCCAAAAAGCAAAATAAACTCGTTAGGTCCTAACTAATCCTTGTTTATTATTTGATTTTTCTTGCTTGGATATTAGTTTTGATTTGACATTTGATTTGAAAAATTATGAACTTCGCTACTTTATTGGATATGTTGGGATTGAGAATTAAGATATTATATTGTGATTAGGTAGAAATATATTATTTATCCTTATATATTATTTATCCATTTATGTGAATTCATAAACATGTTCTTTCATGCTTGATTATTTATTTTGAAAAATTATGTGTACGGTGTGTGTCTCGCTTCACTCGGGCGGGCGCCTTGCGTTGCACCTTGTGCATGTGCGCGTAAAGGGACTTTGCGCCCTGCATTGTGCCTCTCGCATTGATAGCATTGTTCGTAGGTTGGGCATCCTATGAGCTTCCATTGAGCATTTTGGAGATACACTAGTAAATGATTACTAATGAGTATGAATAGGGAGATGATACAAAAAGGTATATCATATATATCAGATTAAGTCTTACGCTTACTGCCTCTACTAAATCTAAAGAATATTTATTGGGGAGTCCCCACCGCGATGCGTTGCGTTGATGCCACCCCGATGCAAAGATAAGTAGGAACGTGGTTATTCTAATAGATGAATGACCTATAATAGAACTAAATGGAGGAATAAGATTCATGTAGCAGACAATGTTTTAAAAAGCTCTTGCCTTACCCGCCTAGGCTCCTGCCTAGACCTAGGCAGCACCTAGGCCACCTAGGCTCTACTCGCCTAGGTCTTGAGAGCGCCTAGGGGAGCGGAGGCCGCTTATGTAGGTTGCGCCTCTAGGTCTTGGTCGTGATTTCCTCTGTTGCCTCCACGTCCTAACCTCATTCGAACTCCACCTCCTCCACCGACTATGAACACCTCCTCGAACACCTGTGACCTTCAGCAAAACCTCCTCGGCCACCACTTAAACAAAAAAAAATCTCCTAGTCCTAGCACCTAGGCGCTGGGCGCTGCACCTAGCAGTGCCCAGCGCTTTCGATAATATTGATTGTAGTAAAAAAATAAAAAAATAGAAAGCGCCGAGGCTCTGGGCGCCGGGTCGATGCCTAGGGCGCCTAGCGCTTTCTGTAAACTTTGAGCGGATCCCAAAATTTTGGGATAGAGGCTTTGTTGTTATATACAAGAAAGTATACACTTAATTATAATTGCATATCCAAGCGAAATTCATGACTTATTTTTCAGTGATTCTGACTACAAAAGGATGTCAGATTAATCATTTTTATTACATTTTATAGCATTAAACTTGTCTTTGTTACGTTTCTACTTTTGTAGGCAATCCCACCAGTTACTCGCATGGCTTTAGGTCGGGCCACGTGGGTTACTGTGTTATGCAGGAAGTTGAGAGATTGGTGGCATTGGGTATGCTATATTCCCAATATTTGAATTCATTTTAGTGTGCCGTTTTGTTTTCTAAAGTTACGGGCTAATAGAATTTGTCACGCAGGTTGCTGAGGGAGATATTCCAATTGTTGCCTCTCATGGGTGAGTTCTCCTGATTACTGTGGCTCTTGAACTTTAAAAGATAGTTCTGATGCATTTGGGATACTAACTCTTTAGGGCGGAAGTTGAGACATACAAAACTCTTGAACCTGCAACTCGTGTATTGATTTTAAAAGCATTATGCGATATCCGTGTCGAGGTATCTTTTCTATTAAGTGCTATGCTTGCCTGTTTTCTTTCTTCCACATTTCTGTGCAACACATAACTTTGTACAATTCCATTAACTTTGTGCTTGTTGTTCCTTTCTGTTGCATTAACTTATTAAGCGGAAGTTCCCATTTTTAAGAAAATGGCACTTTTCATTTGGAAAACTAATTAAGCGAAATATCTGTAAACACAACCTCAGAAATCAAGGCAAACCGTAATTTTGGCTTTATTTAAATTTGTCTGAAACCTCTATATTACTCCAAATTTATTTTATCTCTTAGAATTTGTGCTGAATGACCCAGTAAATGTTTGTAATCCTGTTTGTGTGTACTTTCTATTATGCCTGTATGGCCTCTTTGGTCAAGATGTTTTTGTACCTTTACTTAATGGTTAACTCCTTGAATCTTGTCAAGTTAGTTATGAATTTAGATAATGAGGATAATCGGGTTCCTCCACAAGTTAGGGCTTACTGGGCCATTTTCATTTGGCAGTTGGACTTTATACTTCCATCTTATCCTTTCTTTCTTAGTGGATTTTAGATTTCATTATTGCCAAAACTGTGATACATTGGTCTCTTTTGCTTGTTGAGCCAGAAAGGTCTTTATTATTGCCCGTGGCAATTTCATTATTTTATATCTTCTGCTGGTCAACCTGGTGAGTGGTAATTTTCAGGATTCCTCCTTACTTGCATGACTGCTGAATTGGGTTCTATGGCAGATCTCTCTTTTGCTAATATAGTTGCTTTATCCAGAAAATTGACACATAGCGGGTTGATATGACGTGAATCGCCTGTCACAAAATCTGGGCTATTATTTGGTCATATCAATTGCTGACCCATTTTGGTGGGAAAAATATTGGACGATGGTGATTTTGAACTCATTCAATAGTAGGCTGGATTCATCATCTATGATTATGCCTAAAAAAATTTATTTTCTTTTCTTATAAAGTTATTTGTGTTTGAGCTTTTCTTATTGTCTGAACTCTGGGTGTATTATATAGTCTAAGGTTGTTGGCTTTGTGATTTACATATTCCAGAAACTTAAATTCTCATTGTTTGGCGGATGTTTCAATGTGTAAGCTATGCAGTCAACTTAAAAGTGAATTAGAATGCAGAAAAATACCTGGTTCAGGATCTCAGGTATTCTAGAGTTCAAGGAGGATTAAAAGCTAAACAAGTCGATTCTGTACCAAAGGAAAAGTTTTTAGCAACCATGGATACACCAGAAGGAAGTACCCGTGAAAGTTGTAAGAGGATAAACATAGCTGGAAGAGAAATATAGAGAAAAGGGGAATGATGTTTCATATAAGGGAAAAAAGTTTCTTTTTTCCCCCTTTATGAAGAGACTCCTGCTGTTTTATTATGCTTAAGTGACAAAAGATAAACAGTCTGCTGAGTTTCCCGGTGAATTTAGCTGAATAACAATGTCTCATAAGACCTTATGTCATGACTTCATTTTGTGATATTCGGGTGGGTGCTTAACCAGTAACCACATGTTATGCATTTCGTCATTTCCAAATTTCCTTTCATAAAATTGAGTAAAAACTTTAATTTTAACTTCTGTTAATGATTCTGTAGTGTTTCAAAGCGGCAAGTAACTAATATCACACATAGCTTTCAACATTTGACCTAAATCATATCTGTTAGGATTCTCATGCATTTCCCGTATATGGAATGCATGGATGATGCCCCAGTCAAATATATGCACACTACACCTAAGTACGTAGATATGCACATAATGATATGCACAACATTATGTACGTCCACGCTTGACTATGGTTTTGGGAAGAGAAAGATAATCATGCAATGCTTAACTACACAAAGAAGAAGAAGAAGATAATCAAGCAATTTATTGAAGGATCTGATCATTTTAGCTCAGCTATGCAGGCAATAGACTACTTGCTACCATTGTTCTTAGACAAGGAACCGCCAAAATTTGAAAGAACTATGACATGGATGCCTTAGTCTTGCCTAAGCACATGCAAGTATGTGTCACTTGTTTTATCCTATCTGCTTTTATTATTGCAGAAGCCAGGAGGTAAGCCTTGGATGCATGATGAATGCATAGTAGTGGTAAGATAATGAAGAGTTTTTCTTCCATTCTTGCTTATTCTAGTTTGAAGGGTAGGATGGAGGAAAAACTATGGTTATAACTTCAACAGGAAGTGTTTCGTCCGTTAAATCAGGGAAGCTATTCATTTTGTGGCCTATTTAGACGAAGGAAAATCTGTAGAGGATCTTTTATTTCTTTATTTATGATCTTCAGATAAGGTTACAGCATGCTAGCTTTTAAAAACATTGACATTTCCAAATTTCCTTCCATAAAATTGACTAAAAGATTTAATTGTAAATTCTACCTTAATGATTGTGCAGTGTTTCAAAGCTACAATTAACTAATATCACAAATAGCTTGCAAGATTTGACCTGAATCATAGCTGTTAGGATTCTCATGCATTTCCTGGATATGGAATGCATGGGTGATGCCCCAGTCCTCAAATATACACACAGTACATACATATCAAGTATGTAGGTATGCACAACATTATGTCCCATTTATCCTTTGACTATGGTTTTAGGAAGAGAAAGATAATCATGCAATATAAAAAAGAAAATGAAGAAGATAATCAAGGAATTTATTGAAGGGTCTGATCATCTTAGCTCAGCTAGTAGCCTATAAACTATTTGCTAGCGTTGTTCCTAGACAAGGAACCCCCAAATTTTGAAAGAACTCCGATATGGATTCCTTAGTCTTGCCTGAGCAATGCTTCCTGGAGAATAGTTCTGCACATGTAAGTATGTGTCACTTGTTTTATCCTATCTGCTTTTACTACTGCAGAAGGCAGGAGATAAGCCTTTGATGCACAATGAACGCATAGTAGTGGTAAGAAAGTGAAGAGTTTTTCTTCCATTCTTGCTTATTCTAATTTGAAGGGTAGGATGGATGAAAAACTAAGGCTAGAATTTCAACAGGAAGTGTTTCATCCATTAAATCAGAAAAGCTATTCATTCTGTGGCCTAATTTAGATGAAGGAAATCTGTAGAAGATCTTTTATTTCTTTATTTATGATCTTCAGATAAGGTTAGAACATGCTAGTGCTTGGGAGAATACTGCTGTTTATATACTCTTTGGTTGGCGCGAGACTGTCTTGGCTTGAAGATTAATGTGTGTAAGCTGATTTTAGCACCTGCTTGGTGCTTGGTCATAATAGTTCTTTAATTTTATTACTAAACCAAGTTTTCAATGGAAATGAAGGCAGAGCAGTAATCTAATTTAACTAGTGAAAAAAGTGGATAACAGATGCATCATCTACATGAGCCATTGTTCAGTCAAACATACTAATTACCAGTTGCAACTATACTCCATATTTTATTTATTCATATATTTTAAAGGGGTTTCTATTTAATATGGAAAGAAAATAGGCCAGGACAAAATAGATCAAATCAAAACACAATGGCCAAATCCAACTTGTATAAAACATTGAGGCTAGGGTATCAATCAGAGGAAAAAAAATATTGTTTCATTGTCTTCGCTCAGCCTTTCTTTGGTTTTAGACCATTTTCTCGGGTCCCAACAGTTGCAGTCGCCTTTGATCTATATTTCTTCTTTCGTTCTCCCTATTCTCTCTTCTTCTCGTTTTAGAAGAAGTAGCCGCCTTAAAAAATGAAGTGAAAAAATGGCCTAGGCGATGCCAGGTTTGGTGCGTAGAGGCACCTAACCCTTTCTAAAACATTGGCTATGATACCATGTTAAAAGTCCCTTCCACTTTACCAAAACTTTGAAGTTTTGGGAAGGGTTGAGGGTTATAATTTTATATTCTAACATGTATCCAAAAGTTGAGTGTCTTTTTCATGGACATAAATCTGGACTCTTTTTCCACAGAGGTGTATGCTTTTATAAATTCTTTTGAAATGCGTGTCTGGTGGGATTTGAAATTGGGTTGCTCTGTTATCATGCTAAAGGTCCCTTCCACTACATCAAAACTTCAAAGTTATGGTATGGGTTATGAATTATAAGTTTACTCAAACACGCCTTTGCAGGTTGGACTGTTTTTAGAACCCTCGGCTGTCACACAACTTTAGAGTTTTGATGCTGTAGAAAGGGCTTTAAAATGTTATAACCCTCAACTCTCTCATAAGTTCAGAGTTTTGATGCTGTGGAAATGACTTTAAAGTGGTATCTGTGGGAGTTCAAATTCCACTAATCAAGTGGATTTATAAAAAAGTTACTATTGCATGAGTCCATGTTTCGGTCCACAAATAAGGACACTCAACCTGTGCAAAATATCTTATGATATTAAATTATAACCCTAACCATCACTTCAGTGTTTTGATGTGATGGAAGGCACTTTAACAGAGACTAAAATTGCTTTCAACTTTACTCCAATTCTGGTGCATATAGCTATTTTGGTGTTACCATGTCATGGAAAGTTCATTAGTTGAATTAGTGCACCAGTTGGTGCAATTGAATGATGATATCAGTTTAGACTTTTCCCCTTTTATATTATCCAGCCTGATGGATCTTCATGTTATTTGGAGTAACTACAAATTTCAGTGTACTCCCTTGCTCGAAAAAGTTTCTTTCTTAATTGAATGTTTTACTAAATCATCTCAGGTTAGCTACATCGTGTTGCTCAACATGACTCAAGACCTTCTTAGGATTAGCTTAGTTACCATAATTATTTCTATGAAGTGTAGAATCAAAAGTTAGCAAGGTCTTTTTCATTACAGTCTTGTGAAGGAAAAGTCATTATCTTCATTGAAGAGGGTCTCCCTCTCTTCGTTCTTTTCATTGAAGAGTGTCTGCCTCTCTCTCAATTTCTTTACGGTCTTCTTAATCTACCACCATCATTTGTACTCCCATAAATCCATATCATTTTTCTAAATATCTGACCAGAACACAGTTGCTGGACCTTTTCTTTTCCTTGCAAATCATTTTAACTTGTGAAATATCTTATAAACAAATTCTGTCCCATAAGATTGGAGTCCCTAGCCATTTCTTGCCAAATTTCTACTGCTAACCAGTTGAATTCAAAGGTCAGGAGTTCCCTGGATCCGCTCCTTTTGTCTTTTGCAAGTGCTAGTAGAGAAACTATTGTCTATAGAACAGAGCTACATATGCACTCTCAAATCTATAAGATTTTTCCTACTGTTAATGATCTTATTTGATATATGATGATGTCACCCCCCTAACCAATAATAATATTTATAAATTATAATAAAATCAAGATACGTGACAGTTGGCCACAAATCCTGTTATCAAGGGACTCATGAAGCCTAACTTCAATATTTTCATCAAAAATGAAACTCCAGACATATGATCCATAAAAACCTTATATTCCACATTACAAACTTACATTTTTTATTGGTCTAGACTGGCTAATGTGATAGAGATTCATGGCTTTCTAGGATTATCAATAACTATAATAGATTGTGGAAGGAATTTCTCGAATCACTACTCCATTCCTCAGTTGACACAAAATATTAAATTTTCTTACATCCTGAAAGCACATTGGAATCTATCCTTGAAGCCACAATAATCTGAAATATTGTTTATATTTGGGGTGAGCTTTCGACGCGCTCACTAAGTGGTGCATATTCAATAATTTATAGAGAAATAATCATGCACACTCGTATATGATGATGCATATAGTGTAAGTTTGGACTTCGAATATAAGGTTTTTTTGCGGATAATATATCCAGAATTTCATGTTTGATGAATATATTAAGATGGCTAAGCGTCACAAATCCTCTCGTTAGGAAGATTTGTGGCTGACTGTCATGTACCTTGAATTTTACTTACGATTGATTAATAATGGGTTCTAGAATTGATTATTGATTAAAATCTGTTGTTTGTTTGGAACGTGATAGAGCAGCATGATAATTGGTTTAGTCACAAGCATGTCTCAGAAGTTTGCGCTTTTGCTCAATTATCATATACTTTGTGGGATATTATTTATTTTTCACGCTCAAACCCATGTTACTTTTCAAGTGTTAAAGTTACTGATTAAGGTCAACATGCGGTCTTAGAGTTCTTTTATATTCCACACTGTTCTAGTTCCCCTGCATGGTTTACTCGGTTGATCACATAAAATAATTAAAATTTCTTTTTGCTAATGGACTAATTTACTTTTATTACTATATTTTGCAGCAAGAAGATATTAGAAGTTATATTGAAAAATCTCTAAAACATGGGATTCATCTTTCTGTATTTCGTAGAGAACGGATTGGTGGTGATTCTCATGGAATCTCATATTGGTAAAGTAAATGTAACTTTGTGGTTATATTTGCCCATCAATTCAGAAGCACTACTTATTTTTTAATCATGAAAGTAGGATTGAAGCACTTTATACATTGCTTTGAAATAATATTTATGAAGGAAACTGTTTAAAACATGCTTCTATCTTCCTGTCATCAGGTATGAAGATGACCCCATTATTGGGCACCGTTTGTATCGCGAAATTAGACATGTTGAGGTGAAAAAAGCAAAGGCAAGGGGCCCTGCACCTCTCCCTCATGTATCGTACCAGTGGGAAACAGTTGCAACAAATTTAGATGAATTTGAGGAAGTCTCAGTAAGTTCCTGCATTTGTAATGCTGATGATATATTATGAGTGTGTTATAGTTATTTCCTGTGGTATATGTGTCTTAGTTATTGTTTTGACATATCAAAAGGTTACTACAAACAATGCATATCCAAAGAAGTTAGAGGAAGTTTCTAGAACATGCTTCTAAATTGCACAGAAACTTTAGTTTTTGTTGAGTTCGGTAGATCTTCCATTACGAAATTTTCATCTCAGTTCAGCGCATAATATTGTAAATAGAGTATGTGCATGTCCATGTGCACATGTATCCATCTACGGATGTTGCCAAGGTTTCAAAATCGACACGGTACTACTCAGATTTTCTGAAATGGCGATGAACTAAAATTTCTGTTTCTGCTAATACTCAACCTTTACCTCTTAGGTAACCCCCATATTCTACAAATTTGGGCTGCTAGCAGCTTGATACTGGCTGCTGGCCAATACTGCATGGATACTTGCTTGTAAAGTTAAAAATTAGCATAAAGCTAAAAATGAACAACAAGATAAAATAAGTATTATAGTATTTATCTGGTGGACCTTTTTTTCTATAGTTATCATAATTAATAAAAGCCAAACCAATACCATGCTATATTAAAATATATAACATAGAAAATAATGTGTAGATATATGAAATAACAAATTCCTGAACAAAGTAATGTATGATAAATTAAATGTCTAAGGTTCTGATACCTATTGAGCTAACATAAAATAATAATAATAATAATAAATTTGATTAGAATCTATTTCGCATAATCCTATGTACCAACGTTGACTAGAGCACATGGAATGAAAAGTAGAAAATTATGGAAATTATAAAAGCTATGTAAAAGTAAAAAAATAAAAAATAAAATAAAATAAAAGAAGTGTCCATGTTTATTGCATATCCTACGTACTAACATTGACTAGATCACATGGAATGAAAAGTAGAAAATTATGGAAATTATAAAAGCTATGTAAAAGTTTAAAAAAAAGAAAAAAAGAAAAAAAGAAAAAAGAGTGTCTATCTTTATTGAATGTGCTACTGAATATTAGTAAACATTAATTAAGAAATTTAACTTTAGCTTGTCTGCTTATTCATTTATGTTAAGATTATCATTGCAGATAATATTTTCTACTTAATATTGATGCTTTATCAGTTAGCTCTTCAACTGAATCCACTTCGTTGGAAATGGGTTGAACAATGATAGTGAAAGGGCTTTTGCAACCTGATATTGTCTTAGTTTTTAGTTTATGTTCTGTTTAGACTGTGATTTGCAATATTTGTTTTTAGCTCTAATCTTCTCATATATTTGATTATGAACAGTGTATCATTGATCCATCTGTATGTTCTCTACACCTTTATCACTTTTAAGTAGCATGGCATTCTGTCATGGAGAACTTATGACCAAATTCACGTCGTTCTGTGATGTTATTTCCCTCACAGCAGCCTATCCCCCTTACTAACTCAGCATTTTACTCTGTTTTCTCAGGACAAGCTTATTTCAAGTAAAAATAGGACAGAAGCTGCACTTGGAAAGCGGTTGAAGATTGACCTTCTTCCAGAGATTGAACTAATCCACAAGGTGTGTTCAACTGCATGCCCCTTCCATCCCCACCACCACCCCTCAGCTCTTCACGTACTAATATGCTTGTTAGATGTGGTTGAACATATGCAATGAAATGGCCATAAACTAATTATTCTTTGGCTAATAATGCAGAAGAAAGAAAGACTCTTGAAAAAACAACAAAGACAAGCTCTCCTTCTTGATAACTTTGTTACTACAGATGGACTTTCTACTGGTCGATCCCTTCGTGATAGAAAACCTGTCACCTACACTTTTGGTAAGAAGTTTATACAGAAGTTTCGGTCAAAACTTTCTTGCCATGAGGCTGCATATTTTCCTCATAATTACTGTTTTCTCAACTAACTTAATTAGTAGTGTAGAGTCCTTTTTGCCAGATTTTAGAAATAAATACAATTGAAGCAAGCAGGTGGTAAAATCTTCCTGTCTTTCTTTAAGTAGTTGATTTTTTTTCCCTACACAGAAGTAGGATTAGCAAGGATTATACATGTTCTAAAATCATAACTCCTGGGAAGTTTATTTCTCCCACAAGCCTTCTTCTCCAAGTGCATGACTTATTTCTCATTTTATCTGAGCTTTTTTAGGGCGTCTCTCCCTTTTCTTTGCCTTCCTCTTTTTCCAGCGTGATGCACACAAGAATCGCTTCCAAAAAAATTGCTAAAAATAATATCAAACACATTCAAACTTCATTGTCAGTAGGAAAGGAAATGCGGGATTGTTTTAACTTGATCTTTACATCTTGCACAACAGCTTCCTATCTTGACTTTGAAAACCTTGCAGCAATTTACAGATTATGTTGATATACCAATTTGCAAATTGCAATCCCTCCCTCTGTGTGTGTGCCTGTGTGTATTTTTGAATACGGTAAAACCTGGTATTCACACAATTTTGGAGAACCTTCAGGCGATGCAAAAGTTTTTCAATCCGTCTGTATACATGTTTGATCTATGAACCCATTTTTGAGATAAGCAGTATTACCTTGTGAATTGATTGCTTATATAAATTACTATCTCACCTTGTATAGATCCAAATTCAGCAACGAATCTTTAACCATTCTTGTAAGCTAAGAGTAGACTGTTGCTTTCAGTTATGGTTGAAGCAATCAATCATGTCTGAAATCTTTGGTCTTGTGAAATCTTTGATCTTGTTGTCTTTGTATCATCACATCTTTGCTTCTTTTTGAGTAACAAACCGTCCTTTCTAATTTTTGGTTTTTACTTTTTAAAATTTTTGTTCTTAGCCTTGACTTATCTCAGGTATTAACCTTATCTTTTTACCTGGCGCCATTACCCTTTTCCCTCACATGGAGGTAGACTTGTATTTTTATTATTTTCCAACATTATTCCAGCTGTTAAAGTACAATTTATGTTTCTGTTTTCTTGTACAAATCTGTATGTTAATTCATTGGACTAATCATGTGTCAAATATGCAGATGACTACGACCGATCTATTAGTGAAGCTATAAAAATAACCAAGTATGTATCTCTGACCTTTAGTTTCTAGCGTAATGTTGCTTTCCACATTTTCCCTCTCCTTATGTTGGTGTATTGAGCTCTATTCATGTTTGGTGTATTGAGCTCTATTCATTTATTACTTTGATATCTTAGGAAAAAACCAGACTCACCTGAACATGTTATTAAAAAGGAAGCTGGGGCTAAGCCCGAGACATCCACAGAAGGTGATGGTAAGCTCGATCCATCCATGGAAGGTGGTGGGAAGCCCGAGCCGTCCATAAATGGCAGATTGAATGGCACTTCAAAAGCCATGAAACAAGTTTCTTACGAATCACAGTCCTCAAAATCGACCGAGTATGAAGAATCTGATGGTGAACTACAATCTGATCATCTTGATCGTAGGTATAATATATAGATGTTATACTGTTTCTTTCTTGCGTTATTTGGATATACTCCCTCAAATCTTTAATATTTTGATATTAATCACCCAAATGATTGATAATTGAAATTAGTCTCCCAAATCTTATACTATTGAAACTAGTCCCCCTAGTTAGGGGTTGTTTGATTTGGGGTGGAGTATTTCTTTAACTAAGTTGGGGGACTAATTTCAAAACACCTAAAAGATTTGGGGGACTAATTTCAAAATATGGAAGATAGGACAGATATCGAAAAAAACCCTTTTCCCTTTTCTTTTTTGCTTTACGAGACCTGGATGATTCTTCTATTTTTGACATATAATCATTCTTCGATTCTTTATTTTTGAATACAGTAATCGGCGGAGGAAAAGACCTCAAAGGTATTCGGAAAAGGACTATGTCGAAGCTGTTTCAGATAATGAGGCAGACTTCGACAGTGATGATGATATTGTTGGAGAAGCAGTATATGATGACGAATACCTCAAAATCAAGAAGCAAAAGAAGGTGTCGAGTAGCTCGGAAGGAGATGAGGAGTACCGGTGGGAGGAAAATGATGACGAAGACGAGGAAGGAGAGGAAGAAGAGGAGGATTCGTTGAGTATCAGCGATGAAGATAGTGACGAGGACCACAGATACAAGAAACGCCCAACTCGAAGCAGGAGAGGAGCAAAGAAGAGATCTGTTGATGAGATCAAGTCGGGTCTCAGACGAAGCAAGAGGGCTACAAAGCCCAGGTTCAACTACCGCCAGTATGAACTGTCAGAAACTGATGCAGAGTCTGAGAAGGCCGAGCAGTCCAATGCATCTGATGCAATTTCAGATGCCAGTAATGATATGGAGCTCTCGACAGCAAGCCAAGATTCTGAGGATCACGAGGAAAATGGGGAAGAAATGTTGAAAGATGAGAAAATGAATGTGGATTCTCCTAACGGAGATGTTGAGAAAGAGGAGGGTCAATCAGTAGAGAAAACTGATGAGAGCCCTGCACGAGGCGAAGGTGGTAAAAAGAGGCGGTTTTTAGACCTTAATGAGCTTGCTCCAGGAACCAGTTTTGAGGATGGGCCTAACTCCATGACGAAGGATGAAGATACCGATAACCCTTAGAAATTTAGCCTCATTGGTGCAGCATTTTACGTGGACATGCATTTTTTTTTTTTTACGATGACGGAAGATTCCAAGTGTTGGAATCTTCAAATGGGCAACATGGTGTTGTGAGGCATAATAGCTATTGAGAGGCACGCTACAATCGGAATTGCGAAGAGGAGAGAGTATGTCCTATTGATTCTTGCTTCAATGCCCGAGGAACCTCTCAGTGTACAATATCACCCCTTTCAATGCTGTAAGCAGTGTTGAGTAGAGAATTATGGGCTCTGAATGTTTTAGCTGTTCAGTTCACCCTTACTAGGGGGATGTAAGTCATTAGATTTAGAGTATTGCTTAGGATTAATCATGAGATATGGGGAGAATGTATGATCTTGTTGTAACGGCTATTCCTACGTTATAAGAAGCTGGTGTTGTGCTCATGATGGATACTGATATTGATGTTGCGCATTCACGAGTTTGTAATGATATCTGCCGGCTACTATGATTCCCAAGTCTGTCATATCTCGGTGCTAGTACAGTACCACGTTCATATCTTGGTACTGGTGTAGTACCATGTTGTTTGCACGTCGATGTACTTGTTTCTAGTTTTGAATTTTTTCGTTGACCGGAAAATGGTGAAGCGAATTTTGAAACAATATGCATTCTTGAATTGAACAATTAAATTTCTCGTTAATGAATTGAATGTGCACAAAAAGTTGTAAATGATTTAAATAGTTTATGTATCTTAATGATAATTTATTTATATAATTATAACATATTATATAATTATTATGATTTAGATAATTATCAATTGGGCATGTAGCTTAATGGTAAAGCGTTTATTTAGTGTCATTATGGTATGGGGATCTATACCTCACACCTTCATCTCCATAAATATAAGCTGAAATTTTCTTTGTAAAAAATTGTTGCCTCCTTTTATTTTATTTGTTTATAAATCCACTTAGATCATCCTTTCATCTACCGTAACATAAAAAAAAAACATCTACCGTAGCATTAAAAAAAAAAAAAAAAAGAAAAGAAAAGTGAATCAATATCAATGTGAAGCAGACGCATTGTTTTAACACAAGATAAAAAAAATTTTAAAAAAAGAAAAAAAAGAGGAAGGGCTTATTGACATCATTTCTAAGTATTTACTCAAATGCACGTGCAACCAAAACATTACTTTAATTTCTAAGCTATTCTGTTTTGTGATAAAAGGGCTACTCTAATATCTTAGAGTTTTGCTTATTTTTCACTTTGATATTTTAAAGTTCAAATTTATCTAAAAATATAATTCTAATAACTTTAAGATCCAAAAATAACAATATTAGAACATGACATTGTTACATTAAATTATATTAAATATCTTAGCGAAAATATTATAAACACTATTTTTTTTATCATAGTACAATAAAAAAAATTATAAGAAGTTTGCATCGACCCAAGGGTCATCCAAAGATGATCATGTAACACTCTTTCTCAGAAAACTCAATGCGTTAGACCTTCATGTAAATCGGGAAAAAAAGAAAAAGAAAAAGAAAAAATGCTGGAGGACTTCCTCATATAAAGTACATTTTAGAGGAAGGGAATGACCGACGGAGAAATAGTAAGGAAAAAGACAAAACTTGAAGGACAAACTACCGTCGCAATCAAGGTTTTTTTATATGTTTATTTATTTATTTATTTATTTGATATATTTCCCCCAGTTTTTGTTTGTATAATACTGTTATACTGTTATTATTTTGGTTGAAGTCAAGTCCTCCTATGAAATGCCTCTTTGCTTGGCGTGCTAATTGGGCTCTGCCCGTCATACAAGTCCAATTAAAGATGACGTTAAGGTATGACACAAGTGGGCTACTTGCTTGCTTGATTACCTCATCATGCACGTGAGCTTGGTTGTTGGATTTATGACAATGTCAAAGATCCAAGAAATCCTCAAATATTTAAATTTTAAATTTTGTGATTGGCTTGGGGGTGGGGATGACAAAATTTTTGGCATTCAGAGAGAATTTAAAATTCTTGGAGCAGGAAGTCTTATATTCATTTATGAAATTCCATATATAATGTTTGTTTCAAAAATAATTTAGTTTGTGGTATCCATAAAATGAAAAAAAGTAGAAATTGCCAGATCCTAACAATTTTGGCAGTTAATATCCATACAATTTCTACTTTTCTATATTTTTTTGGGTTTGAACCAGATGAGAAATTATATATTCTGGGTTTTGCTTTCCTATAATCATGCTGAACCAAACAAAAGATTGAAAATTTCTAGACATGTATAAAAAGCTATGGATTTGAAATTCTTGATGACATTCTAAATTCTATAATTTTTAGGATTTGAACCAAACAAACTTTATAAGATAGTGGAATGGAACGTGATTTTTTAAAAGAGAACCCAAACAACTCTTGTCTATTTATAAATAAAATGAAAGTGGATCCCACCAATAATTTGATTTTATGTTTAAAATATGATATATTAGAAATTTAAGAAAAGGTTTGGAGCCCTATGAAATTTTGAGGTTGTCTTGAAATTTTCAAATTGTTTGGGATTATTTTGCAAATTATTGTTGAATTTTAAAGATCTAGTGGGCCCCCCTTGCCATAAATGCGAATCATCTCTTTTCACTCGGAGCCAAGCAGAAGATTTAACCAAGGGGTTTTAACTCTGACAAAATTTGTTCAGTCGGGCCCACTTTCTCACGAGCAATTCCCAGGTTCATTCATAGGCTGCCGAAACAAGCAGCCCCCAACAAATGTGAGAAATTTCTGCCTCCTTTTTTCATATTAGTCTCTTACATCTTTCATAATTTGAATGAGTCCCTCAAATCATCGAAATTGCTATCGGCTCCCTCAAGTTTTAGGTTATTTTCAAATTTGCCCCTCAAATCATTTAAATTGTTAGTAGGTCCTCTAATGCTCAGGTTATTTTGAAATTAGCCCCTCACATAAAGCATGGAAGTAGCAATTAGAGAGAAATTAGTTACTCAAATCATTGACATCGCTATTAAGCTCTCAGATTCTCATGAGGTGTTTCAAACTAACCCCTCCGATCGCTGCCCCTACACTTGATTGATCTGAGAGGCTAATTTAAACATAACTCAAGATTTCAGGAACCTAATAGAAATTTAGCGATTTGAGGGGCTCATTTTAAGATATAAAAGATGTGAGGGACTAAACCCTTACAAGTATGAGCGTGATCAGTGATCACCCCATTGTTGAAAGGAACGTACATTCACCAGAATCAAATCCTGCAACTTTAGTTAAGCATGAAAATGCCATAGGTAAATGCATCAACGTTGGTCACAGTGCATAGCAGCATCCTCTCTTTTGATTGTCATCCAAAGATCAATTATTAACAACATTAAAGAAGAAGAAAAGCACATTGTAGCTTCTAAGAGCTTTCTTAACATGAAATTACTAAATTTCATTATTGAATGCTATGCATTAACAGACCTCCACCTCATTTGTTCCCTTACCTGGGCAGCCTTCTTGCTTCTCATCCTTGGACTTACAATCCTTCAGATTCTGAACCAAAGCACACAAACGCGCCTCAATCTGCTCATCACCTATCCCTTCAAGACCCTTGGGCATCAGATTCTCGGCCACGTCCGCCGGCGTAATGTTCTTCTTCTCCATCAACTCCTCAATCTCACCGAACAATGCATGGTCTCCAATGCCCAGATAGTTCCTTGCAAGAATCTTGAACCCTTGAAATGTGCAGTAAGAAAGCTCAACGTGCACATCCATCCTCCCTCTCCTTACAAGAGCCGGATCCAATTTATCGACGTAATTAGTAGTAAACACTATCAATCTCTCACTACCACTGGCTGACCATAATCCGTCTATGAAATTCAGGAGCCCTGAGAGTGTGACATTACTCTCCTCCTTATCTTCATCGTCCTTCTTCTCCTTCCGTTCCTCAGGTTTCTCCCTTTTCCCTGAC
>JBAKGM010000139.1:33462410-33481164 GCA_037177215.1 Asparagus racemosus
TGAGATTCAAACCCTAGATCTGTAGATTTGAGTTCTTTTTGATGTGGTTGTGTAATTTTGGGTTTTGGATGGTGGTTGTTCGAAGGGGATGTGGGTCCATTCGCGCTTCGTGTAGAAGTAGTCATCTCGACTGTAGTGGGGTTTGTTTGTGTACAGCTTGCGTTGTCTCTTTTGGATTTTGATGGCGTTTCCTTGTTTGATGACATGTTGGAGGTAGGAGTTGTGGATTAGATGCCTCTGGGATCTGTGGAATGTGAGACGGTAGTATCTGATACATGGTGTGCAGGATCATAAGACATTAGCTCCTCTTTCAAATATAAATTTATGAGATGTTGGTACTTATTCATAAATCCAAGATAAGTTCTACAAATTAGGTATATGCAAGAACCATTAAGATCAGATACGACATTGACCATATTGACATATTATTCATATTTGCTAAAATCAAATACGGATAAAGATCAAATGATAGGAGAATGAGGGATGTAACACTGGCATGAGAGAAATGGATGAGACACGCAAATATTAGACAGCAAGTGCATTTGCAATATTTTTTGAGAAAGAAATGAGGTTTACATACAATTCTAAGTCAAAGAAGACGGATATCCAAAAATAAACAATTAAGTCACACACGACGACTGACACTCGCATTGCAATTACAGTTAGAACAAACTAAACAGGAGAACGAAACAAATTCAAAATATAATTTGACCAAACAGGATACCTCTTCTCTTCAGGTGTGGGAAACCATGAATAGCCCTTAGATTCGGTTGTGGTCTTCAGAGATGTCCACCAAACCTTAACACCTTCAAAATCATCAGTAACCTCCTCATGCTCATCCATGCTGAGCACAATCTTCTTGTCCCTGTCCATCTCAGCCTTGAACAGCTTGGCGTTCTCGGCGGCTGAGCTGCCGAGATAAGCCTGAATAGCACTGTAAGCTTCGCTGCGCATTAGACGCTCTCCACTGTACTCAGCAAAGGTGATCACTATATAAGGGTAGAAAACCCCGAGAAGCTTGTTTGTGTATTTGTATACGTGGGCTTCTAATTGAGAGGGAAAGAATTGGGATGCCATCGCCCACATGAACATTATGCTGGCAATGGCTGAGCCTGCTCCTGCCCAAACCCCTTGATCCATTTTTGCCTGTTGATTAGTTGTCTTTTGGTTCGAGTTGATCTCTGTGAACCTTATATAAGCAGGGTTTGGCTGAAGAGACGGGGTCTTGGTCTTGCAAATAATGCGTTTTAAGCTGCAGTTTGTAGTGTAGTTTGCTGATTTGACTAGAGATCAATCTGTTCACGTCCTGAGAAAAAACTTTTTTTTAAAATAAATTCTATAGTGGGCCCTCTATAATTAGGAGGATTGGAAATGAAGACAAGTGTTCAAGTACGATTCTTAATGCTTATGTTATTATCGGCTGTCAATACAGATTGTATTAATAGCAACTGTATTGGTAGACAGTCAAACTGTATTGATAGATGACAATGATATGTATTTCAAGAATTATTCTCCGCTAGATGTCTTCATCCTCGGTCTCTCTGTATGATTTTCTACAGAGGACCCTCTACATGATTTTTTTTTCATGTCACATTAGGTAAAACTATCAAAGGAATTAGACATATCGCATCAAATGAGGAAAACTTTTGAATCTTGTCCATTGGACGAATATTATTTTAAAACAAAATGAATATGTTAATCACTGTATCCATCTCTAAATTATTGTGTCATGGAATAAATCATGTTCATTGGACAAGTGCAATTCCAAAAGAAGTTTTGGATCAGGGCATGCATTCCTTGAGTTGGCAGTAGACAAGTCTTAGACTGTCAAGCGTCCAATAACAGTATTGACTGAATTTTTTTTTTTTCATATTCATAACACTTCCTAGGAATTACGTCCTAAGATGAAATTTCTTCTGGTATGTTTTCTGCCTTTATTGTTTCTTTTCTTCCCATTTCCTTCGTACTGTTGTTGTTTTCTTCATCTGATAGCGACGCTTGAAGGGAAAGCGCTCAGTGGACCAGTTCTGGCTCAGATGAGGTCTCTAATTTAAACCCAAGTTGCACGTTTTGTATTCGCTTCAAAACAAAACAAAGATCAATCATACTTTTTTTTTTTTTTTTGACTTACCGACCTAATCGATGTGAAAAACGAAAGGTTTGAAGTGCAAGGGACGTGTATTTTGCGAGGACCATACAACTCTAATTATCACCAAAACCCAACAGCAACAGAAGTCAGAAACTGACTTACTCATGTAAATCTACGAGGTAGCCGGTTTTTCTACGTACATGTATTTTGTGAGGACCATTGTAGACAAGCCACACAGAGAGCTGCAGAATATATTACCGAAGTAGCAGCAACTATGAATCGATCACCAAATATGAGGAAATCCAAGATAAGAGGAAAAAAATGTTTGCAACTAGGAGTAAAGTAGGAGCAACGGAGCTCGCCTGTTGTTCTCCAACACAATCAATATGAATAGCAAATTAATGACGGCAGTCATGCTTTGTTAATTCTTTCAGTTTAAAGTTTCATAATCTCATAATGTTCGGAGTACATCACATGTTTCGGATCCCACTTTCAAAAGAGTTGATAATTTTTTCTCCAATTGGGGACAAATTGAAGTTGGTAACAGATGATCTGATACCAATACAATAATCCATCATAAAATGGGAATTCCAACAAGAAACAGAAAACTCTCGAGTAGGATATTTTGTCCAATTATCATTTACAAGAATGTAAAGATTGATTTTCTTTCATCATCCTCAGCTATCAAGAGCACCAAGTGCTTTCATGTCCTCCAAGAAAGCCATATAAGAGTCATCGATGCTCTGTCCTTTGGCTGCTGATGGTGCTGCCACGGCTGCCTCTCGTTTTCCCACGACCACTGGACCAGCCGAAGGCCTTGGAGCTGGTGATGCAGATGCAGATAGCTGAGGTTTTGGTTTCGTTTTCTGAACTGCTGATTCTCTCCTCACGCGCACTGATGCAGGAACCTGAGACGTATCAAGGCCACAGAGGACAGGAAAAAGTCAGTATCCTCAGAGATGGGAGTTAATTCTATTAGTAATTATTTCAGCTTATTGATCTTATCATTCTCAAACTTCAAATTGCAATTAAGTAAGGGTAGATTAAGGACACACCCCTGGGTTATGGGGGTGTAAGTGGCTTACATACTCCCTTGATTTACATTACATACGCTGCTTTTTCCCGTTAGGTTGAAATGTCACGTGAGAATCGCGTGAGAGAAAAAAAAGTACTTTTTTTGCCCTTTGTTTAACAGAAAAAGACTGAATTGTTCCCTTAATTGAAGGCAAAAAGTAATTGATCTTATCATTCTCAAACTTCAAATTGCACCAAAATAAGGGTTATTTGCAGATACACCACCCCAGATATGGCGCTATACGAACTTATATCCCCTAAACTATTTTATTTACACTTCATCCATGAACCCTAGATAGTGTTACTTCCCTGTTAGGTTGAGATGTTATGTGAGAATTATTTGATGACTGGATTACTCTTTTGCCCTCAGTTTAATATAAAAAAAACTATTTTATCCTAAATTAGGGTCAGAGTAATTCATCATCATATGATCTCCACGTGACATCTCAAACTTAACAGAGAAATGATGATATCTGGGATTCAGGACGGTGAAAAGACTGATAAAATAGTTTTGGGGTACAAGAGGCTAGACCCCCTTATAGCCCCATTAATCAAGTGAGAAAGGTAAGATAGTTATTTTAAATCTGTCCAACCCGTCTTATAATAAAGTTTAAATTTTCATTGCACAAGTTAACGCATTCTTATGAACTAACTGCCTCAACGTGGGCATAGCAGTAAGTAGTTTTAGAGAAAAGTTGCACAACAGTCAACAAATAGTACACCTAAAAACCTACAACTTATACAAATGATAACACAAGTAAAACAATTGAGCACAAAAGAATCTCTAGTAACCGAAATTAAATAAAATATAATGTGCTGTAGTCCAGTTTGCAATTTTAGCAAAGCTCTCGTTAACAAGAGACTTACTTTGGAGGTTTAAATTTGGAGGTTTAAATAGAATCCAAGACGTAATACCAGAAAAAAAATCCACAATCTAGACTGCTATCATATAAACTAAATGCAGAATATCTAATAATAAGAAAGTTATAAAAAACAAAGCAAAAAATGCAAGAGTAGCACTTTTTAACTCACCATTGCCGTAAGTTCTGGCGTATGCTGTGCTAGTGGTCTCTTGACAACCGTTGATGCTGCAGACTTAACATAAGATGGCTTCTGAGGAGCAGCAGGCCTGTAAGCCAGAGGATCATCCTCTGGACCAAAGGGGAGTCCTGAAGCCATTGGCATTAAACCACCCGGTGGCCCAGGAGGCCCAGCAAAAGGCGGTCTTGCCATTGAAGGAGGAATCATTCCGGGAGGAGGCGGAGGAGGAAGCTGATTAGGGATCCCATGGGGAGGTGGTGGTGGTGGCGGATAACGAACCATGCCAGGTGGCAGCATGTCAGGAGGAGGTGGAGGAGCAAGGGGAAGTCTTTGTGGTGGAGGTAGCGGTGGATGCCTTGGTGGTGGAGGTGGTGGTGGCAATGGCAATGCCTTAGAGTTGTCCTTCATGCCTGAACTAGTGTTGAAGTTGGCTATGGGAGGAATGGCTTCAGAGTGATCGTCTGTTGGTTTTGATGCCAATCCAGGAGGAGGTGGAGGGGGGAGGGGACCAGTTGCCTGCATAAGAAAGTCACCTTTTGGGTCATAAAGCAGATTTTAGTAGTTCAGGTGGGTGATGGCAATGATACTGGAGTATGATCTAAAGCTGCAGTTATGTTGCCAAATTATCAAGTTTGTCTCTACTCCATAATTATATACAAAACTGTCATGTTTAACACTAATCCTATGGCACTTCCAACTGTCTATCAGTAGAAGGTGATGAAGGTTCGTGACCATGATCTAAAGCTTCTATTACAAAGTTGACATATTTATTACCAACTCTATGACTCTTTGAACTCTTCCAACTTTTGAATGATTTAAAAACATCAAAATTGTCATGACGCTTATAATTTTCAATATAACGTAACTGACATTATCTTCTTTCTCAATCGTTGAGCTTCATAATCCAATGAACATTTAGAACAGAAGTCAAGAAAAGAGTGAGGTTGCATGTGGTTTAATTTCTTTCTTCTCGAATGGTTGGGTTACAAAAATTTTCTCATACTATACCAAGCAAGGAATTGCAGTGCTATTACCTATAACTGGAAAAATAAATAAATCAAACTCCAGTATTTTCAGATCCCTTAATTGATTTTTAAGGGGAAAAAAGTTAAGCTCAAATCGTTAACTAAGTTCTTCTTTCCATTGTTCTCAAAAGTTAGAAAAGCACTGAGCAAATACTAGAAGGCAGAAAATCCACATATCAAAGTAATTATGGTATAATCTAGTAACTCCGTTTCTTGCATGTGTGCACGTAACAACCTCGTAATTTATCTTAACACAATAAACAACCAAGAAAACTCATAACAATAACACTTAAAAATAAAAGAACTTCGTTAATAATTACCTTCTGAGACTCTTTTGAACGCATGCTATCAACAGCTGCATTTCTATTTTCCTCTGGTTCTTTTACAGAGGTCCCTGGTGGAGCAGGTTGTGTAGGACGTTGAGGAGGTGGAGGTGGTGGAGGAAGTGACATGTGGCCTGAAACTGGACCGGTAGGAGGCCCTGGTGGCGGTGGTGGACGTGGAGGCGGGGGCAATGGAGCACTTGGATTAACAACCGGTTTAAGGGGAGCTGGAGGTGGAGGAGGTAAAGCAATTGGTGGAGGTGCTACACTTGGATCATCAACAGAATTTGATTCACCAGACCCTGGTAATGGTGGTGGTGGAGGGGGAGGTGGCATAGCCAGAGAGCCATCTTCTAGCTCAGACATTGAAGAAGATGCTCCAGGATCTGAAGACAGTGGGATTCTTGGTCCTACAGAAGAAACAGGAATTAGTACATATAATAGACATTGTCTGGTAATGAAGAAAAAGACGCGTCAATTGGACTATGACCTATTGAAGATTTATACATTGGAGGTTTTCCAGGAGGTGGCGCTCCGGTTGGATTTAGCGTAGGATGATAGTACACCGAATCCTGCATCCATGAACCAATTAGCAATTCATGGTGACATTGGTGATCATACAGTTAGGATTAGAGACGGATACCTCAGGCTTCGGGTGTTTCACTCTATCCTCTTCCTCTGGACGCCTCTTGGGAGGGCCTAAGTGGCTGAGGAAAAGAATAACGTGTATTATGACAAAGGAAAGAAGATACTTAATTAACAACGGAAAAAAATGAACATAACTGACCTGAACATCACCGGTGCCTCACCCTTATCACGCATTTTCTCCTCATACTCCTGTTCAGAAACTAAACATGAAAGACAATTTCCAAGAGAAATTCTACAGATTCATGCAAAGCAGTAAAGCATCATATTGATATAAATCTTAAAGTCCATGATTGCTTTTATAACAAAAAAAATTACAACATTAAACCTGTGATTTGCTCAAGAAGCGGCTTACACACATCAGATGACTTGTATATTTTCTAAACATGGGACAAAACATTAAGATGCCTTGAAAAACATGATCTACAAAAATGATAAGCATATATGGGTCAGTCCATTTTAATTGTTTGGAACAAATCAATTTCTTTATATCCAAGGTATAAAGATGCCTACAAATAGAACTCCAATTGACAATTTAACATACAATGTTAGCATAGACTTATGCTGTGTTTGGATGGAGGGTAGAGAAGGGCACGGGAAGAGAAATTTGATTTTAACCTTGTTTGGGAGTTTTTTGGGAGGGTAGAGAGGGGTAAAGAAGAAGTTTTCACAAAAAACTGGGAGAAGACATTCCTCCCCAAGTCGGGTGGTAGAGGAGGGGAAGTAAAAATGAGAATTTTTTTGGATATGTTGAGACGATTTTGCCCTCCATCCAAATAAATCAATGGCCATGATTTAATCACAAATCCTAACAACTCAGCCTCATACATCCGCTTCACTTTTCTCTTTTTTCTTTTTTTTCATCGGCCGCTCCGCTTTCTACTCTCTCTCTCTCTCTCCCCCCCCCCCCCGATTTTTTTGCACATCCAGCGCCTACTTGGGCTCCGCCGTCTCCTCCAGCTTCATCATCCAGTCCCGTTGTCTCCGGCCGCTTCAGGTTTTATTTTTCTGTTTTTATTTTTTTATTTATGTATTTTCACCTCTTCCCGTGTTCTCACCTACATTATCACGGTAGCTTGTAGTAGGTGCATCAATCTATGTATATTTCCCCTTGTTTTTGATGTATTGATGAGAAAGTTTTTTTTGTTAATTAGAAGCTCCTTTCCGAAACAAAAAGTTGAATCTTTTCCTTCCATATTTATTTAAGATCAGAAATTTTGAAGGGAAAATGTGCTGAGGTTTTGGATTCAAATTTTAAGGCTTTTCAATATTTTCCTATTGGATGGTCTTCGCATAATATGGTAGAAATTTGAGATTGCCAGTGTGAAAATTATGCATTTCTCTTTAAGCCCCATTAATTGGCTCCGTAAGGTTTAGAGTCTTCATTATTCAACCGCAATTATGTAACCTTAATCCAAGTATATAATATGTAATTAGAGTCCAGAGAGAATAACCTTAGGAGGTATTAGATACACCTTAGTACTATTTCATTAGCCACCTAATCCTCACCAGCATCTCAATCATGTTAGACCTTTTTGGTTCACAGAATTTTTTTAAAAAAATTTGCCATACTTATTTGTTTTGCTACAAATCTTATCCTTTTGTATGGTCCATTTATTACAATTATAGTTATAAAGAAGACAAAACAATTGTAACTATGCATTTGTTCTACATTGCAGCTAAAAAATAAATCCAAAGATGTCTAGATTCTTGATTTGATAAGGATACAAGAGAACTCAAACGCATCTCCTTAAGTTTACAGTAGTAGTTTTGTGAAACTTAGAATATTAATCTAAAAGATATGAATCAACCTAACTAGGAATATGGCAATGGTTAAAAATGGCAAAATCAATTGCATGATAAGTTATTAGTTTAATAGTTTACTAAAGCCAACTTCCATACCTTCTCTCCATTGTGTACTATAATAAGAGCTTCTAAATATCATTAGTTTCTAATTAAATAATAATTCTTAATTTTCTATCCTAATTGTATTATTTTCATATCCTCACATAGATAATGGATAAAGCATGGATCAAATTTCAACATGCATGTAATTGTGCAATTGGATATGTTCTTTGTGTGATTGCTTATTGGTTCATACAACAACGACAAAATAGAAGGAGATTAAATAGTGAACCCCAAGAGCCCAAAGAAGTAACAGATATGGTGCGAAAAATATTATCACAAAGAGTTGCATGTAGGGAAATCATCCGAATGAATCCACACGCTTTTCGTCAATTATGTGGAATATTAGAGAGAGACGGCGGGCCTAAACGAATTCAAAGAGTTACTATTGCGGAAAAAGTAGCAAAATTTTTGCATATGTTGAGACACAATGAAGCAACTCGTGAGGTTAGTAAGATATTTGGTCGATCTAGAGAGTGTAAGTCATCATTTTCATAATGTTCTAAGAGCTATGATAGAGTTGGAAAAAAAATATTTTTAGTACAACCCGATGGATCACAAATTCCTTCAGGGATACTCAACAATCTAAAGTTTGATCCCTATTTCAAGGTGATGATAAATTCCACAACTTCTTATCTTTGTGTAAGGTTGTTAAAATTAGACTTTAATTAATTAATCCCTATATTGTAAGGATTGTATTGGAGCAATATATGGAACACACATCCAAATAAAGGTTTTTTCCTACTAACGCTCCTAAATATCGTGGTAGGAAAGACCACCCGACACAAAATGTATTGCTTGCTTGCACCTTTGTCTTGAGAATTTTAAATAATACTTTACAACCACGATTTCCACTTAAAATCCCTCAAGGTAATTATTAGTTCTAAATAAGCTACCAATGACAATGAACCTTTTTTTATGATAAGTTACTAATGACAATGAAACTTTTTTTAGGAAAATATTATCTTGCTGATGGCGGATACATGTTAAGAGGTGGAATAGTTCCACCCTATTGAGGGGAACACTACCATTTAAATGAATATTCAAGAAATCCACCAAGGACTCAACGTGAGTTATTTAACCTAAGACACGCATCAGTTCACAATGCCATTGAAAGAGCATTTAGAGTATTAAAATTTCCCATAGCGAGCTCAACTGAACCGAATTATGGTGTTAAAATACAAAATCAAATCATTCTAGCTTATTGTATTTTGCACAATTTTTTAAAGGTACCGACCCAGACGATGATTTTCCTAAATGGGAAGAAGAAGGTGATAATGAAAACCCTCGGACAAAGATGATGCGAACGACGATGAAGATGTTCATAGAGGGGAGTGTTTAAGAGATTTCATTGCAACTTCTATTTGGCAAGATTATAAAGCATGATTAATGTAATAGATATTTTGCGTTGTAATCTCTATTTGTCTTGAACTTGATAAATGTTAGATTAATGTTCTCTATTTGTGCTGTGTTTGATGATTGTAAGACTAATGTTCTCTATTTATATTGTACTTGATGATTGTATGACTAATTTCCTTTAATACTCTATTTTTTGTTGCATGACTGGACTTATTTGTCTTTCGTGATAATAGTATAATCTATCATTTACATTTTTTCATAGATTTGTGAATGATTTTCTTGTATATTTGCTAACATTATTGTGTAAAATAGGAATGTTCTTGTATATTTTCTAACATTACTGTGTAAATTAGGAATGTCAAAAAAGAGGTCTATGGATGGTGATTCTTCTAGGGGAAGAAATCAGATCTCTTTGGTATGGAATTCTGTTATGCACGAGAAGTCAACTGAAGCTCTTTTGCATCAGGATGTGATTGGAAACGAATCAATATTCTGTTTACACTAACGGCTTATAATCAAATAGTGGCTGAACTCCAAGAAATATTTCCCGATAAGCCAATTGACAAGGATAAGGTAAAAAATCGTGTAAAGTATATAAAGTCAAAACGGGCAGCTTGTTATGACTTGTTTAAGAATCGGGCAACGGCTTTGCTTGGAACCGGAAAACTAATATGTGGAGTGCGGAATCGAAAGTATGGGATCGACTAATTTAGGTAACAAAAAATATTTATTTCTTGTATCAATATCTTTGTTTATGAATGGTTTTGCTTGGTTTTAGGAATGGTAATATTCATCTCTTGGCATCAATGTTACTTTTAATCTTCATCTATACCCTAATAAAACTTGACTTTGTTACGGCTCAAAAATTACAAAGTAGACATCTCTTAAATTTCAAACAAACTACCACCAACAAATCTAGATCTGTGATTGTGATTGCCTTCAGACAACTCCTGTAAACTCTCAACTTTGTCTAGCAAGGCTCTTGCTTCACTCATATTCTGTGACTTGCAATAATATATTTCGTGTACTAAACAAAACAATGCATTACATGGGTTCCAGTTGAAACTGCAGATTATTTGGTGTATTGAACTATAAGCTAAAACACTGAAAACAGAGATTCAACCGCTAAAAACACCGAAAACAGAGTTTTGGCCATGGCTGAAACACTATTTTCAGTGTTTCAATCTCGCCAGAACTGCGGCTGAGAAAAGAGAGAGAAGGCGGGCTTTTACTGAAACTAAGGAGGTTGATCTTGCAATTAATGACATTGATGAAATGGTTTCTAGGGAGGAAATTCTCTTGGAGAGTTTTGATGGTAACCAAGAAGCAACTGAAAAAGAAGATGGGCGTGGGGCTACAAAGGAGACTAGGTCAACGGCAAATTTACTGAAGAAGAGCAAGAAGTCAAAGGAAGATGTTGGTGCTGAAAAAATTTATAATGGCATAGAAAAAGTGGCTGAGGCGATGCTTGGAAGTGCTGAGATATTCCACAAGGCGAAGGAAAAGACCATAATGAAAGCGGATGATCTTTGGAGTCTCTTCGTTGAGATTGGGGTCGAGGACGAACACATTGATGATGCATACATATTCTTACGTAATTCTCCAGAGAATCTAAGGAGAGTACTTGGATTTCCAAGGGATAGGCAAAAGCAAATTCTCAAGAGGATGATGCGTAGGGCATCTATGCCACCTCCGCCTCATTATTAGCTTGCTACCCTTATTTTTAGTATTGTGGTTTATGACTCTTTTTTTAAGTTGTCTTAACTTTTGGTGGATGCTTTTGGGTATTTGGTGGCAATTGTAAACTTCTTGCCACTTTTAGGTTATGTATGGCAATAGCAAACTTGGTGTTGCCAAATTATGGATGCTTATGGCAAACTTGGTTGGAACATTGGTGGTTGACTTTTGTTAAATACATGTGGCAAAATTGGTTGGAAAATTGGTGTTTCATGTTTTGATAAGACACATTGTGTTTTTCATTAATTTATATATTGTGTGTATTGTTTTCATAAGATCATGTGTTATTTTGATAAGCTTATGTTATATTATGTTGATAGATTTATGTTAAATTATTTTTCCTAAGCTATTTGATGTTTTATGTAATAGATTGTTTCTTACAAAGTCTATGGATGTTACTTTGTTTTAAAAGTAAGTTCTTATAAGCTTGTATATTGGGAATATGTAATGCATTAATAATAATAATAATAATAATAATAATAGACAACCAATTTCTAAGTGTGATACTTTTATCTTCTTTTTTATCATTTATTAGTTGGCAAAATGTTTTAATAGCATGTAAGGTTATTTGTGTAAATTTACATATATTTTCTTCCCTTCCCTTCCCTTCCCTCCATTAGAACTCCCAAACAAGTTGAATTAAGTTCACATTTGTTCCCCTTACTAAACTCCCAAACAATATATTACAATCCCCCTTCCCTTCTCTCCCTTCCCTTTCCCAATTTTATCTTTCCTTAAACATAGCATTAGAGTAAAGCCATCATCCGCCAGAACAGAATTTTATCAACCAGCTAATTGAAAAATTACAGGCACCACATGCATATAAGTGCACATGTGGTAATGTGTTTTTCTCTTTTAATGTTTCTCTTGTCAGCCTCTCTGCTTTGTCATTATCAAGACGGAAACATCCTAACATATAATTTCCTACAGTAAAATAGAGAGGGAGAGAGATTGGTGGGTGTGTGGGGTCGTTTTTTGTGTGTGTGGGTGGGTTGGGGGAAGAGGTGGAGAAAGGAACAACGAAGCTGGTTAAAAAAGGAATTCTCCCATACTGATTGGGTACTAACTAAATAAAAATTCTAACCTTAATACGAAAAGTTATCTGAACATTTAATGACAGATTTAAAAGAGAAGAACAATGCTTAGATCATAGAGAATAAGAGCATTTTTTTTGGGTGTGTTGCGGGTTCTTTTTTTTTGTGGGTTGGGTTGGGGGGGGGGGGGGAGGGAATCATAAAAACAGAAACTGAGATAGATAATAAAAAAATAGGTGAACATACACATTACTGGAGCTCCTATTCAGGTCTCTGAAGTTCCAGACTAGAGCTCCTATTCAGGTCTCTGAAGTTCCAGACTATGTAGTCAACATCCCTTGAAGTTTCAAGGAAAAAGCTGAAGAAATAAACTAACTGTGGATTGTTGAGATGCAGAACATTTATCCACATTGGATAAAGTTACTGTTCCTTAAATGCGAAAAAATCTGAAGTGGTTTCAGTGGCAGACAACTAGGATATTCATTAACTATGATTTAGTCAGCAAGAACCAAATTTCAGATAAGAAAATGGGACATCTTAATTGTTACATGCAAGAACGATAAACCTTTGTACATTGAAAATATTTTTGGGTCCAAAAAGAAAAAAATAATGCAAACAGAGAAATGTTATTCACAGGACACTTATTTTGATGCTTGAATAGAGAAAGGCCATCAACATGGCAGAGGAAGATATGTAACGCAATTATTAAATAACACTAACCTTTCTTTTTTTCATAACTAAATTTAATGTATCCTCAAGCTGCCTTTTCTTATGTTTTCTCGCCTTGTCAAGAGCACCATCTGCTTCTGCACAAAACAATGATGCCTATTAACGATTTCAATACAGCATTATCCACTAACATGTGTGACGATTAAATTATCAGAAAGGAAACAAGGGATCAATTAGATAATGGCACCAAGGAAATTGTACAAATAAACTCTATTGGCTTTGGATCTCCTTATGGTTTTCAGAATGTCAAAAATATCTTTGCTAACTCAGCCATTCTCAGAAGTTCAAATAAAATTCTAACACCTAAGAAGTTATATAATTTGCACATTCAATTCACATTTTCTCAAGTGAGACTGCATTGAAACAAGGAAAGAACTAACTTTAGTGAGACTTAGTTCCACAAACAGGTTAGGGCAAGTGCTCTAAGCTTGATGCTCTCACAATCTGCATAGGTTAGTCAGATGCAAAATTTAGACGTTGAATAATCGATCAAAACTTAAACCAAACATCAAAATTAAATACAAGAATTAATATATCAACTATATACAAGAGCAGTCAGGTCTATACCAGCCTACCATAGCACTGAAGAAGTAAACTCCCTGTCTCCTAAAATACTTGAGCAGAACAGGAAATAAACAACTTAACTTTTTTGGTTAGCATAGTTACTATAGTTCACCAATGATCATTGCAGTTACAACTGTTACAACAACCAAGTGAATGACAACAAAAACATTTTCATAAGTTATAAATCAGAGAAAGAATCAACCAATACTTAAAAACAACGATGACAGATAGTGGTAGCTAAAAGAGTGAATGGCTTACTCATCATCTCTAACTTCTCAATCTGCTCCTTGATGGTCTCAGGGTCCTTTTTCAGAATCCCGACCTCTCTCACCTTTTTGCGTTCCTTTTTGTTCTGGAATAAAAAATTGTTTATGAAAACACTTCAGAACTTTAACATAAGCAACTATGCTCAACTTAAAGTTGTACAATTACACAAAACATGTGGGTTTAGCCAGCAGAACTTAAAGTTGCAATAGTCAGATGAACAATTCTCACCATCAAATCACTCAAAACATAAAATAGTAAAATCACCACTAAGAAAAGTGAAAACATTAACCAAGTTGTCAACAGTTAATACCTGACTTCATAATTGAAACCATCATGTTCCACAATGGCAAAACAATGACATATAAGATAAAACAATCAACAGCATGAGTCACCTCTTGAGCGCAGATCACAACTCAAATTCACCAAGCAGCAGCATATGTAACTACTAGCAAATCAGTACATATTTTCAGAAGAAAAGAAACCACAAGGAAGCTTATTGAGTACACATTTTCATATACTTAATATAATATCTAAATAACAGTGGAAAAAGGTATATTAAAGTACTCCCATGTACAAACTTTGTGGACATTGAAATTGAATAGGCATTCTATGATAATATTCCATATTTTCACTAGTTGCTAAATCTAAAGTACTCCTAAGTATATCTTGCCTACCAATATGGACCACACTAATGCTTCTTGCAAAACATATTACTAACTCTTACAATTATGTCTTTTCAATTATATTACATTAATTCTATGTTGCAAAAGAACAATTTAATCCTAATCCTACTCTCATATAAAATAAAAAAAATGAACTTTTATGCCTCGCTCTTTTATAACCCACAGGCCTATACCTATCTTGATCGACATCCAAGGGCCAGCATTTCTGGTTCCCGCACCAACCCTTGCTTACTTGACCATTTTATGGTACCCTCGGTAGACTCACTGCAATGATCTAGTTGGAAAGTCACCCTAGAATACCGTAGTATGGGACACTAAAAAGAGTGAATTGATGCGATGTATCATGATGACAGCCTGCATTCTTATATGGAAAGCTGACTATGCAGCCTGCATTCTTATATGGAAAGCTGACTATGTTTTGGGGAGGCAATCCCTTAAAAAACCTTCTTTACCCTAGCTTCATGCATATTTACCCTGGTTTAATTAAATAAGAACAGCATTTGACATTGCACCAGATATATGTCATTCATTACATAAAGATTACAATATGTGATTTAAAACACCATTAAACATTATGAAATCTTATGAGGAGCTACATTTAGAATTCTGCACGAAAACACTAGATTGCAAAAGAAAGTAGATCATATGAGAAAATCATCCTCTTTCACGATGTCAACAAACTGGTGTGTGTGGCAAAATGGATATGATCAATCAGACAATTTTTTACTGTCTTATTTGCCTTTTATATCTCCTCTTCCCATTCGCCCTGATTATCTTCTACTACTTCTCTTGATATCATTCCTCATTTTCTTATCTTTATGCTTTTACCTTCTGCTAAATGGATGTGGCTGCCTACATTCTGCCTTCAAACTCACTTCCACCCGAAAGGGCATCTTCTATCATCTTTATTTTTTTTATCATTTTAGCAAAAATGGACAAATACCACCATAAGTTTTTATCTTGACTAACACAGCTAAAAAGATCACATTTGCAAGAAAGAAAAGAAAACAATCAACATTAACAATTAACTTTTCAGCAAAGTGGTAAAATATGATGTTGCAGACTTACAGCTTCAAATGGAGGAAAGAAAATGATCATTGGAAGATATTTGGGGAAAAAAATCAAAAAGTACTCATAGAAGGATCAAAACAAAAGAAAACAGCTATGGGAACCGAATTCTATATTACTCATAGAAGGATAAAAAATAAAAAAAATATCAGAGTTAATTAAATTTTCAATATTTACAATCAAAACCCAAAACTAAAAGGTTATTGACCATTCAGGAGATAAGAATACTTAAATCTCGTCCATGGATATTAAATTCTTAACCGAAACATTGCACTTCTCCAAATTAAATAATCCCATGGGAAGGGCTGCCAATGGGTTCTTACGACTGAGAAAAGCGAAAACTTTCTCGACCATTCATTCATATGAAAAAATGTACAAGACCTACAAGAACTCACACGTAAGAGATAGCTATTGGAAGAGGAGAACCCAATCCTCTTATACACCAAGAATTGACTCCTTAATGTGGGACTACTTGGACCCTAGCATATCACATTACCGCAGTCCTAGGGCTCACATGGACTGATTACTCACTAATCTAGTCTTGGTCAAATGCTGCAATTCCGGTGTCATCTTTTTGGCTTTGCAGTAGGGTTAGTCCTGGGGAACACACTAAAGCACCGGACTTGCCACTGCACGCTCACTTGCAACTAGAAAGGTGGGGTTGACTCTGATATCATTTGTAAGAGACCTAGGATCAATCAACCCTGAAAAGCTAAGGGAACCGAATCACTTATAAAGCCACAATTTATTCCCCTGGAACTAAATGAAACCTGACACTGCCACCGAAGAAAAATCAAAACTTTCTTCATTTTTCATATGAAAAACAAACAGTTAGTTCCTGTGACCTCCATTGCAACAAAAATAACATTTCTAAGTCAATTAGCCACAAACGGCCAACAGGGCTTTTAGAGTTTCATTTGATCCTTTGAAATTGACTTGACCTCTCAGATAAAGAAACCTTTAAAATTCAACTGAAAGCAGTTCAAAATCAAATGGATAGAGAAAGGACAGAGGAACTTCATAACGTCAAAAATAACATCTCCCCAAGCCTATTTAAAAAACAAATAGCCATCAGGCTTTTAAGGGTTTTATGTGACCTATTACTTGGACATATCAGATTCTAAAATATTCAACAGAAAACGCCGATTGAATTCAATTGAAAAATAAGAATCAGCTACTCCTTTTCAAATACATTTCACTTCTCCAAATTCAATGATTCTAGGAAATGGCTGCCAACGAGTCCTCCGAACTCCATTCATATTAAAATCCAAAATTTTCCATCATTCACATGAAATAATATATCCACAAGCCAATTCAAGCACATACATTCAAAAGGGTTTGCAGGGCTTCATCTAGCCTTTCAATTAATCTTACAGCTTCTAAAGCATTCAATTAGTTCATCATTCACATGAAATAATATCTCCCCAAGCCAATCTAAGCACACATAGCCAAAAGGGGTTTTAGGGTTTCATCTAAACTTTCAATTGGACCCTACAGATTCTAAAACATTCAATTAAAAAAATTACCAATTGAATCCAACTGAAGCAAAATGTAGAATCAAAAATGGAAAAGGGAAACCCTAGCTAGGGTTTAGAAGGGCGTACCCTCTTGAGCTCCTTCTTGCGGAGCTCCTTCCGATAGGCGTCGGTGGGGTTCATCACTTTCCCTCCCTTCGTCGTCTTCATCTCTTCGATCGATCGATCGAAATCTCAGCAGAGCACTCTGAAATCTATCCTCCCCTTTTATCGCCCAGCTTCAACTTTTATTTTCCCCCTTTCTCTGGTTTTTATTATTGGGGGGCGTTATGTTTCTTTGGTAATTCGATTTTCTTATAAACCCCTCAACATTGTTATATTTACGCGCTATTTATCCATGAAGGATTTTTTTATATTAGTCCTCTAAATCTTTCTTTTTTGGAGAAATTTTCAAAATAGACCATTTCATGAAAGTATTTTTTATTTTCAACGTACTACCAAAATATTTTCATTTTCAATCTAGTTTCAGCCACGTCAGCTGACTTGGTTGATTTAAAAAAATATTTTACAAACTCTTCAGGATTGCCAATCTAGTAAAGTTTAATTACCCAATTAAACTACACGGTATTTTCAATCCCACGTAATTTAACTCAAATAAACTACGTAAACTTTGTTCAGATATATAAGTCGACTTAATTATCTACTAAACTACACGGGACTAGAAGTCCTGTGTAGATTAATGCACAATTAAAGTATACGGGATCCCTAACCCCATATACTTTTTATCCTTATATTTTAAAATCAACCTAGTTTCAGCTGATATGGCTGAAAGTAGGTCGAAAATAATAAATATAACAAGTCAAAAATAATAATTACTTTTGTGAAATATTCTATTTTAAAACGTTTATAAGTATTTTGGAATTAGTCCCCAAATATTTCAACTTGATGCTACCTTAGAGGGACTAGTGTTCAAAAAACTTATAAGATTCAAGGGACTAATTTCAAAATATGAAGCTTAATGATTTGGGGGCACCAATTGCAAAATATAAAGATTTGAAGAATTGTGATCAACATACGAAAGATTTTGAGGGACTAATATTGACAATCTCCATCCATGAAATATCTAAATCCAGATACAAATAAGGCCTTTTACAGATTTTTGTAATATTTGACTCTTACATCTTTCTCGATTCTATCTATATTAGACTCCTGAATCTTCGTATTTTTAAATCAGCCCCAAAATTCATTAGGTTATATTTAGTTTTAAAAAATTGATTATGAGTTCTAGAATTCAATTTTAAGATTTGAAATTTATAATTCAATTTAATTTAATTGTTTGAATGAAAGATTAAAATTTTTATTCTAGAATTTCCAACTCTAAGTTCAGTGTTTCGGTATTTCTTGAATATTAAGAGTTGTTTATTTTTTTTAAATTTTAGATCAGCATTTGCCTTTTCACAAACACATAACAATCTGGATTGGGCTAAACTTCAAGATATGTAGTGGGCATAGGAAACCTACATTTTCGTAGTACACGAAGCTCAGACTCGAGCTATTCTATACGAATAATAGTAACTATAGTATAAAATCTATTTTATAAAATCTATTTTACTCCTGTAATATTAGAAACAAGAGCATGAGATCCTTCCTCATAAATTATAATAAGTTATTAAGAACCTTGGACTTTTATAGTACGAAAGTAGTTTAATGTTTGTAATGTTGTTATCATATATATA
>JBAKGM010000139.1:33482277-33502895 GCA_037177215.1 Asparagus racemosus
ATATGCGCTCATGCGCTAATCCATAATTTAGTTGTGCTTACTATATGCCTATACTAAGGGAGAAGATACAGATATTCCACATGAAACAAAACCAAAATAAAGCCTTCCTCTGTGCTTGAAAATATGAGCATGACATAAGCGTTAATGTGTCCCTAGCTTATTCTTTTCAATATGATTAATCATTTGACGATATCGGTCAATAGAATAACTTTATTCATAATAAGTGTCTTCTACTTCCAAAATGATGTTATGTCTATAACGATGAATGAAAAGTGGAAATAAACATTTTATTCCCACTGAATCCCGCATACCAAACGAGGTGTAAATATCTAGAACAAGCAAAAAGGGGATAGAGAGCAGATTGATGTAGTCTCTCGCCATAAAGCATGGATACAAATGGGGCGAAAATGTTCCTCTAAAAAGTTATAGAAATTTATAGTTCTAAACTATCTTCAACATAAGAACAACCAGAGAACAGTAACTGAAGTCAGCTGACACAACAGCAATTACAATCCCAAAAATACAAAAACAAACTAGCTGGGCAACAAGTTTATTTTGGTTACACAAGTAACACAATACATCAATGTGCATACACATATATACAAATACAAAATATGCACATCCATGAGGGATGTGTCACGATTTTTTCCCCCTTCTATCGCATGGTTGTGCATACAAATATAAACAAATACGAAATATGGGAAATAAAGGTTTTCTATTGGTTATAACCGCCACAGTCCAATATGCATTCAACTTTCCTTGAGCAGTAAAAATGTTTCTTCATTTTTTATCTCATTAACCAAAGGATATTATTTCTGAGAGGAACAAATAACGTTGCACTAAAATGATATGAACATAGTAGTTACTCGAAGGAAAAAAACAAGAAAAAAACTGAGACACGAACGTAAATCTTATCTTTTCAATACTTTCCATTCATTCCTCAGGACAAAAAAAGGAAATTTCCATTGATCTCAAAATCAAATCATAGGCACGACTGAACACCGTGCTTTGTGAAATTTATTATCGTGCTCGAAGACTAAACTATTACAATGCATCTTGTTCGGAAATAATCTCTATGACTAGATAAGTGAGAACATTTCTCAAACTACTTAACAAGTACAACATTTCTCAAACTAATTAACGAGTACAATGAGTTCTGAATTAAATCCTTATGTTCTGCAGTGATGTATAGTTGTCGTCTTCAGCTATAAGCACATTAAATGAATAAAAAACAATCATGAAGACATGGCAAGCTATTAAAGTCTCAATTATTCGGGAGTTCAATTATAACCTCAACAAATTCTGAAGCAAATAAGGTGGTTCGGCAAAATGACAGCTTAATTTCTACAAATCACCTGTACAACATGAAGGAACCATTTATACAGCATTAAATAGACCTTCCTTTAACACACACATACCTGCGTGCACATACGTGCTCACCAAAAATAAACTAAACATATACAACATCCACCCACACATCGACACACGTATAAAAAAAGAACAAAAATGTTCTGCTAACTTCTTATTTTTTTATTGAAGCAATGATATGATGAAATCACACTGTAGAGTTAACAAAGACAACTTCAAGATACAAAATTTTAGAGGGCGAATTTCACAGAACTACCCAAGAACATCGGGAGGTTTTGCACAAAACTGCCATAAACTTCTTTTATTAGAGAAAGCAACTATACCTTTCAAATTGCAAAGCATATAGTGAAGTATTAGACAATGTTGCCAGTGGCATTAATGGTTTGGATAACAGGTCCAAACTACCCTTGAGAATAGGAGAGAGGGAGAATCTAATAAGGGCATTATCAAAAACATGTCGCATGCAAAACAGTGACAAGTAACCCTAACGACCAACAGGCATGATAATTTAGGGAAAAAAATATTTGTAATAGTTTTCTAAAATTAAAAAAATAAAGGTACCAGTAAATTTCTGCAAAAACCTCTTAGTTTGTGAAAAAAGTTTACAGTAATCTTGTGCAGTTTACCAATTTTAGAGGGTCTGAAAAAAAACATATTCAAAGGAAAATATTTCTTACCAATACAAGAGATAGTTAATGATAAGGCAGGACATCAAAGAATGAACATGAAAGAAATATTGGATATAATATTCATATCTACCTTCATCTTTGGCATTGAACAATTAGAAACAACATGTCAATCAACATTTTAAAACATGTCAGGACATTCAAAATGGTGATAATTTGAAGAAGTTAATTCCAGATTGGAGTTATTTGAAGTCTTTGGATTGTGAGTCATGTCAGTGTAGGAACCACCAGTGTTCTGATTAAATTAGACTAGAGTCAGCAAACAAGTAGTGGCTCCCTTTATGTTAGTTCATTTTGATATTCAGGGCTTTCTTGTCATGCAACCAAAATGATGTTTCAAATATTTTGTAAATTTGCGAACGATTTTCTGGAGTTATTTGGGTATATATTAAATGAAGTCATCCAGGGTTGTTCTTTCTGTCTTGATATTTAGACACAAGTTAAACTACTTCGTTCAAATTCTCTAAATTGATTAATATAAAGGGTTTATTTCGATATTATTCCCTCAAATCATTCCTTATTTGATATAACTCCCTCAAATTATTATAATAGCTATTAGATCCTCAAATCATATGAGTGAGTTGAAATTTTGAAATAGGTCTTTCTATTAGTATAACTGTCCAAATGCTTTAATTAGGGTGGGGTTAAGGGTAACTACAGTTGTGCAGTTTCTTTTTTGAAATGGGAGTTAATTACCCCCCCCTCCCCCCAAACAAAAAAAAAAAAAAAAAAAAGAAAAAGAAAAGAAAACCTTCATCTTCCTCCCTCTACCTCTCTATCATTTCCTGCTTAATTTGATTAGAAGAAAGGTTTTTTCTCTCCTCTTTCTTCCATTAATTGTAGATCTCAAGGGAATATAGGGTTAACGTTGAAGAAATGGAGAACAACAGGTGCTTGGAGATGCTTCAATGGAAATTTATAGACTCCTACAAAAGAGTTGTCGAAGGAGAATCATGGGTGACAGAGAAGACCCTCGTTGGGGAAGATGATGAATTAAATGGATTTGGGTACCTTTTATTTAAACGGCTTGGGGTTTGGATCCTATTTCTTAATGGGTTCAAGCAATGGTAATGGATATGAGAGAATAAGGGGTATAACGGTCCATCCACCATAAAAGTTAAAGGCCACGTAACCTCACCTAACTAGAGGGAATTATTTCAACACGCTTATGTGATTTGGGGGACTTAATAGCTTTTATGATGATTTGAGGGAGTTATATTAAACTAGTGATGGTTTGAGGGAGTAATATTGAAATAACCATAACGTAAAAGAGTTTTTCTCATTCATCGCTTTAATTTATGACTAAGCATACCTTTTAGCAAAATGAGTGGCAAAAGAAAAACATGAATCGTTTATGAATTAGTCGAACATTTTTATTTCATATGATGTTACTAAACTTTTCTGGGGTCCATGTCCTTGCTGTGGTGTTATTTGAATGAATCATATGCTTAGACCGTTATATTTCTTTATGAGATTTAATATTAGATGTGCTTTTCCGTTCACCGAGCATGACTTCAGTTGAATCCTAGATGATTAAATGTGATTTTAATGTTATACTTGCACGTGAAAGGGTATAGGTTTTAGGCCATTTTGATATTACTAGATCTTATAATAAGTTACTTATAAAAGTAGCTTATAAAAGCAATATATAAGCTACTGAAAAAAAAACAGTTTGGTAATCAAATATCAAAAATTGCTTAAAAAGCAGCCAAGTTGTTTAGTAGAACTATGTTGAATGATCATTATTAAAAGATAAAAGATATATATGGTATATAAATTAAAAATAAAAAGCTACTTTTAAAAGCATCCTCAAGCTGCTTCTAGAAGCACCTCTTTAAAAGCAGAAGTAGTTTCAATAAGCATGTCAAAAAAAATTTCACCAAACACCATTAATAGGTTCTTTTTGAAAATATAAGCAGAAGCACCCTAAAAAAGTAATACCAAACTAGCCCTTAGACTCTTTCACTGGTGTTTTTAAATATACTTCATATGTCTTTCTTTTGAGTTTGTTCTATTTCTCTAAGTCACATTCTTCTCCAAGTCTTGTTGAGCTTGTCTACTTCTTCTCCATTACCTCTTCAATGACTCGTAAGCATAGGTCAAGTAGTTCATTTCTTATTTATTTGATCCTAAATTGACCTTGAGATGTGATTGAGATATATTTCACAAGAATTCAGATTTACATATACAAAACCCATGATCTTGAGATGACATAACCAACCTTTTATTGCATTGCTAATAATATAGTATTTCATGAAAGAACAAAGAAAGCTTATATTGATGGTCACTGTTCAAGAGAGGGTTTGCTAAGAGAAAATTCAAAACAACACAGATAAAATTCCATGTAAAATCCACAGACCATTTTGACAAAATTAGGTTCTTCTAGGAGCCAATATGCATATATAGCCGTAGGATTTTGGAAAAACAATGTCCAATTCAGCGAATGACAAATTATCCATATTAGTGAATTAGCAAATACTGCTTACTGAAGCAGTATGGTGTTTGACAATGGTGCACACACACATGACTATAATGTACATACCACAAACAACACATTTTATGTGTGTACATGTGCAAGTGCATGTGCATGTGCGAGCGGTTGTGTGTAACAATTTAGGAATATGTGATGTGTATGCTCCTTAATGAGGGAGTATTGTAGAAAAAGAAAAAAATGTTTTATGTAGAAGTAAAATATAAAGTGTGTTCTATGTTAAAATATGATACGCGAAAACGAGAGAGGTTATACATTTGTTGCTTGTGCTTCTAAACCCTAAATCAGTATCAACTATAGAAAAGTACATTTGGCATAAATCTATCCGGAGCTGGTATCCTTCCAGTTCCATTAGTTTGAATGTAATTGCTATTCCTTCCCAGGGGTGGATCTAGAAAATTCTTCCTATGGGGGCATGTACATATATATTCTACCAAATGAAAATTTTATTTATAATTGGAAAGATCTAACGACATAATGATTTTCTATAACATTTTCATATCAACACATTGTTATTTTCATTTTCATTATATAGACTAAGAGGAATACAACTAAGTTCGAACAAAAGTTCTTTAAAATCTATGGAGTTATTAATTTTATGGAGGCATCTAATAAATTATATGGGGACACCTCTATAAATTTCTACATTCATTAGTTAAAAATTAAATTTTGTGCGGGGGGAAGTGCCCCCACAACGATCCACATGGATCCGTCCTGGTTCCTTCCCGTCTCCTATGCCCATGGTGTACATATGAATGGATTTCCAATTATGAATACAAACTCAATGGAACACCAGCATCTAAATGCCTCAAACGAATGATAAGTCCAATCACCTTTGCATTTGAAAAGATAAATTTTGTGATGCCCCAAAAAATTTAGTCCCACATCGGTGGATGTTGGAGGCTTTATAGTGTTTATATAGTAAAAAGATAGCGTTCAAGTGTAGCATCGGCTAGTCGATATTGTGAGTGGTTTGAGTCAAAAATAATACAATATGCTCAATAGGTCTCACGGCTTATAATGTGGCAACGGCATGGCAGGCCCTAGGTGTAAAAAATTTTCCCTTCTTAATTTTCATCTTTCAAAATATATTGAAAAGTTAAAGGAAAAGAGAGACATGTTCAATAAATAGAAGTTAGTAATTTTTTGCTTCACTATTTTCTTGGTATTGTGTGACTCAGTTTCATTCTCACCAGCATTCACTAATTGATCTAAATGAAATAGTGTGGTTAGATTCATTAAATTAAGATAAGATAGGTCATTTTTTCTAGTCAAGTGGCAGTACGCTACATTAGACAATACATGGTATTTGGCGAGCTGGTGAGTTCATTTTGATAATTTTGCATAAATTTCATATATACACATACATATACATAAAAACATACCCTCTTTCACATTTCTATACATATACATACAAATGTGATAAACAACTCTTTCTCAAGGTAAAATTACACAAAACAATATATTGAGTAGCAGAAACAGATGCAAGAGACAAGAAAAACATTAATCAACATATCTGAAAATATAGTTATGGTTGATATTGTTAAGAAATATGATGATGCCTTCTCTAGGGAAGCTGTAGAGATTGAGACAGTAAAGAAAAAACTAGCGAAAATTTCAGACGAAGAAGATAACCAAGAGATTCATGTTAATCTTTAGTAGTACTAGTCATATTATGTTTCATTATTAAAAGTTTTCAACCTCTACTAGGTAAGTACAAAATTTCCTAACATTGATTCATACCATAAGTCTTCATACTAATTTGACACATGGCTTTGTTCAACAATAATATAATACAGGCATATGCGTTTCTGTTGAACATTCATCAAATAAAATTATATGGAATCTATCGGGAAAATTCTTTTATATTCGTTCAAATTGTGAAATATATAGCTGTATTATATATTTTTCCAACAAACTACGGAATTTTGTCCTAGGTTTAACAGTTATGACTTTATAAATAAAAGAAATAACGCCAACTGGATCATATAAAAAAACAGTAAACACAGAGACCACATTCATTCACATTGTATATATATTAGTGAAATCACTACAGATTCACTGATCACTCAAGCAATCCACATGCCATGTACTTAAGAACCTAAAAAAGGAATGCATTAACTTGCACAATATGGAAAACATCTCAAGAATATTCAGTCATTAGAATATAAAGCATGACCAAAACAGTGAAGGAATTGGGGTTTCCCTTGTGAGAGATGGAATTTACAGTGAGCTTCATACTTTGTGGGTTTATAACAGGATGGTGTTTTTGGGCATTGTGGAGGAAAATAGTGGCAAAAGACAATTCTCCAAATAGCAGTGGTGCTAAGATCCCAAACGGTACAACGGGATGGCCTTTGATTGGAGAATCATATGAATTTGTTTCATGTGGTCGAGCCTCTAATCCTATGAGCTTCATGCACAAGCGCCGTACATTGTGAGCACATCCCTTTATATCGAACAAATTTTTTTATTTTCTACAAAATTACCAATTATTTTACATGTCACTGTAATTTCTGTTTACGCACATGCATAAAATTTCTCCAACATTCTGTTATTTCTTTACAAGCTTGTTCACATTAAATAAGAACAAAGTGATGCGTTGGTCTCTGATTTGTTTGTTGAGGGCATGGAAAGGATCAATGCCCATGCTAGATGCATCCTAAAGAGTCTCAAATATAAGGATATGAATCAATTATGTCAGTTACAGCATAAAGGCCATAGACCAAAGAGCCAATACATTATAATTCTGAAAGAAATTTTCCTTCCTTTGTGTTCTTGACTTTATCTAAACAGAATTTGTTCACGAGTGACAAGCCATACCTGCCTCATCATAAAACCAGGGTACTATAAAGCAATATATCATAAGGTAGCTTTTATTTAATAAACATAATGGCACTTTCTTTTGTGACTAACTGACAGACTGCCTTAGTAGGAACTTAAAAATCCAAAGCTTTCTGCAAGTCACACCAGACACTAGAAGAAGTAATCTAATTTACATGCCTAAATTAAATTCCATTAAAAGCTAACAAACCACGCAATGTGCCCAGATAATCCTCATTAAAGTAAAGTACTTAAGCACTGCAACCTTAAAAGTTATGAGTTTGTTGTTACAAAGATCATTCCAATTATCACTAACATGCTCTCCGACTGATCTTTCCAAAATCATATTTGAGTATAATCGAATTTGTATGTGCAATATATCAGCATGTGTATGAGTGAAACGCCTCTTCCATAAAATTCTAACAATGAAAATAGACTCTCTGGGTGTAAGATTTCAGCAAAGATTTAGGCCTTGAAGCAACATTTTTCATTCTTTTAGGCAATGAAGCAGATATGTCCATATGTTCTAAAAGTTTTTATGTTCCATTCACGGATTTGTAAAAACATAAATGCTAAATAATTTTATACTGAATTGCGTGAAATACTTTCCCGATAAAATACAAGCATAGCATACTCAAACATTCCCTTTAACTGTGACATGATCAACAAATTTGATTTCAGGTATGGTAAAGTATTTAAATCTCACCTACTTGGAAGACCAATGATAATCTCCACAGATCTGGAAGTAAATAAGGCAGTGTTGCAAAACGATAGCAGAACCTTCATGCCTTTCTACCCCAAGTCTGTCCTCAAGCTAATGGGAGAGTATTCCATACTGCTAACGAATGGAGATCAACACAAGAGATTGCATGGTCTTGTTGGTGGCTTCTTGAAATCACCTTTGCTGAAGGATGAAATAACAAAAGATATTCAGCAGTCTGTAGAGTTTTGTATCAAGAGTTGGAAGGGCAGCAAACAAATATGTATCCAAGATGAAACAAGACAGGTGAGTAAAAAGATCTATTTGCTCATTATACAAACTACCTACTTCCTTATTATATCATAGGCAGCACATAATTGTGGCCTTAACATTATAACAATTAACAAATTAGCAGTGTGCAGCTAGTTTACTATTGATATAATGTTCACATTTATTTGTCTAACACTAAGAGAACATAAGTGTTGAACATGTTGAGAAAAAGCTGTTGTGTTGACTGTTGATTAACATTCAATGACTGATAGAATTTTCACTCAAGAATTATTGGAGACAGAAATATTAATAATGGTGGGTTTTTTGTTAATTAAGGGATATACTATTTCAAAAATAATTTAAGTAATAGGCTATCTGTTAGAATTGTCACAAGCCCACCCTGGACTGGAGTGGACTTTACCAACCGAGAACATGTGGGTTAAAGCTTTATTGTTATTTCTGTATTTCGACATAAGCTAGATTGGAAGATAAAGAAGGGTCTTCCTTAAAACTAACTCTTCTCAACAAAATTTTAGCATCAAAAGGTGTTTAGTTTTTAGTATATGAAACCAAAAGTTGTTGAACCTATCTAAGAACCGAATTTTTAATTGAAAATTCAAATGTGTTGGCATGAATAGACTGCTCAAAGTAGAAAGAATATCATCCCTCTTTTAGGCTATTAAAATGATCAGAGATAAGTGCATTATCCTGAGTTTTGGAATAGAACCAGATTATATCTCCTAATGTCATAATTACTTCATTAAAACAGAATACATTCTACATATAAAAATAAATAAATTAATTGTATTCTGCACAAAATACTTGACTTATGCTCAGTCATTTGACAGATAACATTTCCAGTATTGGTTAAAGCTTTATTGAGTATCGAGCCAGGCAAAGAGATGCAGTTTTTGAAAAGAGAGTTTTCACAATTTATCAAGGGCATAATTTGTATACCCATCAATCTCCCTGGAACAAGGCTACACAAGTCCTTACAGGTAAAATATACACGAAAATAACCATATCCAATAAACCTTATCTTCTACCGTCTATCTTGTTACTAAGTTACTAACCATGATATTACTAGTGACATAGGAACTAAGTCGGCATTTAACATCTTTTATCCAGGCCAAGGACAGAATGCTGAAGCTAATAAAGAGGATCATAGAAGATAAGATTAAGAATGGTATATGCGGCACACCGAGGGATGTAGCTGATGTTCTATTAAAAGAAATGACAGAGGCATCAGGAAAGGAGAAGTCAACTGTTGACTCTATATGCAATAATATAGTGGAGATGATGATACCTGGAGAGGATACAGTCCCTACATTGATGACTCTTGCAATTAAATTTCTCAGCGACCACCCATCTGCATTGAGGCAGTTAGTGGTATTAACTCTCTGATTCACAGTTATACTTTAAAAAAGTATTTAAGCCATATGACTGACGATTATAAATTCATTTTGCTTGTGCAGGAAGAGAACATGCAGCTGAAAAAGGATAAAGAGTTCATGGACAAACCTTATACTTGGAGTGACTATTTATCGTTGTCCTTCACAAACAATGTGATTAATGAAACCCTTAGGATGGGAAACATTATTAACGGAACATGGAGAAAAGCTCTCAAGGATGTGCAAATCAAAGGTATTGAGTATCCACTATTCTAATGCTGAAACTTGGTGATGATCGTATCTCAAATCATAGATGATGACATAACATCAGTTAAACTAGTTACATATGTATTATTTTATTTGGTAAATATATTCATACTTAAGAGGAAGCAGTATTTATAACAACTGAAACTAGTAAATTTTGTGATCGTGGGGAGTTAGACTTAACAGATCAGAAGTAAAATTGGGTAGATTGATTAGAAACATTTTCTTTTGCAGAATTTCATATCGAAACCTTCTAGTTAGAAGCATGTCTATAACCGCAAGTTTTTAGTATTTAATATCCAAACCCTTATTGTTTTACAGGATATTTAATTCCTAAAGGGTGGTGCATCATGACATCCTTCACTTCCATTCATTTGGACGAAGAGATTTATGAAAACCCATATGATTTTGATCCCTGGAGGTGGCAGGTAAGTACAAAATAGTGTAACAAAAGAAAAGAGAAAAGTTTGAATCTAACTATTATCATTTAATTAGCAGAGGAAAGAGAACAATATACAGAGTACATTCACTCCTTTTGGTGGTGGTCAAAGACTGTGTCCAGGAATGGAACTCTCTAGACTGGAAGTTGCCATTTTTCTCCATCACTTTGTCACCAATTTCAGGTATAACAGAACGGAACTTGAATCTTTTATAGCATCTACCCTTATATGTATACAAACTCATGGATGGCATAGTGAATTAAAGACAATGACCAAGGCAAAGAAATCAGATGGGCAATTGTCACATTAACTATGTAAACAGATATTATCAATTCTATCCATAAACTTCAGAATTGATGCGTAACTAATTCATTTATGAATAATGAATACTATTGTTTTACATGTGAATTTTTCTGGAAAGCACTGTAATGCCTTTCATCACAGTGTTTATGGTGCACGGAAAATTCATAAGACACTCCATGCCGATACAATTCTTTTACGGTTTTTGCCAATAATTTATATGTCCTAGGCTCCTAGCTTCCAAATTAATGAACTGCATCTACCACATTTTAGTTTTTATATACTTTAATATCATTAAAATCTAACATGTGAATGCTAATTTGATATGCCTTTCATCTTCTGAGTGCAGTTGGGTGGCAGAGGAAGACACCATAATCACCTTTCCAACGGTGCAGATGAAGAAAAGACTGCCTGTCACCTTGTTATCTATCACCTAAATTTTACTTTATCTCTTCTTGCGCCCTTCATTGTTTTTCATATGAGATCAAATAAACCGTAATCATTTCGGAAAATAACAGTGAAGTGGTGTATTACCAGTCATCTATGGGACCTTAAATTCAAGTGCATGCTCTGTGCTCGATGCCATAAAACTGTGGAAACAATAGAACCTTTCTATTAAGCAAAAAAGCAAGAGAAAACATTTGAGGCAGTGTGGAAGTTGTGTAATGGAGACTAGTGCATCAAGTAAAAGCAGTAATAGATTTGTAGTTGAAGATGCTAATATGATGAAGAGTAGAACAAACAAATTATGATGAAAGAAGAGAAAAATGACAGTTTGTCACTCATTTGATTTGACAGCTAATTAAGGCAAATGAAGGGAAAACATGTTTATATAACCAGTTAACTAATATTTGGGACTAAATGCTTTGTTGTTGCTGTTGATACAGAAGTGTGTTGGCAATAAAATTAGAAAGGAAACATGTAAATTTCGACTAATGCAACAAAAACTTACATTCTAGTCAATAATAAAACGACACACGTATATGAGTGCATAACCACATGAATACTCCTGGAACACTAAAAAGTCTCCTGTTTATGCACTACAAACTTCAAATAAAACAACACTAAACATTCCAGTTTGTGGCTCCAAGGCTGAAACTAGAATTCATGCGACATGCTAAGAATACTTTGCTTCCAAAATGCCAAAAAAATTAATAAGTGTTTGATATTTTAAGTTCGTCGTTTTGTAACTTCAAAGGTAAGGAGTCTGCATTAAGTTGAGCCACAAAAGTCACAAAAGAAACTCAATTTATAAATGGATGTCCACAAAAGCCAAATCTTTTTTAAGAAAAGCCTTACATGTAAAATATATATATAGAAAAGGCATAACTGGACAGCTAATCGAGCAAGTTTAAAGCTAAACGGAAAAATTTAACAGCAACGAAACAACTAAGTAAAGTAAGCTCACCCTTGTAGAGGCCTTCTTATTCAGGGATTAGTTGATCACGCTCGAAAGGATTTCAGAAGAGGGACATGCAGTACCTTGGACTTGCAGTCCATGAAATACCTGCAGAAGACATGATGCTAACAATTCATTCCTTAAGACAAAATTGCCTCATTAATCTTCCGCGTTTTACTCAAATTCCATACATTCATTTCCCATGTTTTTTCTCCGTCTTCCCACAAAAGCCTGCAGCAAAGAAATCAGAAGATCATGTTTGGTAATTCAACTCTACAAAGAAAGAGGAACTGCAGATGGTTATTGAAATATTTTTTAAAACAAGGCTTTAAAGATTTGAAGATATTATAAATGACTTTCGCCATATGGCTACATTTGACCAGTTGCTTCATCGCGTCGCTTGGAAGTCCTAAAAACAAGCCCCATAATGTTATTTGTATAATCAAACAAAATTTTATTAGAAGACGAGAAAACAAATTGGAGTTGAATTGTTACGTGTGTTCTATTCATATGAGAATAAAAAATCAAGTGGACTTGAGAGTATAAATCTCTGAATCAAGGAAAAATCAGGATAAGTGGCTTTTTAAGACTGTTACAAACTTACATGCCGCTCATTTTAATCAAAAGGTACATCGGCTGCAAATTTCCTATCTGATTGATTTTTCCATATAAATTGAAATTGTGTCAGTCACAATCAATGGTTTGGATTATTGATTTAAATTGCCCACTACACTGATTTATAGGCGTCCATAACTTCTATTCACTACTCTATGTGTATTTCAACCTTATCAGCACCCACCTGCAAACACACGAACGAATGCAAGGAGATCTTCAGATGAGAACTAGTTCTCAAACTAAGCTTCTGAAAGCCCCACATTCAAATTATGCTTTGATGATCCCAATGTTCATCGATCTACACATACAAAAAAGTCAATGACCGAAAGATCAGAAAGTTTCAAACTTCCATCCATACGGTAAATGCTATCACTTTTTATGACCGAAATGGCCTGCTTCTAGAACTAACTTATAAAAAATTTCATGTTGACACCACTTAATCTCTTTTAGACTAATATTAATGTGTTGAAAAAAATGGACAATGCAGATCATCCACGAATGGACCAATATGTCCTCACAAAATTTCTCACAGTAGTGTTCTTACTTCAAATTTTCAAGTCACAATGCACCACATATGCACACATGAAAGGGCAATGGCTGGTTGTTTGATGCAAGAAGAGAGGCACCAACTGATGAATAAATTAGAATCTTTCAAAGCTGAGAAGATTGTCAATATAAGTTTTGTGATGTATAGATCAAGAAGATTAGTACACGGGAACTCAGACTGCAACCTTATAGATAAATAAGTGCAGTTGCATACAAACCTCACAAACACTCTCCTAAATAATATGGACCTTATAAAGTGTTGGAAAGATTGGATAAATGCCCTACATGTCAGCCAACAGAGTATAGCCTCTACTCATCCAATGTTCCATGTTTGCGAGCACAAGAAAAAACTGGATGCTGAGGTGGTTATACAAGTTAAGCCACACAAATATATTAGAAAACTAATTGATGAACCCAAGCCAATTTTAAACATAAGGATCATCACAAATAATGATGAAAGAGAAGCAGCAACGCAGCATGATGCCTTTGATATTACTTAGCGAACTTGCTGTGTCTTTTCTTGTAGCAGTAAACTTCTAATGCTGCTGAGATGCTATTTTCAAAATTTTGAGGCAATAATCACTCTTGTCGAGGCACTTGTTTGAGCATTGCCGCTGATGTATTCCTAGCTATTTAATTCACTTTCTATTTTCTCACGGAAGCAAGGCTCATCGAGTTGCAGCTGATGAGGTATATAAAAAGGCATCTAGTCCCTCAGTCTACAAGCATTTTTTTAAGAAGAGAAAAAAAAGAGGTTAATTGCTAATAGGCCTTGTGTATTATCACCCGATTGCAATTTGACCCCAGGTAGTTCTATCTGTGCGAACAGACCCCTGTAATATTGGCCCTATTGCAATACACCGCCTTAGTGAACTTTTTTGACTCTTTTAAAATAAAAAATTAGCAAGTGGGGGTCTATCCTTACCAATAGAACTATAGGGGGTCTATCCACCTCAAACATTTAAAAAAAAATTCATCCGCACAAATAGAACTACAGGCAATCTATTCACAATGGGGTGATACCAAAGGGGGATTGTTCGTAATTAACCCAAAAAAAATCAAAAACACCCATAATAGCTATTCTCTCGTCTTCCTCTCTTTTCTCAATTAGGGTTGCAAGTAAATTCAATCCTTGTTTAACGGCAAAAGGAGATCAAAATTTTCAATACACCTAATTCATTTTTGCTACATTATTGCAAATCCATCAAAATTACAATATTGCCAGTTAGAACCTACAACTCCCGAATTATAACACCCAAAGTTCTGCTATGCACATAAAACATCATCTATAAGTTGCATATCTTGTTTCAACATGACAAGAGTTCAAACTAAACTACTCCAAGACCCGATTTTGTGAGACGCTTTGTATCATTGCTTCTTCTTTTTCGTTTCTGCTATATACTCCACTTTTCTTATGCATGTGAGCATACAAATGGCTTATAACAATGACTTATAATATGAAAATGAACATGATGTCGCTGTCTTAATTCCCTTACATTGTTCTGAAGAAACTTAGTAGAACTCCCCCTTAGAGGCAGGAAACCCAAATCTATATAGAACATATATTCAAAATTGATTCCCCAGATCCCTATAAAATATAAATTCATAATTTACAATTAATATGTTCAATCATTTTGCTGCCATTGCGAATACAACCCCCCCCCCCCCTAGTGAACTTTTTCAGCTCTTTTAAAAGAAAAAAAAAAGCAACTGGGGGTCTATTCTCACCAATAAAACTATAGGGGGTCTATCCGCCTTATCAAACATTTTTTTTTAAAATCACCCAGGAGGATCTATTCGTACAAATAGAACTTTAGGGTGTCTATTCACAATTGGGTGATCCTATTTGCAATTAACCCCAAAAACACCCATAATAGTTGTTCTCTCTTCTCCCTCTCTTTTCCTAATAAGGGCTCCAGGGAAATTCAATCCTTGTTTAATGGCAAAAGGAGGTAAAAATTCTCAATATACCTAGTTCATTTTTGGCGCATTATCGCAAATCCATCAAAATTCCAATACCAACAACTCCCGCATTATAACACCCAAAGTTCTGCTATGCACATAAAACATCATCTATAAGTTGCATATCTTGTTTTAACGTGACAAGAGTTCAAACTAAACTACTCCACGACCCGGGTTTTGTTAGACGCTTTGTATTGTTGCTTCTTCTTTTTCGTTTCTGCTATAGACTCAACTTTTCTTATGCATGTGAGCATGCAAATGGCTTATAACAATGACTTATAATATGAAAATGAACATGATGTCGCCGTCTAAATTCCCTTTTACAGTGTTCTGAAGAAACTTAGTAAAACTCCCCCTTAGGGGATAGGAAACCCAAATCTATATAGAACATAAATTCAAATTTGATTCCCCAGATCCCTATAAAATATAAATTCATAATTAATAAGTAATACGTTCTTTATTTCCAACCCATTATCGTAATATACCATAAATTACATGTAAAAACCCTAAGAACAGAACTTACTCGTTGATGTGAGAAGAAGAGGGTTGAGAGGGAGAGCGGAGAGCTAGAGAGATATTGACGCGGATTCTTGAGTTTAGAGAGAGAAACAGAGGGGGAAGGATTTTGAGTAGGGAATGGAGAGCTGAGAGGAGGAATGGTAACGGGTCGGATCCCTATTGGGTCCAGCCCCAATGGGAGTTGGATCTGGGCCTTGGGCTTTTCGGTACCCTAATTTTAAGGTTGTACCTCAGCTTTAGAAGGAAAGATGTGAGGTTGAGAGAACTATCTTTCTCTCACGCGTTGTTTGGTATGCGAAAATCAAGTAAAATAAGAATGGAATGGAGTAAGGAATAAAGTGAAATTAATATGGAAATGAGATGCTCATTTTCATTCTCACATTTAGATGCGATTTAGAGAGAATAAAATGAGAATGAACATATTTAAAAGTTACGTATTCTTTTTATTCCCACATAACTGGAAATGCCCATTCCCTACCATCTTATTAGAAATGTGTGAATAACGGGAGAGTAAGAAAGAGCATTTTAGCTCCCAAAAAGAGGTTGTATTTAGTAGAAATGAGTGAGAAATGGGAATTGTCATTCCATCCCCACTCATTTCCACATACCAAACGAGGCCTCGCTTTCATCTCAACTTGGAAGTGAACAAAATCTATATTGATGAGAGTGAGTTTAGGGGAATGAGGAGGGATACTTTACCCCTAATTAAAAGGTTCCCAATTGAGATGAATAGTTTCTCCTACATTCCCTTCTTTTCTATTCTTCTTAATCCAAAGATGGTGCATAGCCAATGGGCTCCCTGATGACTGAAAAATTGTGTAAGTTCTCCTCGTATAGAAATCCCCTCAAAATGAGGGAAAACCTCGAGATCTAGTCCAGACAAGTTGATACTATGAGAACAGAAGAATTACAAAAATAAAGATTTTAACCTAATTAGTTCAGTTTGGTCATATGAATCTTGTTCTTTCTGTTCAATTTTAGGGTTATGCTCTTTGTTAACTAGACCTCTTAGGTTTACTTCTACTTTTTCTTGTTCTATTAATTAAATTTTATCATCTCTTCTAATTAATGCAATTTCTAGTCTACGTTGCAGGTAATGAAAACATCTCAATCAATTTTCTCTTACTTCTCTAAGAAAAATAGCTTTATACAATATTACTTAACAACTACGTGGCTTCCGAAGGAGAAAACTTATCTATAGAAGCTAAGTTGATCGTCTTCATCATATCGAAGAGAATATATAGTGATGACTAAGACTATTCTCTCCAAGCTAATTTCATATACAAGAAAGAAAAGTATATGGTCTATCTTTGTTGGCTATTTTCAAAATTGATGACTCATTAAAGAAGGACAAATTTTTTCCCCTCTTGTAGTATAAAGAGAATAGTCTAGTTATCTATTTTTCCAAAATACTCTCTGTATTTTGACCAATCGGTTGAATGAATCTCCTAAATGTAATAAAGTGAATCGAATGAGATTCTATGGGATCTCTGTTTAAAAGAAAATTATGACCACTAGTTGTCTTATCTCTTTCAAATTAAATTAATTTCCAGTTTCCAAAATCAAAACAGTATTTATTTAGCAATAGGTTCTACAATCTTGTAAAGTATCATATCTCATAAGAAAGTTTTCCACTCTGTAAGAATTAACTTTGTATCTATCCTCTAAAGTTTCAACTTGCATATCCTTTGAAAAAAAAGAAAAAGAAAAAGTACTTTTGAACTAGAAGTCTAGAAGTACGCATAGTAAAAATGTTTATCTAAATATTATGTATGTTAAATTTTAAAGATGTTACTCTAATTTAAAGCTATATAAACCTTCATAATTATATTTATTAGTTCACAGGCATCGCATGTGCTTAAAATCTACTTTACCTTACTAACAATTTGTGATGATACTTTTCTAGGGGCCATTTGGTTGATGCAAAATAGGGGCCATTTGGTTGTTGCAATCAAATTTCTATTTCTATTGTTTGATAAGTGACAAATTAGTTGGAAAAGACAATGTGATTTATATTCTGTAAAATGGGGGAAAAAAAACTGCAGCATTTGCTGTAGTTAATTTGGCTATAGCAAATGTTGCATGTTTTTTTTCACCTGATATATTAAACATAATTTATCAGAATAAATATAAAATTGATGGAATCTATATCTGAGGACTCAATCCTTAGACCTTTATTTTCTAAAAGTATATGCCTTCCATGTTTCCTTTCTTCCTCATTTGTCCAGTATTAGGTAATCATTTAAAACCAATTTAATAAACTTTCATGCATAAGATTAACTTTAAGCCTGTCTGTGCCTCGATCATTGATAGTTATATTCTAGTTTGAGGAAATATTTCATATAAATATATGGATAAAAAGTAATTCTATTACTGGACTTGACAAGGAGAGGTACCAACCAGGGTCTCAGAAATAAAAGGGCTAACTTCATTTTTAAAAAGGCATCATGGACATTTGTTGCTATATCATAATCTTATATCACGTTATAATGGCAAGTTTCAAAACATGTCATAGTTATTAGAGTTGTTAATAATAAATCAAATCAAATAAATTATTAAAAATTTGGCTCACTATGTGTAGTCAATGGAACTATTATATCTCAGTACTATAATGAGTTAAATTGATCTCGGAATAAAACAAGTCCTCAATCCAAATAGGGCCTAAGTTTAAATTTGGAGCCATTTTTTTTATAGTCATTTTGACAATAATAATGGGTTAGAATTTGCCTATTTGCCAAACACTCTACTATTAAAAATAGATTATAATCCTTTAAATTTATCGACGTTCTCGTTTATAATGCTGTAGGTTTGTTTCTTATTATTGTACCAAATATAAAATTATAAGAATAAATTAAATATCCAAATATAAAATTTGATAAGGAACCCTAAAGTCCGAACTCTCATACCTTAATTTGTTTGTCTCAGGTATATGCCTTCAATGTTCCCTTTCTTCCTCACTTTGTCCTGTAGTAAGTAAACCCTTAATTTGTTTGTCTCAGGTATATGCCTTCAATGTTCCCTTTCTTCCTCACTTGGTCCTGTAGTAAGTAAACCATTAACAAGAAATTAAATACTTCATGATTAAAGTTTTTGCCTGTCTTTGTCTATATCATTTTGGGTTCTACTTTAAGGAAATATTTGGATATAAGCATATTAAATAATACAGATCAAGTTGTTCTACAATTAGGGCTCGTTTGGTACAAACATAAAAGAGGGGTTAAGCTCTATTGTGATAAGCTTTTTTCTAACATTAATCATGTTTGGTATCATGTTAAAATTTACCAAGATTAAAAGCTTAGCTAGATATTATTTGCTTCTGAAGTCTCTTTTAAGTGAGACTAATACTATCATTGCCACGTTTTTGGTGGGGCCAAAGGGGAGATGAACGTACATTGCACTGGATCAATTGGAATTTCTTGTGTAACTCCACAAAATATGGTGGAATGGGTTTTCAAGACTTTGAGACATTTAATCTAGCAATGTTGGGTGAGTAGGGGTGGCGGTTGATTTACAATATTGATTCTTTAGTATACAAAGTATAAAATCCAAATATTTTCCAAATTCCAATTTTTTTGGAAGCAAAATGGCTCTCCTATATGGAAAAGTATTTGGAAGGCAAGACAAATTATTGCAAATGGTATTCAATAGCGAATCGATGATGGCTCAATGGCTCGAGTTTGGGGTGATCACTTGATTCCTTTATCAAATGGACTAAGAGGAATAGCTCCAATGCTGATACGAAGATGTGAGGGCTGCTACATTGATGATGGTAGTTGTCACGATTGGAACAATGGTTTAATAAATGATATTTCCCATTTAATGAAGCTATAGCCATTCTAAGTATTCCTTTACTAGATTATTGCTTTTTTGATATGCCTTGTTGGACTCTTACTACTAATGGGCACTACTCAGTCAAAGTTACATACTTCACTGCTAAAGGTTAGTTGGAAAATTTGGGTATGAACGATAAAAGACTGTTGGAGCGTGGATTGTACAATGATGCTTGGATAAATTTATGGTCCCTCAGGATTCCTTTAAAAAATAAGTTATTTATTTAGAGATTATGTCACAATATTCTTCCCACGAGATCGTTCAAGAGGTATTATGATTGAACGTGGTTATTTATTCTATGACCACGAGGCTGAGACGCAACAACATTTTTTCCCAATGTTATAGACCTAGGAAAATATGGGAATGCCTCTTTTTTAATATTCCAGTGTATTGCCTTACATCCTTATCTGGTTTAGATTGGTGGTGTTAAATTTTTGACCTTTTATCTACTTCAAAGGTTGGGAAGAGTGTTGTTTGTCAATAGGGGGCTATGGACTGACCATAATAAACAAAGGGTGGATTAGAAGGTGACGGAGGAGTGTAGAGTGAGGATGATGAGGGAGTATGTGAAAGAAATTGAGAGTTTGGATGCTTCCAATGGGATTCGATCTTCACATAGAAGTCATAGTGAAGAATGGTGTCCACATCTTGAGGACTTTGTAAAGATAAATTGTGATGGTGCTTTCTTCAATCAGGAGGCAATGAAGAGTCAGAAGTGTGGCTCTATTGGAACTGGGATGCAAGCCTAAAGAGGTTGGGTGGGGGGGGGGTGAATAGATTGCTATAATTTTTTGACTAAATCAAAATAAGTAGCAAAAATAAAATGAGCAAAAAACTAAAGACAAACCAATACAGGAATGCACGAGATTTTTATAGTGGTTCGGATTAAAATTCTACGTCTACTCTTTCTTTACGCGAAGGACCTTCTTCACTATGACAAGAGTTCACCCAAATCACAACCCGATTTGATATACTTCAAAGACCGTACCCTAGAATCTACCCGAAACTAATCA
>JBAKGM010000139.1:33518177-33531002 GCA_037177215.1 Asparagus racemosus
TATACACACACATACTTGAATTTAACCAAACATGCTTTCATTTTGTTCAGAAATTCTTGGGGGTGAAAGATATGTGGCATATGATTAGTGAAGTAAAAAGGATGGTAGGATCCATGGATGATGGAGAAATAAGCATATCTGCCTATGACACTGCATGGGTGGCCTTAGTTAAGAGCCTAGATGGCAACAACAAGCCCCAATTTCCTTTAAGTCTTCAATGGATCATAAATAACCAACTTAACGATGGATCATGGGGCGATGACACTCTTTTCTCTGCTCATGATCGGATTATCAACACAATGGCATGTGTTATCGCCCTTAAATCTTGGGAAATTTCCCCTGATATATGCAATAAAGGTAGACTACGAAACTAATACAAAATTGTCATATTGTTTGATGATATGACATGGGGATTGCTTATTGTTTTTCTTATATATGGTAGGCCTTTTGTTTTTGAGGGAGAATATGTGGAGGTTGGGTGAGGAGAAAGATGAGCTCATGCCTATTGGCTTTGAAGTTGCCTTTCCATCATTGATAGATATAGCCAAGGGTTTGGGGTTAGAGGTTCCTTATGATGACCCTGCATTGAAGAAGATATATGCCAAGAGGAATCTTAAGCTTAATAGGTATTCACTCATACACGGTCAAAACTTATATTCTCCAAGTCACATAATATTTTTAATGTTTATTTGGCTCAAGTGGCCAAGCTATGAAGGTGACATTTAGAGTTGTGTCCTTTCCTTATACGTACACCAAAGTCCCTTAAGATTCTTATATTTGTTCTCTGACTAAACTGTGATGCTTGCATTGAAGTACTTTTAAGTTAAAGTATAAGGTAAAAAGCATTGGTCCCTTTCTTTTTTGAGCATTCAAATTATTGTATTTCCACTCAGAAGAGATCTAGTGGGATATCACAGTCTCGCAATAACTTCGTCACAAATCAAAATGGCATTAAGACAAAATCCAAAGATCCAAAAGATGTTGAGCTAATGACCAATATGAAAATCTCTATTTTACACTAGCTTGTTTCATAAAAACTCCGTAAACACGTTAATTTATGCCTAACTTTTTCTCATAATTAATTTTCTGTAAATTCCTCTTGTATATTTATTAGGATTCCTAAAGAAGTGATGCATGAAACTCCAACAACACTACTACATAGCCTTGAAGGGATGGCAAACTTAGATTGGACCAGACTTCTCAAGCTCCAAAGCATGGATGGCTCCTTCCTATTCTCTCCATCCTCCACTGCCTATGCCCTTATGCAAACAGGCAACATCAAGTCCCTCGAATATCTTCAGCGTACGGTGGAAAAATTCAAAGGAGGAGGTAGAGAATGGAAAACTTTTAATAGGCTAATCAACATAAAACTACCATCTGTATACATCCTTTATTGTTTTTTGTAGCAATTAGATATGTAATAGTTTTTTTGTCTTTATGTTAACATGTCGGCTCTTATGATGAAAATACCAAATTACCTTACATTATAAACTGTCATATTAGGTCATTTTTTTCTATTTGGTTCACATCAGCGGTGTTATTGTCCAAAATATATCGTATGTTAGTCACATGAGAAATTTTTAGAACATCTAATGGTTACCTAACATTGATACAATACAAGTTCTTCAAGAAACAATCAGGATATATATACTGATTAGCCTTTTTAATGAGTACTACTACTAATGTTTATGATTTTTCTTCTTGTGCAGTACCAAATGTTTACCCAGTGGATCTCTTTGAGCATATATGGGTAGTTGATCGGCTGCAACGCCTAGGTATATCTCGGTATTTTGAGCAAGAGATCCAAGAGTGCATGGAGTATGTACATAGGTATTTTTCTTCTTTTTCTTTGTATTGTTTCTTATAATTAAGTAGATAATTCTGGTTATGTAATGAAGTATATTAATTAGGTAAAATTTTCAGATATTGGACAGAGAATGGAATTTGTTGGGCAAGGAACTCTAGTGTGCAGGATGTAGACGATACAGCCATGGGATTTCGGCTTCTCAGACTTCATGGATATGATGTATCTCCTGGTATGCATTTTTCAGTGTTGTATATGTATATACAAATTTTAATGAGCACAAATGTATTTATCTTCATTTATATTTTATTTTGTTTGTTTGACTTTGTTAAATGAACAAGAGTTTTACAAGCTCTATTTTATGAAATAAAGTTGGAAAATGGTAATTAGACTTGCACAGTAAAACATTTTTTTTAAAGAGCTAGCAAGAACTAAATTGTTTGCTTCTGTCCTTTGACCATATCTACAAAATACGGTAAAAATTATTTCTGTATGATAAATTGCAAACATAATTCTTAAATCATCTCCATCAAATTAGGCAAGCTTACATACATCACGAGTGCAAAAAGACTAGTAAAAATAGTAAATGAAGTTATGCCTAAAATTAAATATTGTTATCATAAAAGACGGTAAACTAGAACATTTTGTTTTCCATGAATAGTAAACATATTTCTTAACTCATTTCCATCAAATTAGGTAATATTACACCTGAAAAAGACTGGGATTTCTCTTTTAATTTAAAAAAAATCATGATTAATCATCAATTACTCTCATACTAATGACATATATAAATTAATTAGAAAACACATTACTTTGTGACGGAAAAAACTAGGCATATACACGTCTGTATTAAATACAACATGTCATGTTGTTCTACTCAATTCAATCCTGTAGCAAGCCGACACGAGTAGTACCAGATATTTGTAAGAGCACATTAATCACGTCATTATAATGAAATTATGAACTAATTAATTAATATAAACTTCCTACTGCAGACGTCTTCAAGAACTTTGAGAAGGATGGTGAGTTCTTCTGCTTCGCAGGACAGGCAAATCAGGCGGTGACCGGAATCTACAATGTGAATAGAGCTTCTCAGGTGATGTTTCCAGGGGAAACTATTCTCGAACGAGCAAAACAGTTTTCTTATGGATTTCTTAGAGAAAAACAAGCAGCTAGTCAGCTCTTAGACAAGTGGATCATAACTAAGGATCTACCCGGAGAGGTAAAAATATTAAAAATGCCGAAAACAAGCAATATCTATATGTAATTATGAAAAGTTAATTGGAATAAATTGTAATTAAAAAAAAACAGGTGGAGTACGCGCTGGATTTCCCATTCTATGCGAGTCTACCGCGCATAGAGGCAAGGTGGTTCATCGAGCAGTATGGTGGCGAGGAGGATGTCTGGATTGGTAAAACTCTGTATAGGTAAGGGGCATTTTAGTGATTCGGTTGTCTTCGCTTTTTGTTTAGTGAGGACACGTGTCAATGAATGGATGGGATTGCAGGATGCCGTTCGTGAACAACGACTTGTATCTGGATCTGGCGAAAGCTGACTTCAACCAGTGCCAGGCGATTCACCAGCTAGAATGGCTGGGCCTCCAAAAGTGAGTTTCGCACAAAAGTCCACCTCATTCAATAGCTTGCAGTTTCAGAACAACTTCATTATACAAAATAATGTATGTTTTTTACATATATGGTTGGCTGGCTTGCAAAAACGCTGTTGCATAAAATTGTTAAATTTGGTCTTAAGTTTTCACTATCCACAAGTTTTTGCGTGTATAGTATTTTAATTAGTCTTAGTTGCAATTTAAACCTTTTTTTGCCGCCCAAAAAGGTTAGAGCTGTGACTTACCTGCAAATCTGCGTTCGTCACCTGCAATAGGAGTTTTTTTTTTTATAAATCAATTGTATTGCAGCTACATTTATTAATTAGTGGCAGTGAGAAAAAATAATATATATCATTTCAGTTACATGAAAAGTAAAGATGATCAGAATTTCATTCCTATTGCAGGTGGTACGCTGAATGCAATCTAGCGATGCATTGTGTGAGTAGGAAGAGTGTGTTGAGGACTTACTTTTTGGCGAGCGCTTGTATTTTCGAGCCTGAGTGTGCAGCTGAGCGACTCGGATGGGCTAAGACTGCAGTCCTCACTGAAGCTATTTCATCGTATTTTCGAAGTGAATCATGCACAGAGGAAGCTCGAAGAAAGTTTATTCATAATTTTCGCAATGGTAGCATAAGGTATGCTTTTTAAGAATCAATAACTTTAGAGGTCGCATTACGTGCACATGAGATTTTAATTTCTTTTTGCCTAATTATTTCATTTTGCTTTACCCTTATTTTAGTTTTATTGTTGTTTTAAAGACAAACATAAAATTTATGATTACACCCAACTCAGAAAGCCATTGGCGTTGATCGCAAGTGCTATTTGTAGTGCAATGTAAAACCTCCAAATGTGCATGAGGTCTGGAGTTTAAATATCGTTATGTCATATTAGATACTTAAAAAATATATGTGTTTTATTTATCAAATATTCTTTGAGAAAAGAGACGTATATCGGAAGTTGTTAAGGAACTTTAAGATTCTGTCGAATAAACCATCTCCGCCTTGATTCCGACATAATAAATAAATATTTAAAAATTCAAATGACAATAGGTTAATGGAACATGTAATCATGTCATTATGATAAATAATTGATTAGTGGAAAAATTGTATAATACAGTTGCTTAATGATGATTGTTATAATAGTAATTAACTCGAAGAAAGTGAACATCATTCTTTGAAAAATTGGACGCTTTTTTAATGCCAACGGGTTATCTACTACTATCATTGGCATGACCTAACTAATAAGAAAGATTAGTATTGCCCCTTGGTCCTTAGAGATGAACAAGAAATCAACTTAATAGGGCTAGCGGTCTAAGGCTTGCAAAAGTCTGAAAAAATTATACGGAAAACAATGAACTTTCCAATTTGTTTTTTATATTATAATTTTGGCAGAGCGAATTTCTCATATAAGGAAGAATAATATAGAAAGCCCTCTATAGAAGATCAAATAGGAAGAAGAATGAGAACACCACATGCTTTACCTATTTTAAAGTTAGTAATTGCATTGAGATTTGTGTTGTTTCCATTAATACCAATTCGATTTGCACTAATATGTTAACTGTTTACACTTATATATAGTGTTTGCACTGATATTGTGCACATGTTTGTACTGATTTAAAACTGATAGCTACTCCACAAATTTGAATGCAGGGGTACTGATAAAATACTCGAGAGAATTATGGATCCTTGAGTTTATAAATTTGTCTAAAATAACATATTAATTTCATCGCACATCACAAATTGTGGCGTGCAGGTCAGCATGGGAAAGGTCAGGAGAGGGATTGGCGGGTCCCATACTCCAACTAATCAATTCCCTCGCTGCGTGGGCATATTCCCGACCGGAGCAACCGCGACAACAGCAGATCCTCGACCACTTGCGACAAGCTGTGAGCATTTCATATTATCTGAACATTATTTTTACTTTTGCAACTAATATTAATTCATGATATTTTGATAAAAAGACGTAGACAGTGACAATAAAAATCATCGAGAAAGGAGAAAGATGTTTTTTCCACAATAACAGTTCTTGGTTTTTGTAGTGGGAGGAATGGATGTCGACATGGAGCGCGGACAAAGATGAAACCGGAACGTTGCTGGTACGGACAATAGAATTGTGCAAAGGAAGGACAAACGTGATGGTTCAACCGGAGTATGTACAGTTGGCACAACTCACCTCTTCGATACGCAGCAATCTTCAGCATCCCGTGCACCGTGCAAAGGTGAGAGTCAAATAATAATAATAATAATAAGTTATAAACTTCGGCAGTCATCTGTTTAAAAAGTTAGAAACTTTGGTAGTCATCTGTTTAAAAAATTTACCTAATAGTTCGATAATTGATGCATCAAGAACTGTCTGTCGTTGGACCAGTATAAAATAGTATGGTGTAAGTATTAATGCGTAAATTCAAGAGTTCTCTCATCTTTGGTCAACAACTGTCCGATAGACAATCTTTAAGGTTATGCAAAATGTTAGAATATATTAACGTAATTCTACATCTTCATAGGTACAGGGAAACCAAAATGCTGAAGGGAAGGCAGAAGACAAAGCCGTAGATTCACAGATGCAAGAATTGGTACAATGTGTGCTTCAAAATTCAGATGGTTCAAGCAATCAATCCAGGCAAACATTCCTCTCTGTTGCAAAGAGCTACTATTATGCAGCTCACTGCCCGCCGAAAACTCTCAACAACCATATCACCAAGGTGCTATTTGAGCGGGTAGTGTGATACATGACGCTTGTCCTGACCTTGTTAGATAAACGTGCAATATGTGCATTATATATATGAAATAGTCCTATATGTTGACTCAATAAAAGTAAAGGAGAAGAAAAGAAAAGAAAGAAAAGATTTACTTTGACTTGGTGATATAAAGAAATAGTTTTTTCCCTTCAAATTACCCCTAATCTATCTTGCAGATTTGCTCTCAAATCTGAGCCTTTGCTAATTTTTCCCAACATTAATAGGGTTAATTTTACATAACCTTCCCCAAACTATAGGAGTGGTTGCATAACCACCCAACCAACCACTCCAACCCCCCCCCCCCCCCCCCCCCTTTCCCCAAAACCCCCCAAACACCAAAAAAAAAAGAAAATTTGCAAATAACTACTAAAAGTTTAATTAGCGGGGTTTTGTTGGACATCCCAAAGTTTAGGAGGGTTATGTGAGGTATACAAAGTTCGGGGGGCTATGTGTAATACCTCCTAAAGTTCAGACGGGTTTGTGAAATTAATCCTTTTTTTCATGGAGTGAAAATACACCACAACGGCATTCAATTTCAAACTGAGAATGGATAGTGATGAAAATATCCTCATAACCTCCTAAAGTTCAGAAGGGTTTGTGAAATTAACCCTTTTTTTCATTGAGTGGAAATACGCCACAGCGCCATTCCATTTCAAAGTGAGAATGGATAATGATGAAAATAATGAAAATATCCTCTCTCTCTCTCTCTCTCTCTCTCTCTCTCTCTCTCTCTCTCTCTCTCTCTCTCTCTCTAAATAAACAAGGATCCCCCCACCCCCACCCATATATTTATCCTTTTTTGTTGATCTTTATAAATAGGATTATTTACATCCTGGTACCCTGTGGTATAGTTTAATCACACGGGTGATTTTCATATTTACTCAGATAACCCTAAATAATATTAGTCATTGAGATTACATGGGTGACCTGTTGGATCGAGATGCAAGCCTAGAGGAGGGACGATGAATAGGTTTGCTATAGTTTCTCTCTAATACACAAAATAAGCAACAATATAGAAAAATAAAAGCGAGCAACCAAACCAAAAATCAACCAAGGAAGACCTGAGATTTTTGTAGTGGTTCGAATAACAATCCTACATTCACTCTTCCTTCTCATGAAGACGCTTCCTCACTATGTTAAGAGTTCATCTAAACCACAATATGATTCAGTAGGATTATAAAGACCGCACCCTAGAATTTACCCGAAACCATTTATCTAACCTAACTCTCCACAGCGAGTAGGGGTGAGCAAACTGTCAGTCAGTTCGGTTTTTGGTCAAATTTTGACGAACTGAACCGAACTGTTTGTTATTCAGAACTGAAACGAACTGCTTCATGTCAGTTCGGTGCGGTGCGGTTCGGTTTGGTTTGTTCGGTTCTGACTTGGGTGTGACACATTCAAATGTTATAAAAAACTTAAACATGCTTAATTTATTCATTATACAACTTTTTCTTTTGCTCTGTTCATAACTTATTTAGGTACTAATATGCAAGGATTTTGCAAAAGAAACCACTAATCAAGATGAAAAAAAAAAAAACAAAGAAAGAGTATCAGAAGTAGAACCTGTTGAGAAAACTTGACAATGATGAGAAAACTTGACAGTGTTGAGAAACTTGGTCTACAAAAGTTCAATCTAGCCAGTTGCTCCATAAGATGACATATTTAACATTGACATTCTTCTTTATGTTCCGTCTTTCTTCATACTAGAAGATGAAATTGAACATCTCCAATAAATGTCATTACAGCATCCTTAACTTCATATTTTTGCAGGTAAAACTTGTCACACCTCAGTATCATCAAGGAGGTCCACATCAGCATCACATGTTTGCAGAACTTTCGACTCAGAAGAAAAATCTTTACGGATTGATTCTCCTTGGGTGTTAATTTTATTGTCATGGTTCATGGCTGTGAGCTACATGGTATTGAAATCAATCATAGCTAACCTAAATACCTTGGGGTCCCATATTTGTCCAAGTTATTCTATTTCTTCATTTATTTTTATACCAGTTTGCTTAGCTCTATGAGGAAATCAAATTCTTATAGTGAATTACATTCAAGAACAAAATAAGCCAAGAAGCCAAATGGAGTTGCATAAAACAAAATAGAATTGTGGCACAAGTCTTCCATTTTTGATATTTTTAGGTTTGCATAATAAACTTAATCCCAACTATAATTACAGTAGTAGGTACAATAAAAAGCTATTTCTATTTTTTAGAGAATATCTTGAAGAGAGTTAGTAAATGCAACTTGTGGTAGACGGCTGACAGGTTCAAGACGTTTTCACAACCAACATATATATGACAAAAATTTCTTCATACTTTGGGTTGAGATGAAAGGGGCCTATCTTATATTAAAAAGAAAAGAGCTTTTGCTATATTTTGCAACATAAAAACATGAACTGCGGAACTCTAAATTTTTCTCAGTTGCTGGATACATGTTTTTTATTTATTTGAGGTGATGAGATCCTCCATTTTCAGTCTTGATGTTAAAAATCTGACTGGGCTTAGATTTTTCCTTCGTCCTCTGTGTAAGAAACAAAAAAGAAAACCGTCACTTAAAAAAAAACATGAGCAAGCAGAAGACCGAGATGAAGAAGCTTGAGCAAAGACCACCACCACATGTGCTTTTCAAAGCGCAAATTTTTCTTCAAAGGCTTGCGAGGTCGCCACTCTATGTACTTTGTTCTCGTGCATTGCAATTCGATTGCATTGAACCTCTTATCATATAACACTTATTTTTAAGATTATTCATCCAGACGATATGGATCACATGTCTATGAAGTTGTATTATTCCATAACAATTTGGAGAGAACATGGATCATATTTTACTTCTTGACTAAATGTTAGAAGATAATACTTGTTGGGTCAGGTTATTGCAAGGACCTCACTTAGGGTATGTTAATATAAATTAACCGATATGAAAAATTGTGGTTCATCTTGGAGAAGCGGAATCAATGTATCTTTAAATGGACTAACCAACAGTCCAAAAGAAATTATCTGCATTCAGTTAAATTTGCAGAATTTTTGTTCATGAATTTCATATAAATCGCTTTTTGTGTACCCCTTGGTACCAAGCTATCATGCAATACTCTGTACTATTCTTTTTTCACTGTTATTATGGGCTAAGACCCTTCCCTTATAATGAGATTACATTTTTAACATTGATTTCTTATATGTTTGCCCCTCTTTCTTCATATATACTAGAAGATGAACTGAGATATCTTCAATGAATGTCCTTCTTATGTCGTTAATTTCCATATTTCTTTTCAGCTATAGCTTGGACACACCTCAGCATCGTCTGGGAGGTCCAATCGACATTAGCTGGTAGTATAATTTCTACTCAGAAGGTATACTTTTTTGGTTGTTTACTAGTGTTATGCCTAGAAAATGATGAGTGCCACCAAGGTTTCTCAATGGCTCAAAATTCCCTTAGCAGCAGATAGCATAGTTTCAACTTCCCAGTAGCCCAGGTTTGTTCCTCACCGCCTTTTCTGTCTTGATCATTACAGTATTGCTTATGAGGACTTATATTGCGTGGAAAGTTGGTGCAATACATTTTTTAACAAGTATGAAAGCTAAAAGAGCAAAATCTTTAGCATAAACTTGTTATTTTCCTCTTTATTTTTTTACTGTTCATACAAATATTTCGGATGAATATTTGGAAAATATTTATAGAGTTTCTGTTGTTTAGATTTTGTGTGTTCTCGGTCCATTTTCCTTGGGTGTGTTTGGCAACTGTACAAAAAGGGAGCCTCGTTTTAAAGGGAGTGACTTTATGTGTTGGTTTTGAGGGAGTGTAAAACTAGGGGTGACAATTTATAACCCGACCTGCTAAGTCAACCCAACCTGATCTGTTATAAAAGGGTATGGGTAACTTTATATGGGTTGCATCATAAATGGGTTGACCCAAGAAATCCATTTACTAAATGGGTCACAAACGGGTCAACTCGCTATCTGTTTAACTTTAACCCATTTATCATTCAACCTTTAAATTCAAAATTTTATAAAAACACATCCAGAAAATGTCAATACTTACAATCAATACAAAACCTATAAATTAGGAGCAATACCGTGAAATTTTTTAAATTTTTAGAAAACATCCTAAAAGTTTCACAAATTGCAAAATAACCCATCAAAAAGTCAAATTTTACAAAAATGATATCTGCAAAAGCACCCTAGAAATTTTAAAATTTACAATTCAATATTCAAAATTTACAAATAGCACCTTGAAAATTTCTAAACTTCTAAAAAATACAAAATCTATAAATGATAAATAGGACCATCAAAACTGTGATAATGGATTTCATGTTAAGTGCATGAAATAAGATGGATTGATTATGAAACCAATAAATGGGTCATTCGGTTGAGTATGGATAACACGTTTAATAAATGGGTCAACCCGATTATTAGATGGGTCGGGTAGAGTCAATACGGGTGTGGTCATAATTTATATGGGTCAGGTCGGATCGGGTTGACCCATTTGCCACCCCTTGACTCCTCATTTGCGTATTCTATTTTGATTCCCTTGTATGCCTAGATGAGCAGAACTTTGAATGAATTATCCACATTCTTTTGAGCCTAAGTATTTACATAATATATAATAAACAATTAATTAAGTAACATAGATACAAACAATTGCTTTAGAACTCTCATCCCATCAGCCTTAAAACTCTTACAAAACTAATCATACTATCACTAATACCATCAAACACACAAATTATACCCGTACGCTCCTCTATATCCTTCCACACCCCCAATCGGCTCAAAATCCTCTTCAGGCTCTTGGTTGTGATATATTCCTTGCCTTTCACCACGTACATCTCAGATGCTTCTTTTAGTACATGATCCTCCTCAATATTCTTTTTTGTCTGTTGCTATAAACCTAGTGAATTCCTTCACGTCTTAGATAACGATGCATGTCAGGGGTCAGTTGCCTGCAAAAGTATCAGTGAGAAGACTGTAAAAATTACTGAATAAAGAAAATGATAATCACTGTAAAAGTAAAACACTTTGTTAGAAAAATGCTTAACTGAATAAAGAGAAAATGATAATGATGCATTAAAGGAATCAATTACCTGCAAAATAGTTATTTGGGTTGCAATGACCTCTTTGTCCATATTATCAGGACAAGGGTCTTTTTGTACCCTGCGGCGCATAAACGATCACACCTACAATATTCAGGGGGTAAATTAGGTATTTATCAACATTTTTATACTCCTTAACTACTTTTATACTGATTGTATGTTGATGCATGAGTACACCTTGATGAGGATGTGAGACGAAGTGTACAAGAACAAAAACTCAAGAAGGAAATGTGCTATTGAATAGCCTCTTTTCCTTGGTTTGAGTATACAGCCATAATTTGATTATTTCCTTCAACGATTGCCAACATATAATTTGTTGTGTAAACTATATTGGCAGCAAAAAAAATAAGGGAAATAAGATATACAACCTAGATTCAGTTAATAGAACTGCAGTAAAACGTGACAAATATGCCATAAGGTACTGCAAAATATAATTAGTGCCAGCGGTAACGGAGCTAGTAGGAGGCCTCAGAAGTCAGAAAGCTGGGGTGCCCATCAAAGTTGCTTTTCTGGAATTACTGAACAAAAACGCTATGCCTTTTTGCTTTAAGAAGGCTAAGTAAATTCTTTCACTTGTAGAAGACCTTCATCTTTCTTTCAGAAACAGCCGTGGAAAACTTGCTAACAATACATTAATATAATTTTTAAAATTAAATTCTTGAAATTTTTTGTGCTTTTAATCAAATAATATATGGCAGAACTTTATCTTATTCGCAAGTTAACTATGTTGAATTTGGTTAATATGCTCATTTCTAGAAATTGATCTTGAGGCATTAAGAATTGAAAGGTCCAAAGTGGAAAAGTTATAAACAAAAACTTTAACTATTTGTACCAAAAAAATGGGAAAAGTTATAAACAAACTATAACTATTTGTACAAAAAAAGTGAAGAATTTAAAAAACTGAGTTGCTAGATTATCTTCTACCTTGTGGATCTTTGTTGTCTTTTCTCAATAATGGGATCGATTCTTCATCCTCAGTGCAGAAGGAAGCCTCAAGTATGAGATTGCCACCATCAACAAACTCTTTCTTCTTCCTATTCCTATGATCTGTTGGGCTCATGTTGACCTGTATATTTTGCACGTCCTTCTTTAATTTATAGAACATGAAATGAGAATGTAAGGACAGTAGTAAATTTATATTTAAATATTCCTATAGTTATCATTTTCATGGGTTCAATGTACTTACGAGGTGCGTGTATTGTAGTTCTGGATGCATATTCTTGTAAGCTCACTATATACTCCAGGTCTTCTGTGGGAATGTTATAGATTTTGATGCATGCATTTGAATTAAATACTTGATCGTTCATGTACTTATATCTAAGGAAGATTTAGCTGTTGATTATTTGGCTCAAAATCAACAATTGCTCTCGTTGACTTGATTGACAATGATGGGAATGTAATTTCTTAGGCTAGCCCATATTATTGACTTCTTACAAGATTCTTTTGGTGGAGATTGCAGCATGGGATGAAGAATTCAACGATGATAGATTTCGGTGGCTTGAGTTTGTTGACTTAAAGCAAATACTCTTTGCCTTTAAAAGGGGAGCCCAGCTTTCGGTTTCAAGTAGCCAAGCCTTCGGGAGAAATCAAAA
>JBAKGM010000139.1:33543858-33556587 GCA_037177215.1 Asparagus racemosus
ATATGTATGTATGTATGTATGTATACGTATGTATACATATGTCTATATATATATACACTCTTGAAAATTATTTTGATTAAGAAACTTGAAATATTATTTGAAACAGAGAGTTGGCATGTTCTTTTGAAAATTTTTAATCAAATTTCTTAGTTGGACTTAGTTTTGTATAACTATAATGAAAAGATTTTCTAAGAGATTTACTTTGGAGTTATACATAAAAACACTCTCTTAAATAAAAACTAGCTATAATTGAATTGTTTAAAGAGATCAAGTGAATTAACTATTCATTGACTTTTTTAAATTGGCAAGTTGATCGAATTTATGGTTATATTTACTGCAAACATCACGAGACTATAGCTCGTCGGGGTTTAAAGGCTTGTTATATGCACTTAATATAATCGTGACTCTTGCGAAAGTGAGTTAGAATTCTTTTTTTCCATTGCTAGAGGACTAGCAAAAGTTTAGGTGTAGATGTATTTGATCCTCATATATTATTATATTTTTATACCCTCATTATCTATCTTATTTGAATAAATATATCACTAATAATTTGTTTTATCTTCATTTACTAGTTAATGAAGAGTTAATGAATAAGAGGCCAAAAGTGTTAAATTCTTTTATTTTCTACCATTTATTGAAGCCCAATATGAAAGCAAAAGGAGGTCCAAAAAGCCCAATGAACCAAGAAGAAATCGGGTTAAGAAATTAACAAAAATTACAATTTCGGTTACAAACCAATCAGTCGGCCAACTGATTGGCCAATCGGTCAGCCAACTGATTGATCAACGGATTGATTCGTAACTAACTCAGTTTAAGGCTGAGATTTAATCCTTGTACGCCCAAGCCAAATTCAATGGTTCTTGTTCACTATTGTAGGCTATAAATAGGGGTAGAGGGTGAGGGGTTTGAGTGTTAAAAAGTTAGTAAAACCCCATTTAGAGAGGAGAGTTACTCTTAATTGAGAAGACCTTTCAAAATTATAAACTTTGTTTGCCATTAATAAAAAAATTTACCTCTTTAAAATTTTCTTTTCTTCCCTTAATTGGTTAATGAAGGTGAAGATGAAGATGAAGATGAAGATGGAGATTTTCTTTCAATGGGCCAGCCCCTTGCAATGAAAGTTTTTTTCTCTTTTATTTTCTTACTTTAGATATTCATATTTTTAGATTTTATTTTCTTTTAATAGATTAGATTTATTTGGATGCCTTGTAGAGTAGATTTACTTTTATGTTCTTTTATTATTTTCTTGAATATTTTAGTATAGAATTATTTTCTTGCATTTGTTTTTAGTTTAGATTTCTTTTCATTCTCTTTTATTTTTGTAGTTTAGATTACTTTCATGCTTATAGTTTAGATCTTTATTTTCTTGTTCGTATTCTTATTTTTGTAATTAGTTTTTATTTTTCTTGTATTTTTATTCTCTTTCTTTCATGCAATCTAGTCTAGATTTTATTTCTTTGTTTTTATTTTCTAAAATGTGTAACTAAAGTTTTGTAGGAATTCTAAAATTGTATGAAACTAGTTTGATTTTTTAATGATTTATGGATTGCTCTCTTGTGCTTAAAATGATCATGTTTAAGATAATCAACTAGAAAACTAATTGGTAGAAGAAGAATTTGATAATCTATACTTATCTTGAGTGGTTTGATAGGTTATGCTTATGCATTCTAGAATTAATATTTATTTATTGTTCTTTTTATGAATGATGATTTTACTTGGATGATAACTTGATGGTTATGCTTTCCTTAAGTGTTTTGATAGTCTATGTTTAATAAATCTAAAGTAAAATGTGATAAAAAGATAGTAGTTTCTAAATCCTAAATGAATTCAACTAGTAGATTCAATTATAGATTCCTCATTTCTCTAATTGATTTCCTCCACCTTTTACATGCTGTAATTTTTTCTCTTTTTGTTCAATTTTCTCTTTATTGATTTTGTTCTTTTCTATTTTATTTTTTTGTTTTCTTTTATTTTTCTCTTGATTTTATTTTTCTCTAATTTATTCATCTCTCTTTCTCCCTTCTCAATCTAGTCTTTTTTTTTTGTTTGCAAATAATCACACTTTCCTCATATCTCTCCACATTTACACTTTCACTCCTAACTGTCAACACACAGCTCTAAGAACCATTTTAAAATTATCTCTACACACCTTCCTCGAGGGATCATCATCTTTATATACTATAACTTAATAGTTGTGTACTTGCACCTTTATTTTATTTACCCCCTATCAAGTTTTTCTGTCAATCGGTTGGTCGACCGATTGATTTGTAACCGAATTGTAATTTTTATTGATTTCTTGACCCAATTTTTTCTCGGTTCCTTGGACTTTTTTGGGCCTCCTTTTTTCATATTGGGCTTCAATAAATAGTAGAAAATAAGGGAATTTGGCTCTTTTGAGCTCTTATTCATTAACTCTTCCTTAGCTTGTAAATTAAAATAAAATATGTTATTATTGATATATTTGTTCAAATAAGATAGATAATGTGGTTATAAAATATAATAAAATGTGATGATCAACACATATCCTACAAAAATAAAAAGAAAGAAAAAGAAATTGACCTACATCAATCATAACCTAATCTCTCAATCATCAGCATCATCTCCATGTATCTCCTCATCATGATCTCCAGTAGGAGGAACTGCTCTGGTGAAGTAATCTCCATATACCGGTGACCTACCAAGAGATGGGTCTGAATGATGAAGAGCTCCATTAATATACTGTAGCGACGCATTGTGGTACGTGTGATGCGATGTCATCTCCATTATCATCTTCATCATACTCTCTCCCAGTAACTGTAGAGTCCATTGAGGATCACCAACAATAGAGGAATGAAGGATCTCTATAGTAGCAGGCTGGGATCTAAATAATTGCCTAGCAATAGACTCTCCCTTCCTCACAGCTATGCTCTTTCTTTCCACCTCATCTTATAATGCAACTCTCCCCTTCTCAAATGGATCAGACTCAAGAGAAGGAATCATCTGATCCTAGCAGATCCGTGTAATCAAGAAAGGATAAACTAACTGACTCTTCTGCTTCAACCTCTTCTCAATAACCTCCCTAGCAATAGCAGCAGTCATAGACATCTATACAATAATAACGTGTGTTGTATCAAAATACTTACCACTAGGTAGTTAGTACAAGAGAATAACATCCCGAACACTAAGAGTAGTAGGTTGCACTAGGTTATAAGTCAAATTTCAGAAAGTGATTGAGAAGAATGTACTCATACTTTAGATATCCTGAGTTGAATACCCTAGAGGTAGTCTTCCCACAAAGAAACTCTGTAATGTGGTTGCAGTCCTCAAAACCAACTACAACATCAGTATAGTAATCGAAAGGATTCTAACAGCTTCTCTGAGGGGATGGAAGATTAAGGACCTTCCAGATGTATTCTACACTGATCTTGATGATTTCCCTTAAACGTTGGTAACTACAACATTGGATCCATGACCCCGAACATAGTTCATATAAAAATCAAGCACGAAAGTAATAGTCGCCCTCTTGGCACCCTTCTTCATCATCGGACCCAATCCAACCCTCTCAAGGAGTTCCACAAGGTTGGCTTACTCTTGTAAATTGTGGGTGTCAACTCCCAACTCGTAGATGATGAAGAGCTTCTCATAATACTCTTGAATCTCTCTCACATAAAGTTGTCCTCCACGAGATCTCTTATGCAAAGCCATGCCCTACAAAAGTAAATGCATATTATTTAGTACAAAGAATACACAAAAATATGTGTTAGAATAAAAAAGAATTGAAGAAAGTACGAAAAAGAGTCAAAAACTACAATTTTAGCCTTTTGGCCATCAATGGGTAAGTAACAACCATCAATGGTTTATACACATCATCAATGGTGTTCTTCGACCATCGATGGTCCAAGAACAGAAATCGAAGGGGTTTTCCCTAAATCACATGAATCCATATACAATTCTCAATCAAACCAATTCTAAACTCTAATTCAAACCATATATCATCCATACACACCAAGATTTATCACATAAACACACAAAAACCCTAAAAATTGATCAAACAAAGAGATTAGGGTTTAGAAAATACCTTGATGATGATTCAAACAAAGTCTAGATGCCACAAACACAATAACAATCCTCTCACAAACAAGAGATCACAGTAAAAACTCAAATTGATCGGAGAAATCAAAAAGTTTGGTGATAGAAATTTGTAAAAGAGGTTAAAAAAGCAAAAAATACAAACTGACTACCTCTTTTACTTCTACCAATCAATGGTTACCATCGATGATCAGGGTTGGACCATCGATGATTACCCCGAAAAAGTTTTTGTTTTGTTTTGATTTTTTAAGAAAAGAAAAATATAAAATATAAGAAGAAAAAGAAAAAAAATGATACATATAGGCATAAAAAAGATACATGAGATGAGAACTATCCATATACAGAGATAACAAAAAAAATCATATCGAACTTGTATCTCCTTACTTTCTCTTTGACCAAGGATTAGATTATTGACTTATAACTCCTTTGAGTAACTCCGACGTGTTGCCTCAATCACCAGTCTTCTTGCAGCCCTACAGAAAAGCAAACAAGTGTGACCTAGGTATCCACATAGGTTCACATTGGTTAGGGATTATACTTTTGTTACCCGAATTTGCTAAACTATTTTAATCCTATATTACATGCAACAATTTGTGTACACATGACTCATTCAACCACATAAAGAGCACATAGTAGAAGAACCATCAGATATGGGTGCAAAGCAATTTAAATTATTACCTTTAACAAATGAAAGTTAAAACTTTTTATAGTTTACTGAGTATAAAGAACCAAGTCCAGTTTTAGATTTTACAGATTATTCATTGAAAAGGACCATGTTTAAACCTTTAGAACATAAGGAAAATTTATTCCCAGCCTTTTCTAAATCAATATTTTTAGACTTTAGTTGCTTAGTCTCAGAAATAATAGTTGTGCACTTAGTTTCAAACTTTATTTATTCACAATAACTCATTTATCATAGCAACTAGTTTTTCATTTTCAGTAATTATCATCTAGTTGCTTAGATAAAGATGAAATTTGATTTTGAAAGTCAGAACATTCTGTGCATTCAGTTGTAGTGATGTCACAAGGTGAGTTATGTGAATCCAAATTTAAATAAAAAGATTCAATTTTTCCACATAAGGTTTTCTTTTCTTTTCTCATTTTTTCTCAAATTTACATTCACCCTTTTTCTCACTTCATATTTTTCATCAAATTTCTCAAGTTCATTAAGCATTTCTTTATACTTGGAATATAACTCATCATATAGGGGATATACCTCATTCTCCGAGTTCACACTTTCAAAGTCGTATGTTTCACCTTATTATGAATATGAAGTTGTGTCATTTCTTCCCATAAAACAAAGATTTGCCTTCTTCTCACATCATTTTATTCAACTTTTGATTCCTCTTTCTCCTCCTCACTTGATTCAACTTTTAATTCTTCATCACTCATCATATCATATCTCAAGTTGTCACATTTAAACTTCCCTCCATCTTCTTGTCTTTTTTGTTCAATGGCACTTGTTCTTGCAGTGACCTAGTTTCCTATAACGATAACAATAGGTTCAATTTTAGATTTACTTGATGAATATTTATTTACCTTCTTGGTAAACTGATTTCCTCTATTTTAAGGTATATTTGTCTGTTCTTTAATCTAAGAAATGATTTGAATCCTTTCACAATGAATCCAACTTGTCTATATTCCTCTTTAGAACTCGAGCTTAATTCTTTGTTCTTCTTGGATAGGGATTTCTCCTTTTTGGTCTTCATGGCTATTGAATTCTTCTTGGAATCATCTTTAGAGGCATCTTCTCTCTCTTTCAATCAAACTTCATACGTGAGAAGAATATCTACAAGATCTTTAAGAGTCAAATTAGAAAAATTTTATAATTCCTTAATAGCCGTTATCTTTGGTTCCCAATCCCTAAAAAGAGAATAAAGAATTTTTCAACACAACTCTTTGTTGTCATACTCTTTTCCCAAAACTTTAGATTTGCACACAATATCAGTAATTCAAGTGAACATATCTTGAATACTCTCTAAGACCTTCATCTTAAAGTTTTCATACTTACTCACAAACAATGTCAGTTTTGCCTCTTTCACCTGTGATGTTTCTTCGTGTTTAACTTCTACAGTTTTTTAGATATCCTACACAGTAGTATAATTAGAAAAAAATTATACTTTTCAGCAATTAAGGAACAAGAAAGAGCATTCATAGCTTTAGAATTAAAAGAAAAAAAAATCTTTTAATCATGTGTCGTCCACTTATCCCTAGGAGTGATGATTGTAACATCTCCTACAATAGTAGTGGGTTCATTATAGTCATTCTCTATACTGTCCCAAATGTCATAATTGGTGGACAATAAAAAGACTTCCTTACGAGGTTTTCAAAAGGTGTAGTTTGTCCCATCGAAAAGTGGGGGTCAGTTTATAGCGTGTCCCTCAGGAAAAGCTATTGCGGAAGCTAGACATCTTTACCCTAGGTTGTGAATCCTAAAGATGGGTAACAACTCTCTAATATCACTTGCTGGATTTGAGATGCGAGTCTAGATAGGGGCGTGAATAGGTTTGCTTTAGTTTTTCGCTAACACACAGAATAAGCAACAAAAATATAGAAAAATAAAATCGAACAACCAAATAAAAAATCAACCAAAGAACACGCAATGATTTTATAGTGGCTAGAATAACAATCATACATCCACTCATTCTTTTCAAGAAGGGGCTTACTCACTATACCAAGAGTTCACCTGAGTCACAACCCGATTCAGTAGGCTTCTAAAAATTGCACCCTGAAATCTACCCAAAACCAATCGTCTAACCAAACTCTCCATAGCGAGTAACATCTAGCCCTAGCTAGACCCAACCCTCAATTATCACTGGCTTGGGTACGCCGTAAAAATAAGTTTGAAACAAACAACTAAAAATAATTTAAGCACAAAATCAAAAAGATCTTACAGCCTATTTGATTATAAAACCGTTCTTCAAAGGATTAAAGTGAAGCACGATGAAGAATGATGTAATATTGATTCCAATGGCAACTTCTATTCCTAAGACGATCCGATGTAGCACAATGAGAAGGAGTTTGTTGAGGCTCCGGGGGTTCAAATCAAAAATCAATCTTCCTTCTCTCAAACCCTAGAATTTTCTCTCTTAAAGTTCTCTTTTTTCAAACCCTGGAACTCTCTCCAAAAATCATCTCTTTCAATCTTATGTAGCCTCTCATAAATCATGAAAGAGGTATCCACATCATAGTGGAAGTCGGAGATGAAAGGGATCAACGAACGATTGTGATTAACTATTCAAATCTATTACCATCGACCATTCCTCACGATCATCGATGGTTCCCTGAGCACCATCGATAGGTGCCTGCAGATCATCAATGGTTTGATTTCGAAATTCTAAAAATCTGTAATTGTTCACTATACTCCATCGATAGTGTGTGGTGACCATCGATGGTTCACTATAGACCATTGATGACTCGAAATCACCTTTCTGAAATTCTGTGATTGTTCTCTGTAGACCATCAATGAACCTGGACCATCGATAGTTCACTGTAGCCGTCGATGATTCCAAGGCTGAAATCAATGGAAATGCTAATTTATGTGTTGTGTCCCCTCGTAACCTTTGTATACCTATTTTCACATGTACTATATCATCTCAAACAAATATTAGTACTAAATGAGAGTTTGTTAGTACTCAAACAAGACTTATTGTATGAACTACGTCTTAACATAACCCCATATAATCCTAAGAAAACTTTCAGTACTAGGGTTACCCATGCGATCTTAATCGATAACCTCAAAGTTATCCGTATAGATGCATAAATTCCAAGAACACCCATGTAATTATATTATACCATAGATACTGGGGTGTAAATAATCCTCACCAATGTGGAATAGGCGAACGAAATTGTTTTGCAATTTATTGTCAAGAAAAAGCAAGTGAGAAAAGAGAGTGCATCACTTTCACTCAACTTTGTCCAGCCCAAAATAACTGTCTGTCATAAACAAGCACATCAATCACATAAACAGATGACTGATGCAATTGGGCTTTTGAGGGGTACGGTGCACTTTTTTACGGCATCGATCCTCTTCATTCGATTCTGATCGATTTTATGGCAGACATCATTGAAGCCACTGACATATCTTTGGTGTGCACGATGTAAATGGAGTCATGATATGATAACTTATCATTACCAGTGGAGGTACAGTCAGCAGCCCATCCTCTTCCCCAGAGTCATCGCAATGCTCATCCCATATCCAAGATTTTAGTAGTAAAATAGAGACGCATCGAACAAGTTAATAATTGTAAAACAAAAATCACACAACTTCTAGATTTTTGATACCCTCACTCCAAACTAGTATCAATATTGCAACAGGCAATCTTTACAAATTCATGATATAATTTTACCATCATCAACTGTATTTTTCTTTCAATAATATTGGTCTAAGGTTTTAATTTTTTAGAAAATTAATATGTAAGAGGAGAGAATATCAAATTTGGTGAACTAATCCCTCTTTTATATGTAACGAGAAATTGTTGGAGGAGGAATTCAAGCCTCCTATCTTAAAAAATTATCGCATGTCTCATAGAGGCAGAGCAAAAATTTCAAGCAAATAGGGCATATATTAGAGCCAAAATTTCGTTCTGAAGGACCGTTAGTTTATTTTTAAATTTCTTAATGCAGTGAGTTATTTCATTTGCAAAGCCTTTATTTTTCATTAAAAAAGGTCTTACAGTATTAGGTGGTGAAATTAATCTCATAGCAGTTATTGTACTAAGTTTGTATGTCAAGAATACAAATTACGGATTTTGTACTAATACAAGTAGTAGTGCCCTAAATTAAAGTGGATTCGCATCTTAATTTCTCTAGAGAATATCAAAATGGCATGTAAATTGATGGGGTAAATGCAAGGTATACTAAGATTTTCAAAATTTCAGGTTGAGCACTTGTTGCAACCTGAAATGACTATAGACCCATCATTGATGTCTCATCTAAGAATGACATGTGGATATCTAATCCTATTAAAAGCTGACATATGGTAATCTAATCCATTTTCGTTTAAGAATCCTCATCAAATTTTACTATATATAATTAGAAATTTCTAATAATTAAATATTTGGTAATCCTAATCAAGTCATAATTATCCATTATTCAATAACTTTTTTAAAGTTAGAAATTACAAAAAAAACACCTTAAATTCCAAAACAAACAAGTCCTTAAAAATTTAGAAATAGCAAACAAGGAAAAAAAACATGAAAAATGCAATACTTTGAAATTTAAAAAATATAAACAGCACCTCAAAATTTCAAAAATTAGAAATAAAAACTTGAAAATACCAAAAACTATAGAGAACTACCTTAAAATAAAAAAAATACACACAACCCTCTAAAAACTATAAATTACAAACAAAAAAATATGAAAATTACAAATAACAGCATAAAATCTATAGAAAAAATATAAATAGCCTTTTAAAAAATACATGTCATGATAATTCTTAGAGCCCCATTCTGATTTATTCTAACATGCCTCCACAGGTTGAGGAACTTTTCATGGGCTAATATCTGGACTCACAGAACAATACCATTTCTTTAATCTCCTTTAGAAATTCGTGGCCAGCAAGATTCGAACCTAGATTGCTCTACTATCATTTTAAAGTCTTTCCATTCACCAAAACTCAGAAAAGTTATGATGATGGATGAGGATTATAAATATATATGTTAACAAACAATAATAAAAAAATAATAAGAATTTATTCAAATCTAGCTATAAGTCATATGTCTAAAATATCAAATAGGAGCAATATTAAAGCTAGTTCTCAAGTATGAGTATGACATGTATGATTAATCTATTGTAGAAAATAAATTTAGTGAAAACATTTACATGCTTTAATTGCACTATGTGGCTCCACCATTGCCTATTGGAACATATTAGAATATAAAATTATAATCCTAAGTTGCTTATCACAACTATTTGGTTTTACTGCAAGAGACAGGGCCTTTAACCGAATGATATCGTTGAGGAAGTGAACTCCATTGTTTATTGAAAGTAGACATAGTCTAGTAGTGTTGGAGTTTATAATAAGTTGCTTATAAAAGCAGCTTACTGAAGCAACTTATATATAAGCTGCTGAAAATAGTTATTTGGTAATCAAATATCAAAAACTGCTTTAAAAAGTTATGGTGTTTCGTAAAACTGTGCTAAATGATCATTTTTAAAAGATAAAAAGTATATTTGGTATATAAACTAAAACATCAGAAGTTTCTTTTAAAAATATCCTCACGTTATTTCTAAAAGCACCCTCATGAAAGAAAAAGTAGTTTTAATAAGTCCTAAAAAAGTAGAAGTTTCTTTTAAAAACGTCCTCAAGTTGTTTCTAAAAGTAATTTCACCAAACACCATTATTTGAAAAAAAAAAAAGCAGAAACACCCTGAAAAAACAATACCAAGCTAGCCCATATACTCCTTCTAAAGCCGGAGGCTACCTATAGTGGAGCCTGCTGCCTAATCCCTTATTGGACACATAATAATCATTCTAGAATAACATGTTAATTGATATTCTCCTCATTCCATTGAAACTGAAATAAAAGTTCATTGACCCCCAAAACTGCACACAGGAGACAATACATGTCAACTTATGAGCCCCATGTTTTGCATCTTGCTAGGTTTGCCAAGTCTAATACGGTAACATCTGAATATTGCAATATCTTTCCACTTGTCTCCATGGCCCCCTAGTTTTTATCCTGTACCTAGAAAAAGCTTTCAATGAGAGAGAACCATCAAATGCACCCGCACAAAAAGGAAGAGAGAGTCATTATAGCTATGAACAAGACTTTTTATTGGCATACACAGATACTCTGAAAGCTCATGATAAAGAGAATCTGGTTGCAGTGCTTTCAATCATACCGCAAGTTGCTAATTTGCTTGGTCTAGGATTAGAGAGGACATCTATATAAATTAAGTGATTAATGCAAAAAAAAAAACCCCCTAATATACCTTTCAAACTCATCTTTCGTTTAAAAAAAATCCCCATTTTACTCCTGACTACAACCCCTTTCCTCTTCTTTTTTTAGGATTTATCGCAAAATATTCAGGAGATTATATGAAATTTATGAAACTTTCTAGGGGGTTTCTGCAAATATTTTGAGGGTTATTTACAATTTTTAAAAACTTTTGTGTGGTTTTCTAGAAATTCTTCGGGAGTTATTTGCGGTTTTTGAAACTTTGTTGGGGGCGGGGGTTTCTATAATATTTGGAACTTACGGGGGGGTTTCTGCAATGTTTTTGGGAGGAATTATTTGTAATTTTTGAAACTTTTAGGAGGGTTTTCTATAATTTTCCAGGGGTTATTTGCATGCATGTGAAAGCCACATTGTGGTTTGATGCAAGTTCAGCTATCACTTTTAGTGCTATATAAATGAGAAGATCTCTAAGTTATGCTGATGAGGTTATAATTATATACCCTTAATGGATATCATAAGCTAGGTTCAAATCCAATAAGACCTAGACAAACTTTTACTTACTGTAGGAAGAGTTCAACTGGATTTGACGCAATAATTCCATCAGCATCTGATTTAACATTCTGTACTTGAACCTAAACCCAATTACCCGATAAGTACATGAAGTGATGCGTTCAGAGAAAAATAGAAAATGTATATCAGAAGTCATCCACTTCCTTCCTATAATTAGATGGGTGAATGAGCTCGGGCAGGCCTTTTCATTTCATTTTTTGCCCCCTTTTTTTATTCTTTTTGTATGCTGTATGCATAGGCTAATTTATAGCCATAAAACTCTACGTTTGTGCTTAGTAGGTTTTCACCCGATACTCTGCTTAGTTCTGAACTTAAGGCCCATATTCGTCACAACAATGGCCGGGTTAGAGAGCTATATGAGGCCTATCGTATTGGGCCAACTTGAGAAAAAAAATTCTCATACAAATTTCAGCCATGCAACAGACAAATCTCAAACCAAATTTACCTTATAGTACGTAAGATTAGCCACCAATCAGGGGCCAGGATTCAAGCTTCATGGGGCTAAATATATAAATACGATGATAAAGAAAAAAAAATACTAGACGTGAGGGCTTCTAATCAATGGCAGAATGCTTCTAAATCTACTAGAGTTATTCCGGCTTCTTCTAAAGAGATTAATCAGAAAACCAATTTGATAATCTGGCAAAGGAGGGCTCTAATTTTGATGCACAGAGCAACATCACTCCTATGGTTGATAGGGGTGGGGGAATTATTTCTCAATGAATCTCTTATTTTGGAATATAAGTGATTTTAATAAGGCCAAAAAGCAGATAACTGTTAAATTCCTCATTCATTAACAACATATGCCACTATTAGTACTCTTAGAAACTAGGGTCATGTGGGATAGTTCCGTGTTTGACATTACTCGTTGCAGTGTAAGTGACAACTGTACTAGTTGCTTAATCAAATCCACTGGTGGTAGAGTTTAATTTCTGGCTTTTTTTTTGTTCATGCTCTGAATTATGGTGAAGGAAGGAAGAGATTTTGAGATCAGTTGATGGATATTAGTGCTCATGTGTCTATGCCATGGCTCGTCAGTGGAGATTTCAACAATGTTTTACACGTTGAAGACAGCTGGGGAGAGAATCTAGTTCACTAGTAGAATTATGATTATCCTAGACGGAAATTTCCGTCTAGGATGCTAAAATATCCGTCTAGGATACGAAATTCCGTCTAGTAAAGTCCGTCT
>JBAKGM010000139.1:33577251-33598064 GCA_037177215.1 Asparagus racemosus
ATAATTCCATGTTAGTCCCTCAAATCTCAATGATTGCTCATTAGTCCCTAAAATCCTAAGGGGTATTACAATTTGATCCCTAGATGACGAAAATAACTCTTAGTTATGATTTCTCTCTTACAACTTATCTTGCTTAAAAAAGGATTATTATCACTTTGGTATTCTAAAGTTTACTCCTTTCAACTTTAATACCAAAGTTTTTTAATACTTTGAAACCCTAAAGTTGACACCTATTTAACTTTGATGCCTCAAAGTTTTTTCTAAATCTTTTGTTAAGACAAAGTTTATATCTCTTTTAATATCCTAAAGTTTTGTTTGTGACACTTTCACACCTTAAACATTTTCTTAAACTTTAGGGTATTAAAGTTTAAAATATTAAAATTTTGAGGTATCAAAGTAAAAAATAAGAATCTTTGAGGTATGAAAGTTAAAAAAAAGTATAAAGTCAAAAAAGGTTTTAGGTATCAAAGTTAAAGAAAGGTGTAAATTTTAGGGTATCAACATGTTAAAAATAACTTGTAGATATCAAAGTTTAGAAAAGTGCAAACTTTAGAATGGCAGATTGCAAATAACCCTTTAAAAAAATATTAGATAAGGATATTTTGGTTATTGATGATGGTATTTTGGTCATTAAGAGAAATAATTGCTATAACATTAGGATTTGATGAACTAATGAGCAAATTATCTAGATTTGAGGGGCTAATATGGAATTGCTGAAGATATGAAGGACCATTATCTAAATAACCCTATGTAAAAATACCCTCTAAAAATGCCAAATTACAAATTCAAAAAGTATTAGATGAGGGTATTTTTATCATTAAGGGACCAAATTGCAGTAACCTTATATTTGAGGGACTATGGAGCAATTATTGTGATTTGAGGCCTAACAGCATAAAACCGTACTCCAAGTCTTTAAAAAAGATATTTATAGACTTAATATCATAAAACCCTCTTAGCTTAGGACAATTATCGAATAACCCCCTTAGCTTTGAAATATTAGAAAACCCTCCTTTTAAGTATATGGGGTATCAGAAAACCCCCTTTATTAGGCAAAATAATTTGAGGGTGTTTGTCTGATAAGATATCAAAGTTAAAGGAGATTTTTTGATAAAATTTGAAAGTTAAAGGGGGTTTTCTATATATTAATCTTTACACTTAAGAGAGAGTTCTCTAATAGTCCTTACGCCCCGGGTTGGTCTTTTTTTTTTTTTTTTTTGGAGGGTGCGTGGGAGGGCGGGGCTGGGGGAGGGGGTTACTATATTTTTGAAGTCAAGGGGGCATGTGTGGTAATTATCCAAAATTTAGCCGTTTATTTAGTCTATTTTAATTTTTCCTTTATTCTGCAAAAATAAAAAAATTGCAGTAGGCAAGAATCCAGCCTGATATCTACACCAGATTACGTTGAAAGCTTAAAGCAATTGAGCAATTTGACTTGTGAACAAATCAAATTTGGCTAAAAAGCTTACTAATTTAGATAAATATTACTATAGCTTAAAAAAACATTCTGCACTAGTAAACCCAATAGTTTTAATGTGTGTGTCTATATATTGTCATTGTTAATTTGTCAGGTCTAGAAACTAAACTTTGCAGTTTGAAATTATAGTAAAGCTATTTTGGCACTTTCATTTTCAAATTATAATCAGACCAATTATCCGACAAATATCTCGTGTTGAGGTTCTCGGACCAGTTCGTTAAATCAAGGCAACCCGGACACCTAACTCAGCCGACTTAGGGGCCCAGTATCTCGCCTGGTCAGTTCAAAAGGCAGTACTAGTGGCTGACTTCTTTACGGGTCAACCCGACCGACGGCCCGAATGGCCATATGGTCGACTCATTGCTAAGTCGACACGAAAGGCGGGACATCTCGCCATTCCACTTAGGATAGGAAGACGACGAACTGTCTCGAGCCCTCACTGGCCTTAGGTCGCCGTCGCTTTAATGTGAGATCAGAGCCATCAATTCTCTGTGCTCATAGATCTTTAAGACACGTCGGCCCGCGTGCCTCCGGTCACTTTACACTGGCGCTGAGATGACCTCTTCACCAAGCAACGGCCGACACCTGTAAAACCAGTGCTGATTCACCCGCCAGCTCACACTCAGCCAAAGTTATGGATCTACCTCTCTATTACCACTATAAATAGGGGGATTATCCATATTTGAAGGTGAGCAATTTTCTAAACTATTTTCCTATCGAGAGAACTCTAAGTTGATTTTGTGTCATTTCCCCACTCAAAATCATCAGCTAACTTGATCGTCGGAGGAACCACTAGGGACCAACCCCAACCTCTTACGATTTGTTATTCATGTGAGAGTCTCGAGGATTAATCCGGACTAAGCATCAAGAGAAGTTAGTGGACCCTAATCATCTTGACGACTCACTTATTCGACTGTGTGATTTAGATCATCAACAGTTTGGCGTCCACCGTGGGGCCCTTCTGTTGTGCAGAGGCGTCAACCAATTACGAGTGAAAACTAAAACACAGCAACTTGCAGGAGATAAAAGTAACCAAACAAAAACAACAAGAACAAGGACACCAAGATTTATACTGGTTCGGCAATGCCTACATCCAGTTTGGAGACGACGGAGTATTCCACTATAATTAATGAGAACATACAATGGTGTTTAACACCCAATTTCCCAAAAATCTGATAACCCGAGCTCTCAACCCTCACAAATAAGAAAATGAAAATTCCTTTTTTATTTCCTCTCTGTCAATTTCGTTGTTCACCTCCTCTTCCCGGCTGCAACTCCTTATAAAGCCAAGAATTTGTGTAAGAAGTCAAACAAATGGGCTAAGTGATTAATGCATTCCATTTCACTTGCTGCTTGAGTCAACAACCTCATGCCAAATCACAGAAAGCAAGCCAAATCACCGAAATCTCGTTCTCATGTCTAAGCAAGTCCATATTCTCATGCCACCGAAAAGCAAGAGTCCCCATTTATTGACTTTTGAGCCAATAATCAACAAGATAACAGTCCATTAGGGTGCTGAAGAACAAATTGCTGAGTCAGGATCACCTGTCAACATACCTGTCAATTTCAATATCTATCCTCCGTAGTAATTTTTCACCTGAGTAAAGTTGGATGTTCTTCAGGGGATCATTCGTGAAGAAATCAGTATCTCCAGTGAATTTTGTTTTGAAGCTTTGAGAAGCGCTTAATTATTTCTTTTCTTACTCTTTCTTGACTATCTTTTCTTTAGTTGCTCCTTGCCTTCATCAGTTAAAAATCATCTTTCATTCTACATCCAGTGGCTAGATTTTCTACTTTGGTTTCATTACTCTTCCTTATTATGTCTTCATGCAAGCAATTCTGGTTGTAAGAATACTTAAGCAAAATTGTTGGGTAGGGTTGGCCACTAAAGCCTACATGTTTCATACTTTCCTCCAATGCTCTTTTGCTCTCAGTATTTGGAACCTTATCCTCACCAACTATTGCTCCGTTGCATTTCCATCATCGACTGCAACACTTTGGGATTCTTAGCACCAAAACATCCCTTAATCTCCTCAAACAATGTGATTGTGTCATTCTTGCATGTTCTTCCTACATTTCGAATGAACGGAAAGAAAGACAACATCGCCTTACACTAGAAATGACGACGATCAACCCAAACCAGCATGACCCATTGATTCAGATAGTTGTTTAGACTTTTTTTTTCTTTTCTAATCTTTTCCCTTTTTTAGTATTTCCCTCTTCTTCAATCTCCTCCACTTCATGTATATTTTGTATCTATTTTCCTGGTCAATAAATACCCTGGACACCTTGCCCTGGTTAAAAAAAAAAGGCTCAATAGTCGAATGGTCTATTCAGTGGAAGTTTAAGGACTCCTTTTGAGGAAAGAAAAATGGGCATGACGATAGGTCTGTGAGTTCTGTCAAACTAAATAAACAAGTTAGGTTCCGATGTTCTCTTTTGTTAGAAGACTAGACTCATGCCAAAATTTATGACAAATACTTGAAAAAATATCCAACTGGGTTTCTCTTCTTTTTCTTTTTCTTTTACTTTTTTTTCTTTTTATTTTAAATATACATGGATATGCAAAGGAAGCATTCCAAAGTTCTGATTATCATTTTACGAAGACTGACAACTGAAGTACAAGAAAACATGAACTAAAGCGCGCATAACATAGATAGACAAAGAAGAAGATGCTAAGATACTAAAACACATAGCTAAATCAGTCGCTCAGGATGGGCGTTGGTGTCAGAGAAGAAACTGAAGGCTCATCGATCACCAAGTTTGAAGAGGAAATGATAGGGTTAGCTCCCAATCGCAAACTTAGACTTTCAAGAACGTCGGATACTTTCTTCTTGAACTCTTGTTCATTCATGCTCTTTATATTGTCGACAATATTGACCATCTCAATGACTTCATTCACAATTACGTCGACCTGGTCATTGGTTCCCCGAGGAGGCAATTCTGCTGAAATTGCTAGCCTATCAAGAGCAAATAAAATACACTCCTTTGATGCGTTTACGCTTTGATCCTTTGGCAAGTCTCTCCACATCACATCTAGCAACCTGTTTAGTTCGAATCTGTTGGATAGCAATCTTCGAATGGCGCTTCCATCGAAACTGTTTTCACTGTGGGCAACAATAACTGGGTGCTCATGAAGCCGCTGGATGATATTGTTGACAAGCTTCTTAAATTTTTCGAAAAAGACTTCTTGGGAGATCGGTTCGCTAAGCCCTGCTGAAAGTGACCGCAGCGAGGGCTCGACGATGTTTCCATGAACCCAAGGATCAGTAGAAGGTGGCATTCCATGATCAACCGAGAGCTTTTCCAAGGCCACGGTAAGGCACTTCTGCAAAGTTGCGTCAGCATGAGCCAGCTGTGAGAATATGGCTATTGCTTCGGCTTCAAATTGCGCGCTTTCAACGAATTCCTCGAGGTCTTCACCGTCCATCCTCAAGATCAAGACCGGATCTTTCCTGCAATCGGGGGCCATGCTCAGGAGCGTGACATGAAACTAGCTTAAAACCGCCGGAGAGTAAGAGATATCAACTGAGGAGGAAGAACTCAGAGTTGCTTTCTTGAACTCGATCTCCATCCATTGACAAACCCAAACCGTTTTATATACAGATATAGATGATACCAATTGAAGGTGACATCGGAGATAAAAGTGAAGAGCTCGCCGCGTGTTCCCCGTCGCCGCCCTCCCTCCCTTTCCACTAGCCTTGCGTATGTATCCTTCATCTAATTTGCTTTTTGTGAGTTTTGGGTGTTTTTCGTGGAGAAAAGAGAAAAGCAAAGGAGAAAAGTTGCCAACCCCCCAACGGCCACCCACCAGACTTCAGCTAAAACACACGAGAGCCTCGGGGTTTCGTTAACGGCTTACACTCACAAGATGAAATAGAAAGTGTAGATGGCTGCGAGCCTGAAAATCACATGAATATCTTTCTAACTTTCTACGTGACATTTTGTACATGACTTTTGCGTCATTTTTGCGTAGGTGCTACTCACAACTCCAACTACTCCCTCGGAACGAATGAAAGCAATTGTTGAGGCTGCGGAAGGATTTGTATACCTCGTAAGTTCCTTTTGTTATTTGTTTGCAGGCTGAATTCAGAAGCATGAAAGAAGTTAATATTCTTCGTTCTCTATGTACTTATATCCTACTTCTTCGAATTGGCTGTAATTTTCTGAAATAGGTGAGCTCTGTTGGAGTTACCGGTGCCCGATCATCAGTAAGTTCACGTGTTCCATCCCTCTTGCAAGAAATCAAAGAGGTATTTCTACTTCACTCTTACCCTTTCTCGCTGTCAACCAAACCTTTTGAATATTTTATTAATTAGCTATATCTGGTTTCTACAGTGAAACATCTTCATTTATTTATTTTTATTTATTTATAGTTGAAATACCATTTAACACAAACTGACAGCAGTATCATAAGAGATACTATAGCAAGGTGTGCAATGGCAGTGATAAAATTCAATGTTAAGTAATAATATGCTTAATTGGAGATCTTTGAGAGAAAGCCGGGAGTTCGATAAAAGTAGAAGAGGGCATTTTTCGTGTGTGTGTGCATCTTTAAACATTTTTAGCATTCTTTTGTGTGGTTCCCTGAGCTGAAACCTAAATGGAATAAATACATGAGACGCGACGGAGAAACACCAATGTCACAAGATTAAATGACAAATGGGGTTATATCACTATTTGTGAACTATAGAGAGCAATTTGGACAAAACGAGCGCAGAGGAGTTACCATATTGTTGTTGAGAAAGAAGTACACAAATCAATATTAAGTTTTAAGTTTAAAAAGAGAGAAAAAATGACAATAATCAATCAGATCATCAAAGGGGATGAAAACAGAATTATCTAGTGGCAGATAGCATGGTAGATAAATAAAGCAAATGGACTTTATGATATGCAGTCTCAAGTTTATTTATGAGCAAGACATCATATTATATTTGAATGGTACCTTAGTCACACGAAGGCATGATCAGGTTATTTGTATCATGAAACTAAATTTGAATAGGCTTTTAATCAAAAACGCCATTTGATGTATATCTATCGTTACTATTGACAATTACAGGCATCAACCAAACCTGTTGCAGTAGGATTTGGCATATCGGAACCTGACCATGTGAAGCAGGTTTGTTGTATGAAAATACTAGCATTCAATAACTTATTATATTGAAATTTTAAACACTGTATGTTGTATACTTATTCTTCATTATTGATACAGATAGCGAGTTGGGGAGCAGACGGCGTGATTGTTGGAAGTGCAATGGTGAAGATTTTAGGAGAGGCAAAATCCCCTGAAGAAGGCTTGAAGAAGCTAGAATCCTTCACTAAGTCTCTCAAAGCTGCACTCTGAGCCCATCCATGGAGAAGTTGTGTGTTATTGGAAAGGGCAGCAAGTTGTTGCTTGACTTTCTGTCATAATGTTGAGGGTTGCAACTTAAGGTGCTTCCTTCTAATATCTGGTGACTGAATATTACGAGGAAAAAGAAAAGGAAAAAATGTCTTATGATACTTGGTTGTCTTAGAAGAAAAAAAATTTCCTTCAAATTTTCCCTTGAATCGTCTTAGTATCCCTACTCCAAATTCATTCTTTTAACCCTTTTATTACATATGTTGTTGTTCAATATTCATATAGTTCATGTATTATGTATGTGTAAGCATGCATTTACAGTAGTTCAGTAGCATGTATGTCAATATTACATAAAGTATATTGAATGTTTTGAAGATCGTCATGTCTCTGACATCGATGATTGTCTTTTCTGCAGTCAAAAAAAAATATCATCTCTAAAGAAGATGGCTAAAATTAGATTGCTTAATTAAATTAAGTGATAATCAAGAAGGATAAACTATAGTTGAGCTTGTTAGAAGCGGGTTATTACAATACTGATAAAATTGCAGGGGTTACCCATCTTTTATAATTTACCAAACTACAGAATAAATCTCATCTATTTCCAGAATTTGTTGCTGGGAGACTCAAGAGAATCCAAGGTCTTATTTGTTTCATGTTTTGGTTATAATCTGACGCGTTCATGGTTTTATTTTTTTTCCTTCCCTTGAAAAAAATCTAACTTATTTGTGCACTCGTTACTTCTCTCAAACATTAAAAGGCTTCTCGAATTATTCAGGACCGCTAGAGTTGTTATTAAGGAAACTAGAATGGGACTAATTCGCGATCTATCCAACTTCTCTTACATTTCCATGGGAAAAAAAATTTCCTGCAAAGAGCCCTCTATAGAACATTGGAGAAAGGAGAACATGACATATGATATATCAAAAATCTATCTACAATGCGCGATCTATCCAACTTCTCTTACATTTCCATGGGAAAAAAAATTTCCTGCAAAGAGCCCTCTATAGAACATCGGAGAAAGGAGAACATGACATATGATATATCAAAAATCTATCTACAATGCGATAGATACATGACTAAACTAATATGCTAGGTGACATTGTCTCTTTACTTTGTCATTATTTTATACAGGGAATATCTTGCATAGGGTCATAGCCAAGCCAACCCCCCACCCCCCCCCCCCCACCCCCCGGCGCGAAAACCGAGAAAAAAAACCAAAAAAGCAAAAACAAAAACAATTGAGGACAAAATCTCGTCTAGAATTTCAAAGCGACAGAGTGATTCTCAACCATAGAAACGCATGCACTACTGCATAAGAAACAGAAAGTGCATTCATCATGATAATTTCCATGGCTTCGGTACAAGAGGATGATTTACATACCCCATATAAACCTGGTTTCCTAAAAGAGATGATTTCTTGTAGCAAGTGCCGAAGAAAATAATTGATAAGGTATTATTATTGAACACAGCAAATTATCGTACCACACGCTACAAGCACTGCTTTATTCCACACAGGAGAAGAAACACACTTGGTTTACAGAAGTTTATGCTGAAAAGTTCATGAATAAAATTGACTGCTTAGATATATTACAAGAGTTCAATTCTGAAAATAATGGATAAGTTGATTAAAGGTTCCTGAAGCAAAATCTGGAGCCCATGTCTACACTTATCCCGGCAGCTGATTATGAATATGCATAAAACTGAACAGGGGCTGTTGCTCTTCTCATGACCTTGTGTCCAAGCTGCTAGAATAGAGGAGGGAAAAACAGAGTTAGAAAATGTAACATTTCGCGCACATAGCACAGCATCAGTCTTTCCCAGTATTCATTTGATTAATAAAGAATAAATAGTTACATTGCAAAAGAAACATAAGCATATGCATAAATGAAAAATATAGAAAAGGATATGTTAGCGGAGGTAAAGAACTAAAGGTCATAGCGCATCACATCTCAAACTTACTTCTAGTTTCAGGGAAGCCACAAAACAACGAGGTTAGTGATATTAGTATATTAAGATTCATGTCAGAAAGTGTAACCATTAACTAACCTATCAAACTTTTCGCAAACTATATTTCCCAATAAAGCCCTACGATCCATATCTGAAGTCAAGTCAGATTTATCGAATACCTTTCCTACTACTTCAATCTACAGGATCTCAAGTTTTGTTCTTGTTTCCACAAACTCAGTTTACAAAAATTGATCTTTTTTACCAGCCAGCCTCTGCCACAAAAGAAATATGATCCTACTTTCACAATTGGAGAGTATGTATACGATTCTTCATATAATAATTTAACCATATTTTTCCCAATTTCTAATAGTTACAACTAAGTACTTGATGCAAAAAAATTTAAATTAAATTCATGATTGTGCCTTGATCTATTTTTCCGCATTTGACACTTCTTGTCAAACTATAGTAACTCATTATCTTCAAATAATATACAATAGTAGACACAAAATCTAGGATTGAGGTTCATCACTTAAGTTATCCCTCCATAATTTTGATTTACAGAGCCCAGGCTTATTTTCATCAAATACACCCCACTAATCATGTATAGCTGATGTTCACTACAGCAGCCTAAACTACTGCAGACATTTCTGTATTGTATAAACTAAGATATATTGATAATAAGCACCACAGCTACCTAATAATTACTTCAAAAATTTGTGAAATTTATACCAGTCATTGACTATGAAGTTATAAAGCGCTGGGTACAGATTATTCATAGTGCATGCCATGCAACTTCATAATGGAGACTTTTTCCTCCTCATTCCACAATGGTAGAGCCATTTTATAAAAACACTTTTATTACTGTTGATACAGTGTCCAGAGACACTTTTTTATCCACCCCCATAGAAAGTTATTAACATTTTGACAAAACTTCAACATAGGTCCTTAATATTTTAACCATATTTCATTTGGGTCCTTAACGTTTTAAACTCATCAATAGCAGTCCCTAACGTTTAAGCCGTTAGCAATTCTAGTCCTTTTTGAATATTTCTGTTAACTTCTGATGACGTGGCAAGAAGTGTTTGGTCATTTTAGGTATATTGCTAACTGGACTCAATTTTCCTTATTTGTTGTTGATGTGGTAGGTGACTGGATTGTCTTTTCTCTTTTTTTTGCACGTAACCCCTTACAAGTTTTAAATAATTACAAACAACTCCCTAAAAAAATTAAATATTACAAATAGCCCCTTAAAATTTTTCAAAAGCTACAAGCAATTCCTAAAAAATTTACAACCAACCCCCTAAAAGTTTTAAAAATTATCAGTAGCAACCTGAAAATTATTTGTAATTTTTAGAACTTTCAGGGGGGTTGTTTGTAAAGTTTTTGAGTCTAGTTGTTTAAATTCAGGGGTCCATTTATCGTTTTTAAATTCCACAGGTCCTTTGCATATTTTCTAAATAGGGGTTCCCTAAAGATTTTCTAAATAACCCCCTAAACCTTTTGAAATTATAAATAATACCCAAAAATTTTACAAAAACCCCCCCAGAAAATGTGCAAACAGCCACGGAAGTTTGGAAAATTATAGAACATCAATTTTTACAAAAAGACCCTAAACAATTTTACAAGTAGCCCCCTCAAAGTTCTAAAAAATTACAAATAACTTTTCGTGTGCTATTTGTAATTTTCAAACATTTAGGGGGTTGGTTGTAAAATTTTTAGCAGATCACTTGTAGCTTTGAAAATTTTTAGAAGGTTATTTGTATTGTTCAAAACTTTTAGGGGGTTATTTATAATTTTTAGAATAAATTTTTAGTTGTTTTTAGAGTGTTTTTAGGGTGTTAATCTAGTCAGCACTCAAAAAATAAAATGGACTAAAATGCCTAGTCACGTCATCACAATTTAACAGAAATATTCAAAAAGGACCAGAATTGCTAATGGTGCAAACATTAGGGACTGGTATTGATGAATTTAAAACGTTAAGGACCCAAATGAAATATGACTAAAACATTAAGGACCTATGTTGAAGATTTGCTTAACATTTTATAGTAATACTACAGAAATGGGACTTTAACCTTCACTTTTGCCCCCATATATACTTCAAATCGTGAATCTTTCAACAGTATATGCCTACAACTTTGAACATATTCAACAGCATTCTAATTTTCTAACAACTTGTAGCTAGAGTGAAACAAAAAAGCAAAGCTCAAAAATTCAGCACATTATAGATCCAGAAAGAAAAGAGCTAATAGTAAACTATCATTCAGGAAACGGAAAAAAATAAAATAAAATAGACATGTGTGTGATGGACAACATAATAAGTTGCCCTAGTACTTCTGTGTCATAGAATGCTTCAAATGTGATATATATTAAAAAGAAACGAGGAACAACATTCCCATATATTTATTCAAAAAGTCACCTGGAAATCAAGTAGACTGCATATTATCCTATTTATTTAAAACCCATGATGATGTTCTCTGCCCCATCAGTCACCAAATCTCTTAACCAGACATTTTTCCTAATAGTGACTCAAAAGACTTGTTACCCACTCTTTTTTTTTGGGGGGGGGGGGGGGGAGTGGGTTTCTTTTCACCAAATCTGTCCCTTTAGCATGAAGAATTATGGAAGAATTACTGGTTTATACCAGTTATGATCAGAGATGACACAGATAGATGTTGGTTTTTCTTATCGGTTCAATTTAACCAATTAAACTTGGAAGGTTAATTTAATTTAACTCCTCTCACAAAATTGTCTCCTTCAGTCTAATTCTCTTGATAATTGAATATGTACATTTCCCTTCATTTTCCAAGTTGATTTGTTAAAAGGACATGAACCTTCATCAAACTCTAAAATCATTAGTGCCTCCAATTACACTGAGATAATCAACATGTTATGAGAGAAACAAGCTAAAGTCGTGCATAACTATTCCTGGCAACAAATTGCACAACATATAGCTACTACACTTATTTGCCCCACAATATTGAGCAATGTTCAGAAAGTTCAGAAGCTGGGAATCCAGAAGAAACCTAAAGGATTCAAGGGTTTCCATAATGCTATTGCATTACATGTGTTACCCAAGTGATCACTTGCTATTTATTATGTTATTATACAAAACATGGCAAACAACACATATTTATACATCAATGCAGTAAACTCCTTTACCATCAACCATATATAATAAAGAGATATATACAATCAACCACTCAACGTTATTGTTGATTCTTCTCTATTTGTTTAAATTTCTACTGTGGATCTAAAACAAATGCTTTTCAACTTTGTGGATGGAGGGATCCACTTATAGATTTTGATAGTTAAATGATGATTTACTTTGATTGTATTATGAAATAAGTCAGAGTATAATCACAAGCTTTCTATACGTTGATTTCTTATTCTTGCCTGACATGACACAATCAAATTAACTTTTAGTAATTCAAACCTCAGATATCCTATTGGTCTTCCTTAACTACTATTGGCATATCAATTGACTTATATTGGACTGAATTAGCAAGCTAAAATATTACAACATGTTCTCCACGTATAGATGTCACCAAACAATTAAATTCTTCATGAACGCATAAAGGCATAACCTAAAAGCATCACCTGAAAGAGTTTATAAGGGATAACACTGACTAGGGGCGTAAACATAGAGGACACTGATCTTTGATATCTAGATAATGGAAGCAGAAAGTTTAAAGCAGCCAGACAACCTGATATTTCATAAACATCACTAAAATTCGTTATTAATATATCCACGAGAAGTATTAATATATCCACGAGAAGTAATACATTGACATTAAGTTAGTCATACAAGCTCTTGCACAGAAGATATTACAAGACAGTTGTCAAGAAGTGAATGGCACAAGATCATCGTTCTTATTTGAAATTCCAGAAAGCACAGCAACAGCACAAAGTAAATTAATTTTATGAAGAAGCAAGAATACTAACCAAGACTTAAAAACACTAGAAGATGATATCCTCGTCCCTCTCTCCACCAGCAACAAGCATGTTGTGAGCAGAGCCAATCGAGATCCCTTTCTGCAGCGAGATCTTCTCAGCAAACTGCTCTTCTGCATACTGTCTTGCTGACTGCATCTGCCTCTCAATCTCTCTCTTCTTATACCCCTGAATCTTCTTCAACCTAAAAAAATCTTCCCTCTCCAACTCATCCAGCTCCCCCTTAATATAACTAATCGTATTCTCGAGCCTTGGCTTCACCACATTTTCTAAAGCATTAACCCTCCGGTTAGTCGTCTTAATGGCCTCATCCAAAGTCAAGAAAGAAGTCTGAAGTGAAGCAAGCTCCACCAAAACCTCAATAGCCTTAACATGTGCAGCACGACATGCTTGTATCTGTTGTCCACCACGGGCAAGCCCCGTGAGATCATTGGAGGACTTGGAATCAGCTAGAGACGAGTCAGTGTAGTGCTCAAACTTAGGTAGCTTGACACCCGCAACATTTTCCTGGCGAGAGCGAACACGAACAGAAGCAGAGCGGACATTCTCGAGGACAATATGCTTGATGTTGTCACCCGCGGCATACTTGGCCTCAGTTAAAGCAAATGAGGATGCACGCATGATCTCGCCCATGGATTCTTTTGCGGAGACAATGTTTTTGAGTATTTGACGGAATTGGACAGTTAGGGCATCGGATTTCTTCTTGAGGAGGGCATGGCCACGGGTCGCACCAACCAGCCGGGCTTTCATGACACCAAGCATGGTGACGGTGGGGACCACAGTCAGGCGCTGGCTTTGACCGGACATGGCTGATTAAGGAAGGAACACAAAGGCAATTGCAGTCTAGAGAGTCTGCAACGAAAGCAATTTCAACTACTTAAGTTGGGCTCATTTTTTTCTATTTAAGATAATTTACAACAATCACGGCGAAAACTCACAATTACAGATCAATTATGTCTGATTAAGAGGCACAGGAACTCTAACTGCTATTAGGGTTAGGGCCTCTCTTCTGAACTCTATTAAGCAGAGATCTAACTAAGTAAAAAATCTAATAAGAGATCAAATAGCGAGGATTAATCAAGAAAAAGTATAAAACAAACAGAAACCAGAGATTTTTAAAAAGATCAGAATCTCCACGGTTTAAGATCATATCCTAATATTTTAAAACAAAAAAAATGAACTTTAATAATTTCATCGATTGGCAATAATATTAAGGATCTGATACTAGTCCAATAACTCTAGATTCTGCAACTAATACAACTAAAATTAGAGCTTTCATTTATAAATCCCCAAATTATTGCCCAAATAAAAGTAAACATAGAATTATGGGGGGGAAAAATTGGATCGAATCTTCACACGGTTCAGCTACTAGTACAAGATCTATGAAACGAATTAAGAGATAAAAAAAATTTACCCTGGATTTGATCTTTAGATGACTGATCTGAAACTCCTTTCTCAGAGAACTGCAAATTTTTTTTTTTTTTCACGGATCCCTTCATTGTGAGAGGAATATTAGGGTCCGAAATGGGTTGAATGCTTAATGGTTCGGGTTCGCGTTAAGATCCGAAACCTGTAGTTTGACGGGCCGGGTTTAGTTTGGGATCGGTTTAGAATGTTTAGACGTGAAACCGAAACCGGAACAGGTTTCACACCCGAGATGGGGCTCTAAATTATTTATTTTAAGTTAGATTTGGATCTGATCCAGATATTTAAAAAATATATATCAATTCTACAATGAACTTTATCGTATGTGATGGATAGATGCTAATTCTACGAAGGGCTAAGGTGTCGCACTTTTATTGTTGGTTAATGGCATAATATTTGATGGTGCTCCTTGTTCACTTATTGCCACAATTCAATTCAAATCACCGAACATGATTTTAAGATCGACTTGATTAGTATTTCAAGCATTGTTCAGTATCGGTATTAATCTCGTGCTAAGCACGAGCTAGTGTTTTGTTTGGCACATCTAATTAAGATTGGTCTTGTGCCGTTATTTTCATTGTATGTTTTACTCTATTAAGTTTGGTAATTACTCCAACCCATCTACTATAGAGTGAACAATGTCGTCATACAATTCAAATTTAATTGTTTCATGAAAATTGTTTATAGGTACAAAATTTTACTTTGCATGAGCAGCTAGGTGCGTATTTTTACTGTAGCATGAATAATGGTTTATTGTTTGGAATTTTACTGTCATGTGAACAATGATTTTAAGGTTTTGCTTTTAAGTTTAAAGTTCTTGATGTGATGATTAACAGGCCTAACAATCATTATATAGATGATAATATCTTTCTTATCCCATACAAAAACTCTACCATCTCTCATTACATTCTATATTTGTTTCTAAATTATAACTATTATATGAAAAATCACAAGTATCAGAGCTGACCTAAGCAGATAAGGCTACGTATTCCTCCCTCTCAAAATTTCTGTAATTTATTAATTAAAAATAAATTCAAAAACCTAACGACCAAAAACTGAAACCCGCTGAATTCAGGGAGAAACCAAACGAAACCAAATCAATGGCGGTCTCCACGTCGCCGCTTCACGCCGTCTCCACCTCCGCTGTCCCTCCGTCCATCACTGTGTGCCGCAGGCAGCCCGCCGTTAGGGTTCCGTCTCGAGGGACGCGTGAGCTCCGGGGATTTCTCCGTTTCGATCTCGGACGGAAACCTAACGGAAAGTCGACGAGGCTGAACGCGGGGTTGACGGAGGTCGAGCCTGACCTCGAGGAGGATTACCGGGACCGGTGGCGGACTAACGGCATCAGCCCCGTGAGTCAATTTTGCAAATTAATCTAGTTTCTTTTACACTATTACATTGATAAACTTCCATTATTATTATTTTATTATTATTTCTGTTAAATGAATTTCAGGAAGATTTTATTTATGGGGAGTATGATGGGCACCATACTTACCACGAAGGCAGTGAAGGTAAAATATTCAATCCTTCTGTTCTTATTGTGTCTGCTAGTAAATTATAGTTCAACTCTTCAATCGCTGTATTTTTGGGCCCAGATTTTGATGTCTGAATACATCTGAATGTAAATTATAAAGTTACAAGAAGCGAATTATGGCCTGTGCCTAGAGGGATGCAAAAAGTATACGGCGATTAGCCAATATATCTGTATCCTACAGGCTACGAACATCGGTGGCGGAGCTGTATAGTAGCAAGTGGTGTCACGGGACACTACTGGATTGCACTAGGGAGGATAATACGGGAATTGCCTAATTCAATGAACTCATAAGTTATAAGGAGACACCACTCGGACAAAATCCTGGCTCCGCCAATGGTGAACATGGATATCAAATATCCATATCCAAACTAATACAGATATAGATATCGTTTTAAATTTGTATAGGATAAGTATACAGATATGGATGTAGAAAATTATGTGAACTTGGACTAAATATCCTGATTCTGATTGAACACGCTGTGAAAACTATTTTTACCTTACTTTAGTGGATCTAAAAACAATTTTCAAGATTTAGAGATCTAATTTTAAGTTTGTAAGCATGTCGAATGCATTGGTGACATAATTTGAGAAAATTTTTATTCACTCAACTCTTATATCACATACCTCATATGCTTTTGAGTTTTATTTGTTTTATTCACCCAAATTGAACACTTATAGCATACATACTTCTGAGTTTTATTTGTTCTCTAATATTTGGTATGCATCGGAATTTACTTTACTCCATTCCAATCCACATCCGTATTCAATTTTGACAAATATGGATATGAGTCTCTTTCACCCGAACTATATTAGCATTTGTATATCCGCAATTAGGGTGTCACGATTAGAATTTTCACTCAAACCAACTTACTGAAAAACATTATTGGATATTCTTCATGATATGGCACAATGATCTCTCTATGTCAAAGAAAGAAATGTACTAATTTTCCTTTAATTTTCAGTAAGCGGGCTATAGTAGGTTGACATGAAACAGTTTTGTTTTTTGACACCATGTAGGTTGACATGAAAACATCCTTAACAGGTTGTGCATATATTTATCTTTGATGAAATTATGTTAATTGTCTATCTAAAGATTGGCATAGAATACGTGTTTTCACATCTTAGAATGACAGTCCCAAGATAGGCTGTATCTGAGCAAACAAGTGTCCGACATACATGAATATATCAAATCTTAAAGAGAAGTCTCCTACGTACTGTAAGTTTTCTTAAAAAATAACACTAGTTTCTCCCGTGAATGCGATGTGTGCATGACATAATACACATTTGTGCATGATAAAATAATGTTGTCAACAGACTCAACACCCTCAACACCTTAATAATTGATGCTAATATAAATAGATTTTTTAAAAACTATTGCCAAAAGTTATATAAGTGTATGATAGTTCATTAATTAATGATGTGTTATCTTAAAAAAGTGCAATAAAAAAGAGCTATAAGAATGGCACATTGGAGTATTTTGGTATGAGACAATAGTACCTCTTTGATATACTCCGCACTTCTATCATCCAATACGCACCAATGTGAAAATATAGTCTGCTAAGTGAACTTTTATAATGTGTTAAGGGACTTAAGGATTGAAAGGTGAACATCATAATCGTAATCTCCATTAGACTAATTTAGAAGTAGTTTAAACTGAGAAAAAAAAGTTGGTTTTAGAGGGAGAAAGATTCCTTTGCATATTTCTCATCCGTTTTCTTTTTTGAAAACAAGGATTTAGAGAGATAATGCTGAGGTAGTTATGAAGTAGTGGATGATTTGTGTTTCTCTTGAAACATAGGGAAGTTATGTCGATGGCTGTTAGAGCTTTTATGAGATTTCCAACTTTGTCCTTCTCAAAAAGTTTCAATGTATTATAAATTGGTGAGTACAATTCTTTATTTTTTTGAATTCGGGACTCGCATAGGTGTAGAAAATTGTAACCAAAGGCAAGTTTTTCTTAAACAACAGATAAAGAGGGTTATTCTAGATGATTAGACTGTAGGTTCACTGGGCTTCAACTGGGTCTAGTACCTGTACAAAGTGTAGTTGGGGTTGGGGATCCAAACACTCTTGATGCTTATGTCAGGAGTTATCTAAATAACTTAAACAGGAGAGATAACATAATAAAAGATGCATATAACACTAGCGATAACAAATATTTCCTGGCGCACTTGCCCAGCTACATCTACAGTTTCTTGGGTTAGATCGTCTTGCTGTACCAGGTCTCTAGCTGGCTTCAAAACTCGGGAGGTTCCTGAACATATCGTGGCCCTTATTGTAGCATTACCCGTAAGGCTTATTCACTAGCAAGATATGTCTTAAAGACATTAACAAAGCAGCAGAATATGAACTTGCTGAGTAAAGAACACTGGCAGACATGCACGCATCCACCCACCCACCTCCCCAAGCATGCATGCAAACAGCCACGCACGCACGCACGCACACATCTATGTACATCAAATATATTTCAAGTTCTGTTTGCAATGTAAATTGCCTTCTGTTGGGAAATAGCCTTGTATTTCAAGAAATCTTGGTTGGACTTAGTTTGTGGATTGAATTCGATTGGAAAGAATGAATTACACTTATGCCTCGTTTGGTACGCGTGAATGAGTGTGAATGGAATGTAATTTCAACTTCTCATTCATGCATACCAAACATGATGTGTTTTTAGATGCTAGAAATGACATTCTCACTTCTCCTTAATTCCCACTTAATGTAGGAATTGCTATTCCCAATGAGTTATCAAGAAATTGATATTCCCACTTAAGTGAGAATAAAAATAATGAAATAAGTTCCAGACATGCCGTTCTTAAAGATATTTTCAATTAATTCTCTAATCGCACCCAAACATGAGAATGAGAATAAGCATTCCATTCCCACATCGATTCCATGCTATTTCTATCTTCATTCCATTCTCACTTGACTCCATTCCCTCGTACCAAACGAAGCGTTAGGATTAAATCCTAATTAGAATTAGAATTGATAATCCAGTCAAAGAAGAATTCCTACATGAATTCAAGAGAGGGGAAAGCTCTTTAAATCCCGCTTGAGAGCTTCATTGTAAATCAAGCCATAGGAAAGCCAAGGAGAGTCGCATATTGTAGAAGAGAAGTTGAGTGAACTAAGGGGAGAAATCTAGGGTTTGTGAGTGATCTTTTGGTGAGATTGAGAGAGAATTTCCTGTAGGATCTATCTTAGATCACAAGAATAGATTTCTTGTAATCTCTAGAGTAAAAAATGACTCAATTCTCTTCTTGTGGATGTAGGCGATTGCCGAACCACATAAATTCCGTGTCTTTGTCTATTGATCTATTATTCTGTGGTAGTTGTTTTACTCTTTTGTTCGAACTAGTATTTCCTCAGTGTTTCCACATCGCCCAATGATTGATTGGTCTACAAAAGAGGACATCTAATCAGGGTGTTTGGTGACGCTTCCGCAGGCTATGCTCTATAGATCTCCGATTGGTGCACAACGATTGGTGTCGGGTTGCAGATGGCGTGCGCCAACATCTTCTTGATGGTTAAGTCATTGTTCTGTCTTTTTCCTTTTTGTGTAAAATTAGTGGTGCTACTCACTCTTATTTAGCTAACTATCAAGGGATTCTAGATCTTAGCTTTGGAGCTAAATTGCTAAAAATTCCCATTTATTTTTGGAATTAAGGCTGAATCTGGGACTTCCACAATACAACCCCATGTTTTACCACCAGGCTTTGGTGGCCTTCCCATTGCTGTTGGAGTTGGGTCTATTTTTTGATGTTGCCGAAGCTGTTACATTTTTTATTTGTATCTGGACCTTGTGTTGATGCTCTGACATTCCATTAAAAATTTCATACCTCTTGTAAGGTATATAATAAATCTTAATTCATATCTGTTTTGATTTTTTGAAGTCTAGTTATTTCACAGAGAAGAAACGGTTTCCTCTTCCTTCTGTTATTTCTTATTCTTTTCTTCTTTTTATGTTATTTATTTATAGCTAGTCAAGAAAATAGGCTACTTTAAAGCATGGCAGGAGAATTCCAGATATACTTCCAAACCATTTACACGAACATCAGTAAAAGACAATCTTTTGTTATAGTTATTGTGCAAAAGTTTCTCCTTGCCTTTGAAGACAGACAGATAAATAGTAGATTTTAAGGGGCAGTTGGTTAATATTCCTATGGTGGCCAAAAGAGAAAGGGAGAGTCGCATACTCCCTTGATAAGCCTCGAGATGTATTTGTTTCTCTTGCCATCAAAACCTCATAGGAGAAAATGGAATCATCCAACAAAGAGAACCCTGCCAGAATGATCCCCACTAAATTACTAATTAACCTTTTCTTGAAGGGATTATATTTTCTAAGTGAAGTGTTTCCAATTTCTACATTGATTTTTTTCTTTTGAGGTAAACATGCTTTTCGTGATGAATTAAGTATCTCTATTCACTAATATGTCCAAAATCTTTTTTTTTACCCCTTCTTTTTTGTTGTCCAATTACACCTAACGGCTTAGTGGCTTCATAGCTAAAGGGCCGTTTTGGGAAACTGTTGCTAAGGAGTATCAAGCTGCAGAACCCCCAACTGGTTTCCAAGGTATCTCATGTTATGGTTTCATTCAATCAATTCTCTTCCAAATTCATAATATTGTGGTCAATTACATTTACACTTAAGTTTAAAATTTTGTTTCAGGGCTTATTTCTTGGTTGTTTCTTCCCGCAGTAGCTACAGGTCTGGCTTACAATGTACCGGTATGAAATGATTTTTCTTCTTTTGGTAATTTGTAAAGCTTGAGTGTGCATGTTGCACCTTGCCTATAAAACCAATAAGAGGCATGAAATGCATTTTTGTACTGCAGATAGTGAAACTTATAATACGGGCTAATTAATTTATTTGATGGATAATATGACATATGGAAGCAAGTATGAAATTGCCTAAAGATAAATACGATTCTATCTCAACGCTAAAGCCAACCAATACAACAGGAAGATAGTTTATAATTTTCCTTTCTTCTGGAGCAAGTTCCTTTTCATCTATTCCACTGATTTGAATTTTTTTCCTTCCTTTTGTCTTTAATGAAGAACTAAATGGTAGAATTTAAAAGGAGATAATTTAATACATTTTAAAGATAAGATAATGAAAGAAGATATATGGAGTATAGATAATGAAA
>JBAKGM010000139.1:33654363-33688178 GCA_037177215.1 Asparagus racemosus
ACTGTGCTTACCACAGGGCGGTTCACCACCCCACCAAGTCATGCTTCAGCCTCAAGGACAAAATCCAGGCCTTGATCGATGTGGGAGTCATTACGATGAAATTGTCCAAGGAAAAGAAGGTCAGAGTGAATACAGTGTCTATTAGCTTTGGGTCAGTACCTTTGACGTGATTCATACCCAAGCCTACAGTAAAGGTGGCAATGAAGACGGTGAATGATGATCCGCAAAAGCAACGCCAAAAAGGGCTCGTACTGCATATGGCCCCAAATGGTGAAGTGTTGTGGGTCCACCCGGACCTACTTGAAGATGATCAATGGGCAGTCTCCTCTTCGTCCAAGAAAAAGTCGAGGGGAAGGGAAAATTGTGTCATACTACTTCTGCAATCTTGGAGGGAGATGATGAACAGGTGGTGACGCCCCAACTCTCAGAGGAGGAACTTGAAGTCCATGCCACCAGGAGCGGGCACGAGTACAGGTACAAGTACCCAGAAGGTCCTGATCCAAATGCCAAGACGCTGACGGAACTGGAGGTACCAACAACTCCCCTTACTCACGCCAAAAAAGTGTAGTAGCAGGCAACCGCCAAAGAAGTTATGTCCAAGTTGAAAGAGAAGCAACCACAGGAGGTTCAGCTCCCGAAGCAGTCTCGGTTCAATCGCCCGATTGGAGTAGACAAACCGGGAAGCTCTAACTTCCTGTACAGATTCAACGTGATGGCTCAGCTAGCCAACATACCACCAAGGATCACTCTCTACGAGCTTCTACAACTCTCCAAAGAGACCCGGGAAGCTCTACAAGAAGCCCTGGCTGACTTTGAAGTATTCCTTACTCAGATCAAGCCAGATCCTGCAGAACCAGAGTCATCAGCACAGCACTGCAATCTGGCTGCCAAGCACCTCCCTTGCATCACCTTTACCAGGGAAGACATGCAGACGAGAAATTCCAAGCATGATAGGCTGCTATATTTTACTATGTACAGTAGCTCCAATGAAGTTAACCGGATCCAAGTTGATCCGGGTTCTGCTGTGAGCATCATGCCCTTGCGCCTCATGTACAACCTCGAAATTCCTGCCAGTAAGCTGGCATCAACCGGCACAGTGATCTACAGATTTAACACTAGCGGGTCTCGACCGCTTGGTAAAATCTGAGTGAAGTGCCAGATGGGAGATCTGAAGTCACATGTTATGTGATTGACGCAGAGACTTCCTATAACTTATCGTTGCGTCGACCTTGGATCCATAATAATGTTATAGTTCCCTCTACTCTTCATCAGTGTCTCAAATACGTAGACACAAGTAATGAAGTCAAGACAGTGGTCGCGGACAAACAACCATTTAAGAGAATGGAGAATTACTTCACTGATTCTCTCCTCTACGGTAATGAGTCTGATACTGAACATTGGCCTAAGGCATGGACATCGGTGGGGAAGCTGGTACCGAAGCTGGGCTTGATTATCATGGCGGTTTTGTTCTGAATGACATTGCACCCCTTGTAATCAATCTTGATGATGAAGAATCGTCGGTAGAAGGTTGTAATTGGTAGCTTGCTGACGAAGTAATAAAAGATGATTTAGAGTACTCGTTGTCTCTAACTGATGTAATAACAGGATTATACGATAATCCTGACTTGCACCTACCAACACGGTCGTCGTGCATAATGCAGAAGCTGTTCCAAGACTCTTTTGGGACAACACTTGTCATCCCAAGTAGAACGAGTAATGAAAAAGACTTGGTTTACGGTAAAGGAGACGCAATTCCGATGCCGAACCACTCTTTGGAGGAGGACGTTGATGACAACAAGCCTAGACTTCACACATTCAGATATAGTCTGGAAACACTGGACATCATGAAGAAGTGGGGGTACGACTTGGTGCAAGGGGAGGTCTTTGTTTCGGACGAGGTACTCAAGTCCCGCCTAACGCGGCATATATCCCAAGAGGGAAGCCCGACAATTATTTCGCATTCAGAAGGGGACTGGGATATGAATCCTCCTTAGAAGACGAGTGCTCCTGGTTGATTGACAACCGATCATCCGAGGCAGAAGAGGGACATTCGTCTGACTCATCTGTTTGGGATTCCGATATCAGCCTTGGCGAAGCCTTCAAAGCTTTGATGTCAAATATGGCTTCAGCTGACCCCACCACGATAGAGGATGATGAGGAGATTCCAACCTAGGAAGACCCGCGGGTTCATCACCTCAACATGCAGTATGGGGACCGGTTCGAGCAAAGAGAACCCCCATTGAAGATATAGTCGTCCAAATCAATATGGGCGACGAAGCCAATCCGAAGCCCATCTTCATGAGCGGTAGTCTCCCCCCCAGAAAAAAGGAGGAGTTAATTGCTCTTGTCAGGGAATATATCGACGTGTTCGCTTGGAACTACGAAGATATGCCAGGGCTTGACCCAAATGTGGTAACCCACTGCCTCAATATCAAGCCAGATGCCAAACCTATCAAGCAACAGCAGAGACGGTTTCGTCCGCAAATTATGGAGGCAATCGTGGTGGAAGTAAAAAAAACTTATCAAATCAGGCTTCATTACAGAGGTACAACATCCGGACTGGGTGGCAAACATCGTCCCAGTGCTGAAAAAGAACGAGACAATCAGGATCTGCGCCGACTACAGAGACCTGAACGCCGCTTGCCCTAAAGATGATTTTCCTCTCCCAATCACCGATGTCATTATCGACAACATGTGCGGATTTGAGAAAATGCCCTTCATGGATGGCTTTTCGGGTTACAATCAAATTAAGATGCACCCGGATGACGCCAAACACATGGCATTCAGAACGCCCCTCGGTATATTCTTCTATACGGTCATGCCGTTCGGTCTGAAGAATGCAGGCGCCACGTAACAGCGGGCAATGACGAAGATTTTTCAGGATAATCTCTAGAAAACCGTCGAGTGCTACGTTGACGATTTGGTCGTAAAGAGCCGTGATAAAAATGATCACATCAAAGATCTCAGAACAGTGTTTGAGCTCATGTGAGCTCATCAGCTGAAGATGAACCCTGCCAAGTCCTTCCTCGGGATGTCCAACGGCAAGTTCCTTGGGTTCGTCGTCACCAATAAGAGTATTCACGTCGACCCTGATAAGGTGAAGGCAATTCAAGAACTACAACCTCTAAGAAATCTGAGAGAACTCAGGAGGTTACAGGAGTGATTGGTGTATATCCGACGATTCATATCAAACCTATCCGGGAAGTGCCAGCCATTCTATAAACTCAACAAGAAAGATGTCTTATTTATTTGGGATGGCGCTTGTCAAAAGGCCCTCGAGGATATTAAAGCATATCTCGTGAAACCTCCTGTTCTCATTGCACAGCAGTTAGGTAAACCATTCCTGATCTACACCAAGGCAACGAACCATTCGTTAAGTGCTTTACTCATGCAAGACGATGACAGTGGTCACGAACAGGCAGTATACTACCTGAGCTAAACTCTAGTCGGTGCTGAGTCTCGTTATCCAATGATCGAGAAGCAGTGCCTTGCATCAGTGTTCGCGATTCAGAAGATGCGGCACTATTTGGTTAGACAGACGATTTATGTTATCTCCAACGTAAATCCGGTCTAGATATTCATGACGCAACCAACCTCCATGAGTTGATGTCTGGCAAAATAGGCCTTGCTCTTTTCCCAATACGACTTGCACTTCAAACAGCAGAAGTCGGTTAAGGAGCAAGCAATTTGCGATCTTTTAGCGGCAAATCTGACGACGAACGCAGCCGAATTATATGATGACTTGCCGGATGAAGCCCACGAAGTCAATACTATGCCGCATCAATAAATATTGTTACTATACTTCGACGGAGCTTCTCGAGCAACTAATGTGGTGGATGCCCCCGGATGTTCTAAGATTTCTGCCGGAGTCGGAGTTGTCTTAGTTTCCTCGAAGAAACACGTCATGCCTCGAGCCTATTCACTCACTGAGCCATGTTCTAATAATGTGGCTGAATACAACGCGCTACTGATTGGGCTAAGTTTCGCCAAAGAGCTAGGGGTTGAATATCTCGAAGCTTATGGCGATTCACAACTCATAGTCAAGCAGATTCATAGAGACTATGAAGTCAGGAATCCGGATCTGATTCCGTATCACCAGGCATCCATTGAAATGGTGGACTCGTTTGAAGAGTTCTTCATCGAGTACATTCCGCACCTTTAGAATGCTTACGCAGATGCATTGGTGGCGTTAGCAGTGTCTTTGGCACAACCTCCCGAGACTGAGTAGTTAGTCACGGTCAGAGCTCATCAATTGTTCGTGCCCATATATGATGAGGCAGAGGGAGACAAGGGGGTGGTTACCAAAGAAGTATACACCACCCAAACCAAATTGGAACCCCGAGATTGGCGTTTCCCCATAATCAACTACGTCTTCCATGGTATCTTGCTAGAAGACGTGAGGGAGAGAGAATCCACCCGACGGAAAGCCCTAAGGTTCTTCTACAAGACAGAAACCCAGAAGTTATATCGTCTCGGGTATGATGGCTTGTTGCTCCGGTGCCTTTCAAGCAAAGAGGCAGAAGAAGTTCTTCGAGAAGCACACGAAGGCGAATGTGGCGTGCACCAGCCTGGTCACAAGCTCTATGATCGTATTAGGAGAATGGGGTACTTCTAGCCAACAATTGTCAACGACGCGATCGAGTACGCTCGAAAGTGCCATGCGTGTCAAATTCATGCGAACTACATGCATCAGCCTCCAGAGCAGTTGCATCCTTTGGCTACATCCTGGCCATTCGAGACGTGGAGAATGGACATTGTAGGTCATATCTTTCCTCCATCGGTCAAAGGTGATCCGTTCATCTTAGCGATTACTGACTACTTCTCCAAGTGGGCTAAAGCAATCCCGCTTAAAGAGGTAAAGACGAGCAATGTCATCAAGTTTATCAAACACCACGTCATCTACCGATATGGTGTACCAAGACGGATCGTGCATGACAATGGTCCTCAATTCATCAACAATTCCTGCATCAGATTTTGCAAGAAGTATAAGATCCAAGATGTCTGATCAACGGCCTACAATCCCACTGCAAATAGATTAGTGGAGGCATTTAACAAGACAATTATTAAGATTTTGTCAAAACTTGTGAAGATTAACAAGCGAGACTGGGACGATAAGCTCAGAGAAGCACTCTGGGCATATCGCACAACAGTACACACACCAACCAGAGCCACCCCGTACTCTCTGGTCTACGGGTGTGAAGCAATTCTTCCACTCAAAGTTTAGATCCACGCAATGAGGAGAAGATTTAAAAGGAGATCTAGATCAGATCTACGGTGATTCCCTCTAGATCTAAGCTTAGTCTTAATCCCGAGAAGAGCTATGACTTCGCTTAGTCGATTTCACTTGCTTTAGACGATCTATTTCCTTCATGAAATAGTCCCCTTAATCCCATAGATCTTGACGTAGATCGGATCATGCAGCGGTCCACAGACAAAATAGAGTCCCCGGCACAGGCAAAGACACCCACGCAAGTAAGGATCTGATAAATGGATCCCACGTTTGTTCAACTAGGGTAGAAAAGTTATGATTTTTACTCGATTTTCACTATAAGCCTTATAAAAAGATGATTTTTATTTGAATTTCGTTGTAAGCAAAATAAGCTGTGACAGATTCAAATCAATGGCAATCGACACGACTTTCCCCGCGAACAAGCTTCTGAACCTCAGGACCGGAAAAGACTCGAGCACCGCACATATTTCCAGGCGTGTAGACAGTCAAAAAATCTAGTCCTGAAGACAAGGATCACACACCCCTAGTTGCAAAATCGTGAGACTCGAGATTCGCCAGCGCAGTGAAACTCAAGACTCAACCAAGGTTCGCCTACGTAGTGAAGCTCGTCACACAGTGAAGCTTGTCATAACGGCCATGAAGACCCCCAGACAGCTATTCAACGGGGGTATCACCCATTAAGGGTCATTCTTCATCCGACTCAACATATTCGAGCCCCAGAAAAACTCCAAATAGGTACATGAGTATAACTGTTCCATATTTCAGTCGAGAAGTTCCTGGAAAATATTTTATATTTGAGGATAACTCGCCGAAACTCTAAATAGGTACATGAGTATAAACTGTTCCCTATTTTGGTCGAGAAGTTCCTAGAAATTATTTTATTTTTAAGGATAACTCGCTGAAACTCTAAATAGGTACATGAGTATAAACTATTCCTTATTTCAGCCTAGAAGTTCCTAGAAAATATTTTATTTTTAAGGATAACTCGCCTAAACTCTAACAAGGTACACGAGTATAAACTCGCCGATACTCCAAAAAGGCATATAAGTATAAACTATTTCCTATTTTGTCGAGAAGTTCCTAGAGATTTTTCTCATTCTTAAGGATAACTCGACAACCTCCGAACGCTTATATGAGGATAAACTAATTCCCAAAAACTCTAGTAAACGTGCGAGTATAAACTGTGTTGACACCAGGCAACGCGTCACTGCAGGAGGATTCGCTGATTAACGGCTCGATCCCAAGCAAAATTAGATGCCGGTCAATGCGTCGCACTTGCCGATTGAAGGTTAAACTCCACACATTTCTATGCTAATCAAAGCGTCACAACGAAGAATTCCCAGACCAGAGGAGTCTCGTAAAAAGTTTGATGGTCAGTCGAACGACAATTCACTAACACGAGTCGCAAACAAATGAACTCAATCAGCTTCAAGATTCTGACAGCGGTCAAGCAAAAAAATACAGCACCTTAATGCCTTTAGCTATCCTACAAAGCACTGGAGAATCTTAAAGATTAGAGGAATTAAATACTGAAGCTAATCTCAGAAGAAATTCATCTATCAACTTCAGGTCAAGATCTAGACAACGATCAGACAAAAAATGCAGTACCGTGATGCCTTCAGTTATCCTACAAAGCACTAGAGAGTCTGAAAGGATCGGAGAGATCGAAAACCAAAGCCATCCACAGGTCCTGTCACACCGACTGAAGGTTGGGGCCTATCATATCCAAAGTATCTCAGGCTCGTCTAAAGAAATTGAGACTGAGACACTTTGGAGGGGGTATCTGTAGGCATTGAAAAATGCTTGTCAGTACCCGAACGAGACTCGTGGCAGTGGGTTGACAATCGACGATCCATCCGACGCTATGACTAAGAACCATTGATGACATAACTGCGCCACAAGATGCATAAAGCGAGTCGATGAGCGCATGAAGTGAGTCGGCAAGGCGTGCAAGTCAGTGAAGCAACGGATCGTGGAATAAATCCAACGACAAAGCTTCAGGTCAGCGAGTTTCGACAAGGCGAGTCGACCAGACTCAAACGTTGATGAGACAAAATCAACCAGGACTCAAGCATCAACAGAACTACGCCGATCAAACTCCATGATCAAGCAAGATGATCAACTAGAATTGGGTTCAACATCACCGGATGGATCGAGATTAGAGAAATCACTAGACTCACATGTTGATGAGATCACTAGACTTAACCCGTCAATGGGATTGAACCGATCGAGTTCTGAGTTAGCGAGAAAATTAATCAGACATGGACCCGATACAACGGTGACACAATCAGAAGAAAATGACGCTGGAAAAGTCCCGAACGAATGTTAAAAACATTGAAACAATACCTCGGCCAAGGCCGAGACACCACTTGGTGTCTCGGCTGGTGTCTCAGTCATAAGCCGAGACACCAAATGGTGTCCAGCCACAAAACACCCCCCATTCTCCTATAAATAGAGAGGGGGTCTCAGTTATGGGGGTTGGAAATTCTGAACCTCCAGACGAGATCCACGCAAGCATTTGCACAGATCCGAGTATCTGCAAGATCAGAAAACTCAGATCCAGATCTTGTGCAAGTGAAGAATGACTTTCACTTCAGATCCATGCAATGAGGAGAAGATTCAAGAGGAGATCTAGATCAGATCTGTGGCGATTCCCTCCAGATCTAAGCTTAGTCTTAATCCCGAGAAGAGCTGTGATTTCGCTTGGTCAATTTCACTTGCTTTAGGCGATCTATTTCCTTCGTGAAATAGTCTCCTCAATCCCGTAGATCTTGACTTAGATCGGATCACGCGGCGGTGCACGGACGGAATTGAGTCCCCGGCATAGGCAAAGACACCCACGCAAGCGAGGATCCGATAAACGGATCCCGCGTTTGTTCATTAAGGGTAGAAAAGTTGTGATCTTTTTCGGTTTTCATTGTAAGCCTCATAAAAAGGTGATTTTTATTTGAATTTCGTTGTAAAAAACAAATTTGTAACGGATTCATTTACATTGACAATCGACACGACTTTCCCCGCGAACAATGACAACGATGACGACGACGATGACGAGTCGAGGAGATGACGATGAGGTGGAGGCGATGAAGAGATCTGCGCGGCGACGGGGCGACGAGATCTAGGGTTTCGGGGTCAACAGGATCTAGGGTTTCAGGGTGGAGGCGACGACGAGACGAGGTTTAGGGTTTCGGGGCGAGGAGATCCGCGCGATGGTGGGGTGGGGTGGGGCGTCGAGATCTAGACTACGGCGGAAGGCGATGCGGTCGGGTCGATGATGAACAGTAAATGGGTCGACGATAAACAGTAAACGGGCCGATGATGAATAGCATTATTTTTCTTTTTTTTCTCGGCGGCTAGGGTTTTGAAGGCTCTAATACCATGTGAATAATGGTATTTGGGTTTCTAGAGAGCTCAAAACTGAAGCTCTTCTGTAGATCTATATTTATAGGATTCAGAATGTACATTTTACATATTAGTCCATATATATTTATATATTTCCAACATATACTAATTATCTAAATTACATAAACTCTCAAAAAACTTTTAATTGTAGGGCCTACTAAGATAAAACAATAACATTATTCCATGTAACTAATTGTAGTCATTCTCTACAATCAAGATTGTAGAGAATCCCGACCCAACAAAATGCGAAGCCATTTTTACATAAAATTGAATGGATGATGTTATCAGTGAAATGACATATGAGCTAACGTCATCTTAGGTTCACAATTATTAAAATCAATATATGCTTTATGCTTTCTCCGTTTATTTCTTAGTTTTCATGTTGGTGTGGTAAGAAAACTTAATAGTAAAAACATCTGTTCAATTAAAAACTAAGGGGAAATAGTTGCAGAAACCTGACTTTTCAATAGTGAATTGTAACCATTTCTTGTGGGGACAGAAGCCGTACTGTAAAAAAAAAAAAAAGAAACCTAACTTTTCAACAGTGAATTGTAACCATTTCTTGTGGGGACAAAAGCCGCATTTTCTTTTTGTGGAGAACCTAGGTCGGAATTAATCTTAAAATCGTGAAAGTTATATTAAACCTCTAACTATTCGGATCATCCGGTAATAAAAACTGTATCTTAGAATAGTAAAATTGTAACTAAAGAGAGAGCTTAATATACCATAAAACATAAGAGGCATATGAATCCGATAACAAATATAAAGCTAATTAGCACATATGTACCTCAAAAGTAGGACTCGTACTTATGTACCGTGATTTGTTTTTTGCAGCACTTTCATACCTAGTGATTGTTTTGCGTTGAGTTCATGTAACATTATTATTTAGAGTTTTTTTAAAATAGCTCATTTTTGCTAAATAATTAGCAAAACAGACCGTATGTTTTTCAAACCCCCTTCTGCGAAAACGACCTCTTTTGTCGTTTTTGCTAAATAATTAGCAAAACAGTCAGTTTTGCTAATTATTTAGCAAAAATGAGCTATTTAAAAAAAAAACTCCTTATTATTTTGTAGAGCAAAGACCAAGCTACCCTTAAATTATTTTGCAGCACTGCCATACGATATATTATTGCTTAAAAATTACTTTATTCAGAAAACTGGCTAAACTTCCTCAAATTATTGATATATAGCACATAAATTTGACCAATTTTGAATTTAAAGAGATTTCACAAATTTGATGGCGGCATTTGAGTAGTTAGGGCTGGACAATAGGAAAAGGAATGAGAAAACAAATAGGGTTGACTAGTTATATTAGGGTAAATTTAAAATAAAAACCCCTTCACTTTGAGCGTTTTTGAATTTTCTTAATGCCCTTTCAACTTTTTGCGAATGGCCCCCCTATCTGTGAAAATGACAACTAGCTGTTTGGTACACTACAATTATAGTAAATGTTACATGTAGGAAAATATTACATGCTGCATTTGTTGTAAGAAAATAAATATCAAAATTTTCATTCGGATATCTCCATTTTTATTGTGATAAATATATTTTCAAATCCGTTTCTAATGTGTGATTAGTTGCAAAAAGTGATAAGTTTGACTTTTTTTTCCTAAGAAATGCATATTCATTGCAAATTAAATGTTTGTTTCTTTGCCAATATAAAAATGTCTGCATGTTTTTATAATCTAGAGTTCATTAATTTGATAAGGTGGCATTAGCTTTCTTAATCTTTTTATACATTGCAAACTTGCAACATTTGTTGCGGCCAAATTGGCTGCAGCAAATGTTGTATTTTTTTTTACAATAAATCTAATTATCATTACTAACTATTTTGTTGCAAACCAAACATTATAAATAAATTTTGTTGCAACATTACCCTTGTAAGTCTATTTCATGTGAACCAAACAGTCCCAATCCAATTATCCTTACTAACTATTTTGTTGCAAACCAAACATTATAAATAAATTTTGTTGCAGCATTACCTTTGTAAGTCTATTTCATGTGAACCAAGCAGTCCCAAAATATCCTAGAAAGAAAACCACTTGGTCAAAATGACATTTTTAGTTATCTGTCATTCACAGACAAGGGGTCCATTAGAAAATCTGAAAGTTTACAAGGTTATGTGAGACACCCAGAGTTTGAGGTACTAGTTGCATAAATAGAAGTCAAGGACGTTAATTTCTTGGAAAACACTCTAAAATTTTGGTTAAAATTAACCCTTTTGAAAACCAAAGAGAATATCAAAATAACTTTTTCTATGTCATCAGTAGAATAATCACTTACAATTTATTTGTTATTTTTGTTTAATTAAAAGGTAGTAACGCCAAAGCAATCATATGTGAATTACATTATTATATTTTTAGAAATAATTCTAATAATTAACTAAATGTTGTTACAAACATGCTACAGTGAAAGCCTTAGTAGATATAAAAGTGTTATAAAATACAACACAGGATATGTAAGTACAAAATCTCTCAAAATTGGAGGTAAATAATTAATTTTTAGAAAACCACTGTCTCAACTATCGGGGCGTGTTAGAAAATAACCTTAACTATTTTAACTTGGAGAAAGCACCCTTACGTTTGGGGGGTTGTAATAACCACGACAAACTTTAAAATTTTGATTTAACCCCCCTAAACTTTTACTTAACCTACTAAAAGCTGACATCGTTAAATCTAACATGTCACATGATTGGAAAATACTAGAATACCCCTCAATTATAAAAACATTGCCATAATATTTCGCAGGATGGAAGAAAGAGAGGAGAGAAAATGAAAAAGCGATGTAAATTCATTTTAAGTTTGGCGGGGGTCTTTTTCTATCAATTTGTTTTCTTGGTTTTTGGGGGGTGTTCTTTTTAGTTAAAATGGGTTGATTTTCAAAAGAGTATTTCGGACATTTCATATTTTGAAATAAGTCAACAGGGCTTTGTTGACAAAAATGTGAAAGGTCGAGGGGGATTTTGTGAGAGACCCCATAGTTGAGGGGTGTTTTCTCAACTTTCTGCTACAACGGTACAACCTCAATGGACGTTGATATTTTCCAAGGACACTGCCTCTTTGGATCCGACCACTCTATAAATTTCAACCACTATTGAGATGAGACTTGGAGATAAAGGGCGCCCGAGATTTTCAGATCGAATCTCCACCCTCGATCCATCAACAATGTGCTCCCAGATGCTCTGGTCTTCTCCGCTGAGCTCTCCTCATCGGTTCCTCACCTCTTCCACTGCCTCTACCTTCAAAAATAGTAGCAGGTAAAATCGACCCATGTCTTGATTCTTGATTGCCCATCGATTTTTTATTTGATTTTATCATCTGGGTGTGCTTGGGCTGCATGGGATTTTAATTAGGGAGGTGGGTTTTTGTTTTTGTTTTTGTTGTTGTTAACTGGGCTTTTTGGAACTTGGAATTGGAACATTTAGATGCTCATACTTGTAGTTTACCTAGTTTGAAATAATTCGAATATGTGTTTAATATTGCAATGTTTATGAATATGGAACTATTTGATTGCAGAGATGCTTCCATTTGGTTAAAAAAATTGAAATTTTTATTAAATTTCAATTCATATTTGAAGATTTTTCCAGTTGGTTGAAGAATTTATTCTAATCTGAATTAGAACGTGAACATGCTTCAAATATGTGATTTAATATTTCATAGTTTATGGATATTGAATTATTTGATTGTAGAGATACTTCCGTTTGGTTAAAGGATTTTATTTTCTTTTGATTTAAATCCCTATTTGAAAATTATTCCTTAATAATGGTGATGCATAAACCCGCAATTTTAATTTTTGACTGACGTATCAATTTAAGACAAGTGCTCATCCTAGGATAATAATATTGTAAGGAGGATTGAAACGAACATCATATGTGTAATGATATAAATATAAGAGATTAAATGTACAAATAGATACTTGATAGATGAATGAATTAGATGGGAATGCTCATATTCAATTCGTGCAGGGGCAGAAAAACATTGAGTTGAATTGAACATTGAAATGTTAATATTTGTACTCGACACATTAACATCCTTTGAATATTCATCGATACCAAATTTTGTTTTTGTAGTTTAATATTCATAGTTTATTAATATGAAATTATTTTTCAAAGAGATACTTCCATTTGCTTAGACTTTGAATTTTTTGTTAAATTCAATTAAAATTTCTGACTTTCATAGTATTCTTTTGTCATTCAAAACTTCTGAAAGCGGAACACCATGATTATCACATCAGTTGAGAAAAAAAATGCCAAAAGGCATAGAGGGTAGGAGATAAAGAGTAATGAAATGAGGCAGGGGCACAAAATAAAATTGAAGAAAGTTGCAGAGAGTGCATCCACATTTCCCTTTCCAAAATTTCATATAATTTATTATTTGACTATACATTTCAGTGTGTTTCTTTTTGTTTCACCGTGTTTGAATAAATCTATTTTCTATGCGTATTTAGTTTTTTTTGAAATGTATTAATATTAATTTACACACTCCTGATTTTGTGCGATTCTTAACTATCAGGTATCCTTCACAATATTGTTCTTGTTGGCTACAATGTTCGGCTCCACATTCTTATTGCTATTTGAGATTTTACAAAGGTAAGTTTAGAGACTTTTGCCACAACAATGGCAGTTTTCTGCTGTTGGACATGTTAGACAGTAACAAAAATAGCTTTCTCAAATCATTTACATAATATGTGTCAATCTTTTTTGTACTTGATGCTGAGAAATCATATTGTTAACAAGACTATATCTTTATGCATATAGATACATATGTATATATTTATGCATAAATGTTTTTTTTGTGTGAAAAGCAAGTATATTCAGAGCACAAGACTTTGGATATGTAAAGAACTATTTTGCTTTGTATTCTACCTGTTTGGAGCATATAGTATCGTAAGAATCTGAAGTTTTGAAGTACCAGACTTACTTGATTCTAAAATTCAAGTGGGTATGGTGTCATTGACGAGAATTTAAAGTTTTAAAGAACTGCAGTTCTTACCCACCATAGGTGACTCGGATGGTTGGGAGTTTCCAATATGGCTCTCATAGTCTTGGGTCCAATTCCGGGCTGGGTTAAAGAAAAAAAAAAGAAAGAACTGCAGTTACTAGCTTCTGTTTTAGAGTTCGAAAAAAAAAAGTTCTTAGAGGGTTTAAGATAGATTTGAACCGGGTAGAAATCCATAAGCTAGAATATGAGAAAATATTCTGTACACATGCATAATAAAATAATGGTGGCCCCTGATATAAATGTAATGTCTTTTGCACCTTTTAGCTAGAACTGGATGGACAAGCACTGATTTAAGCTACTAGGAAATAGTGGAATCGTGTAAATTCTTTCATATGGTGCTTAGCTCTTGACCATGATTTTCATAGTTCATACTTATGAAATTTTTAGCGTGAAACAATTTACTAGCTGTCCATCTCATTGCTTTATTTTATGGGATTTCATGTATGCATTTTCCTAGGATATAACTGTACGCATTTTGCTTCTTTTAGGTCTAGACTTGGATAGCACGGTATACTAGGTTACTTCATGAACCAATTTCTTTCATAGTTGCTGAGATGATTTGTACATGTTCAACAAAGAGAGAATAAGTGAGTGGCTTGGAGAGTTAGGATCATCTTCAATGACAGACTTGAAATAGGCCAAAAGGAACATGGATAGAGGCAAAAAAAAAGGACATGGCTTATTAGTTTAACACAGGAGACTACTCTTAACATAGCTGAATGGAATAAAAAGTTACTGTAGCCATGCACAAAAGTTTAGAATAAAAGCTTTGTTGCCTTGTTAATTCACTTGAGCTGAGGTCTTGAACATGATTTCATTTATGAATGTTATAGGACCAGTTTTCTAAGTGGCGTGATACTTTCTATATTTGGCTCTTGGATTCGAGGTCATAGATGCAACTTTTTATGTTCAAATTTTATCTCCTTAGTCTATATTGAGGATCCTAGTAATTGCATCTCTTTGTATCAGAGTCATAATCTATTGTTTCTGGTGTTGTAGCAAGCACTAGTACCCCTGAATGATTTATGCTTCCTTTTCGGTCAGTACAACTTCTGCAAGCTTAAGCATTTTGTTTCATTGCTGCAACTTCCCACAAGGTTAAAAATCTCTAAAACTTGCCACTACCATGTTTTTTGTTGCTGCTAACCATAGGGTTTTTCTGCCTGATTGAAAATACTATGTTTTGTTGCATCTCTTGCAACCATATTTGCCTTACCATGCTTTTGTTGTCGTGTACAACATTATCTCCTTCAGTCTTATAAGGAGAGAATATTTTAGAACACATCATGTTTTGAAAATCCTGGAATGTGGCAATGTTGGTGCCCAAACGAATTGCTTTCCTTACGTATTATTTTCTCTTGTCAGGACTCAGTATTTATGGTGAAAACTTGGCATGAACCATTCTTCAAGTGCGCTACTTGTTTTCTAAGTTATTTGTGCACCTAATTATGTATGCATTTTTTGAAATTCTTTTGTCATAATTCTTCATTTCATAGTGATTATTTTGATGATCTTTTGTTAGAAGTTGGAAAAATATATGCCATACAATTTGTAGACATAAAGCTCAGATAAACATCTTAAATAAAAATCCTTTTAAAATCATTGTTCTCATGTGGTGGTATTACTCTATCAGGAAAATGGAAGCCTTCTACCAAAACGCGATTGGGTAGCAAATACAACCATACTTCATGTGTCTTGAATATTACAACATTTTCTGTGAACTCAATAGATAATCCTAACAAGGGGAGAAACTATTGCGAGCATGATACTGCACGGAGAAGCTGCCTAAGTACTTTAGCTTTCTTGAGTGGAAATGTAACTGCTCTACTTTTGTCTTGTTTATTTGGTTATTTCTTATTTTGGTATACGACAATACTAGAAATATTTTTAGTATTATATAGTGTTGTAAGCCACTAACTTGTCCAACTGCATGCTAGTTTTCCTTGGTTAACATAGACTAACGACGGAAGTCCTTGATATCTTGCATGTTGAATGTATGATCTGCTTTCAAGTTTGTTGCAATTCATTATTAGTCTATGGTTAATATTTTCCCATTTCCGACTTAGTACCAGCAGGATGAGGCATTGTATGTAAGATATCTAAATTGACAGAAGAATAGTAGGTTATTAGAGACATGACTATTGATTTCTCCATTTTGAACGAATAACTTTAAGGTACGCCGGTCAACATGTTCAGAATATTTTCATATTGTCATATTCTTAGGGTAGCGTAAATATAGGGGCGGTAATTTTCTGGTATATTAAGAGGTACAAAAACAATATGTATTTATTGCTATTTGGGATGAGAAAGCTTGGCCTGATAGTCATTCAGCCAAACCTACATGATTTCATGTCTTTTGTACTAAACAACTTAGTCCAGTGATTTAGTGTTCACTTGTTAAAAATGCTATTGGTTCAAGTCACAATTGGCAACCGGTTAGGATCACATAACCTTATCAGTTAGCACTGTCTCATATGGAGGATTCAGTAGATTCATAATTTAGTAAAAACTCCAATAATGGAGAAATACTTAATGAATCACTCACATGCAGGCTTAAAAATTGACATTGAGTATGATGCAGTAGCAAAAGCTTGACCATTCATCTTTCCTGATGCGAAGGCAATAACAATTTCGAATAGATTTCTACTAGTACCATCAATTGAACTTTGAACATTCATAGTGCAACTGCAGAGTGCAACTGCATAGTGCATATTGGAGAGTCAAAATATTCAAAACACATCTTCCTCAATAAAGTAGACAAATACAGAGTCAAGTGAGTAAGGGATAAATCTAATAATGGTCTCACTGTCAGACATTCTTCAAAGCAAGTGTACATCTCAATTCTATGCTACATTGTGAGATTATATGGAATTAATCTTTCTTTACCGACTCCTGGGAATTGGTACCTTTGTACCATCGGTTGCAGCAGTCCATGCAGACTAGTATGTAGATTTCACTTTCCTATTGATTAGCACATATTTTTTTTGGCCCTCCCCCGGGATTATCAACATTCAAAGAAGGCCACAGTCAAATAAGCCTTGGCTAGTAAATTTTACTACTGATAAGGTTATATTCACTTTATTTTTCTGAATCGATTGCAATTTTGATGAATTGCAGGGATGGCAGACTAAAATTCTTTTGCAATGCATGTCATTCTACCTTATATCCAGATTGCTACAGTTAGATTTTAATCATGCTGTACATTGTATTACGAGGAGCATTCGGTCGCTGTCAACAACATTTGGTCTCCTAGGCTTCGGCAATACAAGTTTGGCTTTTGCTTGCATGTCCAATTCTGTTAACAAACCTGCGCCACTTCAATTGGATGTAGCTTTCCCATCATTTCACGATATTAGATGGAGCCTATCTCGGTTATATTATTTATTCAACATGCAGCTTGAACGAAATATTGGCACGTAAGTCTAACACGATTGCAGTTTACTCCTGATGATATTTGCAATCATGATCTTTTTATTGTGACAAATACTTATCTGATGACTAAGTTTACTGAAAGTTTCCATTTTAATACTAACTTGTCAATATGCATCTGCAATGAAAAACCAAGAAAATGCCCTAAGATGATTTTAAGTTACTGCACTTTTGTAGCTGCGGATTCTTCATGAACTGCTTTTATGTATCAATGCTGACTGACTCTATTCCACTGAAAAATCACCAAACATTTTTATGAGAACTGTTCTCTAGTTTTCTCTTGGAGAATTTCTCTTCAAATCATATTGGTGATTATTTATCATTAAATGTTTTAACAATATGGTCATCAACATTTTGCAGGTTTTTGCTTGCGCTACTTGTAGCATGTCTCTCTTTCGTTGTGATTGGCGGTTTTCTATTTTACAGATTCAGGTAGCCTAATATTTTTTTTGGCTGCTTTGTTTCGGTTGTTACACTGTTGTGCTGTTACTGTCATGTAGACAATTTATTTTGAATATTCTACTGTGGTTCAGCAGAACATGTATTAGTGTTGCTTTACTACATTGTGTTTCTCATGCATCATATATTACGTGATATGCTGTCAAAGTTTTGTTGATAACCGTAGCTTTTCCTTAGTGAGCAAATGTTTAATGGCCAAATTGTTATGCTCTTAGCTATCGATATTGTCCCTTCAAATACAGACATTCTGCCAGGAAGCAGAATATTTTTTTGTCGTCATGTTCAATTTCACTTTTACTTATCTTCCTCCACTAAACTACCAAGATTATTAGATGCTCTTTCATAAGTAACTCCTCCGTCTTGTTATTTAGCATGGCATATGAGTCTTTCTACTTCAACGAGTTGATAACCAGTTCAGCCAATAGCTATAAGCTATAATCTACCTTCCACAATCGACAACAACAAAATCGTGGATTGCAATCTGCTACTTGGCACATTTAGAAACTCGGTGATCTAAGACCATATTGATAACTAGTTCACATTAGAACTTAAATTATTAGGTTGTGGACCAACAATGACTATAAATTGTGCTTTATGAAACACTACTATGCAAGTGAATTGGGCTAAAATACCACTTTAGCCTACAAAGTGACACCCTCTAACAAATAAGCCTAAAAAGTGACGCCGGTTACAATAACACCTATAAATTAACACATCTAACCACTTACACCTACTCTAGTTGCCTCTAGTCTCCTAAGTTTTGATTTGAGCGGGAAAGTTATGAATTTTTACATATATACCCCTCATATCTCTCACACTTAGAGATTTATCCTCTGAATTAAAATATTTGCATAAAAAACCAGCTCTCTCTTTTTTCTCAACCTCTCTCTCTCTTCACTCCCCTCACTTTCCTTCTCCACTTCGCTTCTCCCTTCTCTCCTCCCATTCCTTCACTCCCTTCTTTGCTTTTAGTTAGTGTCTGAGGGAATTGAGAAGAGAGAGGAAAGGAGAGGAGAGAAGGGGAGGAGAATACTCAGATGAGAGAATAGAGAGAGGTTGAGGAAAGGAACATGAGTGGATAAGGAGGTAGAAGAGGAGGCGAGGATGAAGATTTTGGGAAGGAGGAAAAGGGGAGAGGGAGTAAAAGAGGGTAGAAGAGGAGGATAAAGCAGATGATGGGGAGAGAGAGAGAGGGAGAGTGAGTGAGAGAGTAGATGATGGGGAGCGGGAGAGAGATTTGGGAAGGATGAAAGGGGAGAGGGAGCAATTTTGGGAAGGAGGAAAGTGGAGTGGGTGCGAGAGGGGAGAGAGGAGGAGAAGAGGAGGGTGAAGGAGATGCTGGGGAGGGGAGAGAGAGATGAATTTTTTTGTAAATATTTTGAATTCTGGGTGGCAAATCTGTAAGTTTGAGAGATATGAGGGATACATATGCAAAAATCCATAATTTTCCTGCTGAAATCAAAACTCCAGCGATCAGAGTATGTTGAAACAGTTAAGTGTGTCAATTTATAGGTATTATTATTGCCAACGTTTTTAGGCCTTATTAGTTAGTGGGTCACTTTTTAGGCTAAAGTGGTATTTTAGCCAAGTAAATTGTGTAGACTTGAATCACATGATACATAATGCAAACTCAATGGGTGTTAGTCAATTGGGACATTTTCACAAGAGTTACGATAATTGTTAAAGTGAGACAATTTTTTGTATGGGGATGTTTCTGTATAATAATCTGGAACAATTTTGTGAAGCGGGATATCTTGATAAAATAACATGGGATAAATTTGGGTAAATATTTATGCATTTTGATGATATTAATACTATTGGTATATTTTAAACTTACTATTATTCATTGATAATTGTTTACTACAATGTTAATTACTATTAAATAACTTTTGGTTAGACTATAAGACATTGTTAATTATTATTATAATATATGTTGTAACTTTTTGATTTTTTTATATTATTATAGTACAAGCCCAAAAAACCCACATCTTCCTCTTAGTATTTTTGCCCCCTTCCCCTTATCTCTTTCCATCGTCTCTCAATTTCATTTTTAAAATAAATTATGTATAGATAATTTCTTTACTTTTAATTAATTATATAATTATAATGTTCGGTAAAACAACAAAAATATCATATAAAGAGATGAGTAAGTGGAGGCGCGATCCAATCTGACGGTTAGTGTTATCGAGGTGCAAGGCGCAACGGGCAAAGTCTCCTTATGTGCACCATGTGCAAGGTGCAACACGAGGTGCGCGCCTCACTGTAGCAAGGCGCACCTGAAACAGACTTTTTCCAACATATGATATACAAGTATGAAACATGATTGTTCATAATTTTCGAGTTAGCACTTTTAATTGCTAGTTAGCATGAACTTGTTTGAAGTTATAATTCAGAGAGACACACTCAAGTAGATGTTTGGAATCTCTCATCTATAGATGAACAATTATTTCCATAATATCATTGTTTCTTTCACTGACTAAAGTTGCACACTTATATTAAATTATTAACTACTTTTTTCTTTTCATATGTTAACATGAAGAGATGGAGAATGAAGTAGCAAGAATCAATCATATATCTCAATTCTCAAACTTTGTAGAAATAAAACATCAAAAAGAGTAAATTAGATGCATAGAACATCAAAAAGAGTCTATTAGATGTATTAAACATGTGTAAAGAGTCAAAAAACAGTAGATTATCACCAAAGAAACCAACGATGAAAAAAGAAACCAAGAAAACAGTATATTTTCACAAAAAATAAAAAGGAAAAACATACATTTACTGCTGCTGGGAGTTGTGGTCACCGGTGGCTTCTCTGAATGTTGCTGGTAGCCTCACCGTTGGTCACCGGATATGGAAGAGGGAGTGGCGAGCAGTTGAGATGAGAGAGAGAGGAGGCGAGCGATTGAGATGGGAGAGAGAGAGAGAGCGGCGGAAAAAACAGAAGCAAAACTCTAAGAAATCAATTGGGTTTAAGAAAATATCGGGTTTGATATCCAAAACTCAATTCCAAAACAAAAAATATATCATTTATAGGGCGCACGCTTCGGTGCTCCCCACCTCAAGCGCAACGCGCTCACGAGGCCGACGAAAGGCGCACGTCGTGAACATGCAGGGCTTCGCCTTTGGTGCAGGGCACAATTGCACCAACTCACATAGCCTCTCGTCTTGGACGCGCCTGGGGCAATCGCCTCAATAACACTGTTGATGGTATGGTCTAATGATGGAGATAACCATTGGAGGAAAGGGGATTGAGAAAAGAAAAGAAATATGAAAAATACAAAATAAGAAAATAAACGGGAGAGTTCTAGTTTTTTACCAGCTAGTTCCAAGCTAAAACTTGGGATAATTTGAGAGACTAGAACTCTCATTTTCATATAGAGAAATGAAAAATATGGGATAATGTTTTACAACTATCCCAGTAATTTTGGTATAGTTCTAGTTGACTTAACACTGTAAAATTTTATTCTAGTTAACTAACACGTTTGATTCAAACCACTGTCAAAAATGACTAGTAGTTGTTACACTTGAATCCCCTGTCTTATCGTATAAACTCATCCATATCTTTGTAAATTCTCAAAATGAGAGTAAACAAGTGGGGGTATCACAATCAATCCACCTCAAATACGTTACGTCCTTGTCATGGCGTGACAATGGTCCATCCCTGACACGTCCCATACCCATACCCGCACCCGACACTTCTTGTTCACTCCTTATATATATGCATATGTTTGTTTATTAAGACGTGTACTCAACTGTACAATACATGTTTTAATTTAAAACACTCGTTATACACTTCCTGGAAATATATCCTACACTTCACTTCCACTTTTGAAACTTGTTGGACAAGATTTGGGTTCATTTCAGCTCATGTTTAGTTAAAAACTACAATTTCAAACTCGTTTGCATATCTAGCTGAAAACTATGATTTTAGCCAATGCGTTTCAGCCGTGTCCCCGTACCCTACCTTTTACAAATATGCCGTGTCCCACACCCGTTCCGGTATCTGTATCCATGCAACATAGCCACCAGGTGATGTGGAATCTAATGACTTATCTTATAAAGCTATCCATATCTTTGTAAGTTCCCGATATGGGATTAAACAAATTAGATATCATACGTACATCAGAGACTACTGCTTTTCTTAGGAGTTGACTACAAAAACAGGACGCAAACCTATAAGACTATCGATAATAAAAATATAGAAAGTAGAAGGGGGTATCATTAAATACACTTGGACAAGGCTTCTTAAGGACTTAAACCCAAAGGACCTTGATTCTCGCAGATGTAATTTCAGAGTTTTAGATCAAGTCAAGACCTCGTACTCACTGTTGTTCTTCCGAGTGTGAATAGTCTTTCCTGAGAGGGTATTTCTAAGTTACTCTGCCTGTGATTTTAAAAAAATGGCATTTTTTCTAAGAGAATTTAACAATTAAAACCAGGAAATTAAAAAAGGATCACCAACTTAGGTAAAAGAAAAAGCAAAAATATCCATGAATAGTATTAGTAGTTATAGAAACAAAAATATTTTCCCTCACACATTGCATCACACATGTGAAACCCATCTCGATCTATGATTACAAGTAGTTTTTCAGTTGCCTCACAATTTTCAGTTCTTTGCTGACATATAGAACTCATTTTATTCGTTTTAATTAGTTTAATAGATCATATAGCACCTATATAATCTTTAAGGAAATCATATTAGCGTCAATTTTATTGAACTAAGACTTGTAGCACCTAAGCATGTTGTCATAGTAAAGCTTTATGGAGATCTATTGAGTATGAGACATAATTTTCTAGAGGAATCAGGAACGCACTTCTAGTTCTTGTAGTAGGTATAATGTTAGGCATCACTCCAGCAAGAAACAATAACAGGAAAGCCTTTATCCTATATCTCCTCTCAGCTAATTAATGATTTTTCTTCATTCAGCTATGGTAGCAACCCGCCCTCTTTGAAATTAACATCTACCACATGTTTTTCCTCAACATTGGTTTGTTTAGGTCCATTGCTCGTCCTTGCCACTCGACCCATGTCCTATCCCTTTAACTGGCCATTCATAAGTCCGTCTCACACATGTCCAAAGCATTTTGGAAGGTTCTTCCTCATAGAAAAGATTGTTGAGTTCTTGATTTTTATTAGGGCCCATGGATGATTACTTCAAATCAGACTCTATGTTGTTAAAGATTAATGGTGGTTAATGATTGTGGTGCAACCCCGCGTTCTTTACAGTTTTGTTAGTGCTTGTTTCTCATTCAAATGAACTCTAGCCGAGTTTACAAGACAGTCAACAGATACAACCACCAGATCTTACTCAAAATAATAACTGAAAAGAGCAACAAGATTTAACCAGTTCCAAACTATCACAAGTACAAGGCAATAACTTTTGCTAACTACTAAATCTACTTAGTACTAGCTACCAACTACAATAATAGGCAGCTATAGCGAGATCAAATAAGCTAGTACGATATGGCAGTAAGCTAATAGAACAAAGGTCAGCCTACTGAAATACTACTAAATGAAACAAACAACTAAGCTAAGCTATCAGCTTCTAATAACTGAAAGTAGAGCCCACATCCATGAGATCTCACCCATGATAGCAAGCTCAGGAGAGGAACTTGTTAAAGGAAGAAATTGCAGAGGAAGTAAAAGTAGTGGCAGTATCTTTCTCAGTGAGGAGAAACCCTAGCCCTTGGAGATGATTTACAGTGAGGCGAGTACAATTCAGATGTCGGGTCAGTTCTGAGATGAAAGCAGGTGAGATCCAATTGGTATGAGTTAGTCATCAGATGGGCTCATGGATTGGGTTAGGAACAGTTAACCCACGGTTCAGATTACAATGTCTGTCCCATATACTGAGTATTCACTAACCTCCTATACATAACGGCCCAATATCACAATTTCACTAACCATAGGCTGAGCGAGGCACATCAGATTGTTGGAAATTCTTTATCCTCGAACTTAGATGAGTGTAGATTATGGTGTAGATTAACAGCTTGGGACATTCCCCACATAGATCCAATTTGATATTGACTCTTCAAGGAAGTCATCTCTGAAATAGTGATCTAAAAGCTTCTTACTTATCTCTTGTTTCTATCATGTGTTAACTTTCATAATGCTGTTTGTTTAACTTTGCTATAAATGAGTTATTCAGGAAAAGAAATGAAAAAAATCTAAAGGACCACCTAGTATGATGAAGTGCATGCATCTTCTGAAAGTGCTCTTGGCAATTAATGCAGGAACAAACAACAACCTCTAGAAGACTGCTTTTGGGAGGCTTGGGCGTGCCTGTGTTCATCATCTACCCACTTAAGAGTATGATTATTCTATGTTAGCAGTCTTCTTTCAGAACTGTAACATTAATATGATTCATTTTTTCCTGCGCACTTCTATAACAGCAAAAAACACGTGTTGAACGTATAATTGGCCTTGTTCTTGCAATCTGGGGCATATTATTCTATTCCCGGTTGTTAAGCACGATGACTGAACAGTTCAGAGTGAGTTTTTGGTTTCCAGAGGTTACTGATCAAGTTATTAGTTTCTATTTATTTTAATATGCACCTTTACATGTTTTGTGAGGGCAGAGGAACATGCAAAAGATAAGAGAAGGAGCACAGCTGCAGGTTATGGAGTCTGATCATATTATTATCTGTGGAACTAACAGTCATCTCATGTGTATACTGAAGCAGCTAAATAAGTTTCATGAGTCCGCCATCCGCCTTGGAACTGCTACAGCAAGGTGATGCTCTATCTTGTGTCATTATGGCGTTCTACGATTTTTCTCTTATATTGAGATCTTCTTGTATTCTTATGCAAATATGAAGGAAACAGCGAATCCTTCTGTTATCTGATCTACCTAGGAGGCAGATAGAAAAGCTTGGAGATGGTATTGCCAAAGATTTTAACCATATTGATGTTCTAACGAAGAGGTATTTCCTCTTTTCTGGTTGTACTCTATGTTACTAGAAGGTTTAGTACTGGACCAATTTTGCGAGTGGCTATCTTTGTGAGTGGCCCACCTAAGTTTGGTGGTTTGAGTTTTTTCTTCTTCATATTATATCTATCTTGACTTCATAGCTTAACTATGGTTTTTGTAATTGGTCTGAATAAAACCATCTTCCCATTTAAGAGTCTAATACATTTTTTTCTCACTTTATTCCTCCATATCTCTGAGTTCTTGAAATTTACTTAGGAAATGAAGTTGTGAATGAATTTGGAATCGATGTTGCTTCATTGAAATAGGTCAATAGGTTTTAGTTTAAGATGACCGCGGGTGATCTGGTTTTCTTTAAACTGTTTGATGTATTTCCATCTCAATTTTACTACACAATACTTCTCTTATTATACTGCTTTCATTAAATTCTGCCAAGTGTCTATTCCTTTATCTCTATTTTATAATTTTCACCTGCTTAAAACTTCCATTGAACTTTCATGTTGCACATTAACCATGTTGTTTCTGTAAGAAACAATGAGAAATGGAATGTGTAGATTAATTGTACCACTATTTTCACTTAAAATAATCGTGATTAGATGAGTTCGCAAGGGGGTTGGAGATTCAGCAGTATGACCTCACCAAAATTAGTGAGCGGATCGCTTGTACTCATTTTTGTAGCTGGCCACATCATAATGTCGTACTCAATGTCTTCCCCATTTCTTCTTCCATTGCTTTGTATTTTGTGCTAAAATATTTTGTATATGAGATATTGTGTTTGTTACTTTTTATAACAGTCCAACTATGCTGTTTAAGATTTTGGTTTTATGTAATTTCTTTTTTCTTTTAATAAAACCTGTTCATTGTTTCTATTTTTACTGGTGGTGGTAATCTTTTTTTGGGGGGGGGGGTGGGGGGAGAGAGAGAGAGAGTGTGTGGATAGTGGTGATTCTATTGTAATATTTTTTGGCTTTTTCGTTGAGAAGAATAAGAAGAAAGTCAATAACTCACTTATGCCAGAATGTAATATAATTAGTCCAACCATGATAGACATTCCATATTAAATTCTAGAATTTGTATATTGACAAATCATAAAGGATAGGATATATAATCTTTGGTTAAGTTTTTGTGAGGCCGGAAGTCTACCTAAATATTTTCCAAAGCATCTTTTTTTTTTGGCCTGGGAAAGAGCGGAGCTCCCTTAAATTAAAAAGGAAAATAATATGTACAATGCATGGCATCCTAAAATAAGGGCCTAGATTAGATAATGACTCCAATGATACTGAAAAAGAAAGTTCCAAAAACTAAGTTTTCGGCTTCAACTCAGCCCCCAAAAAGCATGCCATCAGCAAAATGAAATTGCAAATAAGGTATACAATCACCCGTTGACCACAAGCAATGCAAGCACCAAAGAAATACACTATTCATCCTGAAGATGCCCCAACATAGTAGTAATTACATGAGCAATATGATCTGGTGATTTCGCAATCGAAGAGGTGAACATGCGACAATTTCTTTCCATCCATACATGAAAAACAAACAGAAGCACGAAGAACAAGAGCTTTCCTCCTAAATTTCCAAGCATCTAATAGCTAATAGAATTGCTGCAATATTCAATGTTTTTTTGGTTGGAGTTTTGATGATGAAAAATATTTTAGGTGTATGATAATCTTATACTTTTTATCAGAGATTTTCTCTTTTAACCTCTGACTCTCTAATTGTACATGAAACTTTCTACTTCTATAATGACAAGTATTCTATGCTTTTACACATGCAGCTGCAGCCTTAGCTTGACAAAATCTTTTGAAAGAGCAGCAGCAAACAGAGCACGGTCCATTATTATACTGCCAGCAAAGAATGATCGGTTAGTAAAAGACTGTTATGTAACACATATAATCTGTGTATGCATCATGATTATGTTCTGGAGTAGTCTGGACTCTGGATACCTGTGCATTAAAGTTTAGGAGATAAGATAAATAGAAATATCCGTAAAATATCTTGTTATATTGTTATCAAACACATTGTATTAATGACATTGTTGTCAATACATTGTTATCAATCACTTATAAAATTAACTGATAATGTAATTAGCACATTTCCTTCATTAAAGTTATTTCCGATGGAAAGTCAAAGGTATCAGAGATAGAAAGTGATCACTAATTCATGATGCAAGAAATGGACTAGAAATAAGAAAGATGAGCCATCTTTTCTAGGTAGTTCCAGTGCAGTTTAAGCTATAAGCAAATTTGTTTATATGAAATATGTTAACCACCTTAAAAAAAAAAAAAAAAAAAGAAATATGTTAACCACCTTTTATCAGCACCAGGGAAGAGTTTTATGTTCAATTTTTAGCCTTCATAAGTGTATTGATACATTTCCATGTCAAATGTTGTTGAAAAGATCATATTTGTACTTAAAAATTTACAATTCATGCATGTTACGTGTGCTTATTAGTTAAGTTCACATGCCCATTTACAGTAAAAGCATCAAGCATATATTGATTCATGAAAACTTACATGTTGTGGTTGCTTGCAAAAGAATAAAAAATGCAATCACATAAATGACTTAGCAACGTCCTCGAGTTGTTGAACTAAAGTTTCTGCAAAAGAGGTTGAAGTATCATGGTGTAGAGTTCTCATGGAAGTTAAATTATGTTGTAAAGTTCAGCTCTGCATTATGGCCCATATGATTGTTCAACTGATTCTTTTCTTAATATAGAAACCTTTTAAATTGTATTAATTCAGACCATGGAGTGTTATGAGAAATACATATCAGTGCATAACAGTTGCCTAATAATTTGCATGATATTTTAGTGTGATACCTGCCTTTTTATTGTTATTGTTTCTTTAGAGTTGTTATCGAATGTCTCACTTGGGTTTGATGTGAAAATTATCTCAACTGCACCATTCTTGCTGTGGTTGTCTATCAGGTATGAAGTTGACACTGATGCATTTCTCTCATTGTTGGCTCTACAACCTCTGCCCCAAATTACATCTATCCCAACTGTTGTGGAGGTAGGTAATTTGTAGTTTGTTTACTATATAGGAAAATGAGCTACCGAGTGATGGGAGTTGTGAGGTCGACCTGCACCAATATGACTAGCAGGGTGTACCTCACCAGTAGCACATGTCTTGGTAGCTCATTTAGCAAAATGAGTTGTCTCCTCGTATCCAATTTTTTTCACATAGTATGAGGTGGCAACTCATTTTGCTAAATGAGCTATCACCACTCATGGCTCCTATCTTTTGGCTTCTTAATTTTCTAATGAGCTACTAGTTCATATCCATCCAGTACCCCCAAGATACACACACATACACACAAGACATGTTCTCGCACTCATGCATATAGACAGACAAACATACATACATATATTTGTATGCATGTGTCTGCACACGTGTATGTGCGTCACTGTGTGAATGCACAATTTCAGTCTTAAGCAATCTGCCAGGATTTATAGCAGTATCCTTGCAATTGTACAACTGTACCACCATATGTTCAGGTATTCTGGTCATGGGAGTAAAATATATTAGTTTAATACCTAACTATATATTCTTACCTTTGGTCCTTTGGATTTATTTCTTATGACTGCAGGCTTCAAATTCCAGCACATGTGATCTTCTGAAGTCAATAACAGGGTTAAATGTGCAGCCAGTGGAAATGGTTGCATCTAAGTTATTTGTTCAGTGTTCTCGTCAAAAGGGGCTCCTGAAAATCTACAGACACTTGCTTAATTATCAAAGTAATTCCTTGCTTTACGCTACCAGTCAGAATTCCATTTTTGTTACTGGTTACCGATCTTATTTTTGGCTTTAAATACTCCCTTCTGTTACTTGGTTGTTAGCCATTGTTTAAAAGGCCTGTTCTCTCTTATACAAATATGTGAATGCCTTTTGTTTCTACCTACGTTGCTTAATAATTTGGGGTCAGGATCATTTGGGTTCCTCCTTTTTTCCTTCTTTCTTTTTTCTTTTATCTTTTATTTTCTCCTGTTCTTTGCCTTTGTAGACAAATGAATTAACTATGGAAATTTTTATAATCTCGAGTAATAATATGGACTCTCCGTGGTCATGAGGTTTGTGTGCGGAACCTTGTTTGCATGAGTCTCAACTCTTCTCCTAGACAGCTGTTGTCGAGTTCTAAGGCTTTTTATTTATCATGGTGGCCTCAGCTACAAATTTTGGTGCCTTGTAGAGAGTTAATGCCTGAGTGACCGTTGTTTGTAAAAAATGATTAATTCTTCTGTGGAGCTTTCTCAACTTCATCTTATCTTCCGTAGTCTTCTCTTTCAAATGATAATTTGATATCACTGATATATCATCCCTGCTAATCTTCCATAGTCTACCTCTTTCAGATGCTAATTTGATATCACTGACATATCATCCCTGCTATGCAAGCAGCTATCCCATAATGTTATGTATAGTATATAAATGTTAATTATTTCATTTGTTTACACAGTTCTTAGATGCTTTAGTATTTTAACATGTCCAGAATTGATGGTTATCTCATAGTTCCTTCATATGCTTTGCAGAAAATGTATTCCATCTATATAGCTTCCCAGATCTAGCAGGATTGAAGTATAAGGACATGAGACGTGGACTCCAGGAGGTAGATTGTATGTAAAGTTCAAATTCTTTCATTTGAATTTTTATTGTATCTGATTTTAGATCCTTTTCTCCTTTTTCAGGCAGTTGTTTGCGGCCTCTTTAGATCTGGGAAGATAAATTTTCATCCTAGTGACAATGAAGAGATTAGAGAAACAGATAAAGTATGAACAGTATGTATGACCAGTGTATATTACTTTTATCCATCGTACTTATGCAAAGATGCTAAACATCAATTATATCTTCTGAAACTGAAAAATAAAAAAATACTTGTGAGGCTTACATCTCAAGCCTTGAAGTTTGTGCCTTGCATAAAAACCGGATTGAATGCTTTGCCTTACACTTTCACTTTTCTAAAACATTGCATTGAGCTACAGTGCCACTAGCATGTCCATGGCATTTGTTATAATTTTTATTTTTAATCACTTTGAGTACTATAAATGTTTTTTTTATTTCCGTCATTCTCAAATATTGACAAGGATGAGCGGTCCTACATCTTCATCGAACACTGTGCATTCTCTTAATCAGTTACAATGCTTTATGCCTTGTTGTTAGTAAGACTACTTTGGGCCAAACATTTTATATGGGCTCTTTCATGATTTCCCTTAAACTCGAATTTCCTAGATGAAAAATAAGACTTGAAAGAAAGAACTTATCTCCTAATGGTTTTGTTGAGCAATTTCTCTAGGTTTTCCTTGCTAAAGTATCATCTAATGTCATTTGACAACGGTAAGGATTTATCTCACAACATCCATCTTGAAGAAATTTCCCTTAAACTCGAATTTCCTAGATGAAAAATAAGACTAGAAAGAGCTTATCTCCTAATGGTTTTGTTGTGCAATTTCTCTAGGTTTTCCTTGCTAAAGTATCATCTAATGTCATTTGACAACTGTAAGGATTTCTCTCAGAACATCCATCTTGAAGAAATTTCTGAGCTTTTAACATGTTGATTGGCTTGTGATCTTATGGTGACTTGCATACTAGATCATGCGTCTTCCTTGAGGACTGTCTTCTCATCAGAAAAAAACTTAGAGCAATCATTGTCAGTCATGTTACTTCCAAAGGCACCTAGCTTTGTTTATCCTCCCCTTTATTACTGAAGGTTTGAGCATGGCCATTGATAGGTCAAAATCTTTTGTCACACAAGCCAATGCATTAGGTGTACTTTAATCTTTTCAAATTTATAGGATTCTTAATATGTAGAGCTTGAGTTTAAACGACAGATATTAGGCTAGAAGCACCATTCAACAGATGTCTGGGGAAGTGCTTATGTTTTGGATGATTGCAATTTTCTGAGTAAATATTATCATCATCTCCCTTCATTTAGACTTAAAAGAATAGGATAAATTTATAAGGTCATGCCTTGGTTACACGAGCTTAAACTGAGTGACCAACACTGTAGTGTTCCTTAGCAGTAGACTACAAGATTTTACCTGGTGAACAATTAGATGTCAGATCGAAATGCAATGTTAAAGTTGGTCAATCTTTCAGCGGGGTTCTCTTAACTTAAGAGATCTTATACATTCTGTGAATTTCTCTTTTTGGGGTTCTCTTAATTTTCTTCCAGATCCATTTTGTCAGAACTTTCACTTCTTTATGTTCTGAAATCCATAGTTATTGCTGTACTTTTTCAGATCAGCACTGCAGCCAAGCTCTTTATGCGGCTCTTCAAATTTGCACGTGAGAATATCTAATATGAAATCATTGCTCAAAAAATTTGTTGCATATGAAACACTATTATTATCTATGATACAGAGTTGAGATGCATCATTTTTTGTTCAAATGTATTCTGATGATTAGCAAACATTTCTTCAAGGAAATTATACACGTCCAAACCAATGTTGAAAATAACAAAAGTGGGTTATGTAACGATTGACATCCTGTTAAGGGTTAAGGAAAAAAAACGCAAAAAAACGTAAAGCATAACGTAGGTTATATTGTTTATTAATTATTTAGATATTTTATAAATACTAACAATTCATAAATAATTTAACACTTAGAATCATCAAACTTTTCAAACATAATATCACAATTATCAAATATAAAAATATTGTGTCACAATTTCTTATCAAAAGTTAGTCATATATGACTAACAATTATTCCAAAAAGCATTATCAAATGATCAAATACGTTAACATCGTCTCGTTTAAGGCAATAAAAATAAGTCTAAAATAAACCAAACACTTTTAACTCTTGAGCTCTTAACTTTACAACAATATTCTAATTCCTAAACAAGTTCACTGCATCAACTAAACTAAACATGATTATGTAACAAAAGTAAGAAATTTTGCATATACAGAGATTGTGTGCAAACTTAATTTCACAAAATCAAGTATTAGTTGAAAATTGCAAACTAAAACCTAATCAAAATCAGGTAATAACTGAAAGTAATTATCTCACCAACAATTAATCCACTAATTAATCTATGTACTCTAATTCTTTCATAGATCTTAAAAAATTATGTTGAAGGGTAAAATAATGGAGCAAAAAGGATGATCTAATTTAGGGTAAATTGGCAATAGAAAAAGATTGGAATTTGGAAGATAATTTCAGAAGTACTATTTATTTAAAGAATATAAACTGAGATGCTCAATACATAACTGAAAAATGAAAAATTTACCTCACCGGAGTCGCAAAAGCTGTTGATAGCCGGAGGAGTTTCAGAGGAGGCAATAAGTTAGGGTTTAGGTTGGAAGAGGCGAAGAGATCACATATTCGCATGAAGAGAATAGGGGATCGGGATTAAAAGGCATATGGTTTAAATGATTTGGATGGTGGAGATGCATCCACCCGTCTCAATTAGAGATGCAATTTAACCTAAAAACACCCATGTTAATTGGTTATGTAATGTAACACACATTTAACGCAATATATCATGTATTTTTTCTGGGTTAAACAGTTTCAATGTTAAATGGGTGTGTTACATAACAAGAGTGCACCGTTAAGTTACAAAACGTGTTATAATGAGCTATATAATAGGTTTTTTTGACATTGGTCCAAACCTTCTAATGTTTTCAACTTCTAAGTATACTTCCGCCTTCTGATAATTATGTTTTTGTGTGTAGGTGTTGCTTATAGCACCTGCGTATGGAAAGAGAAAGCCTCAAGTTTTGCTCCCAGATGCTTCACAAGAAGACTTAAAAGAAGCACGACTTGGGAATATTGTGAAGCGCCCTTCAAAATCAAGTTCCAAGGTATCTTTCTATCAAGGCAGAGTTTTAGGAAACTTTCTTTTGAAGGTTCAGGATGTTTGTCTAAGTTATATTCTAAGTATTGGATCCAGGCCAGTGATTTGGATCTAGGACCCCGAGAATGCATACTTATGGTTGGTTGGCGGCCAAATGTCAGCGGAATGATCAGAGAGTATGATAGTTACCTTGGACCTGGCAGTGTTTTGGTTTGTTTCACATCCCTTGAAACTGTTCTACTTTATCTGCTTGTTTTCACTAGTATCCATAGGAATTACTTATCAGTTACGATGCCATCGGCTATCCTTGAAACACTTCAAAAAGATTTATTTATGAGCATATTTATTTCATGGACATTGCTACAGCTGGAGGAGGATGTGGGTCGAGGGAAATAATTTCCTAAAAATTCATATGAAAATCCTATTGCCATGAAGAATAAGTAAAATATGGTTGCAGAGACATGTACAGAAATCAGCTTGTGTTTCTGTCAATCTTTTAAAAGTGCCGATACATTATTTAAAAGTGTCGAGGAGGATGTGGTTCGAGGAAGAAATAGTTTCCTAAAAATGCATATGAAAATACTATTGCCCTGAAGAATAAGTTAAATATGGTTGCAGAGACATATACAGATATCAGCTTGTGTTTCTGTCAATCTTATAAAAGTGTATATTCAGATATATTTATCTGTGGTTTTTAGGGACTTTAGTGGATTTCTAGATGACAATGAATTGTATAAGGACACTTATTCTGGTGGAAAGTTAGAAAATTGGACAAGGAGCTATTTTTTGAAAAAAGAAATAAAATATACCAAACCATGTTGATTTAGATAAAAAAATGTTGATTTAGATAAAAAATCTCAGGACTGGACAGAGCAAAACAGTGAGAAAAGAAGGGATTTAGTGTTTCAACAAGGATTTAGAAAAGGTTCGGATTTTTATGGGTTTGTGAGTTGAAAAAGTCCTAATCAGTCTGAAAACTCCATAACAACAACAATAGCAACAATGTCTTCATCCCAATTTTTTTGGTCGCTACATAAATCCTGTTCTTTCATCAGTCCCAGAAGGCCCCAATCTAATCCTAATAGCTCAAACTAAAATAACTAGTGGCATTAACTAAACATTAACAGAAAAAATAGCAATGCAAGTATCAACAAGAAATTCTCTTGAATATCCAGTACAAAATATATAAACATAATTAAGTCAGCTAGACTAAGCATTAAGTAGCGGACTGCTCAACTCCATTCTATTATCAAAACAAAAAATTATGTAGAGTTTAAAAAGAAATACATAGTAACTTCCATTGCATCAACAACCTATTAAGTATTTATACTTTTTGTGTGTCCATAATTTGAGAAAGAAAGGTAATTGAAACACTTGATTTCAAGCTAAAGGTGCAAAATATAAAGAAAACATATACATTCTTATTAGTTCAATCATATCTCGCTAGTGATGCAGGACCATCGTGGACCCTCCATGTAATGCGATTAGGATTTATTAGAATCTTTCTTTTTTTTGGTAGGATTTTATTTGATTCCATATAATCTTTTATTTTAGTTAGGATTTCTTTAGGATTTGATTTTGAAA
>JBAKGM010000139.1:33688278-33699846 GCA_037177215.1 Asparagus racemosus
TATTGATGAATAAAAAATTAAGTTTGATATTGAGCATGTGAATTGCTTATTAGCATGTGAAGTGCTATGAGGGTGTGGAGACTGGGTGTGAAGCCTTTGTTTAGGGGGTGAAATCCTTGGGTGTGAAGCCTAGTTAATTATCCAACAAAACACTAATCTCACCGTCACTGTTCATTGCATGCTGCCCATTGACACTGTTCACTGCCTGTTCATGCTGTTCACGCTTTGCTTCGATAATCAATTCTCACGATCTTCTTCAACGACGGTACTGTTCAAGCTGATTACTATTCATGTGAACAGTACCCGACACCTTCTTCGTCATGGAGTTTGTCCCAATTCAGCCGCGTTGTCGACGATTCCTCGCCTCCAGACCGAGGCCCTCGCCCCGCTCCCCATCAGCTAGTGTATATTCTCTGAGGTGTTTAAATTAGAGCATGCTAACTGTACTACAAATCTCATACTACTTTATTGCTATATGACTTAAAATATCTTTAAAAAATAAAAATATCTTTAAAAAATAAATACGGACACATAAGTCCTTATTGCTATGCACGAGGAAGAATCATAAATACTTGTATGTTTAGTACCAAAGTATAGTACGGGGCTTCTAGTACAATTAACATTATTCTTTAATATATAACTCATCTAGTGAAATTCATACAAAAATAAGGACTGTGAATAGGACCATTGGAATGCAGTAAGCTGTGCTAAGAAGTATAGAGATTTTGACTGTGATTTATGTTCCTAGTGTCTTCAAGACACATAGTCCAAGGTTATGGAAGGTATTACACAGATATGGGGCCTTACAGAGTAAAATTTTGTCTGTACTGGAGTTTAGATATTACATTGTTTTGACAAGTTACAGCCAGATACAAGTTAAAACTCACCCTTTCTCCCCAAATTTACTTTAAAACTTATCTCATTCTCTTTGATTAACAAACTGCCTCTTCAAAGTTTGGAGCATGCATAACGTATAATTTCGTAACAGAAACCAGATTGCAGTTCATTGTGTTCTCTCAACCATATGCGACAGCCTATAACTTGGTTAAATGCCATCACAATAGCATGTTTTGAGGTGCCTCTCAGGTTTTTTACGATTTGAGGATTTGAGTGTAAAGATTTCTTATAAACCCCATATCTAGCTACTATAGTTAAGAGCTCAGTAATTTTCTGGTTTATATGAAGTGCACCATTGCAGTCTTAATGATGTTTTAAATATCTTCACCTATCATCTGTTCTATCAGCTAGAATGCTGTTTATTTTTAAGTTGATAACCCCCACTTCCTATGTGGTTTATTATTTTCTCATAAATAAGGTTTTTGTCCTGTATTAAGAAAATTCAGTCCATTATTTTCTATTACCAGTAAGCATAGCTTCTTGAAGTACTATTGTGTGCTTCTTTCCCTAATAGATCTGTCTTAGATAAACCTGAGCATAAGACTAAAGTTTCTCTCTTGATGATTTTCATAGGAAATTCTATCTGAAGCTTCCATTGCTGACAGAAATAGCATAGTCAACCCCGTGGTTCAAAGTCAACTGAAAAATATTAAGATATCTCATAGGGTATCTCTCTTGCCCAGTAACACGCTTATCTCTGATTATGTGGTTGTAGTAGCACATGTGACAGACTGGATGATTATGCTTGTACTTGTTGCAGGTAGGAAGTCCTGTGAACTATGAGATATTGAAGGAAGCTATTTTGAATATTAGGAATTCGGTGAAGGATGCTAGAGACATGCCATTATCAATTGTTGTCATTTCTGACAGGGACTGGCTTATTGGAGGTAAGCTTAATGTACAAGACCCACCTAATACTATTATAAAAGTGTTTAGGATGTTAAGATATTTTTTCCCAAAATGCCCTCCAAAACACATACATGCACATATAAAACGCATACATGCATACATAAACCGTACCTCTTCAAATCAAACACATGCGTACATATACATAAACTATACCCCTTCAAAATCTTCTTATAACCCCCTATCTTATCAAATCAAATTAATTAAATATACATAAACTATATACCCTTCAAATTCTTCTCATAACCCTCAATCTTATGAAATCAAATTAATTAAAAGTATGACATTTTTTAAGATTATAGTATGCAAGTTCAAGCTCTCATTTCCCGTTACTCAATATTTTGTGTTAACATCACCAAATGGTGAGGTAAGAATTATTTTTGAAATTATCACATAGTTCATAATTTATCGATAAGTATAACTGATTTCTAATTTGTGATAATATACACTTGCATACGACGGAAAGGAAGGTGTGGGTGTATAATTATAATTATTTATTATATATCATTCAATTAAATCCATTATAATCCCCACTCAACAATAATATCTATTTACCCATTTAAATTCCCATCATAACCCCAAAATTAAATCAAGCAATTATGTTTTTATAGCCCCCATTAACACTGATGCCGATTAAAGGGAAGAAGAAAAACCCTCTAACAAACCCATCCATCCAACACCAAAATAAACCTCTCTTTCCGAGACTGCTTATCTCACTGGCTGTCATTGTCGCCGTCTGCCTCCGGATGTAACTGGGATATGAACTTCGATGTGCTATATCATGCTTGGTAGTTGGTGCATGGTTCATGTTTCTGCAAGAAGATAAAGTTCTTCATACATAACTTTTTTGTGAAATTCTGCAAAAGTTTTGCTTCATGATGTGCCTGAATATTTAATGCTTTGTTTGTTAGAAAGGACAAGTCGATGTAATTGGGGTTTGCTTATTGACATTACTATAGCTTTGAGCTGTCAAGATTTGTTTAGAAAGGTGTTATTAGTTCAAATTTTCTCTATATAATAGGTTTTGTTGTCTGAGGAACATTGACATAATGCAGCACATTTTTACTAATGGCTCATAGCTAAGGTTGAAGCTCAAGTTTAAAGGGAAAGGTTTTCATTCTCTTGCTTGAGCTTTTGAGTTGATGTTTTTTCTCATGAACACAGTGTACAATGGGGGTATATTGTTGAAGCAATGGGGAAGTCATCAGGCTAACAGTCTATGGGACTATATATGGATAATCTTGGAAGTGTTTTTGAATTATAGCATTTCAGATAAAGTTTTGCTTTCAGTAGAGGTTTTATCAAATGCTTTAAACCCATTTAGCTATTCTTCATTATCTAATTTCTAATCAATATGCTTAAACATTGAATATGCCATGTAAATTTTGTTCTGCTTATCGTAGCACCATAATCCATTTTAAAATGATGAGAAATTTTTTGGCCGAGAATTCATATGTCGCATATGTGATGTTAACTTTTTTCTTCTTTAATTCTTTTATATAATTTTGTGAATTATGATATAGAGATCCCCTTTTGTTGGGCATGTAATAATATGTAGGGGTAAATTCCATAAAACCCCCTTCATAGTCTGTGTGGATAGCTTTTTTTAAGAGGGGAGGGGACGGGAGGGGAGGAGTTGGGAAGGTACAAAGCTAACTATCCTAAAATTGTGTTTGTTTACATTTTTCAGTAAGTGAGGGAAAGGATTAGGGGGATTCTTAACCCTCCTAAAGTGGACAGATTGGGAGGGTAGGGGTTGGAATTCCTCTATTCTCTTCCTATTTTCTACTCTAAACAAACACAAATTAGTTCCATCACTCTCCCTCCCTCTCCATTCATAGTTTTCTATCCAAATGCAATTAGCTACGTCACACTCTCTTCCTCTCCTTTCTCTCCCATTGGTATAGTTCAATCATTACCCTCCCGTTCCCTCTTCTCTATCCAGACTGATCGTTAAGAATTTTGAGATAACCTCTGTAAATTTTGTAAATATCACATAAACCCCCTTAAGTTAGGGTGTTTCAGAAAACTCCCCAAATGTTTCTCTAAACTCAAAATATCACATAACCCCTCTTAAGTTTAGGATTTTTCGGAAAACTCCTCAAACATTTTCAAAATTTCAAATAAGCCTCCAAATAATGTTAGATGAAACAATAAAAAAAGATCAAAAGTTTCTTTTCAAATTAACACTCTATGATTAAATTGAATTAAATTAAATTAATCATTAGTTAAATTATTTAAATCCCTAAATTACTATTAAAATTAATAAAAGGGCATGAAATGGGTTTCTTTTCAATCGGCACATTTTGATCGTTTCACCATATATGGTTGCGACATGGCAGTCAGATCTAATAGAGTTAGGTGGTTATCTAACGAAACTTAAAGGGGTTAAAAATGACATTTCTACGGTTTAGGGGGATTATGTCAACAATGTCAAAACTTAAGGGGGTTTTTTGTGAAATTTATGTAGTGGAGCCTCATACCTTCTCATTTTGATGACTTTTGTATTTCATTTGACTGCTCATAATAATTTATGTAGGACTATTTCTTTTAAATATGAGTTAGTTGATGGACTGTGAAGAACTCAAAATGTTAAACCACATGTTTTGTAAGATAAAACCAGGAAAGCAATGTTTAGAAGGGAACATAGACTTGTTTTTTCTTGAAGGTTATATTAGTTTTTCAAGTTGTATTGGTTGCAGAACCCTACTGTTTTAATTTGATATAATAAATATAGATATTAAACCTGTCTGATGACAATGTCAGCTATATGTCAATGTCATCAGACTTACAGCATTATGAACAAAATTTAGTAATCAAATTTCGTTCAATTTATATAGGTATGCTGATATATTGTTGTGTTAATTTAATATATTTGACATACCTATGTATGAAAATATATCAATGTATTGTTTATAAAAATGTGTAAGAAAAACAGTTAAAATATTAAACAGGTAAGTCCACGTGCAACGCATGTGCGCTATACTAGTTGTCCTAAAAGCAGTCTTTAACTGAGTTTGTTTTCTCCTCAGAACCATCACAGGCAGACAAGCATGCAGCATATACCCTCCTCCTTGCTGAAAGTATTTGCAATAAGCATGGTGTTAAGGTTAGCTATTGCATTGATATTTGATTTTCATAGTACGATATTTCTGGCCTTATGTTCAATATACGTGAATGTAGGAGCTGATAGTGTCAATTTATTTACAAAGTGCTCAACAGACTATATTATTTCTCAATCTTTAATTCTCAGATAAGTTTTTACCGTTTTGGCAATAGAGCATGGTCAGCTAAAAGTGACCTGATTTCTTATGGAATACCTTTTTGGTAATGTAGCCAAATTGTTTCAACCATTGACAGAGCTGATACTAAGTGTTTAATAGGATAATTTATATGTTAGTTCAATCAAAGTTCTGGAGAAGACATATTTAAGGTTTATAATTTTAGAACATATATTTATTTGTTTATCTTTGGCAGACCATACACATAGTTTTAATCAAGTTTACAAATGGAAACAATTTGGAGTCCATTCTGAAGATAAGGTCAGTGAAATTTTTAGCATTCATATCCGGGAAAAATTAAGCAGGACTATGGGGTTGCGTAAAAAATAGTGGACATGGTTTTTATCTTTCTTACTCTTTCCAATTTGGTTCCTGGTTAGAAATATGAATTTCCAATTTCCAAATGGAAGTTCTAGTAAAATCTTTAGGAATATCATCACTATTTGAATCTTTAAATCTTTTTGTGTGGGATGTTGTGTTGGATGATTGAAGCTCTTTGTATTATGATTCTATATATTCCATAATAATAGAAAACCATCATGTATACCAGTACCATACATCTTACTGGCCTATTAGCTGCTTAAAAAGGAATGCATATTGTATTTAACCATTTAAAAATTCTGAATCAATGCCATAATCTGATCTATACTACTATAAAAAGAGGATTAGGGTGTTAAACTTTTAATTTCATTTTTTAGCTCTCTCAAATTTTGATAAATTTTAACTATGCCATGCCATTATCTCTAATTAATTTTTCATTAAATAAATATAACCTCTTATTAATGATGCACCTCCTCTCCTTCCTAAATAATTATAATTATCAATAATATTATTACTATTAATTGTTTAAAAATAATAAAATAAAATAATTTATAAAATAAGTATACCCAATTATGAGTAGTAACCAATTAAATTATTATAATAATTATTTATGAATTATAATAAAATAATTATTATAACAATATAAATAGAATAATATATTACTAAATACTATTGAGATTTATACTATAATTCAATGAGCAATAAAATAAATAGAATAAAATTTTGAATCGCATAAATAGTGTAATATCACGTAAATTATGAATTACACTATTTATTTACTATTATATTATTAAATAAATTAAAATTATTTTAAGAGTATTTTCTCAAAGATATTACATGATACTGAATAATCTATACTTGGTAATGATTGAAAACTAATATTTTTACAAAATATTATTTAATATTAATAATAGTACTATTAATATTTAATGATAATATAATAAAAAATTATAAAATATTTACAGTACTAAATTATTTAAGAGCATAATTAAAAAAATTAAATTAGATAAATATTTTATAGTATATACGCATTATAATTATTTTAATAGTATTAATTGAACTAAGAATAATAATATTAAAGAAGGTAAATTACAGTAAACCCCCACGAACTTTCAGCATTTTACAGTAAATTGACCATATGAACTTTCAAAATCACACTAAACCCCTAATAATGTTTGTAGAAAGCCCTCAATATATTTTAGATAAATTACACTAAGCCCTTAATAACTTTTAAAATGCCTTTTTATGACATTTTCTAGTTCTAATTTATAGGGGTTATCTGCAAAATTTAGAAAGTTATTAGGGGTCTTCTTTGAAACAGAAATGTCATTAGGGGTTTAGTGTAATTTTGAAAATTCATATAGGCTGAAAGTTCATAAGGGTTTAGTGTAATTTACACTATTAAATAATTATATTGAAAAGTAACTATTGCATTATGTTGCAGGTATGAAGTATAACTATCCAGGGAACATTAGGAACAAGCTAGCAATATTAATGCAGTTTAGTTAATTTAGAGTTAAGTTAACAAACTTTCAAGCTGGAGGGGCATTTTTAAGAGAACATATAGAATTGAAAGTTTTATTTAAGAACAATTTTAGATTTTTGGACTTATTTAAAAAAAAGTTCACATTGGGCGATCATTATGAGAAAAACATTCAATTACAATAACTACACAATAATAATTAATTCATACATTTTTTAAAGCAATTTTATTATATAATTTTATTTATTAACACATAGTTTTTCTATTCAATAAAAAAATTCAAAACTTGAAACATGTACGTTCACGTGCAAAGCACGTGCATTATACTAGTTATTAATAAAAGCAAATGAAATTACCAATGTAGCCGTATAGATGTAATTCCAAAGTATAAGAGATGTACAAATGTTTTTTAATTCTAGTTTACAGTTTGAAGTCTTATTGCCTGTGGACTTGAGCTGAGTTATGATATTCACGCGCGAAAAATAATGGCAATTATGATTGCATAAATTTTGGGGTTATTTGCACTTAAATACCCCAAAAGTTTACACCATTGTTAAATTTGACTTTGATACCCTAAACTTTTTTTGCCTCAAAAAAGTTTTAACTTTGAGACCCCCTGAGGAGTCATTTTGGATACCAAAGTTAAATCTTTTTCAATTTTGTAGTTTTTGGGCAAAAAGTACTGGGGGGGAGGAGGGGGGGGGGGAGGGCTATCAAAGTTAAAGATGGTGTAAACTTTGGGGTATTTAAATGTAAATAACCCTATATTTTGTTGCCAATTACATACTAAAGATACTGTCTTAATGTATTATAGAATTTCAAGAACCATAGTGGCAGTTTAAAAGTACATGCTTGCTTATAAACTGCTGAAAGGGATTAAATTTATCACTGATTATGTCAACCGTGCAGGTTGAGAATCTAGTTTCTGAAATTGTTGACACAAACCTGGGAAAACAAGTAAATTTCTTACCTTAATATCTCTTTGACATTTCTCAGGGATTTATTGTCCTTTTAATTTATTCTTATTTCATTCATTTTATTGTATTGCTTAGTTATCGCCTTTTTGTTTTGACATCAGATATCAAAAATAAGACCTTCTCTTTCATTTATTGGCGCGGAGGAAGTTATGGGCCTTGTTACAGCTCAAGGTTCTTAATCTTTATTACATTTACATGCTCTTTTTTAATTTTAATATCATGGTATTTGAATATTATGGATCTATTTTGAAAGCAAACTCCTTTTTGTGATGGCAGTGGCAGAATCTGGTGAATTGAATGAGGTCTGGAAAGACATCCTTAATGCCGAGGGAGATGAAATATACATAAAGGTTAGGTCCTAACTCATAATGGTTGAGTATGCACTTGATAACTTAAATTAACTAACGAGATAAACTATGTCCATTTCGCTTTGCATTTCATTTCATATTCATTATAAGTTACCTATTTGAATGTTATATTAATTCTCAAAAGAATGATTTGACCATTACATTGACAAGTTATCGTGTTAAACTAGATAGTAGCACTGATTTCTATGTTTCTTCTCACAAAATAGTCTTTTAGTTTAAGAAACTATGTTTGATATGTCACTTGGAAAAACGACTAAACAAATAAGAAATGCTTCATTAGGAAAAATAACAACGACGAAGCCTTTATCCAAAATTTTGGGGGCGCCTCCTCTACATGAATCCTATTCTTTCATTCAGTTCTTTTCATTCAGTTCTGTTCGAGGGATGTCTTGTCTACTAAGTTACTCATTATCACGCCCTTTGTTAACCTCTCTCATACTCATGTAGATTCATCAACTCGGTAAAAGGAGAAAAGCTTATTATAAGTCGAACTATGATCTTCAACTGCAGGATATTGGTCTCTACATGAAGAAAGGGGAGTCCCCATCATTCTCAGAGCTCACTGAAAGGGCAAATTTACGCAGAGAGGTAGCAATTGGTTATACGCGAGGAAACAAGCAGGTAAATGATCCTGTTTAATTTATCAACTCTTCTAATTTTTTTGAAGTCCTATATCACAATGCTTTCTCATTGTGTAGGTTTTAAATCCAAGCAACAAGTCAGAGCCACTTGTTCTCGAAATGACAGATTCTTTAATTGTAATATCCGAGCTTGAAGGCGAACAGCCAATTATCATGGAAAATGTTTAATTCAATTTTTATTTGTCTCTTCAATTGCAATAAAAGAGTAGATCTTTACTCGAGTTATAGGCGTCTCCACCATGTTAATGCTAAATTCCATTAAATTTAGTTTCGGAGAATGCCGACATGGATTTGGGCAACATTGGAAAATATGTGAATTCACGTAGGGTTATAGATCAAAATTTTGATGCATGTACATAAAATTGAGCCCCTGTAACGTAAAGAAATTTGAGGCAGCTCTGCTCATGTTAGCTCATAAGAACTTCACTTTCTCGAACTAAAACTGATTTTCTTGGAAATTTGGCTCAAATTATAGTGACTTTTAAGGTTTGCCTTGAACAATGCAAATCCCTGACCCTCTATTTCCAAGCAAAATGTAATTTGTTTCCCACAAGAATCAAAAGAAGGAAAAGAGAGCTAAAAAAGGAACTTGCTCCACAGTATAATTGGATCAAAGCAGCATCAAGAAATATACTGAGAAACAAATCAAACGCATGGAATCCACTAATCAAAAACTTGAAACAAATTCCTCAAACATCCTCTTCCTCGAACACTGCCACCGTGAAATCCCCGGCCGCCCTCTCCGTGTAAACGTACGGAACCCCGTCTCTGATCGACGGTGGCCTCCTCGTCCACGCTGGCATCGTGTGCAGCCGCTCAACGCGCGTGATCCGGTGCTCGCAGTCGATCTCCCAGACAACCATCCTCCCGTTGATCCAGATCATCACGTCCCTTTCGAACCTCATCACCTCCGGCCACTCTTCGGACACCACCGACAGTGCTGAGGGGTCACTTACTGCCTCGTTCTCGTGACTCTTCACGTTCAAGAACCCGTGTTTCTTCAAAGAATGGTCGAGCTCAAGCCGGAGAAGGACAACGTCAGTCCTTGTCGTGGCAACGATGCCGATTAAGCTCTCCGACAGCCTCCCCAGCTGCAGCCTCGCCCACCGCTTCAGCATCCTAGATGGGATGTCGATGAGCTCACTGTAGTCGTCCTCCTCGCCGACCGTCACCTTGACCACGACCTGCGGCTTGTCGGTCAGCCAAAACGCCATCGCACAGCTGTTGGTGACGCCGGTGCTGGCGATTATCTGACTGGTGCCAATGTATACCGCGTCATCAAAGTCAGTGCTGGTCCACTCCCCGGTGTTGGAGGAGTAGATGTCGAAGGTGTAGCAGCGGTCGTTTTCATCCGTCGTCTCCTCCTCCACCGCACAGATTATGTGGTAGACAGAGTCGCCGTCACGGGTATCGACAGCGAGGACAGCTGGGGTGGTGGGAGAGTGAGGACTATCGAGTGCGGGGATTTGGCGGTGGCTGGTGGGGGAGTGGAGGAAGGGGTTGAGGACGTGGTAGGTGGAGGTGGGGAGGGAGCGGATGAGGAGGAGGCTGCCAGACGAAGAGAGGATGGTGAAGGGGGCGGGGATGTCAAAGAAGGAAGGGGTGGGAATGTCGAGGGGTGGGTAGGGGCGGAGCAAGTGGAATGCGGGGGCGGTACTGGCAGCGGAGGAGAAGAAGCCGGCAGTGGAGAGGCCGGGATGGTATTTGAAGCTGTCGACATCGTTGGTTGACTTGTTTTCGGTTTGGGCTGTCAAATCAGTATAAACGTAAGGCACCGCGTCCTCCACCGTCTCTGGCCTCCTCGTCCACGCCGGCATCGTGTGCAGCCGCTCAATTCTGGTGCTTCGGCGGTCCCAATCGATCTCCCAAACCACCATCCTCCCATTGATCCACATTGCCACGTCTCGTTCAAACCTCATCACCTCCGGCTGCTTCTGCCACCCTCCGCAAACCACCGGGAGTGCTGTTGCTTCATGACCTGCCTCATTTTCGTTTCTTGTCACGTTCAAGAACCCGTGGGACCACCAAGAACCATCGAGTCTGAGACGTAGCAGGACGACGTTGACCCTCGATGCAGCAACGAGGCCGATGGCGCTCTCGGAGAGCCTACCGAGCTGCAGGCTCGCCCACGGGTCTATTCGATCCTGAGGGATAATGATCCGCTCGGGGTAGACAACACCTTCCTTGAGCATCACCTTGACGATGATGGGCGGCACGTTGGTGAGCCAGAATGCCATGCCGCGGTCATTGGAGACTCCGGTGTTGCGGAGTATCCGACGGCGGTCGAGGATCATCGCTTGGGCTTCATGGGTTATGGACCACTTATTGATGTCGGATGAGAAGATGTTGAAGGTGTAGCGGGCAGATCCGCGTCGGTAGGGTTCTTGTAATTCGACGGCGCAGATTATGTGGAAGACGGAGTCGAGGACAGCGAGGACGGCGGGGGTGGTGGGAGGGTGAGGTCGCAGTGGAGGCAGGATTCGGCGGTGGCTGGCGGGGGAGTGGATGAAAGGGTTGAGGACATGGTAGGTGGAGGAGGAGCGGACGAGGAGGAGGCCAGACGAGGAGGAGAGGACGGTGAAGGGGGTGGAGATGTTGAAGAAGGAAGGGGCTGGGTGGTTGAGTTTGGGGTACGGGCGGAGGAAGCGGAAAGTGCCACTGGCGGAGAAGATGCCGGCAGCAGAGAGGCCGGGG
>JBAKGM010000139.1:33713818-33727185 GCA_037177215.1 Asparagus racemosus
AAAAGAACTCAGTCAGAAGGTAAGTCCTAGGCACTCGACCCACGAGGTCGTCCTCTACGGAGTCGCCGCTCCCACATGAGCCGACTCAGGCTTGCTCTTTGCCTCAAAACAGAGATCGGCAATGCCGAAAGACCTAGGCACAACGTAAGCCCTAGGCACCCGACTCACGAGGTCGTCCTCTACGGAATCGCCACTCCCATGCGAGCCAACACAAGAGTGCTTGGGTATGTCGTGAGTCCGATACATCCGGCCTATAAGTCGACAGCCCCAAAGCTAGGTATGTCGCGAGTCCGGCACATCCAGCCTGTAAGTCGACAGCTCTAGGCACCTGACTCACGAGGTCGTCCTCTACGGAATCGCCACTCCCACGTGAGTCGACTCAGGCTTGCTCTTTGCCTCAAAACAGAGATCGACAATGCCGAAAAAGACCTAGGCCCAACATAGAGGTTTTTTTAGGGCTGGAACAAGGAGGTACGTCAGTGTGGTTTGGATAGTCTTTTGCTAAACGAAAAATTAGAACATAGATTTGATAGCGGAAAATTGTGGTAAGACAGTGCTTAGTACGGAATAAAATACTAGTCAATATATAAACCTAGATATCCAAAACCAATCCATTGACACCTAGGAGACATACTACAGATACAAGATGAACAACATCTCTTACAAAGTAGAGATAAAATAAAGCTCAATTAAATAACTAATTCTTGTAAATAATAATTAAATCAAATGAAGCACAATTTTAAGATGCATTCCTAACAGTTTAAAAATTAAATGAAAGGATTGATCAAGAAAAACTTTGTCGATATCTGTACTTGAATATCTTTGAAAATACAGCTATATACTCCAGACTAGCCTGTCGGTAGGCCTACAGGTCGATTATCTGTCATTAGGCCGGTAACCAGACTGGTGGGTCAGTCGACCGGTCACTAGTAAGTGGTATCTTAATTGTACGGCTAAATGGCACTTAAATACCTTATAGTTTCACACTCTTGGCACTCATATATCCTCAATTGTATTTTGTAGCATACTTTGAGTTGGTCAAAATTAACATATTATACCCTATAATTTGCAAATGTGACAATTTTTATTCAAAAGTTCCCACATAATATTTATATGCTAATCTTATTGTTTTTTCTCTATTAAGTTTTGTTGAATTCATTTTAAATCTTTTAAAATTCTATTTTTAAAATAGAATTATGATACATTTAAATTAGCATTTGGGTAGATTTAATCATAATTTAATAAATATTCATGGTTAGAAAGCTCCAAAATTAACATATGAATGTTATATGGGAACTTTCAGATGAAAATTTTCACATTTGCAAAATATATGGTATTAAAGTGCCAATTTTGACCAACTAAGGATATATAAATACTACAAAGTACAACTGAGGGTATATAAGTGCTAAAGGAGTGAAACTATAAGGTATTTAAGTTATATTTAGCCTAATTGTACAGACCAGTGAAGGGTAGACCTAACATTAGACTAATTTTGACACTAACGCCTTGTTTGGTACGTAGACTAATGGAATGAAGATAGTAATGGAATGGAATTGATGTGAGAATGGAATGCTCATTCTCATTCTCCTGTTTGGATGCGATTAGAGAACTAAGTGGGAATATCTTTCAGAAGGGTATATCTAAAATGTATTTCATTATTTTTATTCTCACTTAAGTGAGAATATCAATTCCTTGATAACTCATTGGAAATAGCAATTGCCACATTAAGTGAGAACTGAGGAGAAGTGTGAATGACATTTCTAGCATTCAAAAATACATCATGTTTGGTAAGTATTAAGAAGAAGTTGGAATTGCATTTCATTCCCAATCATTCCCGTGTACCAAACGAGACAGGGTTATATGGGTCACGAAAATATTGATATCTTGAGCGATATATATTGGAATTGACTTAAACTTGTTTCTATGGATTCCTAATAAAGAGGGCTACAATCTAAGTACTTTAACTAATTTCAATCATTCTTTAAAATAGACTTTTACGAGATGCACCTTTACAACAAAATGAAGATGAACAACGGTAGTTCGTTGAGGCATGATCATCACTCGTTTATACTTTGAGCTTTCAGCAGCATGATTCATCAACTCCTTGACAATGTGGAGAATTGTACATCGTCCTCATTGACTTCCAAGTTTCATTGCTTGACTTCAATTAACCTGGAATGTAAGAACACTAAACATATGTAATAGTATTTGTTATCATCAAATCAAAATAAGTAGTTAACGCCAGTATCCCAGAATTGTAGTGCCTGTGGTAACGGTGGCATAATTTCTAACTGGTTCCATCCTTACAATAAGCTCATCTTTTTAGCTTTTCCCTCTGTGTTGCATGAGTTACCTTATTGTTCTCTCCTCCATCGGAGTATAGACTACATTTGTAGCAAACCTTTTGATGTGTTTTTCTAATCTTCTCCGACACTTTGCAACCACATAGAGGTTTTGAGCACTTTCCATGCTTCAGGATTAGGCAAGCAAAGAGACTCAAAAATGGAAGCGTTTCAAGCAATGAACAGTTGTATGCATTAGGCCTTGAAAATGAAGTTGGGCAGTATAACCGTTTATAAATGTGTTTGTCCAGGTTAGTTTGCAAGTTCTTTATCATGGGGGCTATAATCATCATGTTTGCCCCCGTTCACTTTAATGTTTAAGGAGATTTAGAGATAAGATCTTGACTGTATCAACACAGCATAGTTATGTTGAGAATCCTTGTGTTCTCTATGTGCTATTTGAGATTTTTACTGCTTCGAGAAAAGCATCTTTGAGGGACAGACAGAAGCAGTTAGATTCGAAATCCCTTCGGGGAATCTTCGTTGGGTATTCTGAACTCAAGAAGGAGACAGTGTTATTGTCCTTCTACTGATCGTTATATTGTTTCAGCCAATGTTACTTTCTTTAAAAACAGATCAGAACATGTTGCTTTTGATACACCCTTATGTAATCAGAATGATTACAATTTTCTTATTTTCCAAGAGACAATTGTCGATGCTCCTTCTGAGTCAGATATGCAATTTGATCCACCATCTAAGTTTGCTGAGCCTATCCATGTTTATACACGACGTACTACTCAGAAATCTATGCCAGAGTCCACCTCTAACTAAGGGCCCGACTTACAAGTTAGTAAAAGTATTGCCATACAGCTAAGTGCTACCACTACTGATAATCTTTCGAAATTGCCCTTTGAAAGGGTAAGAGATCTTCTCCTTCTAGATATTTTATTGTACACTATCTCTCTTACTCTTCATTATCATCATCATAGCATTCTTTCATGTCTTCTCTAGACTCTCACTCAGTTCCCAAGAAAGTGTTCGAAACACTATGTGTTGTGCCATAGAAATAAGTAAGTACTAATCAACATTCAACTGGCTGACAAGTCTCAAGTAGACTGCCCCCCAGCTCGACCCAGCCAGGCAAAGACAGGCTTCCTTCTTGCCAGGTCGAGGCAAGCGTCCCTTCTGGCTAGGCAGAGGCATCACTTATCGCCAAGCCGAGACAGACATCCCTTCTCGCCAGGCTGAGTTAGGCGACCCTTCTTGCCAGGCCTAATCGACCCTTCTCATAGGGAGGCGTCCCTTCTCGCCCGGCCGAGTCGCCTCTTCTTGCCCGGTTGAGTCAAAAGGCGGTCATCCTCGAGCCCTCCACCAATAGCCAGTCACCATCACATTAAATACACGTTCAGAAATCATCATTACTCTAGACCCAAAAGTCTTTATGAGTCATCAGGCTCTCTTAGCATGATGCTTCTTCTGTCACCATCGCATTGATCACAAGGGTGACTAATGCCACCCACAACCGACACCTATAAAGTACCTACTGACTAAGCAGTCTGCTTGGACTTGATCGAAATTACAAAATTGCCCCTCTGAACCTACTATAAATAGAGTGATTGTTTGCAGCATAAAGGTATAAAATTTCTGCACACTTAGACTGAGAACTTTTTCAGTTCATTAGTTTCTTCTCTACTCAAGCTCAAATACTGACTTGATCATCAGAGGAACAAAAGGAGAACCTAACTCCGGTCCTCTAACGTGTTGTAGTTTTGCATGGGGAGGCATCAACAGCCTTTTGGAGGATCAGCCATGAAAAAAGATCAATGGACCATAACACTCTCATAATCCACAGACTAACCTGCTGTTTGATAACTAAGCATCAAGACTATCTATCCCAAGTTGGATGATAGCGATGTAAGAAGAGATGACAACTTTAAAACAAAATGAGACCTCATATCTTACTCCTTTACTACCTAGAAAGGAAGTTGTTGGACGCAAGTGGATTTACACAGTCAAAGTGAATCCAGATGGATCTGTAGCTTGCCTTAAAGCATGACTAGTCCCGAAGGGTTTTTCATAGATATATGGACTAGATTATATTAACACCTTCTCTCCTGTAGCAAAAATAACATCTGTTTGTATTCTCATTTTAATTATTGCTCGCTATCACTTGCCACTACATCAGTTGGATGTTAAGAATGCTTTTCTAAATGGCATTCTGGATGAAGAGGTTTACATTGGGCAACCATTCAGAATTTGTTGCTCAAGGGGAGTATAGAAATGTTTACAGGTTGAAGAAATTTGTCTATAGCTTGAAACAATCTCTGAGAACTTGGTTTGGCCATTTTTCAGCAGTAGTTTAGCAGTTTGGCCTTCATCGAACTTAGAAAGACTACTCATTTTTTGGAGATTTCATGGTGGGAAGTGGATCCTTCTGGTTGTATATGTTGATGACATTGTGGTCACTAGAGATGATGTACAAGGTATCAGAGACTTGAAAACAACAGTTTCAGACCAAGGATCTTGCATCCCTAAAGTATTTTCTAGGTATAGAGATAGCCAAATCAAAGAAGGGAATTCTTTTATCTCAGAGAAAATATGTGCTTGATAAATTTGACAAATGCTGAGATGTCGGAATGCAAGGGTATCGACTCACCTATGAATGAGAAGATCAAGCTTCTACCAGATCAGGTGGAGCTATTAGATGATGTTGAGAAATATAGAAGATTGGTAGGAAAACTGAACTACTTAATAGTTACTAGACCAGATATTTTATTTTCTGTTAATGTAGTTAATCAGTTTCTATCGGCACCCACGATACCCCATATGGAGACTATGAAGAGGATTCTCAGATATCTTAAGATAAGTCGAAACAAGGGAGTTATTTATTCAGATAGTGGACACAAGAGAGTTGCAGGTTTCTCGGATGCAGATTGGGCAAGATTTTTAGCAGATAGAAGATCGACCGTAGGATATTGTGTATTTCTTGGAGAAAATCTAGATTCCTAAATACCCAATGAACTTGTATCGGGATAATAAAATTGCCATTCACATAGCTAAGAATTTAGTGTTTCATGAGAAGACAAAATACATAGAGATTGATTGTCACTTAATTCGTGAGAAGATAGAGAATGAAATCATGAGAGCTAAGCATATCCCTTCAGAGCATCAGCTTGCAGATATTTTTACAAAACATCTTGGGGGAGCACTAGTGAACTTTATTTGCGACAAGCTGGGCATGTGTAATACATACCTCTGAGCTAAAACTAGCAGCTTAGCCACCAATAAAAATCAGTCCATCATCACCAGCAACTTCGCCCACCCACTAGACGATGTCGTAGAAAAAACTGATCGACCACCCATGGCCAGTCCTTAGCTTTATCAACTGCGGCCACCTTCCTGCTTCACGCAATATTCCAATCTTTGATCATGTAGCTCCCTACATGGAAAAAAGGTAAATGTCATAGAACTCAAAGAAGTTCACACCCATTTTGAGATAACCGCCGAAAAGTATGGAAACATCACTTAATCCCAAAACTGTTTTCAGGTAACCCCCAAAATTGGGGTTATGTCAAAATAGATTCAGAAAAATGCAAAGTTTTGGTGGTTAAGTGACACTTTTAAAGTCCAAACTTTTCAGGTGTTTTCTCACGATGGGCCAAACTTCTTGGGGCTTTTGTGAAATTTAGCCTAAATAATATTATGTGGAAAGTGACTTGATTCCAGAGAGGTTTTATCATGTTTTATTTATATAAATGAAATATAATACAAATAGCCTAACCACACAAACTTATCTAACTTCTCTAATAGGCTTATTACGGCAAAACTTTCTTTTCTGCTTTCTTTTATCTCATTTATTTAGTTTTATCATGTTGTCTTCAGACATGTGGATCTCCTATCATTGCCTTTTTAGTTCCTTGCATGATAAAGTTAGTTTCTGCAGTTTGTTTTAGATTTTCTTAAGCCTGAAAAAGACATAATTACTATGAATCCCTTAATCTACCCTAGCACTAGCTAAGGAAACTATCATGCAACAGCCAGATTGAGTACTTCATAGAGAATCAGCTGCCATATTTTCTACTTGCCAAATATGCGCAATTTTCACTTTGAAAAGGTGTAACCCTTAGCCGTTTGTTATTTGAGTAAGGGTGAGTTATGTTTCTGAAATTAGAAATTACCAGAGAGCGAAAGCCGTATCTAGCTAGTTGTCATTTCTCTCACTTTCAGAAAATAGAGCATGGTCGCAGCTAAAGTAATGCGGAAATAATAAAGTTGAACACACAGATTTACGTAGAAAACCCCCTAAATGAATTTGGGGTAAAAACCACGGGCAAGAATAGAAGAATCCACTATGAGGAAAATTTAGGAGTTACAATCTCTCTTTATAAGGAGAAACTCTCTCTATTTTTCTCTCTCCTTTTATTTTTGATCTCTCTTAATTGGAGACATTAGGATTCTGGGATGATCACAACTTAACACTAAGGGAGTCTATTTACAGGAGAGTTTGCTGTTGGTGAGCATTGTTGCTACAGTACTGCTATAGTAATAGTTGGTGGGGTTGGTGATTACTGTAGCGGGATAGATAATCACTGTAGATTTAGAGTCTGCTCACTTTTTTTTTCAAAGCACGAACATTCGAGGCCTGCTGAGCACACGCTGAAGCAGCGAGGCCGAGCACAACAACAAAAGAAGACTAACTCTCTCCATTGAAAACTCTTCAATTTGATTATATTTTGTGTTTGAGAGAAGAAGAAGGTTCTGTACATAGAATGGAATTATTCGTGTGTGGGATGTTATTGTGTATTGAGATGGTGATTTGTGCAAGTTGCCTGGCTGCTTTGCCGGTGGTCAGCGGTTACGTGCGCATGGCTGCTGGGTTGAATGGTCCAGTACCTTTTAAGAGATGAGGCAACTTAACCTGAGATAATTTGCAGGATAAACTTGTATGATGTTGGCCTAATAGAACTGGATCTGAGATAAAATTTTAAGGTGTTAGAGATTGATAACTTGGGTGTGAGTTGCCTGAAGGCCAGTAGTCAAGCTACATGGCGATGGTGGGAACTAGTAAGTATTATTTTATTTTTGTTGGTTAACTACGGTTATCAAAACTAGAACTGGTCAATATTAGCGCCTTCTATTCTATCAGTAGAACGGAATTGTTCATACATATGGTGGGATTTTGATTTGAGTCTGCGAGTTTGTCTTTTCTCGGTGAGAGATGGTGACTTGTGTGTGGGCTATCTGGCTGCTTTGAAGAGTCATGGGAGAATTAGGACGTCGGCTACTGGTTACGTACTTTTCAAGGAAAGAGGTGGTTTAATATTATTGGACTCCAGATTTGCTGATCTGGTTCTTATCAGTAGAAGATATTGAGATATCTGTATTAATGGATGAAGGACATTCAACCAAAGTGTAAGTTGATGTGAACTTAATCGATGAGATTGGTTATATTATTATTGTTATGAGAGCTGTGGAAACGTCATATCCATTTATGTTTTCAGCAAATGAATACATTCAGTTACCTGAAGTATGATATAACATTACACGAGTTTGCATGTCTATACGAGTAATTTTAAGATTACTGATTTGTATCTATACAAGCATCCCTAGGAAGGAAAAAAAATTTGACGCAAGGGTCATCGACTCACCCGTGTAGTTACAATTAGTAATCTAAGAATTATTTGTGTATATACACAGACTCCAGTATTACCCATGTAATTACAGCATTCTTAGAAGTATGTGAATGTAATTATTCCATGAAAAGACTTACTTAGGGGGCCATATATCTCATGAATTGTACTATTTCCTAATTTACACTCAAAGGCGATTTGCACCCATTCACTAAACTAATTAACTATTTTTTGACAGTGAAGAGGATCCGAATCTCCCTATATAATTAGAGAATTCCAACCCTTCCACTCTGTCAACGTATTAAATCATAACTGTATAAAAATATTATTCAACTACTATGACTTAATAAGTCATCTCTCCATTAGCAAAGTAACAGTAGACATGATACAAATTAAGGCCTCCTATGTGTAAGGCAAAGTGTTTGCTCATTATTTCAAAACGCGAGACACACAAGAACTTAAGAATAAATAAATTCCAATTACAAATCATTCAATCAATATGCAAAAATAATAATAATAAATAAAATAAAAAGTAAAAAATGAAATGAAACGAGAGGATTTCAGGACTGCATTGGTTGAATGATTGTGGGTTTGCATAGACAAATAAACGAGAAGGAGATAAAGAATAGGAAGTAGAATGAATGAAGAGAAGAAATCATCCGTTTAAGATTTCTTCCCTTCTCATTTGAAACAGAATAATTTTCAGCATCAACTTACACTTCCATGGAATATTCTTCTTCTAATAATACATATATATCTCACAATATCTTCTACTCATAAGAAGGATTAATACATAAACTGACCAATTCCCGCAGTCGCCATGTTTGAATAATAGATACTGACCGCGAGGAGAGAAGCCAAGCGACGTATACTCAAGTCACCATCTCTAATTTCGAAAAATCAAAACTCGTACACTCGATCTACATCCCACACATGAACAACCCCGGTCTATAAATACAACCCCTGGTCTTCTCTCAAACGCATCGGAAACAAAACGGAAAAAATTAACCAGTTTCAATGGAGAGAGTGAGTCTTCTTGTGGTTCTTGTGCTCGGCCTTGCTGCTTCGGCGTGCGCTCAGCAGGCTTCAAATGTTCGGGCAACGTATAACTATTATTATCCTGCAGAAAACAATTGGGACCTTAATGCAGTTCATGCTTTTTGTGCGACGTGGGATGCGGATAAGCCACTGTCATGGAGGCAGCAATACGGATGGACTGCGTTCTGTGGGCCTGTCGGTCCTCACGGTGAGGCTGCATGTGGGCAATGCTTGGAGGTAAGAGGCAAACCAAGATTTTTTTTTTTTTTTAACATACTCAAAGAAAATTGACAAACTGCATTGGTAATTTCAAAGTTAATGGCCTGATACAAATTATGACAACGTTATGCAGGTGACTAACCAGGCAACGGGGGCGCAAGCTACCGTTAGGATCATAGATCAGTGCTCCAACGGAGGATTGGACTTGGATCAGGGCGTCTTTTCTCAGTTGGACACCAATGGTCAAGGATATAACCAAGGATACCTGACTGTCAGCTACCAGTTTGTTAACTGTTAAGTTCACAATTTGTTATTGTGAAAACTATAGTAGTATGTGAAAATAAGGATGCCTTAAAAGCAGTGTGGTCTGCATCCATCTTTCAAGAAATAAGTGTTGTCACTATAGCAGTATGATATGTTTTGAATAAAGATGAAATATGTCTTTACTAATTGCATGGTGCCTCTGTTTTCATGTCATTCAAGAACTAGATGCCATTAGTCCCCTTAAATTTGAATTTTGGCATGAACATGCACAATCTCTAGGATAGGCGTCAATGTTCGGTCAGAACGGAATGGGAGTCATGCAAGTATAAATCAAGTTCTAAGTAAGAAGGAATTCTATGTTACTCCTATGGTTCCATTCATCTGAATGGCTGCAAAAGGGGATGATCTTGATTCTTTAATTATTGTTTGTTTACCATTAGCTATCATAGACGTTGGATCTCTTGAACTCCTTAGGCTCACTAGACAATTTGGTAATGCATGACTTCTTTTTCACTTAAAACCCATGGATAGGATGAGAATGGATTGTGGAAAGTTCGGAAGATAACTGGCAAACATGAGAGTAATTCTATACCCGGACGACATCTTCAACCTATCTAACATTATTCTCCTTCTTTCTTCGGATTCCTTTGTTGCTTGGCAAAACAAACCGTGCATGGTGCTCATGAAGTTACATTCTTTATTACTGCAAGAAATTAGTCTAGAGTGTGGAGCATCATCGAACCACCCATGCAGCAACATATGAAACATGGAAAAATAGTACAAATATAACATCAAACAGGTCCCTACTTACCCCCCTAAACTACTAAAATTGTCCCTTCTTACCCCACTACTTTTAGTGCCTACATGCCCTTTAAACTTTTGAATTTGTTCCATGCTCACCCTCTGAACTATTTTAGTCCAATCTTGCACTTTGACCTATCACTTTTCTCTCATAAACCCATTTATAACACCCAAAAAGAAATAAACATTAAATGGTAAAATATGTACCGAATTTGATAGTTCAGCGGGTAAGCATGGACGAATTTAGTAGTTTAGGGGGCAAGGTGGGACCAAAAATAATTTAAGGGGCAAGCAAGGAACAAATTCAACAATTTAGGGGGCATGTTGGGACTGAAATAGTTTGAGAGGTAAGGAGGGACGAGTGGGTAGGGGTGTTAGCGGATTGGATAGAGCTCGAATATGATACTTGTCATATTCATGTCCACTTACAATCACGATGAGAATATGTTTCACTAAGAAAAACTCATATCTATATCCGCTAAAACTAGATAGGGATACAGATATACATGTGGATATGCATGCAGAGACAAAACGGATATTAGAAAACAAAATAATATCGAAAAAATATAATTCGAATGATACAAGAGAGTTCATTAAATATGTTTGATATATCTGAAAAATTAAGATTATATCTTTTGATCAGCAAAATAAGCCTCAAATCCATTAATCTAAGACTTAAAATAGTTACAACTGTATGATCAACATATATGCGGATATTTCAAATGTAGATCTGTATATTTCACTACATAACCATATCCGTAACCATATCCTATCGGTTGTAAGTTCTAGTAACCATATCCATATACTAACGAATACGGATATGGATATTTTTTGGCACCCTTACAAGTGAGGCAAGTGGGGTATGAAGCCAACTATAAAACAATAACTTAGCCAAAACAAATAAAATAAATGAAAATGGTGAATTACTTAGAATAAACATGTAGAAATAAACATGATAGATGGAGCAACGTGAGTTCTTTAGAAACATCTGTAAGCACTTTAGCTCATTCGATTAGATTAAAAAAAGAAAATGGTGCAACATTGTGGGTTTATAAAATCGTACCCGAAATACGTTAGGCTAGCAGTTGGAACACAGAAAATGAAGATGTACATAATGCTTTTTGCGAAAGACTGGTGCCAAGGAAGGCTAACAATTGAATAGTACACCATGTTGATTAAACAGATGAAGCAAATCTAACAATTCTTGGTGGGACATCTTTGAAGGTCTCTTGTCATCAAATCCCTTAGTTTTTAATATTCCAATTATTTTCTCTTTGAAGTGACCGACTTCCAATCCATCCTCTCCGTCGTCATATTCTAAGCCAATAGTTTCCTTCATACCATCTCTTTCGTCAATCTCATGATCATCTTCAGAGACTCCGAAATTCGTAGCACTTGCTGGAGTCTTTCTAGATAATTCTAGAATGTTTTTCTTCTGTCTAAAGATGGCACCAAGTGTCTTATTCCTCTTACTAAAACATGTCCGCGTGAAAGCCAACCATTCGTTCATATCAATTTCTGGTAATTCTGACCTCTGCTGTATTCGGACTAGAGAGGAGTCTACCTTTGGGCAAGGGACAAAATCTTTCTTGCTCACATTCATTAAGAACTTCACAGTGGCCACTAAACCCACATTAACAGCTAGTCTGTTGAACTCTGAATCGCCCGGTTTAGCCATAAGACGCTGAGCAAACTCCTTTTGGAGTAGAAGAGTGGCACTCCGGAAGCAGAGCTTGATTTGCCCAAAGAGAAGTTTTGCTATGAGTGGAGAAGATATCCCATAAGGAATGTTAGCAACACACACGTCGAATTGGGGAAGATGTGCCTTCAGAACATCTTCTTCAACTATCTGAGATTGCAACCATGTATAAGTTAAAATATTTTGCAGTTAATAATATCTTCATTTATTCTTGCTAGTTCACTTCCTTTCCATGTTTTCTTCTGTAGTCACAAATATGCTTCAGAACTTTATACCAATTTGTATCCACGGATTTTATGATGTAACATAACCATTCAAAATTTTAAAATATCCCTTAAACTCATATCAGTCAGCATAGGAGGAATTGGACCATATAAAAGTTATGTTATCAAGAAGGGATCGAACAAGTAATGTTGCAACAAGCCTCAAAAGCTCTAAAATCCTTACTTAGCAACAAACTATAGGTGGTTGCCTTTGGCCAATTACCTCATAGCAGTCTCATGGGAATTAACAACTATATGAATTGGGAAAGGGTATTACAAGAAAAGTTCCTTTTCAAAAGGTTAGTTCAATAATATTTGTGTAACACTCTCTTCATTCTTTTGTCAATTTCCTCTATCTTTATGCTATATATTCTTGATGTATTTATACTTATTTTACATCCTTTAAAATTAGAAAATGATTGATTTATTGTTTTTGAAAGAGGCTTGACCTGACTGTATTGCATTTAATTTATCTAAATCATTCAACTATTCTCTGTTACTATTCATTTAAAAAAATTCAATTTCATCCTTTGTTATCTCCTTTTTCTTCCATATTCACATGTTTTTGATATGTGTAACATGTTTTAGTATTTACATATCTTCTTGATTCTGGCAAGGGTCATTGTTAATTCTAGTACAATATGTAAATTAGTCTATAATAACAAAATCTATTTTTCAAAATGATAGAACAGAACAAAATATTTAGGGTAAATTTCACAAAACCTCCGTGACCCCCTCGCCCCAAAAAAAAAACAAAACAAAACAAAACAAAAACCCACCTCCACCACCACTCCAAACTGTATAAATCAGGGAAACCCCACCCGTTGAAACTAACAAAGGTATAGTAAACCCCTTGCAGTATTGAAATATCTCATAAATGGTGCTAACTTGTAGAGTAAGAAGTCTAAACTGTGACTTGATTGTTGTGTGTCATTATCCCACATGAATGCTCATCATTCAATTTTTTCATTACAAATTTTGATTTGTCATATTTCAAACTTATTACTCTATTCGTTAACGCATTTATGATATTTCCCAATAGCTCAGGAGGGTTTAATATTATTTTCAAAAGGGTTAATTTTAGGGGCAAAAAAAAAAGTCTCAACTATGGGAAGAGTGTGAGGGGGGGGGGGGGGGGGGGGGGGGGGGGGGGGGGGGGGGGGGGGGGGGG
>JBAKGM010000139.1:33744444-33760691 GCA_037177215.1 Asparagus racemosus
ACCCGACCCACGAGGTCGCCCTCTACAGAGTCGCCGCTCCCACGTGAGCCGACTCAGGCTTGCTCTTTGCCTCAAAACAAAGATCGACAATGTCGAAAAAGACCTAGGCACAACGTAAGACCTAGGCACCCGACCCACGAGATCGTCCTCTACAGAATCGACGCACCCACACGAGAGTGCTTGGGTATGTCGTGAGTCTGGGACATCCGACCTATAAGTCAACAGTCCCAAAGCCAGGTATGTCGTGAGTCCGGGACATCCAACCTATAAGTCGACAACTCTAGGCACCCAACCCACGAGGTCGTCCTCTACAGAGTCCCAGCTCCTACGTGAGCCGACTCAGGCTTGCTCTTTGCCTCAAAACACAGATCAGCAATGCTGAAAGACCTAGGCACAATGTAAGACCTAGGCACAATGTAAGACCTAGGCACCTGACCCACGAGGTCGTCCTCTACAGAATCGCCACCCCTGCGCAAGCCAACGCAAGAGTGCCCAAGCATGTCATGGGTCCGGGACATCCGACCTGTAAGTCGACAGTACCGAAGTCGCCGACCACATCTGAGGATCAAATCTATTAGTTCCAGACCTAGTTCAAGCTCTGCTAGCCTTAGCGATCATGGCTCACTTTCAGACCCAGGGAATCGAGACTACCAAAGCCGAGCTCACTCAAAACAATGTCAACTGCAAGCCCAGCGAGGGCCAAGGTCTTGCTTAACTAAATTCACTGTACACCTCACAGAGTCTGAGTCGATTTTGCTTGATCAATGATTGTAGGCTCCCAGTGGGCCGGATTGATTTTAATTAACTAATTGCTGTTTGAAAATCCTGCTAAGGACGACTTGATTTCCACGACGCAATTTCAGATCTAATAATATTCATCGATCGCGACCCCACAAAAGTCAGCCTGATTCTCTGCTCAATCAACAGAGCTCACCATAAGCCAAGACAAAAAAAAATGAAAAGAACAAATAAATTTAAATTTTTAGTTGTCTTTTTTGAAATGCAACCACTCATTGATAATTAGAGTGAAAGTACATTCATGAGGGTCGAAACGACCGATACAGAAATATTGTAACAAGAAAACAAAAATCTAAGTCCTACTCATGCCCCCCACCTTTTTTTGTCACATTGTGTTGGCTATGACCCTTCCCTGCTTCGCAAATAACAGCTAAACTCAAAGCCAAAGTCGTTGTCGTTACAAAAGGCAAAAAGAACACACAAGAAAAAACAAAACACGACAAGAAATGCTAAGCAAAATCCTCTTTGGTTTTTATTCACAAGTGAAATGTATTACAAAGGTACAAAGGTCATTTCAACTCATAGGGGAAAACAAAAAATGCCCTAGTCCTGGGCGCCGTTGCCGTCCTCTCCGCCATCACCGTTGTTGTCATCGTCATCTTCTTCCTCCTCGTCCTTGTCCTCCTCGTCGTCCCCCTCCTCGGCGCCAAGATGCACCCTGGCTCCCCTTCTCTCTAGGCCCTCGAGAATGGATAGGCAACCCTGAACAGGAGGGGGATAGGCGAAGGTGGAGGACGTAAGAACACTCGAGGGAACCTAGTCCTTTAGGTAGTCGAAGCCTGCCTTGACAGCTAGTGTCAACTCAACCTTGCCGAAGGGCCCATGTCGGTACTCCTCGATAACCTCCTTCTTGCCCTCCTCAGATGACGCATGGTCGAGTCGAGCCTTCATCGAGCTAGAGTTGGCCAGGGCCTCTTCGTGCGCCGCCTTCAGTGCATCCAACTCGGCTCTCAAGCTTTGGAGTGCAAGCCGCTCGGATTGGAGCTCCTCTTGAACCGATTGCTTCTCGAGCTTCTTGGCCTCGAACTGTATCTCTAAATCCTCGGTCTGCGACCTCCACTCGGCGACCTCCCTCTCGGCCCCCTCAGCCCCTCGGCTTTCCTCTTGAGCTGAACGACCTCCTCACTTCTTTAGGGACGCCGAGTGCTTGGTGTAGTGAGTTTGAAGGCCAGCAATAGTGGACTGCTTAGCCTCCAACTCATTGCGCCATTTTGCATCGACGCCTTCCCTCTCAGCCTCCAAGGCGGCTGCCCACTCTTCCGCTTCAGCGCGACTTGCCTTATCGGCAATAAGCCTTGATGACAAGTCATCGACGATGTCCAACGTGGCTGCCAGACGATAAAATAGCTCCTCCAATCAGAGCCCCACGAGTCTGGTAACTCGGTAGAGCTAGCCGCAGGCCGACCGAGGGCGTCCCCTGCAATAGGTCCTTGTCTCTCGGGAGGGTGAACTGCTCGGAGGCAACGAGTTGCGACCACCCCGACAGGAACCCCGAGTCTTCATTGTGGAGGGAATGGTCTGGGACGAACCTGTCGTCTGGGACGAACCTGTCGTCCGCGATCACTTGCTCCTTGGTTCTGGACTCGCGGCGCTAATCATCAAGCTCGACCTGTTTCACTGAGAGCTCTTGGACAACTTGGTTGAACTCTTCACTCCCCTCTACCCGGGAACGACCTTCTTTTTGAGCTCCTCATAGGCGCGATGACCTTGGACTAGCCGATGGCACAACTCCCACTCCACCAGATATCCCCTAGTGAAATAGCTCCGTAGGATCACATGAAGATCCAGGTCGAGGATCGTCTTCAAGATCTTTTTGTCTTCAAGCAAGTTGAACTGCTCTACCGCCTTTGCTTACGAGTATCCTGACCTGAGTACAGACCAGCGAGCGCCCAAATGTACGTCCTACTCGAACCGATGCCCTGCACCAGGTTCTCCCTCGTAATGATCAGAGGGAGAGACCACCCCTATCAGCAGGTCACTCGCCCTCATCTAATCCCTGTCAGTATTGACAAAATAGTACTGGGATGGTCACCCCCCTGGGGCGAGATTCGCCTCCTGATCCCCGACTGGCTCCTTGCCTTGCCTATGGGGTGGCTCCGCCTGGGAATCGCTTGCACCACCAGTTGACCAACTTTCAGGCACCTCACCCACAACACTTCACCTACTTGGCGAGCTCGGGACCGCAGCCCCGGGCACAGAAGCACCGGCCTCCTCTTGGTTGGCCTCGCCCTCAGCGGAGACTGATTGATGGTCGGTCTCCTAACCCGAGTCAGACAAGTCGACCTCTACCAGGGGTGGTCCACCCATTCCTAACCATCTCGACCCCTGAGGGCCACGGCTGGTCCTCTTCCATCGGTGTCTCTCGGGGCTGATGACACCCTGTGGCGCGACATCACTAGCCACCTCTCCGCAACCGACCAGAACCTCCTCTCCCCTACACCCCAAGGGCGGAGTTTCCTCTCGAGTCGGCTCTCATCGCTAACGTTTCTCTGGGCGAGTTGCCTCCTCAGAACCCTCTAAGGACTCTTCGCTAGGTGAGGATTCTGCAGTAACCATTCTGCCGACCCTCCCACAAAATGTTATATTGTGAGCCCTCACCTCACCCGACCAGCCCGCGAGGACCGACGAAATCCCATGGAGGCGCAAAACAGAGTTGTCGAGTAGGGCTTCCATGTCACGCAGCCTCGTGTGTTGGACAATCTGGTCTAATTCCTGCTGTTCGACCTCCAACAAGGGCTTTGGCTCCAAAACTTCTCTCCTTATCTCCGGCCATGTCGAACAGCCCAGACCGGTGTCGTCCCTAACGACCCAAACGAACCGGTCCTTCCACCCCTTGTGCGACTTCGGGAGCCCAAGGATAATCTTGAACTCCCCCAACATCTGGAGGTGATAATGTATCGTCTTAGGGATGATCAAGCTGACTAAGTGGCTCAACACGCTCAACTTGGGCCAAAGTCCCAACTAATGGCAGATGACGACAAAGCCAACCAATATAGCTATGGAGCTCGGCTGCATCTGCATGGGAGATACTCCCAGCTCCTCAAAAACTTTTTAGAGGAACGGATGCAATGGTAATCGAAGCCCGCACTCTAGATGTTTGATGTAGAGGGGAGCCCACTGATCCCCATGACAGTACACCGGCGATGACTTCGCCGAAGCCTCCAACTTATACCCACTCGGAACATCAAACTTCGAATAAAGAGAGCCATCTGCGCCCGAGTCACCTTCAAGCGAAACTCGTCAAGCTGCCCTCAGGTGTCGAAGTCTATCGGAAATGTTTGCTTTGCTTGCCAGAAGATCGCCGGAGTTCTCTCTTAAGGAAGATGAAAGTAAAAGCTTTCCGCCGCCACTGCTCTACATTTATACGGAGACCCTGCCTGCCTCACGTTTGTTCATGATCAACGGTCAGGATTGGGGCTCAATCCCCGAGGCACCGCCTTGAAAAATGAAGAGCCCATCTCATTCGTTCTACGAAGGCCCACCACCAGGTCCAGAAGGGGAAACGTCGATGGCTTGAAAACTGCCTACTGACATCAGCCACGTCCCATCACAGGAACATTCTAGCCTCTTCTTCGAGTCACTCTCACCTAACCCGGGCCACCCTACTTGTTTCATTTGGACTCATTTACAACCAACTCCAAGAGAAAGAGGCCAATTGTTATGGTCATAACTACTAATAAGTGATTAAAGAGGAAAACAGAGCATCAACTTAAATGAACCCGTTCCCTCGCCAACCAAGGGTAGCACAGACCCCCATGTCCCACCCACGAAACGACCTGCACTCACCTCCCATCTATCCATGGATGACGCGAAAGGTGGTGATGATCGTCCACTCAGCCAACCATTCGCTCTAGTGATTCTTGGACGACGCGAAAGGCGGTGATGGTCGTCCACTCAACCAACCCTTCGCCCTAACGATCCTTGGACGATGCGAAAGGCAGTGATGGTTGTCCACTCAGCCAACAATTCACCCTAGTGATCCTTGGACGATGTGAAAGGCAGTGACGGTCATCTACTCGACCAACCCTTTGCCCTTGAGATCCTTGGACGACACGAAAGGTGGTGATGGTCGTCTACTCGACCAATCGTCCGCTTTATCAAATTAGTCTAAGCAACTCGAGAAGTGATCCAAGCTAGCCACTCAGCCTAGACTCCCCCTCTCGTTGCTCGTGGTCCCCCTACCTAGACGACGGCTATCTAGAGTCAACACCCGACAATCCATCACTATCGCATTAAATGTGCAGACACCCCCTTCACTCCTCCATCCCTCACAGTATTTAAGGTACCTCGAACCCATGCTACTGCAGACGCCACCAATCCCATCCTATTAATGGCGAATAGACAATAACTCTCAGTCCGCCCATAGTTTGACACCTGTAAAGACACGCTACTGTGACAGGGACATGCTACTGTGGCCGGCGCATACAAGAGCTGGCCCAATCGTCTCCCAACACGTGGAGGAGAGGGCTGACTCAGCAGCTGTCTCTTGAAAGACAAAAATGCCCTCCGAACCCTAGGTATAAATAGCAGTAAGAACAAGAAACCAAGTAAGTGATCTCATCTCAGTGAACTCTACTTCCACAAATTTACTTCTTCCTTTACTGACTTGTTCGTCGGAGGGACCACCGGAGATCCCAACTCTACCCCTTCCACAGGTACCCTCTTGTAGGCAAACTCTCCGACTGGAGTAACATCACCGGCATTAGGAGAGAAGGCGGACTCCGCTCTCTTAAAAGCTAAACTCACACCGAGGTTAGTGACTGTTCGATTACATACATCAACAATCACTATTTTGGTGGCATTTGCAGGCTATCACCTTACCATATCTGCAGTGTATGGCAAGCACACAGTGCAAAGAAGAAGAGAGCTGTGGCACCATCTTTGTGTAATATCAACATCAGGCTAGAGGGATTGGATATGGGGGGGATTTTAACACTATTAGGTACCTTGATGAAAGAGTTGGGGGAGCTCTCTCGCAACCATTGGCAATGGAAGAATTCAACTCATGCATCAATGATTGCAATATGGCCCATGTTCCTACTAGTGGTGGGTGATACACTTGGTGCACTAACTTTCTAGGTACAAGGAGAGCTTGGTAAATCCTCGGCAGAGTGCTACAGTCCACAACCCTCCTTATCTCAGGAAGACTATCAACTCAACTCCTCAATAGGGAATTTTCTGACCACAATCCCATCCTTCTCTCATGGGAGACGCAGCAATACATTGGTCCATAGGCTGTGGCAGTTTCAAAGAATGTGGGCAGTCGAACCAGATCTTCATCAGCTTACTATGGAGGTCTGGGAGTAAAAATTTGATGCCTCTCCTCTATCTGATCTTCATCTAAAACTAATACACCTTCAACGTATTCTTAAAGGATGGAATTCATCATCCTTTGGGATTATCTTTCATCGCTTGGCTTATATTGAATCAGAGATCAAAAGACTAGATGAAAGCCTCCAAACTCTGTGGGACCCAACTGTGGATGCTTAGTTGAGGGACTATAAAGCGAAATGGCGACAGTCTAGTATACAAGAAGAAATATTTTGGAAACAAAAGTCTCAAATCAAGTGGCTCAAAGAGGGGGATTCGAACTCAAAATTCTTCCATAGTATTGTCAAAAGCAAAATTGCCCAGGTGTGTGTTTCTTGCATCAAGGATGACCAAGGAAACCCCATTAGAGGCTAAGAGCTATCCATGAGGCGGCGATTACATTCCTGTCACAACTTCTGACTTCGGAGACCCATTGTGTTGAGGAAGAATACATCCAGCTCATCCCTTCTTGCATAGATGCTGACATGAATCTCATGCTCTTAAAACAATTTGAGATGGAGGAAATCAAGCTAGTCACATTCTCGATCCCCCAAAACAGCGTCGCTGGCATAGATGGATTCTCTTCCCCCTTTTTTACATCAATGTGGGACGTAGTATCATCCTCAATTCTTGAAGCAGCGAATGACTTCTTTAAGACCAAGTCATTACCAGCGGCTTTCTCACACACAATCCTAGTTCTGATACCCAAACAGAAGGTTCCCCAGTCTCTGAATGAATACAAACACATCAACTTGTGCACCGCTATCTATAAAATCCTTGCTAAGGCCATTGGTTCTAGGCTTTCAAAGGTACTTCCTCTCATCATATCCCCTAATCAGAGTGCTTTCATCAGAGGGAGAAGCATATCAGATAACATAGGCTTGGCTCAGAAAATCTACAGAGAGATTGACAAAGGCAAACCTCACCCCAATATCATTCTTAATCTTGATATGCAAAAGGCTTATGATCACCTTGAATGGGATTTCTTGATGGCTATTCTTCACAAGTTTGGCTTTGCGGCAGAATGGGTCAAACTCACTCAAGCATGTATATGTCACTGGTCTTTCTCCGTGGTATTCAAGGAGTGTACAAAGGCCTTTTCTCCTCCTTGAGAGGCCTACGACAAGGAGACCCCCTATTACCAAGTTTGTTCATTATAGTTGAAGAGATATTATCTAAAAGCTTTGCAGAAAAGCTGGGTGAGGCTGCCTATTACTCCACTACCCTCGCTAGATGTCCATCTCACTTACTATTTGCGGACGACATTATAGTCTTCGCCGGCGCAGCAAAAGCTTCACTTCTTCTAGTTAAGGCCATCCTTCAAGACTATGAAAGGAACTCTGGTCAAAAACTCAACCTCACCAAGTGCAAGTTTTATCTTCCTCAGAAGGCTTTGACATCTAGAATGAGAGTGGTATCCAGGACCCTCCAATTCTCTAGAGAGAGTTTCCCACTCAAAAATCTAGGGGCACCCATTGGCCCAGGACAACAAAGATTATACAATTTTCAAGCTCTCATCGACAATATTTCTCAGAAAATGCAAGGTTGGCAGTCTAATTTTCTTAGCAGTGCAGGAAGCTTGTTCTTGTCAAGCACGTCTTATGCAGTATGCCCATTCACACACTCTCTTGTGTCTCATTCCCAAAGGGACATACAAATCTATTGAGGCTATACTGGCCAAATTTTAGAGAGGCTCATCAGAGTATGATGCTCGTAGACATTGGTTAGCATGGCACAAACTTTGCCGACCAGTTGAAGAAGGGGGCTTAGGAATTCGGTGCATGGAGGTTATCACAAAATCTTTCTGCCTTAAACAATGCTGGAATTTATGTAAGTTATCTTCCATTTGGTCCTCATTCATGTATGACAAATACAAAATCATGCTTCCAACATCATCATGGCGGGGTCCTCTTAGATGCTCAGCGGAGTGGAAACAAATTATGAAGATGAAATCTATCTTTTTAGATCTATGTGCATGGACTGTGGGTAGAGGTGATATATCATTTTGGTGTGAAAAATAGAACCAATTGCGGGGAATTTTGAACATTGAAGCTGACAACAAAATTAAGTTGAACCATTTCTACTCAGATGGAGCATGGGATTTTGACTCCCTCATCACCTCACTGGGTATGGATACTGTCCACTCCTTATACATGGTTTCCCCTCCCCTCAAGGAAGAAGATGATGTTAAGCATTGGGCTCCTGAGAGATCAGGAAACTTCACCATCAAATCAGCATTGGAATCTATCAAGTCCAAGCATTCCACCAGCGCTATTCTAAGTCAACTCTAGGGTATAGTCATGTCGACGACAGCGAAGCTGATATGTTGGAGAGCTTGGCATAACATACTCCTGGTTGATTCTATAGCTAAATAGAGGGGTATCTCGATGGCCTCAAAATTTGTTTGTTGCAAATGTCCGCAAGAGGAATCTCTCCATCACCTATTCATATCTAGTGAACTTGCAATCTCCCTATGGTTGTTCTTTAGCTCAGTTTTCACAGTCCCCTATTTCCCACAGTAGTCTATTCATACTAGAGTGAAGTGGTGGTTTCATAAATGCAAGGGGAAATCGCACTTTTCTATGGTGGGGAGATTGGCATGTCTCGCTATTTTTCAATAAATCTGGAGCTTCAGAAATAATAGCATCTACGGAGGAATGAGGAAAGATTTTCTCCACACTCGATTGGTGGTGATTGATTCCCTTCAACATGTAGAAGGTATGCTTAAGCCCTCCATGATGTCGTGCAAATTTGGCATTGATTCTCTCCAGATGATAGGCATCATCCCTCGCAACCCCTCCCCCCCACCCCCACCAAAAAGTTTTTCATGTGCCCTTGGTCGCCCCCCCTACCCCCACCCAATTCATATGGCCTTAATGTGGATGGGTCTTGTGTCGGCCAGTAGCTAGCGATTGGTGGCATCATCAGAAACCATATGGGGGAGTTTGTATGTGCATTTGCAGGTCCAGCGGGTAAAGGCACAACCCTTCAGGGGGAAATTTTAGCCTTGCACATGGGAACGGATCTTGTTTCCTCAATGGGACTTCAAGCCCAGGCTTATTCTGATTCTAACTCTTTGATCAATTTGATCGGGAAACCCCCCCCCCCCAACATATTGGCAACCATCAAAAGTTTGGTAAGAGCTTCACTACTACCTCAGAGATGCGGGTCTCAATGTCACCCATTGCTTCAGAGAAAGCAATCAAGTTGCTGACACCTTATTGAAGTTTGGTCATTCTTTTCATGAGCTTTAGATTTTCTTGGATATTGCTGAACTTCCTCCTCATGCCAGGTTCATTATTTGGCAGGACAAGCATGGGGCGGATTACAGGAGGGGCTCTTAGTTTTCTTCCCTTTTTTCCTTCTTTTGCTTTATTAACAGCTAACTTGTATTTTGTAGTCTTTTGTATATGTTGTATCGTTGCCCACGGTTATGTACGGGTAAGGACTTTTGTAGTCATCTTCATATATTTGCTTTGATGCTTGCAAGGCCCCTCCAATTCATGGAGGATTAAAAAAAAGAAACTCCATTGACGTTGGCACTATTAAAGTCATACCTCTCTAGCTGTTAACGTCATACTTACGGCGCCCACCGGCCTATGGCTACAGTGCTCACCGCCTATTGCTACAGTATCTACCTACCATTCTGCTCATATTATATTGTGTAAATTTGTGTATATATAGTTTGTAATTTAACTAAAACAAAACTCAATAAGAAGCTCAGTTCTCAAACCAAAGTTTACATGGTATCATAGCTCTTCCATTCAACCCATTCAGAAATCCAACTATTCATTAAAAAAATCCTCCATAAAACTATTAGCCTTAAATCCCAAACTCAGACATCATACCTTCAGTTCATCATCGCCTCTGATCGACATCAGCATCTTCAACTTCGCAAGAGAGACATCCTCAACCTCATCTTCAATCTTCGGTCACCTTCAACCTCACTGATTTTTTTTCCTCTCTCAGTGAGTCGTCTCATCATCTTCATCTTTGACCTTACCAATCCACGGGTGATAAGATCTCTCACTTTACAAATCCATCCTAATGAATGCTACACTTATTGCTACAGTCATCTAGTGGTAGCTGGCTCTTTTTCTTTACATGAAAATCCAAACAAACTCTCCATCTTTGATCTTGCCACCTCTAGTCACGGGAGAAATTATTTGGTCCTTGAATTTTGTCCTCTTGAGATAACTCTTTATTATTAAAAGCCTATCACTCTTTTCCAAGCTTCCTAATACCACATCACATCTCATTCATTTCACTGTTGCTCTCAATTGTGCCTAATACAAACAAACAACCACAATCACCAAAATTAAAGTCAATCTTGGCGGCTCATCCATTATACCCTTCTGTTGCCTATTGAATTTGTTCATGCTCTAATAATTGTGGTATCCTTCAGTGCATGTGAGATCCATTAGCACGTGTGTCCCTTTCACACAAATCATTCCATCACACAAATCATTCCATTTCATTTCATCTAGTTCAGCACATTCTTTCTCATAATGGACAAGAAAGGACTCTACACCTATCCACCCCTTGACGTGCAACTTACAAATATTGAAAATTACACTACATGGTCTCTTACTATGTTGTATAATTCTCGAGCTTTCGCACTATGGGGTTATATTGATGGATCTCTTCATTGTCTATCCAAAACTATTATTGTGCCATCATTATCTACATCCTCCATCACTTCTAGTGATTCTACTACTGATGATTCTCATATCACTTATTCTCAGTGGATTCGTACCGATCAACAAATCATGGCTAATATTATGCGTTCTGTAGCTATTCCTATTCGTCTCTCCCTTGGACAGGCATCTTCATCTCGTGAGCAATGGCTAGCTCTCGGTCGCATGTTTGTTTAGACTGATGCTGCTCGTGAGTATCAACTTCATCAAGCTCTTCAGGATGCACATCAGGGTGATCAGTCCATTCAAGATTTCTATTCCTTATTATCAGGCTATTGGGAGGAATTGCAGACGATGGAGGAACCTGTTCCTGAGGCGCTTCCAGACTTTGCCATGGCATTTCAAAAACAATGTGATCGATAACAGTTGTATCATTTTACCATGCGCTTACGCTCAGAGTTTGAAGGTTTATGTGGACATATCCTTCACCGTAGTCCTCTCCCCAGTCTTCGTGACGTAGTTGCTAAATTTATTTCCAAAGAGACCCATCTTCAAATGCTTTCTCCTTCAGTTATTGTAACTCAACCTACATCATCATCACATATAATTCTAACTACCTCTCAACAGTCATCTTTCTATTGAAATCCTAGCAATACTTCTGATTCCACACGACAACTTTAATGTCATTTTTGCAAAAAGCGAGGACACCTTATTGGTAAATGTCGAAAGAGACCACCTCGTCCAGCATTCGAGAAGTCTCGAACCCAAATTGCTGCATCAACTGACATCAGTCCTGCTTCTCCAGGGCTGCAGACTTCTAGTTCTTTCTCTTCTAAGCAGATATCAGAGATTATTGCATTAATAACTAAGAACCTTGGACTTAGTGCGGCTTCTTCCAAGTCATATCTCACTGCCTTGTCTGCTCATTCTGGTACTTCTAATCCTTGGTTTTTCGACTCAGGTGCATCTCATCATATAACTTTCGATAGTTCTGTTCTTACAAACTGTTCACCCACTCCTAATTCATTATACATTTATATTGCTAATGATACTCCCCTTGCAGCTACTCAGATGGGTGACATTACACCAAGTTCTGATACTTTTGAACATTTAACACTATCCTCTGTTTTTCATATTCCACAACTGTCTATGCAACTTTTATCTATTGGTAAAATAGCAGATTCTGGTTGTGCTATCTCATTTGACTCTAAATCCTGTGTTGTCTAGGATCACATCGGGCAGAAGGTTGGGACAAGTCGTATAGTCAATGGACTTTATCAGTTAGAAGCTTTACATCTTTCTTCTCCTTCCAAAATTGGCCATGGACTTTCTGCTTCTGACCTGTGGCATCATCGCTTGGGCCATATTTTTGGTTCCTATTTAAAACTTTTGTCTGAATCTAGTGTTTTAGGAAACTTAAGATTCTCTTCTTTATCGAATTGTACTGGATGTCGATTAGCTAAACAAACTGCATATTCTCATTTAGTAATAATACAACTTTAGCCTCATTTGATTTAATCCATTCTGATATCTGGGGACCTGCCCCATTAGCATCTTTATATGGTTATCGATACTTTATTAGTTTTATTGATGACTATTCTCACTAAACTTGGGTATATCTCATGCATGCCCGTTCTGATACTTTAGATATTTACAAAGATTTTACAAACATGATTTATACTCAGTTCCAGAAGCGTATAAAGATATTTCGTCTAATGGTGCCGGTGAATATAACTCTTCGGCAATGCAGTCTATTTTTGAAATCACATGGCACACTCTCTCAGCAATCTTGCCCACACACTCATGAACAAAATGGTGCTGCTAAAAGAAAACATCGTCACATCCTCGATACAACTAGAGCTCTCCTCATATCAGCAGAAGTACCTCAATTCTTTGGGCAGAAGCACTTCTGACTGCTGTCTATCTTATCAATATTACTCTGTCTTCTGTATTAGCTGACACCTCTGCACATTTTTGACTTTTCAAGTCTCAATTTCGCTATTCTCTTCTTCACAATTTTAGATGTGTCTATGTTGTCCTACTTCCAACTCATGAACAAGATAAACTATCTCCACGCACTGCACGATGTATCTTTCTTGGCTATAGCACAGTTCACAAAAGGTATCATTGTTATGAACTTACTACTCGAAGGCTTCGTATTGCCCGACATGTGACCTTCTTTGAGAATATTTCCTATTATACTACTTTAGATTCAGATCTCTCCCTTTTCGACCCCCTTCATCACCTTCCACTACTGTACCTGTATCATTGGCACCTGTACCTTCATCTACTCAGCCGACTCCCACCTTCACTCCAATGGCATCAAACAATAGTGCTCTTGATTCATGCACACCTTCTGGACACCCACCTACTACATCACTTTTGCTGCAAGATACTCCTACTGATGTCCCCTCTACATCTGTGACAACTTCTCCCGATGTGACTCCTCCTCCTTGCCGCAATCCTCCATGAGATCGCCATCCCCTTGCTCGGTATGCTTAGTGTGTCACTAGCACATATTATCCTGAGTTTGTCTCTTTTCTTGCTGCTATTCACTCTATACATGAACCTAACTCATATTCTGAGGCAGTTAAATATCTAGAATGGCAACAAGCAATGACGGAGGAGTTGGAGGCTTTTCGTCGGACTAATACTTGGGATCTTGTTCCTCTACTTTCCGGTGTTAAACCGGTAAGCTGCTAATGGATTTATAAGGTCAATACTCGATCCGACGGTTCTATTGAGAGGTACAAAGCTCGTCTTGTAGCTCGGGGATTCTCACAAGAGTAGGGTATTGACAATGAGGAGACTTTTGCTCATGTTGCAAAAATGACATCCATTCACACTCTCATTGTTGTTGTAGCTGCAAAACATTGGCCTTCATATCAAATGGATGTTAAAAATATTTTTCCTAATGGCAATCTATCTAAGACAGTGTACATGCAGCCGCCTCCTGGCTTTCATGCTCCTTCGGGACATGCCTGCCGCCTTCACCATGCTATATATGGTCTCAAGCAAGCTCCTCGGACTTGGTTTGAGCATTTTCGGCAATCCCTTCTTTCCATTGGCTTAATTGAAAGCCTAGCCGACTATGCTTTATTTTATCGCTCCTCGACCTCTGGCACGGTCATTCTATTACTTTATGTTGATAACATGATAATCAATGAGAGTGATTCTTCTGCCATTACTTCATTAAAGCAACATCTTCGAAGTCAGTTTGAGATGAAGGATCTTGGATCCCTTTGTTACTTCGTGGGTATTGAGGTTGCTGCCTCCTCTCGTGGCTATCTTCTCTCTCAGGAGAAGTACATTGCAGATATTCTTGAGCATGCTACTCTCAGTGATCCTTCTATTGCTACCACTCCTCTCTCCACGCCAATGAAGATGAACTTGAAGCTTCGACATGATGATGGCAATCCCTTATCTCAGCATGCTCGATATTAGAAACTTGTCGGGGCATTGGTTTATCTTTCAGCAACACATCTAGATATTGCCTATGTCGTACACATCTTGAACCAATTTGTCAATACCCCGACTTCCACTCACTATGCAGCTCTCATTCAAGTTCTTCGATATCTTTGTGGCACTATATCCCAATCATTATTTTTCCCATCAGTCTCTTCTTTGTCTCTTCGCGCATGATGCTGGATAGGCTGATGATCCGGACACTCGACGTTCCACTACTGGCTTTTGTATTTTTCTGGGATAATCTCTCATCTCTTGACGTAGTCAGCGTCAAGTCGTTGTCTCTCATTCTAGTACAGAGTTAGAGTATAGGGCATTGGCAGACACTACAGTTGAGCTGAAATGGCTCCGAACTCTTCTGCGAAATCTTGTTGTCTTTGTTACTTCCCCTATCACTTTATACTGTGATAATTAGAGTGTCATCTCCATTTCCACAAATCTAGTATTTCATGAGCGCACTAAGCATATTGAAGTAGATTGTCATGTGGTTCGACAAGAGCATGTTAATAGTAACATTATTCTCTCATACGTTGCTTCTAAGGATCAAGTCGCAGTTTTGTTTACCAAGGCTCAGACCATTTCTCAATTTCGTTCCTTCTTATACAAACTCTCAGTTTTTTATCTGCCATGAGTTTGCGGGGGGTGTTAAAGTCATACCTCTCTAGCTATTAAAGTCATACTTACGGCACCCACCAGCCTATGGCTACAGTTCCCACCGCCTATTGCTACAGTATCTATCTACTGTTCATCTCGTATTATGTTGTATATATAGTTTGTAATTTAAACAAACCAAAACTCAATAAGAAGCTCAGTTCTCAAACCAAAGTTTACAGGCACCATCAGAAACACTATCAACATTGGCGCCAACGAAAATAGCATCGTCGTCCGTGCCAACCGAAACACCATCCTCAGCAGCACCAACAGAAACAGCATCGTCATCAGCGCCAACAGAAGCAGCATCCTCATCAGCGTCAATGGAAACAACATCCTCATCAGCGCCAATGCAAACACCATTGTCATCGGCGCCGACAGAAACCCCATTGCGGTCGTCGCCGCCAATGTCAACATCTGCAGCGACACAGACGTCGTTTGTGGATGAGGACGAGCTGCTCAATATGCCTGGAATATTGAATGATATGGCTGAAGGGTTGGTGATACTGCCGCTGAGGAGGCATGCAGGGTCTGATGACGATGATGATGATGATGGAACAGGGGATGATCATGTGGACGTGCCTTTGTGGACCAACTGAGCTCTCAAGAACATGGATCAGGGCTTTATTGATTGGAATGGAAGAAACAATATAATGTAATTAGTTTTAGATTGAGAAAGAGGAAACTCAATCACATAAGATGATGACTAGTGTAATTCGTCAGTTGATGATTTCTAGTGTTCGACTGAAACTCAAAATCATTATAGAATGAGTTCTCTACAATCCTGAGATGGAAGTTTATAACAGTTCTCTCTCTCTTTTCAGTTTAGTTGGTGTACAGTTCTCTCTCTCTCTTTTCAGTTTAGTTGGTGTCTATATGTGCGATTACTTTTTGATAACTGATTTTTTTTAAAAGATGATGCAAAACTCTTTTCCTCACTTTCTCATAATTTTAAGAAACTCTTTTATTAGTTTTAGTACTGTTGGCAGCTATTAAAGGAATGAGGAAAAATGCGACACATACCAAAACCACACAAATTAAATGAGAGTATCTTTCTTCTCAAACAATTTTTGGCAATTTTTACAGTTCCTTCCTACGATCCTTCGTGTTTTTACCATTTTTCTTATCATGAGTAGCAAGGTTAATGTAATTATTTGACTTTAAATCTACTTACCTAACCCTGTACCGTGTCACTAACCATTTTCTATTTTTTTTATTATTTTCTTGTAGTTATATAAGGGGGTGAGGGGAGAGGGTTTAATGCATCAGATAGAGAAAGAAAAGAGAGAGAGGTAGAGAGGAAGGAAAGGAAAAAGGAGAGAAGAGAAAGAGAGTTTTTTTTCTTCTGAGTGTTATTCTCCTTGAGAGTTCGGGGAGATATTAGAG
>JBAKGM010000139.1:33775604-33785850 GCA_037177215.1 Asparagus racemosus
AGCCTCTGGAAGGCGTAACGGTTGAAAAGAACACAAACTGAGATCTGCCAAAACTGCATGTGGGCGAGACACCTTTTGGTGTCTGGATAACTAAGTTGTCTCGCCCATTGGTAAGACAGCTTTTGGTGTCTCGCGGCACTGTTCATCCTAGATAGTACTGTTCATTGTAACTGTTGTTTCCTTCTTTTAAAGCATGTTTAATGCCCCAATTATGCGTTTAGTGGGCGTGTTTTGAGGATGTAACTGCCCACTAACGTAAATGCACGTCCCCACGTATTGGAAAGACCAAATGGGCCCCACAATTAGTGACAAAACATCTGAGGAGAATTCCAGATAGTTTTCACTATCTCGCTAGTTTTGAGACAGTTTTAACTATCTCACATGATGCGAGACAGTTTTAACTATCTCGCGGTCATGCGAGACAGTTATGATTGTCTTGCATATTGCGAGATAGTTTTGACTGTCTCGATTGTTTTGACCATAATTCCCTCGTCTGATCTCAGAATGAAGTGATTCAATATGCATTGGAAAGCTGATGAGGAGAGCTACAACTTTAGACTTTTGAGCTTCTTCATATTCAAACCACATCATTGCCAACATCTACAAGACATTTGGTGTCTCGGCCATGGCGAGTCACAAAAGGTGTCTGGGGCATATATTCTTTAGTTTGACCCCTGTGGTTGACCTCCTGGAGCTTTAATGGTGTCATTCACAATAAGTGTCATGATTACATCGTCAATGCCTTTTTACAAGTCCAGAAAAAAATCTTCTCAGGCGCTGCCCCAGACCCGCAAGGGGGCCGCTGCCCCCTTGACCCCCCGCCCGCTAACCGGCTAGCGAGACCACTAAAAACTCTGCATAGGGTATCAATAGTCATGGGGCATCAATAGTTTACCATTGCATTTGTCAGATGAGTCGTCGATCGTCAACTCCCCGTCATAATTCAAGTTTAGGGTCTTATAGGCAATTTTTAATGCCTACAGTTGATTGCTTTCACTTTGTCAGGATCGATATGGATTCCTTTTGATGTGACAACGAAACTAAGTAATTTACCACTTGCCATTTCCAAGAATGACTTAGTAGGATTCATCTTCAATTGGTGACTTCGCATGGGATCGAACACCATCATGAGATCTTTGATGTGATCACTTGTATTGTGGCTTTTCACTACAAGGTCGTCGACATAATACTCGACGATTTTCTAGACATTCTCTTGGAAAATATTCGTCATTGCTCGCTGGTATGTAGCATCTGCGTTCTTCAAACCGAAGGGCATAACACTGTAGTAAAAGATGCCAAGAGGCATTCTAAACGAGGTGTGTTTCTCGTCATTGGGATGCATCTTAATTTGATTGTACCTAGAGAATCCATCCATAAATGACATTCTTTCAAACCCACAAGTATTGTCAATTATGACATCTGTGATGGGTAGTAGAAAGTCATCTTTCGGGCATGCGATATTCAGATCTCTGAAATCGATGCGGATTCTAATTGTCCCTTTCTTTTTTAAAATAGAGACAATATTTGTCACCCAATCTGGATGTTGTTCTTCTCTGATGAAACCCGACTCTATGAGTTTCTTTACTTCAGCTACGATTGCTTCTATAATTTGTGGACAGAACTGTCGTTGTTGTTGCTTCACGGGTTTGGTATCTGGCTTAATATTGAGGTGGTGCACTGCCACTTTTGGATCATGCCCTAGCATATCTTCGTAAGTCCCAGCAAAGACGTTAATATATTCTTTGACGAGAGAAATTAATTCATTTTTCTCTTCTGGCGAAAGACTGTTGCTGATAAATATGGTTTTTGGATTTGCTTCATCTCCCAAATTATTTGAATCACTTCATCTTCGGTAGGTGGTTACCTTTGTTCGAACCTATTACCGAACTGAACGTTCAAGTGGAAAGTCTAAGGGTCTTCCCAAGTCGGCGAGTGATCATCTTCTCCAGGCTTTTCTGGGCTTATTGTGGTCATATTAGAAATTAATCCTTTGAATAGTTCCCCGAGGCTAACGTCTGAATCCCACGTTGAAGAATCTGATGAGTTGTCATGGTTATCAATCTGCAAACAACATTCATCGGCAGATGAAGAGGTATAACCCAGACCCCTCCTGTGCTCATAATAACAACTAGGTTTTCCTTTTGGCACGTGAAAAGGTTGAAGCGGAGTTTGAATGCCTTGCCCAGAACAAAGACCTACCCCACGCGCGAAATTATATCCCCATTTCTCCATGTAACGGCGTGCTTGCGGACTATACTTGGAGAAACATTTGCAAGATTCTTCTTCATTATCATCATCTTCCTAGACGAGGTTTTGTGGCGGTGATATTTTTCCTTTCTTGAAGATTATTTCCTTTGCATCTTTCGCAGCAATGATGAAAGTTGATCCCATCGAGCTTTGGAGGCATTTCTTCTGGTTAGACGATGAAAGCGGCACGTGCGCATTATAGTTTTTATATAGTACATGCATTACATTATCAACGCTAGGCACATACTCTAAATCATCATTTATTATATGTTCATCGGCAAGTTGCCAATTACAACCTCCTCTTGACGATTCAGTTCCGTCAAGATCGATTACAAAAGGCTCAATATCATTAAGTACAAAGTTTCTATCATAATTGAGCCTAGCTTCGGTATCAACTTTATTTTCACTGTCCGTATCCTGGGCCGATGGTTCAGTATCGGATTCAGCGCCATATAGAAGGAAGTCAGTAAAATAATTTTCTAACCCCTTGAACGGCTGCTTATCCGCGACCACCGTCTTGACTATATTGTCCGCATCAACATACTTTAAGTACTGATGTAATGTAGACGAGACTATAACATTACTATGGATCCAAGTTCGACCCAATAGTAGATTATAAGAAGTCTCTGCATCAATGACATAGCACGTGACTTCGGACGTGAGATCCTCAAGCTAGCATTTTAGATGGATTTTACCCAAAGATCTGGAACTACTGGTATTGAATCCGTAGATGACAGTGCCCGTAGAAGCCAATTTGCTAGCTAGAATTTCGAGATGATAAATCAATCGGAGTGGCATGATGCTGACTGCAGATCCCGGGTTGACCTGAATTCAGTTAACAGCAATCGAGCTGATGTACCCCGTAAAATACAAAGGTCTGTCATGCTTTGAATTTCTCACTGACATATCATCTCCGGTGAATGTGATGCAAGGAAAATGCTTGGCTGCCAAGTGGTAATGTTCAAGCTTTTCAGGAATCTGCTTGACTTGTGTGATGAAGGCTTCTGAATCAGCTCATGCTTCCTGTAAAGCCTCTTTGGTCTCTTTAGAGAGATGCAGTAACTCATAGAGAGTTATCCTTGCTAGAATATTGGCTAGCTAAGCCATGACATCAAAGCGATACTGAGCGTTTGAACTTCCTGGTTTATCTCTTCCAATCGGATGACTAAATTGAGACTGCTTCGGGACTTGAACCTCCTGACGTTGGGGTTGCTTCCCTTTCAAGTTAGCCACATCCTCCTTAGTGATTGCGTGCTGCTGTGATTTTTCAACATGCGTAGGAGGAGTTATTGTCCTTCCTAGCTCCGTCAGCGTCTTAGTATTTAGATTAGAATCTTCAAGGTGCTCGTATCTGTACTCATGTCTGCTCTTGGTGGTATAAGCTGGCTCCCCTTCCGTTACAAGAACTTCCTGCTCATTTTCGGATGACGAGAGGGTCAGAATCTTCTCATCGCCTTCTTCTAGAGTTGCTGAGACGTGACCACAAGACTTCCTTTTTCACTTGGATTTCTGTGCTAAGGAAGATCCAGTCCACTACTCATCCTATAGGAGATCTAGATGAACCCAAAATATTTCGCCATTAGGGGCTGTATGTGAAACTAACCCCTTCCGACGTTGACCATGTGAATCATCATTGATCGTCTTGACTTCCACTTCTAGGATAATGCTCTGTTGGTACATCATAGGGGGTATAAACCCGAAATTGATAGCCACCATGTTCAAACTGACTTTCTTTTCTTTCTTTGCCATTATGATGTCGGCATCGATCAAAGCTTGAATCTTGTCTTTGAGGACAAAGCAATTCTTAGTTGGATGATGAACTCTCCTATGGTAGGAGCAATATTTTAGGTCTGAAACCTTATTAGCCTCCTCCTGGTTCGTGATTGGAGGCAACTTGATCTTGTTGTTATCCAGAAGATATTTGAAGATGGCCGAAACTTCTTCCTCCTTAAAGGTATAAGTTCTCTGAAATCTCGAATCTAGAGCCTTCTGCATCTCTTGATATTTTTGTTGAAATCTCAATTGTGGTTGCAGCTGCTGTGATGATTATTGACGTTACTGCTGGAACATCTGATTGGCATCAACAGCAGTAGCCAGCGCCTTTCCTATGCTACATGCTTTGAGGGGCCCATTGTTGATTGGCCTCTCTCAGTCTTCTTTCGCTTGAGGAACCTCTCAATTTATTCTCCTCGAAGCTTCAGATCTTTTCATGTGGTCGGTGCTACAACCCCATGGCTTCCAACAACTCTAAAGAAAGATTATTGTGACATATCTGCAGTATGAACTCTTCTGTGACTGGATCCCTACAGTTCATAGCTTTGTTATGGAAGCGTTTGACGAAACCATCAATCGACTCTCAACTTTTCTGCTTCTCCTCCAAGAGGGTTCCAATTGAAACTTCAGTGTCATCGTCAAAGAAGTTGTTAAGAAAGGAACTCTCCATATCATCCCAGGAATTGATGCTCCCAGCCTTGAGTCTTCGATACCAATCGAAGGCGGCCCCACGAAGGATACCTACGAATGACTGAACCATCAAGGACTCGTTTCCCAAGATCACACCCAGATGAGATTTGAAGTAGATTAAGTGCTGCGTGGGTGAGCCCCGTCCATCAAATGGTGTGAAGTTAATCAAGTTAAGCTTTAGTGGGTAGGGAATTGAGTCCCATTGTCTCAGATATGGACATGGAATGCCAGTCTTTTTAACTTCTTGAGCGGATAATAGAGCATTGATTTTTTCCTTCAAGCTTTTTCGTTTTTCCGCTCTCATCCTCCCCTTGTTTTGGAGGTGGGTCGATGATGATGGTTTCATTCACTTCTGTGTCACTCTCTTCTATATTGTGAGCGACATGGTGACTAGGTCCGCCTTGTTGACTGGACTCAGGTTGTGCAGCTTTCTGGCCTTGTAACTCCCTCATCTGCTGCATGGCTAACTCCATTTTTATTTTCATCTCAGCCCTGAGCTCTTCTCTCTGTTTGGTTAAGGCTTCTTGTAACATCTGAGCTAGCATTTCAGGAGTAATGGTGTAAGCTTCTCTAGCCTGACCTATGCTTGATGTTGTGTCATCAGATGCCATTGCTGAGTAGGCGTCGGAGATCTCATCTTCAGATGAATCCCCCTCATGCATCTTCTATAATCTCTACGTCTTGTAGCCCGCAGTTGTAATCGAGACATTCTCTGGGAAATTCGGGCACTAACTTTTCCTTCAGGAGTGAAGTCAGGATCTGTGTCCGTTGTGGCCTCTCCTTTCCTTTTGTTTACCATGTTAATGGTAACTTCAGGGAATTCGTCTTGTTGGATAGTAGGCTTTTTTCTTCAGAAGCGCTTGGCCTTGGCTTCGACTCTTCCACTGTTGGTAGAGAAAGCCTTTCAAACACTGAAGCTCTTTGTGGATGGGCTTCTGACTTGGAGCAATCACATCCTAATAGTAACGTCTTGATCAATCGGGCACACGAGCAAGAACAATCTATTTCATCAATTGTCCTCTTCCGTGTGTCACCACCCCCAGTCTGATGGTGCGATCGATTAGAATGCCATATTGTTTGTTAGTGTGGCTCGCCATGGAATGTACTTCCACCCCCAAGTGTAACATCGTCTTTAGTTGAAAAACACGTCTTCTTTTGGGGACGTTGACCATTCGACCTAGCATACTCACTAGGAGGTGCTTTTGATCATTTGTCAATTGAAGTTATCCTTGCATGAACCAAAATTGGATGGTCATCTCTTGTGACCCTACAGATTACGCGCTTCCCTTTAGCAGACTCGCGGACCCCCTGAGGGATGCTCAAACGAGACGTGATAGGAGCGCTAGTGGGGTTCTGGGCACGACCCCCAGTCTGTTATCCCAAGCATTCCTTCACTAGTGCTTTACCTTAGTTTTCGGGCTGTGGACCGAGGCGATTTAGTACCAAAGTTTTATTCTCGAGTTTTGTCATTGATATGACAGTAAGAGAAGTGGATGGATGCAGCCGAGGAGAACCTTTTTGGCCTGGACAGTTGGAAGTGTCCTGGCTGGAATTTCTTTGGCCGAGACACTTTCGACTGTCTCAGTTGAGGGCTCTTTGGCCAAGACAGTTGAAAGTGTCTCGGCCAAAGGCTCTTTGGCTGAGACAGTTGGGAGTGTCTCGACCAAAGACAGAGCCTTGGGCCAGCTTCTGTTCTGAATTTTGTGCTGTTTTTGTGATCCAAGCTTTTTTGATTGATCCCTTGGTTGATTTTAACTCTTGTGCCTTGCGTCTAATAGCACGCGCATGAGCGACACGTGCATGACGCTTTTGGGCACATTCTTTCCTCATCAAATGGGTCCTCTTGATGGGAATCCACTCCTCTTTGATGGGAGTGCTAACATTTTGGAGCTGAGGTGTTGGTATTTCTTGACGCCTCTGAGTACGTGAGTTCATGGAGTAATGAACTCCGTCCGTCGACTCCATGACCTTCGCAAACTAGCGGGCCATCTTCTGACACTGTCTCTGATGAGCTCTCTTCGACAGAGTTGTGGGGATCTTGAAAGACGATTCTTTCTTAGAAATAGAGTCATCATGAGTAGAGCTTCTAGCTTTGTAGTTTGCCGAGATGTTGTTGCGATGGGAAGCCTTCGTCACAACTGGGTGAGATTCATCACCCTTGGTGACAAGTTGGACGTCCCTCCTGGGAGATGAAATCCTTCGATGCTTGTGGGATGAGGAGGATATTGATGAAGAGGAAGAGAGGTACTCTTCAAACGTGGCTTGATCAAAGACATAAACGAGTCCGTCGACCATAAGTTCGACGTGATCGCCGTTCGGCTGTGACACAATAGTCTCAACGTTGAGACTATTGGCTCTCACTGTTGTCGCCATCATGTTTACGCCGAGAACAAGTTTCTTTGTAGTTTTCATTTCAAAACATTTCAAAATGAAAACAAGTGAAAGATTACACGTGTAACTCTCTCTATTACAAAGAAAAATGATATCACTCTCGTACAAAACTCGAACAGAAGTTACTATGTAGCAAACTCCTGCTTGTGTGGGTTGCTTGCCTGTGCCGGGGACGCATCGTCTGTGGACCACCGAGTAACGATCGTCGAATTGACAATGTTAAGTTTCTGTTTCGCTAAGGAAATAAGAAATTAAGTAAATATCTTAGCTAAGTAAGATATCTACTCTTCCCAAGATTTAAGGCGAAGCTTAAACTCGAGAAATCTCTGGGTGGAATGCTCTTGAATTCTCTTTCTGCTCTGTTGAGATTAGGATTTAGCTCTCAAAATACTCTCCAAAATCTCTAAATTTAAGATCTAGATCTCCAACCCCTGCCCCAATGGACGTAGGGGGATATTTGTAGCCTTTGGGAAGTGTAACAACTGAAAGGAACTCAAGTCATGGCCTGTCGAAATTGTATGTGGGCGAGACACTTTTTAGTGTCTGAACCTTAAAGTTGTCTCGCCCATTGGCGAGACAGTTTGTACTGTCTCGGCGGGTCTTCCTTCCAGCCTGTTGTAACCGTTCTCCCTGCTTTAAAGGCACGTTTAATGCACTTAGTGGGCGTCTTTTAAGGATGTAACTGTCCACTAACGTAAATGAACATCCCCACGTGTTAAAGAGGTGAAATGGGCCCCATAAATAATAATAAAATACGTGGAAATGCTTCAGACACAATAAGTGTCTCGAGAATGGTCGGGACATAATAAGTGTCTCGCTCATGGCGAGACACAATAAATGTCTCGCTCATGGCGAGGCACAATAAGTATCTTGCACGTGCATTTTATCAGTTTTACCCTTGTGGTTGATTTCCTTAGTGTTTGATGATGTCGTTTTTTCAATCTTCTCATGATTAAATCATATTTGGAGTTTATCGGCAATTTTCGATGCCTAGATGTTGGTCCACCACTTTATGTGCACCGAACACACATTTTTCTCTGCCTAGTGTTTAGTGATGTTTGGGGTCCTGCCCTTGTTTTATCAAGTGATGGTCATAAGTATTTTCAATAAGTACTGATTCTATTAGAATACAACGTATACAAGAATCCGATCCTAGTCTTTCACCAGAAACATAGGAGGATAGTTTAAAGATTACGTTGTCTGCTTAATGGTCAGAACTTCCAACTCGCATAGGGGGAGTTCCAATAGAATATGTATTTGTCTTCTACCGGCTTTAAAATTTGACATTATCGTAAAGTCATAGCCTATTTACACACAAAAAATCATATCTTTGTATACATGGTACAAAGCAACGATTCTCGCTCCTTTCAAACATTCAACTTTTGTGTAATTATGCATGGAAGATTTGACCAATGACTAGTCCAGTATTGGATGCGGAGGAAGTCATGGCCAACCAATCTTTTACATAAAATACTACCAGAAATCAAACTAGTCCACCATACACACACACACATATATATATATTTATATTTATATTTATATACAATGTATACATATATATATGTATATATATATATCTATATTTATTCATTTGACAAGGCCTAACCTTTGTCGGGATATTTTTTTCATCAAAACCATCTATGTATGGTAAAGAAACAATGTGTCTCTTTCGATCCCAAAACGCAATAGGTAAGTCACTACAAACTGTAGTTTTAAACTTATCTTAAATCGAGATATTTACTCTTTATTTTGTTGGATTTGATCCTCAATTTTGATATATAACACCTCTTTTAAGAAATTAATTTGTTTTTCTTTGAGGAAAATTTTCTTTATCTCATTTAACTTTCGAGTCTGAGGGTCCATGATAAATTCAAAACTTATTTCTGAGCCATTATAATTGGCTTTAATACCCTTGGTATCTACACAGAGAAGAGGCATAATATTATGTAAAAAGGAAGTTCCTAATGTTGTGATAAATTTTTGACTAAAATACGAGGAGTGGGAATACGCGTTCCTTGTACACATATATGAGCTTGTGGTAACTTATAATTTACTTCAAGTTTATGACCACTAGCTCCTCTTAATGTTTGAGTGGTTTTTTCAAAATATTGTGAAGGAACAATGTCTTCATTTTTACAATTAAGATCAGCTCCACTATCTACTAGAGCTATTAGCTCAGGAATAAAAATTTATTCACCTATTACTAATGTTACTTGGATATACCATTTTTGTGACGTAACTTGGTGTAATAGTTGTACTAAATAGTCATCTTTATGTTTTTCTTCAGTTTGACTATTTTCTTCAGTTTGACTGAGTTCAGAAGTTAATTCATCTTTATCTAATCGGGAAAGAATATATTTATTTTCCTTTTTTAGAAATTTAATTTCTGTTTTTAAATTTTGTATTTCTTTATTAAGAGATGACAAGGATAGCTGTTGTGAAGTAGAAGCACAATTTTTCCTTCTATTCATTACTTCAGATAGTCTATAGACATTATCTATGTGGGGTTTTTGATTATCTTTGGATAATACCAAAGCCTCAATTATCTTTTGTTTTAATTTAGACGATATTTCTTCTGATAGTATTTTATCAATAAATTCTTGGTTGGATATTATAACATTAAGGGAAAGACCATTCATTTGAACGATAGCTTTCCAATAGTCAGCATTTTCGGTACAATTTTCCATCGTACAGACCTCTTCTTCTTCTTCGATTTCTGAAGAGAATGCTTCAGAAGATATATCCTCTGGTTCTGACTCGCTATTGAGCATAATTTTATAAAGAGTTCTTTTTAATCCTTTGTCTTCTATTTCTTCTTGTAGGCGGTAAAAAATGCTCACCTCGCCTAAGAGGAAGGTCGCCTGCATGAGGCGCCTCCGCATGATTGAGTTCGCCAGCTTAGCATTGCTACAGTAAAGGCTCGCCTGCACGAGACTTCTCGCCTGAGAGTCGAGCTCGCCGAGCTCGCCCAAGCACCAGCTCGCTCGAAGACTTGAGACTCGCCAGTGTGCGTGGAGCTCACCCAAAAGGGGGGCTCGCCCGCACGAAGCCCCTCCGAGTAGCTCGCCTGCACAAACTCAGTACCACCTGAGTCAAACTCGAGCTCGCCTGCACAAGGCCCCTCGCCTGAGTCGAGCTCGCCCAA
>JBAKGM010000139.1:33791762-33802831 GCA_037177215.1 Asparagus racemosus
GTAACTAATTTAGTCATTCCCCTTGCAAATAGAACACCCCCACCCCTAATTTCTATTTGTGAGGATAAATACTCAATTGCAAAAAAAAAAAAAAAACAAAACAAAACAAAAAACAAAACAAAAACTTTTAAAAGAGTTGGAAAAGTGCTCTAATGGGGTAATTTTCACTTTTGGGTCAATACTACAAGGGGCCTATTCGCAACAAGTAGAACTATATAGGGTTTATTCACAACAGATAGACCTGCAACGGGTCTGCTTGCAATTGGGTGATACTACAGGGGTCTGATGGCAATTAAACTTACTAAAAATAACCTACTAGGCTTAAAAAATTATTTAAATTTTGTTTTTTTTGAAATTTGTCAATTCTTATTCACTGTTCATAAATTCTCCATTTTACTTTAAGCAATTGATGACTATCACCAATTTTTTTTTGATTCCGCTAAATCCTTGCTTTAATTAGAGACGCTGAGATTATTAGAGTCAATAAGGGCATTCCTCTGTGCCTGTATATGAAGCTGTAAATGAATGAGTTTTCATCAATTTTGGTTCTCAGTCATACATTAAGCTTAACTTGTAAATTGTAATACTCACGTTTTTTAAGTTTGATGAAGTGAATTTCCACTTTCTCAAACTCTAATAATGAGTTCTGGAATGAATTTATATTCCCAGTTTCGTTTGATGTTAAAGATAATATATTCCAAATTGTAACGGGTTTCTTGTGATTTATTTCAAATTGAACTAACGTTATTCGTGATTAATACACGACACCCAACTTTTTCTTTCTATGCTATGTTAGAAAGTTAACAATCAGTAGAGACAAGTGTTCTAAAGGGCAAGTTAGGTATTTTGAAAATTTAGAATATACATTTGAAAATAGCTAACTAGCCAATATCTTGACTTGAGCTTGAGGGGTATACATTTGAAAACCACACTTTTAAAATATAATAAACAAGATAAATATTGTAAGAACCAAAAAAAAGAAAGGGTTTTTTTAATATTGGCCCCTACACCTTTCATATTTGTAATTAATTCCTCAAATCATCATTGACATTATTACCAGCTCTCTCAATTTTTAAGTTCACCCATTCTTTTGAAACTACTATCAACCCATTGAAATTACTATTGGGGTCCCCATTTCTCATAAACTCTTTCAAATTAATATTTTTACCCGCTATTTTTACTCATCATTAATGGGCTAATTTTAAAATGGCTTAAGAATAAGAGGACCTAATAGCAATGTAGTGATGTGAGGGAAATAGGAATAGATTTAAGAATTGGCGGATCTGACTAATTTGTACTTATGAAATGAATTAAAGCCTTACGTTAAAAAGGGTCATTTGCATATATACCCTTAAACTATGGATATTTATAAAATACCTTCTAAATGTTAGTATTTATAAAATTATCTCTTAAATTATCAACTTTGTGAAAAAATACCCCTAAAATCAACATATCATCAACTTAATGCTAAAAGTTTGACTATTTTGTTAATAATTTTTATATTTTGATTACAAATTAGCTTGTTAAATATGATGATTAATTGCTTTGAGGGTATTTTTTTCTCCAAAATTGATGGTTTGAGGGGGCAGTTTTGTAAATACAAAGATTTAGGGGATAAATTAAGGGGCATATATGCAAATAACCCTATTAAAAAAACAAGTGATTGGGTGGTGATGAGAAGTGACGAAATGTGAGGGGGGTATCCGTAATTTCCCCTGCGAAACCAAAACGCGGCCAGGAAATCACCTATAATAATCACAGAAAAACCCCTACCATCAAATCTCTCTCTCAATGGCCACCACTCTCACGTTCGGAGCTCCAAGACTCCATTTTTATCCCTCGGCCCTCAAAACCCTCTCCAAAAATCTCCCCCCTTTCTCTCTCCTATCTCTCAAACCCTCCTCCTCCTCCTCCTCCTCCTCCTCTGCTTCTTATGCCTCTCGCCGTGCCCTAGCAGTCCGAGCTAGCGGGTCGGATCCCGTCGTCGGATCCGATAACGGGGCGATTGGGGAACCCGAGAAGAAGTACGATTTTGATCTGTTCACGATTGGGGCGGGGAGCGGTGGGGTGAGGGCTTCGAGGTTCGCGGCGAATTATGGCGCCAAAGTGGCGGTGTGTGAGCTCCCCTTTGCTACGATTTCGTCGGACGTCGCTGGTGGAGTTGGAGGAACGTAAGTTGACTTTTTCATTTATATTCTAGTTGTTTTTAAGGGGTTTTATTGAGGTTTTTTTTTCTTCTGAAGTTATATTGTGCGAGTGTTTTAGGGTTTTGACGGAATTTTATCCAATTTGAATTCGTTAGTAGTTGGCTTCGATCTGTTCATGATTGGGGCCGGGAGTGGCGGAGTGAGCGCTTTGAGGTTTGCTGATAATTATGTCATGAAAGTTGCGGTCTTTGAGCTGCCCTTTGCTACAATTTCTTCGAATGTTGCTGATGGTGTTGAAGGAACATAAGTTGATTGGTTGTTATTTTTTGTGTTTTCATGCTTCATTGAAGTATCGGGTTGCAGTTACTGTTAGGGTTTTGGGATGGCTTTGGCGTTTGAGAAGTGGGTTTGACGCTAAATTTGGCGCAATTTTAGCTAGTTTGAGTTGTTACTACTTAGTAGTAGGTTGAAATGTTAAATTCAGCGGTTTGGAGGGTTGAACGATGGATTTTGAGGATTTGGGTGGGATGCTGTGCCCCGATTCAATAAAGGGGTACGGGAGGAGTCAAGGGAGAAGTATGATTTTGATTCTTTGCACGATTTGGGAGGGGAATGGCGGAGTGAGGGCGTTGAGGTTTGCTGCCAATTATGGTGCTAAAATTGCAGCCTGTGAGCTTCCCTTTTCTACGATTTCTTCGGATGTTGCTGGTGGGGTTGGAGGAGCGTAAATTGTCTTTAGCTCTGTGTTTGTTATTTTTGGGGGGATGTTTTGGTTAATTTTGGGGGTATGTGAAGTTTGCAGTATGTATTGGAAGTTATTTTAGGGGTTGAGAGAAGGGTTTGTGGGAAAATTTGATAATTTGGCAAAATTTTGGCTTATTTGAACTGTTGGAAGTTGGTTGGAATTAGACTTACTGAATTCGGCAACGTTGAGTTGAAACATGAATATTTGGGGTGCTTCAAATTGTTATACTTTGTTTTAGTATAAAAAATAGAAATTCAGTTCCATGAAATGGGTGGCTATTATTACATTCTTATTTGCGAGATAGTTTGAGCAAATTGTGGAAATTTTCTTCAAATTTCTTGATTGTTTGTAATTGCATTGATTTTGTTATCAATTTAGCATGCTGGTATAGGAAGAAAATGTTTATTTTCCCAAGACATTAATGTGTTAGGTCTGATTTGTGCAGTTAGTCTGATGCACCAGGATGATAATGTGTTAGGTTTAGTTTATAATTTGAGATTTTACATTAATAATTTTATGATTCGGCACACTTAATAAATTTCGTATTTACATTCAGTCTCATGCTATAGTACAATCTTATACATTATTTGTTGTAAGTTTTCCTGCTAGTGAGGAGGATGTTTTTGGCCAGTCTGAGATTCCTTGTAAATTGCAATACCTTTTAAGGGAGTGGAGTATTCAATCCAACTTCTTATTAGTAGGGTTGCATGGGCATTAAACGCTGCGTCATTTCTGCATATGATCAGAAGCATTAGACATGAGTTTTGGTCCCTTTTCCTTGACCTTCACATTTTCTATTAATACTTATTTTTGGGTGCACGGTTACATGGTGGTCGACATGTTTAGTTAGTAGCGTGTTTTCTGATATTTTGATTTTTTTTCTTTTAAATGCCAGAAATGGGCTACCTAATCTTCCCCAAAATTCCTTATTTGTCTTCTGATGTGGGAGTTTGTGGATTGATATCCAACGATTTTCATTTACTTGTTTACTGCTTTTTTATGCCATTGCAGTTGGGGAGTTTTTATAAATAATGATCATGCATTTGATTTTTTTTCCACCTAATTTAGCTGCGTGCTTCGCGGATGCGTACCCAAGAAGTTGCTGGTTTATTCATCAAAATATTCTCATGAGTTTGAAGAGAGTCATGGCTTCGGATGGAACTATGAAACTGAGCCAAAGCATGATTGGAGCACTCTGATGGCCAACAAGAATGCTGAACTACAGCGTTTGACAGGGATTTACAAGAATGTTTTGAAGAATTCCGGGGTAACATTAATTGAAGGTCGAGGAAAGGTTAGTTAAAGTTCTAAGCAAAACTTTCCAACTTTAGATACAACAATGTTTTCGATGTTGTTATATACTATATTTTGCTTCTGTTGTCATGTTGAATATTGCAGATAGTCGACCCACATACTGTTGATGTAGATGGGAAACTTTACTCTGCTAGGCACATACTTATATCCGTTGGTGGGAGACCATTTGTTCCAGAGATTCCTGGAAAAGAGTATGCTATTGACTCAGATATTGCATTGGATCTTCCTTCAAGGCCTGATAAGATTGCTATAGTAGGGGGTGGATACATTGCTTTGGAATTCGCTGGTATCTTTAATGGATTAAGGAGTGATGTCCATGTTTTTATCCGCCAAAAGAAAGTCCTTCGAGGGTTTGATGAGGAGGTAAGAAGTTGATCTGTTTTATTATTATTATTGTTGTCTATCATGGTTAAAGTTTGGAGTAGCTTTTTCACTTTTAGGTTTCTGCAGGTCAGGGATTTTGTTGCTGAGCAGATGTCCCTTAGAGGTATTGAGTTCCACACTGAGGAATCCCCTCAGGCAATCATCAAGTCGGCGGATGGGCTGCTCTCGTTAAGAACCAATAAAGGAACCATGGATGGTTTTTCACATATAATGTTTGCTACGGGTCGCAGGCCTAACACAAAGGTCTGCAGTTCCTTGGAGTTCATTATTAATACTCTAATTTACATATGGTTATAAACTTATATAGGAAGCACTTAACTGTTTGGTTATATATGTTTTTTCCTGTTATAGAATTTGGGGCTGGAGGAGGTTGGAGTAAAATTGGCCAAGAATGGAGCCATACTGGTAAATTTTATTTTTTAAGTTTAGGTTTATAGGTGTCTCTAATGCACCAAATCTAAAGCAGCATACTTGTTCTTGAATCTCAATATCTAACCTCATCAGGTTGATGAATATTCTTGCACATCAGTTGATTCTATTTGGGCTGTTGGAGATGTTACTGATAGGGTGAACCTGACTCCTGTTGCGTTGATGGAAGGAGGGGCATTTGCAAAAACAGTATTTGGGAATGAACCTGCAAAACCAAATTACAGGTGCAGTTTTCAATTTTAATATTAGCATCACGATCATGTTCATTGTGCTCATGGTCATCATCATGATCATTGCCAACATTATTACGCTTTTTCCCCCCATCTTGATGGCATTACATCGAGCAGAGTGCTTACATGAAAAGGCTCTTCTGAATGGTTACCAGATGGTCCTTTATCAACATGATAACAACTTTTGATATTGTTATATCTATCATCTTTCTGTACTTTTCTCCACCATTTTTTTCTTCTGTGGTTTAACAAATTAGCAAGTTATCAGCCGTGACTGAATTCATCTGAAGTCGTTTTTTCTCCTTCAATTTGTAGAACCTTCAGAAATCACTGACTTCTTTTGATTTACTTCTACATCCCTTTTATCTGCATAACTATTTCTAGAAATTATAACCTAGTCAAGTTTTAAAGTATAGCCAATAGGTGAGGTGCTATATATAATTGGAGACTCGTGTTTGCTGAAAGACAAATGCATCTAGGAAACATGCCGAAAATACAATTTGTTTATATTTAAACAGTAATATAATTTCTCCCCATTTCTAAGATGCTCTACTTCCACTTAAAGGCCTGCATGAATAATGCAATATGTAACAATAACATGAATCACATTGAGAGCAAAACAGTGAGTAGAGCAACATATATTTGTACCCCTTCTCATTCTACGTTTTAAGCATAAGCATGGCATATGGTACTCATGGTTGCTAGACGTGTTATGATGAATGGTTACTGCTGTAATTTATGCCCTTGTCTGCCTACTGCTCTGTGCCATTTCCAGCACTTTTACTGCACCGGCATAATCAGGTTCAGAAACAGCAAGAGGAAAATCATGCATTTTTGGTTGAAAACAGGTTTAATAACTTCTTTTGGCAATATGAACTTGTCATTAGTAAATTAGTAGATATTAGATATATGAACAAATGAACAATGAATAATATATGCATTGAATATAGATATCATCGAACAATAGCCCTTGATCAACTTTGAGAGCATGAAAGTTTGGATAGTCAGCTCCAGAACTTTACCACAGAAGCATAATTCATGTTCAGAAATGGCAGGATGAAATCATGCAATGCACGTTGATAACATATTTTTAATAATTTCCTTCAGCAATATGAATATGTAAATTATTAATATTGATATATGCTCTATGAATTAGCATATGCAAATTGCATTATCATCCACCGGTAGCTCATGATTGACTACAGACAATGAAACTCTGGAAATTTAGGATCATGGTGTATGTGGTGTTACTCAACAATTGAAGCAACAGGAATCATGATAGATAACACATAAGTAGCATGATGTAACTGTTTTAATAAATTCATGTTCGAGTATCGCTGATCCTTCCCTGTTCTTGTTTAAATTTGTTCTATATAAAAATGAGGATCAATTTACAATGAATTGGTTGGAAGTTATCGAACAGAAACATCTCTAAAGAAATTTTCAACAGTATTAAAGCTTATGTTATAAGTGAGTCTGTAAGTCGCTGTGCAGTGTAGTAGTATGGAACAGTGCCATGATACATATATTTGATAAGACATATTGCTTGCCAATGCTTAGAATAGGTCGTTTTCTTTGCTTCTCCCATTGTCTAATGTTTCTGCAGTATATCCTAGCTAGATTTTTCATTAGTTTAAAAAATAGTCTAGGTTATAATTTCATAACATCAACATAATGTTCTCAAGATTTGATCAATCATTTGTAAGTTCTCCAAAAGCCCCTCCCCAACACCCAACGCCCCGCCCACCGGCCCCCCCTTCCCCCCGCCCCCACCCAAAAAAAAAAATCCCTCCCCCGAAAAAAAAAAAAAACATTAAATGGATGGTCATGATATAGACTTTCCTGCCTACTGACAATAATAAAGAAAAGAATGGAAAGCAAAGAAAAGAAGAGCAGGGCCATGTATTTTGCATGAAGTGTAGAGAACATGGTTCTCCTTCATTGAAAAGGGAATTATCGAAAGCAATCTTCAATTGGTGATCATGAGTCTATCAGGGCGAGGACTGCTGATTTGTTTATTATGTAAACCATTAATTAACCCATGTAACCCATACATCTGATAGGCAATTGAAAGATGGGACACCAATGAAATATGGTCGCAATGTCTGTTTGCTTATTTTGGTTCTCTATAGTACAGGTTTTATCTAACTAGTGCCAATCTTTTCCCTGACCAGATCTCTATGATCTCAATATTTTCTTCATTCATCTTGTTTCTGTTTAAAAACTCTTATAGAACTATTGTTATAGGTTCTCTTTTTTTCAAGTATACTTATCTTTCGATGCCTGGTGTGTGAGGATTCATATTTAAACTTAAATTTGCAATATTCTGTTCTGACTGCTCATACAACACTAACTTAGATTGCTAAAAGACTAAAACATGTACGTCCTTTTGCATTCTAAATTTACTATAACCATGCATGAATTTCATCTTTGAAGTACTGTAGCCTTTATTGACTCACCTAAGGGTTACATATAGTGCAGCGTGCCAATATAAACTTTTAATATCATTGCTGATTGCTGAATACTTTATATGCTAAACAAACAGCTTCACATTTTGCTTTTTTCTGCAGTTTTTCTCTTGCACTGGTTCTTTTTCTTCTTTTTTGCTTTTTGGTTTGTTTTTGCTTGGAGATAGTGATGATTATTACTATTTGAATCGCTTCACGTTTGAACTCCAATTTGCGACAGTGCGGTGCCATCTGCTGTGTTTTCTCAGCCACCAATTGGCCAAGTTGGTCTTAGTGAGGAGCAGGTGATTCAAATATCATGATTACCATGTTTAACTGTATATATTCTTAATGCCATCTTTGAACAAATTGAGGTGGTGCAGGCCATTCAAGAATATGGAGATGTTGATATCTACACAGCTAACTTTAGGCCGCTGAAGGCTACTATATCTGGGTTACCTGATCGGGTATTTATGAAAGTCATTGTATGTGCAAGAACAGACAAAGTTTTGGGGGTTCATATGTGTGGCGATGACTCTCCAGAGATTATACAGGTTGGTTATCTTGGGTGGAATATTTGTTTTATTATTCACTCTCTTTGTTAGTAATTCAATTGGACTAATTTATCATTCCTTTCAGGGTATTGCTATTGCTGTTAAGGCAGGATTAACTAAGGCAGATTTTGATGCTACAGTTGGTGTTCACCCTACAACTGCAGAGGAACTTGTCACAATGAGGTCCCCCACTCGAAAAATTAGGAGAGAATCCTCAGCTGAGGTTTGTGCGCTCAAGGAATATTATAGGAAGTAACTTAATTATGGTTTTTCTAAGTTGTTTTTGGTTATTGTTACAATGCTTATTTTGGACAGTTCGTATAAAAACGCTCATTAGTGAGCTATGAATTTATAGTATATTAGCAATTCTTCCCTTACACCAGCGTTGAATTGTTATGACACCTTTTCCTTTGCCCTTCTTTCAGGAGAAATCCGAAGAAATCAAGTCAGCAGTCTAGCACTTTGGAGTCGTGGTAGAGCAATGGTTAGTATGTTACTATATTGAGTGGCTTCGCATATCTTTAGTTGTGATTTTGTAGCTCATAAGAATGTTCCATTTTTTTAATTTAGTATTATTTGAAATCTAGCTCATTAGCAATATTCGTAATAATTGATATGGCATGTCTTTTCTTGGTTTCTGTTCTCTTGCATATGATAATATGATAGATAATATGTGGTTTGAATATCTAGGTTAATAACGATATGTATCACTGGTTGGACTTGGAGAATTCTCACCAAGCCTTTTCTGGTTTCGGGTTGTTTATACTGATAGAAGCAACCTGATACAAGTGGCTATGGATTGGTTTCGGGTGGAATTTTCTGATTATTTATTTATTTATTACAAACTCCCAGATTCATCCCAATCCAACCTAGCAAAGCTTATTATTTGAGTGTAGGGAGAATGAGAGGAAGTTGAAGGGAGAACGGAAAGGACAAAAGAGAATTAGTAGTGGAGAGTTGACAAAAGTGCAATACCTCTTGAGGGGTAATGTGTATTTATGCATGCAAACTCTCTTTGTTATTATACATATATCTTAGGCCATGTTTGCTTTCTATCCTTGGACTAGAGGGTACTGTAATCCTCAGATTATAGTCTTGAGACTGTGTTATTGTCTAACACAATGTTTGATTTCACATGGACTAATATTCGGACTAACTTCAAATAATCCAAACTAGTGTTTGTGTTTAGGAGGACTATGACTGTTCGGACTAATATTATAACCATAATAACTTTTTTGCCACAAGTCAATTAATATTGTATTAATACATGTGTTTGGCAAAAAATTCCCAAACTTGGGCATGATCTTGTTGGAAGAGTGAACATGGCATCGTATATATGTCGTATTACAATAAAACAACCGTGCTTAGCTAACACATATTGTGAGTTTTATGATTTGTAGTAGTTTTCATTTTCGCTTAAAATTGAGTATAATTTTTCGGTAAATAGTAAACATATGTGATTAATGATAATAATTTTCCTGTTATTGTTGGATCATGAAAAGGATACAGATCATCTAGAAAGCATTACAATTATTTCTTGGTTTTATCCACTACCAACAATTCAGTAATCATGCTCTCATAAAAGATGACACTTCAATATTTAGTGAATACAATACAAGTAACTAGAATTCCATTACATATGATATTTTTCATAATGAACATATTGGAGAGTAGCAACAAAGTCAGACTTGTGCGGAGACCAATTGACGAAGTCTTGTTTTTGGCATTCTTTTTGTTTGCGGTAGACGACAAAAACTGAAACTCGCAGGAACAAAAATAACGTGGAAAAAATCTCATTGGATAAAAGATATGAAAAGAAAGAAAAATGACTTGATAGAATAAACGAAAAAAACACTGGAATTAGAAAGGTCAAGGGTGTTTTGGTCAAAAATCTTTAATCCCCTTAGATAATTAGTACCCAGATTGTAAAGGTGGGTGGTGGGGTGGGTTTGTTTTAGTCCCCTTTTGAAGGATTATGTAATCCCCCTCAAACATAGACCGGACAAGATAAAAAACAAACATAGGCTGAAAAGGTAGGCCCGGACTATTTTAAAATAATACCCTCGCTATTTGAAAAACAAACACGGCCTTTAATTTCTGTGTAACCTATTCATGTTCTGAAGTTTTTAGCTACCAAATTTTACCTATCGTCGGGAAATGAGAATAGGTTGCAAAAACTTTAATGTATTTCAATCTCTTCTTCTGATTTCAAGTCTTGGTTTAAAATGACCCGTCTGTTTGTTTGCAGGCAATCAGCAAGAACTCGGTACATGAGATTTTCGAAGAGTGCTGGAAGGCTTTCTTGGCCTTGAGCATTCACATTCATTTTTGATCATACGAGGTTGTAGATTTATGTACATACTCTCCTAAAACCAAAAGACTGACCCTCAGATCTTTATTTATTATCTTAGCAGTTAGCAATATTGTTGGCTATATAGGGGGAAGCTCCTTGTATCACTGTTTTTGAGGGTTACATCTATTGATCACATAGGCTGAGTTTTTAATTTATCGTTGTCTATGGGTTTGTTACTTTGCTCAATAGGAGTCCATTTGAGGGGGCCTGTGGTTTTTAATAAGTCATCTGTGAATTACTCTTTCCAACTGGTGGAAGTTTTCTTCGGAAGTGTGATCTTGAATGGAAAATATGCGAACCTTTTTGTTCATATTATTTGTTACTAAATACCATCTTGTTCTTTTGTTGCCTATTTTAAAACAATTGGAGAGGTTACTTTGAGAGTTGAAGCTCAATTAATGTGAAAGAACCAAGGTTGGATTGGAGATAATTCATGCAGTTTCTTGTGGTATCAGTTTCGAAACCC
>JBAKGM010000139.1:33821727-33854364 GCA_037177215.1 Asparagus racemosus
AAGAGATTTTATTTTACACTCCCCGATCTAATACGTCGCGGGCTTGTTCGCGTCCCGTTTCCGTGTATTTTGGGAAGTGGGGCGTGACACATATGCAAGTGTGGTAGGATCACTTGTGTATGTTGTGGTGTGCACAAGGCCGGACCTATCAAACACGGTGATTGTAGTGAGTAGGTACATGTTAAATTCAGGAAAGTCTCATTAGGAAGCGCTAAAGTGGATGATGCATTATCTAAAAGGTACAACATGACTCGGACTATTATATAAAAATGTGCAAGAGAAGCTTAATGAGTTGAAGGCTTATGTAGATTCAGACTACACAAGTGACCTTAATCATTAGAGGTCAACTACAAGAATTGTATTCATAATTGCAGATAGGCCAGTGAGTTATAGGTTACAACTACAAGACACTATTGCACTTTCAACAATAGAAGAAGAATATGTGGTGGTAGTTGAAGCAGCAAAGGAGGCCCAATGGTCAAAAAGATTGCATGGTGATTTGGGTTGAAGGCTACTACCACGGAGTTATTTTGTGACAGTCAAATTACCATCTATTAGTGAAGGATCAAGTATTTCATCAGAAGTCGAAGCATATTAAGATAAAGTATCACAAAATCAAAGAGTGGGTGGCAAGAAAGGGTATCAAGATGGTGACAATTGATGCAAGGAAGAATCTGGCAGACATCATGACAAATTCAGTCACCACAAAGAAGTTCAAGGAATTCTTGGACTTTATATAGGCACTCATTTAGTGAGGAAGGCAGGCGGTCTCGGTCAAGACCACAACAGTAAATGACTTCAGGTGGATATTATGACAGGTTTATGGTTCACTCATGGATTTGAGGAAGGCATGCAGCTTATGGTGGAGGTTGTGAAAGTATTTAGATACTCATAGTTTTGATGATGGTATGCAACACAAGGTGGAACCATGACCATGGAGAAGGGGAGCCATGTATAAGTTTGAGCTAGGGTAGAGATTGTTGTAATTGGCTTAAGCTTGAGCAAGGAAAGTGACAGCTCCTCAAGCAAGCACACCAACGGTAGAGATAGCATGAAAAGAAACAAAGCAGCAGCAACACCGGTTACATTGGCCGGTCAACTGGACAGAGGAGTTGGGCAATCTGACTGCATGGTCAAACAACCAGGAGGTTTTCTGTAGTTTGGGTCCTATTTGGACGCGGTTTCCTAGTTATTTTTGGACCCATGAATTCTATCATATTTAAGGGGTGTCTTTTAAGATCTATGGTAGAATCCTATCAAGTTTATGCTTTAGAGAGATTGTTAAGTTAGAGATAAGAAGAGAGCATAATTCTTGTGAGGATTTGCAAGCTAGAGTTTGTGTGGTCTTGTATTTTCTTCTTATTGGTAAAGTAAAAGGAACTCTCCCTTCTCCTGTGGCTGTAGGCACATTATCGAGCCACATAAATCTCGTCTTTGTTCTTACTTTTGGTTGCATGCTAATTTTTATTGAGATTGTTTGTTATTTCTACAAGTTCCTCAATAAACCCTACAAAGAGAGTTGGATTTTTTTATGAATCTCCAACATGAGTGACGGCGAATTGGTGACTATGCTGCAACTTGGAGGGCAATTTGGCAAAAAGGTTTCAACATTAGAAGTAGAGGACCAACTGTCAACATTCCACTATATAAGCTTTGACGAAGCATCTACTGGTACATTAGACTGAAGGCATCTTAGAAAATCCATGACAAAACATTAGAGATAGAAACAAAATATTACATTATTTATTTGTCACTATATTTCTCTCGTCATGCTTAGTAATTCAACAATCTTGTTCGAACTCAACCATATATTTATACATTTCATAGTGAGGGTAGAATAAGATACCTTTTTTAGCATTGACCTCACAATCAAACTTGAAAATAAAGTTCATAATTTATTCGAGACAGAAAAGCTTTCCCTGCTAATATATAATCTCAAAGTCACAACTCCAAAAGCAACAACTCAGATAAAGGAATTTCACAAAAAACACTTTTAACAATAGATATGAATATATCAACGAAATCCTCCAACTCCTCTTCTAGGCAAATATGAATGTAGGGTAGGTTGAATGTTGGTTGTGCCATAGAATTGATTATTTGGGTTTTAGATGTATTATATAGCGGAGAAGATATGTAGAGCAATTCATGATGAGAAGCTAAAAGGTTGGAGGATTTAATTTGAGATTAATGGGGCCGTTAAGATGATTATTAAATGGATAATTGGTGGATATTTAATAGGGAGGATTATTAGTGAGATTACGATGATTATGGGTGTTTAATGGGGATGTTAGAAAATATGAAAGGGTTGTGGCCAGTGGTAATAAATTTTTAATGGTTATGGAAGTTTAATGACGATGTTGAGAATATGAATAGGTAGCGGCTAGTGGATAATAAATTTTCACTTTTTACTAGTATAATGCGCGTGCGTTGCACATGGAGATTTATGTTCTAATTTTTTCAGAGAATAAGAAAAAGAACTCGAATGAGAAAATGAACATTTGAAGTGAAGTATTGCAATCCTTTGAGTTTTTACATATAATATAAATTTTTAAAATTAAATGAGTAGAAACGGTTTAGTTAATCCGTGTGATTTATAAATAGTATAACTTATAAGGGTAGCATAAATAATTTATATTAATACGTGTAATAAATATTGGTATAATCATACATATATTTAGTTGTATAATGATTTAATTTATTAATTGCATAGTAATAGTATTATAGTTTATTTTTAATACTATTTCTAATGTACTTGGATATAAATAAATATTTATTACTTCTTCGGGTTAATTTCAATATTAGCCCCTCAAATCCTCAACGTTTCCAAATTAGTACCAAAATCAGAAAAATTGCTATTTCAGTCTCTCGAATAATCACCCTGCTTGCAATTGGGTCTCCTGGAATGATCCTTTCATTCCGAAGATCGGGGCCCGCCCAATTCGGTTCCTGGTCGAAACACCGACCGCCACCTGTCCGATCCACCTCGCCCTGCGCAAAACCAGGCCCACTCATCACCACCGCTTCCTCTTCAACATTCAAAGCCAAAAAAAGAAAAAGAAAAAAATCCAAGAATTCAACGACCATGGCTTCCTCTTCTTCCTCCTCCTCCAAAACCCTAACCCTAATCCCTGGCCTCCCCAACGACATCTCCGCCCTGATCCTCTCCTCCCTCCCCCTGCCCCTCCACTCCCGCTTCAGGCTCACCTCCCGCTCCTGGCGCCTCTTCTTCTCCTCCCCCTCCCCCCTCCTCCTCCGCCGCCGCCTCCGCCTCCGCCTCCACCTCCTCGCCCTCTTCCCCTCCGACCCCTCCCCTCCCCTCCTCTTCGACCCCCTCACCCTCTCCTTCCTCCCCCTCCCCTCCCTCCCCACCTCCCCCCACCTCTTCCACCTCTCCAACCCCTCCCCCCTCTTCCTCTTCCCCCACCTCTACCTCCTCGGCGGCTCCCTCTTCGACGCCCGCTCCTTCCCCCTCAACCTCCCCATCCCCTCCCCCTCCGCCCACCGCCTCGACCTCACCCACCTCCCCCTCCCCCTCCCCTCCTGGTCCCCGCTCCCCGACATGCCCTCCCCACGCGGCTCCTTCGCCGCAGCCGCCCACGAGCCCTCCCGCACCATTATCGTTGCCGGCGGCGGCTCCCGCCACCTGGTCTACCCGTCCGACGGGACCCGGATAAAAAATGTGGAGCTACTCGATGCGGAGAGTGGGGAGTGGAGGGTCGGGGAGGGGTTGGAGAGGTGCCGGGCCGGGTGCGTCGGGTTCCTGAGGGAGGGGGAGTTTTGGGTGATGGGCGGGTATGGGGAGTATACGACGGTTGGCGGGGTGGTGCCGAGGGATGTTTACTGCAGGGACGCGGTGGCGATGGGGTTGGAGAGCGGCAGGTGGAGGGAGGTTGGGGATATGTGGGACGAAGGGGAGAGGAGGAGGTTGGGGAAGGTTGGGGTTGTGGAGGGGGAGGATGGCCAGGCAGCCGGGGTTTTTATGCTGGACCGGAATGAGATTTTCAGGTGTGTTCTCTCGGGTTTACTTGAATTTTGTTACTATATTTGTTTATGATAAGGTGGCTTGTGTGCTATGCTTGAGGACTTTAGATTGCCCATTACAATTTATGAATTGCGGCTTGATGTCCATGTGTTCAAGCATGTTCAGTTTTGAAGACTTATTTTTGTATAGTTAGGAATTGCAATTATGTTAGAGGTGGATTTATTCTATATGCTTGAGGACTGTAGAGTACCCGTTACTATATTTTCGGGAGAGGCAAGACATAGCATGTCATGGCCACACTATTAAGATATATTTTCCTAAACACTGTTCATGGATCATTGATTGTTTTATTAAAACACGATGTTTTAATTATGATGAACAATAATATTGCTTTATTATATAGGTAAATGTCCTGCATCTTACGAATAGTTTTATATACATTTAAGGCATTCTTTTTCATGGTTTTTGTGATGAATCCTTACTGTGATATTTCAAAGAAAAAAAGATTGAAATGTTGGATGACTCACTGATATGGCAAGTTTTAGAAGAGAAGAAAAACATGACATTTGTGGACACAGCTAGAGGAGACGAATCTTTTTAAATAACGTGTGTTGAAATGTAGATAATTGGGATGCTCTGAATATCTTAATGTGTGCATAAGCTGTTCATAGGGAGCTTGTCTTTATCTTCATTACTTGTTGCTTTCGTTTTCCTCTCTTTTTCTTTTGGAGAAATCTGTTGCTGTTCTTCTAGATACAACCGGTTTTGTTTGTTTTACTCTAGACTTCACCAAGTATATGATGCTAATCATATGTGTATGCTTAAACCTTCAGATGAGGTTTCCAGATAATGTAAATGATATTTCTGCAGATGGTACCTGTGCCTTCCGTTTGTACATTACACTACATATACAAGACAGTTATTGGTTTGGAGTTTTGGCTATTTATTCTGATGTTATTTTGGAGAAATGATGGGCATAATTTGGCTAGTGTGATGTTCAATGATTCAGTTGACTGATATGAACAATTTGGGATCTCTGTTTACTTGTCGAGATGCAGTAAAGAAACTGCCTAGAAATGTCCAAATGTTGGATTATGACAAAGAACATGACAAGACATTATAAATGATTAGAAGAATCAGTTAATCAGTACACTCATTGGCTTTGCGGACATGAAATTTGTAACTAACCCACTGGTATCTGCCACCAGGGGGGGGGGGGGGGGGTTGAAGGGAACTTTCTGGTAAATGATGCATGGAACTTGGTGAATTTTATGAATTAGAATAGTATTCTGTGGAATCTAATTTGGGGGAAGAAATTATACCAATGACAACTCAGAGAGAATTGTTTGAATATGGTGGTTCATGTAATGCACAAATACAATATGTCCTGATATAGCCATGCAGGCATACAGATAATACAATTTTGTAAAATTTGGATTTGGCTAGCTGATGGGTAGTCGATAATAAACCATATATGTCTTTGTGTGTTAATTTTATCTGATTTTTGTATGAATCTGGAAAGGTTAACTATTGATAGAGCACAATATTCTGATATTATTGAAATATTTTCAATGTCATACCCATGCTGCAGCATCAGTATGTAATAATGAATCTGCAATAGTTTATGTGAATAATTTCTTTACTAGGACTTCCTTACGAAAAGTTCAACAAACTATCTACTAATGCATAGTATGCATTTACAAATCAAATAATAATGTATTCAGTAGTAACTTCTTAGGTTTCAAATATATCTATGATATGCGTAGAATAGGTGACAAAACTTAGGATTCATCAAAAGGAGCATAGTACACTGTATCTAACATCATCTTGTATCAGGTTGTCCAAATACCAGACATATGTTCCATATGATGGCAACATATCATTTAGTACAATTATAGGAAGCGTTGTTATCCATTTAGGGGTTGTTTTAAACTTATAAGTCATTTTCTTGGTTTTTCTCCCGCTGTTCTAGGAGGAGCGTAGTAAAAGATTGCTGTAATCTCATATTTCCACTTCCCTTAATCTAATTTGATATGCTATAGATAGATAAGATGTAGAATTTGTAGTTTCCCTAGTTTCCTGGTGAGTTGGGTATATAGGAATGTTTCCAGTTCATTTCTCTTCAAATTCCACTGCCAACAGTCATTGTGAGGAAAATAATAATGGTCCGGACTTTACAGGTTATTAATGAAAACATCAAAGGTTCTGTGACACACTGTTCTGATCATGCAGTCCAAGGTTCTTTATGTTTTGGTATCTCGTCTTCGCACTCTAGTGGAAACTTGGAGGGATAATTTTAGAGAGCATTGTGTTATGTTATAATGAGAAAAATATCTTTAATTTCAGTATTGAACAAGCATGTGGGTGGTGGGGGACCTATGCCTATGTGGTATGATATATTTGGTGGTGTAGTGCCTATGGCTATGGGCTTGGCTCGGGCTCTTGCTAACCCACTTTGCTAGATCTCCCTCTAGCTATATAATCTCTACATTTACCTTGGTGCCTCTTCAAGGCCCATTCTGTGTGTCATTGTGGTCATTGCCGAAGTAGGCTGCTCTTCTGTCACTGTGATCAAGTGGGCTGCTTCCATAAGGCTAAATAGCACTTATATACCCTATAGTTTCACCTACTTTTCACTTATAGGTTATATACCCCAACTTGTATTTGGTAGCAAAAAAAATACGCTAAGGTTTCTTAAAATTGACCTTATGTACCCTCACTTTTTTTTAAGGCACTTAAGTACCCTAAAGTTCTTACAACTAGCACTTAAATACCCTAAATTTTTAAAACTTGCACCTAAATACCGTTAGTCCTGCAAACTTGAGGGTATTTAATTGCAAGTTTCAAAACTTTTTAGGATATTTACGTGCCAGATATAAAAAGTTTAGGGTATTTAAGTGCAAGTTTTAATAATTTTGGGGTATATAAGTGCTACCCTAAACAAGTGAGGGTATATAAGTGCAAGTTTTAAAAACTTTAGGGTATCTTCTTGCTACCAAATACAAGTGGATATATATAGGTAAAGAGGAGATAAAACAATAGGATATATAAGTGCTATTTAGCCGCTTCTGTAATGCCTTTGCAGCCAGTCAGCTTATTAGGAACTCATCTGTTTTGATAATTCATATTAGCTATCATAACCTAAGAGCTTCTTCTAAATTTCCTTGGATTTGAGAAGGGTCTAAGACAAAAAATGAAGATGATGCTTTATTATGCAGAATTCTGTCGCTGTTTTTAAAACATACTTGCTGTGCACTAACTTATTCCTAAAAATGATTTCTTTCTTAGCAATATGAAAACAGCAATATGAAAACAGTAATAACATAAAACCATTTTGTACTTGCCATGTCTGCCATTATCTTTACCATAAAAGTACACCAATCCTGCTGATAAACTGACCATATCAGATTTTTCATCACTACCTGAAAACTTTGGGCTGGTGCCTATGTGGCTTTTTAAAAAAATAAATTTCCCTGATAAAGCATACAACCCATGTCGCATGGAAGCGGGCATGGACACAGGTACAACACACGACAAATTTGTAAAAGATAGGGTACGAGGACACAACTGCGCCCACACATACATATATTTATATTGAAATTGATAATTTACATGAGAGCAATATGTTTTTCATTCTCATATTATGAGAATTAGTATTCCTATAATGTTTTTTATGTTTCTTTTATCATGTAGATTATAAATTGAAAAACCGCTCATCTTGTAACTAGATGTGCAAACAATCCTTTAAAATCATAGTATTGAACTGAGTATGCTGAAAAAAACCTGATCCTTTTCCAAGAAATTTCAGAAGAGATCCAGTGTAGGATATATGTCAAAGAAGTGTATGATGGGTGTTTTAATTTAAATCATGCATATATAATTGATTTACATGTCTGAATAAATGTACGCATATATTCAAGTAGTGTTCAAGTGTCAGAGTCCATACGGCTGTGTTACGTGTACGGCTTCATAGTTGAAGTATCCCCTCAACATATCATACGACCATGCTATAAATGGTTTAACGATTCCATTTTTTGATATATTTGCTAATTGCTAGAATGGGATGGTGAGGTAAGTACAATCAATTAGAGACTACTAAATATAATCGATTCGAAACTACAGTAACTTTTAAATACATGTGGTCTTTAGTAGTGGGGTTAACGAATGGAGTTTCACATTGTATAGGATATGATGCTGGCCATTGCAAGGCCACAATAAGGTGCATGAATGCATTAGTGCATTGCAGTTGAAGTTGCTGAAGTGTATGGTTGGTGAAGAGAGGGCTAACATGGGAGGTCAAATGTGGTACCATGAAGGGACATCCTTTGAAAATCAAATGAGTGCAATCTGTGTTGTAGATTGTCGTGCTCACTAAGGATGTCCAAATCGTCTTGGTTCTATGTGTCATTCATGTCGGTGCTGCCCACAATGGTGCTACCTTCCCCTTTTCTCTTTCAACTGCTTAAGTTTTGATAATAAAGGGGCGTCATTGCTACCCCTGCTCTATATTAAGGTGTTAACTATTTACAGTGATTCTCAAATATCATAGAACAGGTGTGATTAATTGATACAGAATAAAATAGGAAAAAAAAAAGACAAGGGACAGGTTTCAAACCTATGGCCAGTCAGCGCACAATGACCACTCTACTATTGAGGTATTGAGGAGCATTGGCCCTCGACCTTATATGGTTCCACTGTTCTTCCTTCATACCCCTGCAACTTCTTCGTAAAGGATCAATGATATGCCTCATATCTTTCTAGGGGACCTTAAACTGATTTTATTTGTATTATATTCCATATGTTTCAATTCATCTATTATCCCTTTGGGGTCATCGGTATAAGGGATGTCATTGACTGTCCATCTCTTTCTACATGTGGAAAGTTAAGGGAGGTTTATAATGATTCTTAAATCTTTTCTATTAAATTGTTATCCTCATGCATGTGCTAATAACAAATTTGATGGTTGTGTCAGGACTTAGACCCTCTTTTGGATTTCTGACTACATTCTCCATAGAGCCTTCTTTTTCTCTCCTTCTGAAGAGAGTTGTGAGGAGTTATCATGAACAACTGGTTTTATCATGAATTAGTTCATGATGTCAATATCGATCCATTATACCCCTGTTTCTAGCACTCGATAGGCCTTTTCTACCAGCACTTTTGTTTCATTTCTGAAACAATCACAATTATTTTGAACAATCACAATTATTTTGAACAATCACAAGTGTTTTTTTTTTCCAACTGTGGATCTTCTCTAGAAGTTCGTTGTGTATTCTCAACATTCAGTGTGTTACTGAACAATCTAATTTTTCATTCTCAGTTCAGTTTACCAAGTTGAGTGTTAGCCAAATTAGTCAACTTTTATATGTTTTAATGCAACAAGATTATCTCTAAGAAGTAGTTTTGTTGCTTGGTTAATTGGTCACATTTTATTCATGAAAGGGGTTATATTGGTTCTGGAGAAACAAGTTCATTCAAAAATTGTTCGAGTCTTTAGTATTAAAATTCTATGGCTCGAATCTTTAGTGTTGTTATCATATTTATGCATCTCCTATTCAAGCAGGATGTTATCACTTACTGTCACTAAGAACCGAAAGAAACGACGAAAATATAAGAAAACGGAAGATACATGAGAAATAAAGAAATAAACCAACATAAAACTAAGACAACCAGTTAAAAAAAACCAATTAAATGATTAACACACAAGATAAAGGTGAAGAAATAAAACTAGACTCACCTACATCCACTTCAACAATCCTATAGGTTTAACACAATTTTAGCTTTTTGAAAAAAATTTCATGGCGAGAGTTAGATGAATGTCCTGTATGCCTCTTCCTGGATGCAAAATTGTCGGTGTTCCATTTTTTACTGAAGTGTATCCTTATCTTCCTAAAGTCATACTCATGGTCAATATTACTTGAAAGATAAATATATAAATCCAACTAATTTCATTTTCTCATTTATATCGCTATGCAGGTATGACTTTGCTATCAATCGATGGCTGAAAGAGACAAGCCTACGTAAAAAGCTTCCCTCTGATGACTCCTGTTGCTTCGCTGCCATGAATGGGGAGCTCTATGTGCTGACTTCAGAACCCAGAAGTTCCCCTAAAAAAAGGCCAACTCTAGAGATTCAAGTGTATAACCCTATCAAGAGGAAATGGAAGTTTCTAACCACAAGCGTGCCATTCAAACAGGCAATTGATTTTAAGAGTGCTGTTTCATGCACCGTCAAGTTATGATGCGTTCAGATTCTCAGTGTATGATTGAAATGTTCCTTTTGATGTATAGATTTATATACACGGCGAACAGTTGGATTTGGGCTTGTATCGCCACTTATTAGGTGTAAAATGCTTTTGTTTGCTGTATAGATTGTTTTACTGTAAGTATTACAGATAGATGTTGATTCAAGTATGTCTTGTAAATAAATATCTGACATATATAATCTGTGTACGTATCAAACAACTGTCCAGAGTCCAGACATATGCAACCTTTGTTTATTATGATTTTCTGTATCTGGTTGGTTTATTCACTTGTCCTGTTACCAAAATTTTGATGTATAGGTGAGTGTGAAAAGCTGTCGAAATTAAACTATGTACGCTCATGTACGTACGAGGCCCTATATGCATGATGGTATGCGCTAGAGAAGTGTCGTTTTATTTTATTCGTTAAAAAGCTTAGTTGCATACGGTTTGTGAGACCTTTTCTCATCTTTTTGCAAAAAAAAAATATTAGCCACCACAACACTTTGATTTTGATGTTTTTTTTTTTTTTTTTTTTGTCCCCAGAAATAGATGCTCATAAGGAGAGTTACGTTTTTTGTTTCGAATGCAGGCAAGTATTACTCGTAAAATAAGAGGTGATAGGCTCAACGTCACCTCATTTGCATTATTTCGTCTTGGTGCAACATTCTGATCAAATAAACCGCAGACCAAGACAAGCATCCACGTGCAACTGATGTGATCATGTAAAAGCACTTCGAGGCAAAGAATAAAGTTCCCATTTTAGATTGACGATGTGTTTTGTTAATCCCGTCTCCCGCTATAAATGTTGGAAATACCATCAACTGTTCGATAAACTTTGTAAGTACATCATCAATTTTTTTTTTTTTGGAGGGGGGTGGGGGGCGTGGGGAGTTCCTAATTAGTAGGCTAATTAGGAGCTTCTAATTAGTCGGGATTGGCAACCCCGACTAATTAGGAAGTCAGTTTTTTTTAAATGACCCACTTTCTAGCCACGACGCTGACGCGGTGAGAAAGTGGGTCGGTTTCTGAAATTAAAACAAAATTGAGTCGATTTTTTTAATAAAAAAATGAATGAGTTTATTTCGAAAAAAATTTTCTTCTTAAGCAATTATAACAAATGTACTAACAAAGCTAGCACTTATTCCAAAATATAGATGCAATTAATTCTTCGGGTTGCAACTATAAATACATCGTTTGAAGCTTCAAAGAAGATGCATGTTACTTTGCTCAAAAGCTGCCCCAAATGACACACAAATAGACAACCAAACCAATGGGGAAACCGAGTATTGAGCTGAAAAAACAAGAACATACGTATATCAAACTTTACAACATTGGTTGGTTCTATTCTTAAAACTGTTTGGAATTACAAGCTCAACTCCACAGCTCTCTTAGACCTCCCCCTCTTAAACTTGACATACAAAAGCTTTTATTCCCATGAAACAATTGAACATTACACATTACAACCACCACAACTAAAGCCCATTTGCAGCCTGATACATCATGTTATATCCATCCAAACCAAATGCAGAGTACTCTGGAAGAGGATACGCAAACCCATTTGCATCCATCGGCCACTGGCTTTGAATCAATGCATCGGGTTGCAATTCATGCAATCCGTGATACGGCATGAAGGAATCATAGACCATTTGAGGCATCTCTTCATAGTAGTATTCAGGTACATTAAACTGAGGGAAAGCAAAATGCTGGTTCACTGAATTGAAATCCTCGTGGTGGTTGTAACAGTTAAATGCTGGCCTTACTGCCGTCCGATGATCCTCGTCGAGCAAGTCATTAATGATGTCAAGATGTGGGAACTCGTCCGGCATCACTCCGTTGACCTGGGTTATGTTACCTTTCACATGAGAACGAGATTCATCAGTCCATGAGCTTGGTCGGGACCCAAAAGTGATACCTGGGTTCACTGATGATAATGATGATGATGTAGAGGGCTGGGGAAATGTGGCATCATATTGTGTAGAGAAAATTAAAGAGGGTCGATGAGTGAATCCTGATGTAGTTGCACCAGTTGAAGTTTTGATGCCCATTATGGCATTTCGATAAGATTGCGGTTCAAGACTGTGAGCAAAAAGAGATGAGTCTGAGTCTAAACGACCAACCGAGCTGAGTGTGCGTGATAATGCAGGCGTTGTGTTTGATGTGGATACAAGGGGAGCAGTTGTCTTTGGTCCTGGAATGATAGGGGCACTTGAAGGCCTCGATATTGAAGAAGCTTTGTTGGCAGTGCTGCTTATTGATTGAGAAGTGTGCAAGGTATGTTTCGAAGGTTCAGATTTCGAAATGGATATGTTTTCTGGAGATTTGAATGATTTCTCAGATTGAATTTGGGTATTTGAAGTGGACTTAGGAGAGGAAACTAGTTCATTTTTGGTGGTAGTGGTGGTAGCAGTGTGTGTCTCTGTAAATTGCTTAACCGGTGACGCCTTTCTAGCAGGGTGAGGTGATGATCCTGGTTCTGATGTCCTTGAGTTACAGGTGGAGGAAATATTCTCAACAATTTCATCTTTGACGATTGTTCTAGTACTCAGTCCCTCGCCTATTCCTTCCTTGAGATTGGGAAAAAAATCACATTAGTAGGACATTTTGAGGGAGTAAGCAGAAAATTAATGTAAAAACTTGGCTGCATTTCCAACGAGAAGATACGGAAAAAAAAAATTAGTTACCCATAAACATATATGAAAATCAAACAATGACAACAACGATAATACAATGGAAGAAGAACACTCAGATGAAATAGAACAGTGTGGCATGTTTTCAAAACTTACGAAATCTGAAAAGGAAACTGATATTCTCTATTATATGCAGAAAAAAACAGTTAACTATATACATATATGGAAAAAAATTACACAATAACAATGCTAAAATGGAAGAGAGAGAAATCTAAGATGAAACAAAATCTAAGATGAAATACAGTAGGGCGGGCATGTTTTCAAAACTTGGAAAGAAAATCCGAAAAGTAGACTGATATACGCTATTATACACAGAAACCTCATGCTGACAGACAAAGTTGGTAGTGCAATTTTTAATATAAATCCTGACCTCAAGAAATATGTCCAAATACATCCAAGAACGTAAAAGTTCAGAAATAGGAAAATAAGAAAACTCTTTATAAAAGAAAATCTAACCCGTTTTATGTGCAATGAAGGATCAGATAAAAGAAAGACTAGAAGATGAAGCTTCCAGAGAGCATCATAAAATGATACCCTACAGAAAATCCACATTGTACAAGTTGTCCTTTAAGTTCCAAAAAGAATTACATCAAATGCTAATGAATGTGAGATGAAATTGATTGAACTTTCTTATTCCCTATTTTCTAGATTCATTAGAGCAAGTCATTGTGGGATCATCTATCGCATAATAACTAATAACTCCAACTAGAGAGGCAAGTATCAACCAAGTTGTGATTTGAAGTCATTTATACACTAATTCAGAACAATTAACTCATATCGAACTCATAAAAGGTTCTGTTTCCTAGTGTATGTTCTTCAAGAGTAATTATCAATATCAAACTAATATTGCAGCTTATGCACACAGTCCCATCTGAAACTAAAACGCAAAAAATTTTAGAGGTACCTTCTTAAGAGGTTGTTGGAGTCTCTGTCTCTGATCCTTCAAGGATTGAAGATTACCGTCTGGTTCAGCCCCAGTAGCACTACAACTTCTACTCACATAATGTAGTTGCTCTGCACTAACCATGGGACTATTTTGCATGTCCTTATTCTGCGGATATTTCCCTCTGCAATGATCACAATGCAATAAGAAACAAACCGCTTCCCTCAGAGAAGGAGAAAAGAAAAGGATCCTTGATTTCAAAAAAAAAATTTACCTGTTAGAAGAATTTCGTTTATTTTTGTTATTGGTTGATGAGTACCCCTTGTATGGTCCATTCACCACAACCGATGGGACTGAGTCAGTTGAACATGTGGAAGAACTGTCATCCACAAAGGATGAGCTCTTTTTTCCGACATGGCCATTTGAGATATCACTCCTACAAGCCTCGGATGCTGGATGAGTTTCTGATGTATCTGTATCCCAACTCAGAGGGCTCATATCTCTGTCTTCTACATCAGGCGGAAGTGATTCAGGACAATCATCTCCAGGCTCAGAAACATCAGAAACTTCTCCCCTCAGCTCACTCTTCTCGTTCAACTGTTCCCCATGCTCTGAAGAGAAGTCCACCAGAATTCTTTCCTCAGAGAGACTATCATGTATTTTTTGATGCTTTTCCTCCTCCATTTCTACAGACTTGTCACCTTTACCTCTGTCTTTACCTTTGCGATTGTTTCGCCTCTGTCTAGCCTGGTGGAAAGATAAGGATGGATGCAAAAGCAATGTCACTCAGACGTAAAATAACATAGAACTAGTAAATAAAGAAAAACATGTCAACATGCCAAAGTGCAGTACATTAAAGGGTAAGTATGGAAAAAGATAAAGAAAACAAAATTAAAACATGAAACACAACCTCGAATGACAAATGGACAAGAAGAACAAAGGCAACATGATCAGTATATATCTCACAGAAATGATACTAAAGGACGAATACTGGCAAAATGGAACAAGGTCTCATTAAGCATAGGAGATATAGAACATAGAACACTTTCATGGAAATCAAAATCAACATACTAGAAAGCAACCAGATAATAAGCAGGTTTGGACTTCATAAATTAGAAGCAGCCAGATAGTACGCAGATCTCTGGGCTTCAAAAATTGGAAACGGCCAATTGTAATTTTCTTAAACAAAAAGGGTGCAATCAATTGCATATAAGAACTCCACTAAGTCAACGATTCAGACATGCACCAATCTCAACTTTCTCATAACAAAAAAATAGAAAACAAAGCAAACTTTCTCATACATAGAACACTGAGTTCGTGGAAATCAAAATCAACATACTAGGAAGCAACCAGATAATACACAGGTCTGGACTTCACAAATTGGAAACAGCCAGACAATACGCAGGTTTGGACTTCATAAATTAGAAGCAGCCAATTGTAATTTTCTTAAACATAAGGGATGCCATCAATTGCATCTAACTAAGAACTCAACTAAAATCAACGGTTCAGACATGCAACATTCTCAACTTTCTCATAAGAGGAGGGGGAAAAACAAAGCAAACTTTCTAATGCATCATTGTCATCTTGGGAAAAGGTAGTTCCATTCCTGCATTTAGGATTTCTTCAGGCCAAAGAGAACAAAGGGCTTCGAATGGAACAATCTCTTCCAAGGGATCGGGCACACAGGGATGAGTCATGTGGTATGGCTGCTTCTAACATGAAGCCGTACCCATACCCAACACATCATGTACCCGTACCTGCACCAACACTTCGACCGACAGTCCTCGAATATATGCATGCATTTATTCATATGCGTGCTCAATTATATATTACATGTTTGAATTTAAAACGATCATCACAAGCCCATGTGAACTAGAAATATGAAGGAGAAAAAAACACTATGAAAATCTGTATACAAACTTCACTTGAGAAAATAACCTAAAAGGCCACAGCCCAGAAAACAATTATATCAAAAACATAATGGAGGAGCTTGACATAGGACTTGCATTTGTTCTTGCAAAAATAAAAATCATCAATCTCCATATCAGAGCTTAAAAGCAAAGGTATAAGCATATAATGAAATCGCTGCACGTAACTGATCTTCAAGTTTCTCGTAAGCAGACTTCATTTACCAAAATGTTGGCATGTGTACAACTAGCAAAATTTCTCTAGGCACCATTAACATATTGATATCATGTAATGCTCAATAATACCAAGTACAAGACTTATAGAACAATGCAGGCCAGTATAGAATATACATGTTCCCACAGATGAACAAGATTTAAGTTGAAGAAACTTAGTTGACCTGTTTTTTCTTTGCTCTCTTTTCCCTCTTCTCATTTTCAGCTTTCTCTGCTTTCTCCTCCTCAAGAATAAGCTCCTCCTGTCTCCTTAATGCAACAGCTTCTTGATATGCTATTTCAATTCTACTGCTGCAACAAACAAGTTATAAAAAACTATTGAAACATGAGGAAAATAAAGTCCATGCCTAAAGTTGTCTGCAAAGAACAAATATAGATTGAGAATTACCAGGAAGTTTGGGTCTTTTTTTAAAATTACTATTTACTTCTTCGAGTTAATATCTCAGATTTTGAGCTTTTTCATATAACCACCATGTGAACGTTCACAACAATGTGAGATTGCTGCTCTGATGTCACATCCAAACTAACTAATTTAATTAAGAAATATTACAATATCTTCTTTGAAATAAACAGAAATACCTGCAACTTGGAAGAAACAACAATATGGGGCCTTTTGCAAAGTATTCATCAACTTACCCAAGCCCTTCCTCCTCGTTCAAATTATGTTTTCAACAAATCGCATGCAGAAAAAATAAATAAATAAATAAAATAAAATCTAATGCCAAGAAAAAAAAAGAAGAGAAATTTGTATCCTGTAACTACTTTTAATTCCCAAATTTATAACTCCTGTTCTCCTTTTTGTCCTCTTCCCTTCTCTCATCAGTAGATCAAACCCAAACTAGCAAAGCAAAAGTTTCTTTTCAATTCACAACTTGGATGCAAAATATATATAGGTGAACCGTTATATAGATTTACTATAACTTTGGAATCAAACCATGTTTATGTTTCTTCTCTTCGACTACAACTTCAAAGTAAGAAAAATAGAAAAGTTTGTCATTTTGGATTAATGATTGAGGAGAACAGGCATTCACTTGGAATGAAGAGGACAAGAAGAAAAATTATAGCAGAGGATGAGGACTTATGAGGGTGGGTCTGTGTTGTGTAGATGTCTAGATGATTCGGCTAGGGTTTATAAAATTGAAGGGATAAAGAAGAAAAGATTAAACAAATTAACCTCTAAATTATTTTATCAATGTCAAATTAATTATTATTTGTTAAACAATCAAATATTCAAAAATTTAAGGACTAGCAAAGTTTCCCTCATATAATAGCTTAATCGAAAAATATATATGTCGGTAAGAGATAACTTTTTCTAATAATTGTATAGTTCTTAGATAATTAACCACAGATGGGTTTATTTACAAGTATCTAAATAATAAATAAGTTAGTAACCAGTTCTTAAGTTTTATTTATAAATTTAAAAGAAACATATTTCATTACTAATAGTGTTTTATACAATAAAAACATCATGGACTGGTTAATTGACAAAAAATTATCAGTTTTCCAATTGTATCTAAAATATTGATATGGTTCTCCATGTTTTATATGTAAATAATTTATTTACTATATTTTCTTTAAAATATTTTTCAGCTTAAAACCAAGTTTATAGGTAAGATAAGGGCATTTTTCTCATCAAAGCCACATGCTAAGCACATGATGTAGTAGTGACGAAGAGGTGATGGGAAAATCCTATTAATTCTGTTGTAATGTCAACAGAAAACAGCTCATGATAGTTTGCTGAAAACGGATAAAGTTCATGCTAATGTCTTCAAATCTACCCTTCTAAAATTATTCTTACAAAAACTCCCTTCTATTTTTCAGACCAAAATTCTCAAATGCAGAACAAAAATAATCATGAAATGCAAATGAAAACAATGAAGAATTATGCACCTTCAAACACGGAGCCTCTTAAGAATTTAATGGCAGATGAAAACTAGTGATTTGATCACATTGATCATTGTCAAAAGACAAATCATAATTTTTAATGCAAGGCTGAACAAACATGGAACTCTCTAGAAAGTTAATGACCATTTCAAACTGATTGGATCAGGCTACCTGATTGTGATACATATAAAAAATATACAACCAAGAAATTGACAATATTTGGCGGCCAGTACCTACAAAATACAGTAATCTGGGTCGCTAACAATAACAGCACCTTAAGAATTAAGTTCAAATAACCAGTCAGAACTTTGGTGGGTTTTGCACATAAGCCCCTTGAACCTTCTTTATCTCACAAAACGCCCCTAAACTTTGGAGTGTCTCACAAAACGCCCCTAAACTTTGAACTTTTCTCAGTGGAGCCTTTCATGTAATTTGCAAATAACTAAAATTTCCTCCAGAACATTTTAGTTATTTTTCACTCAAGAACATTTTAGTTACTGGGTCTGGAGAGAAAATGTTAAAGCTGAAAGGGGTTTTGTGAGATACCCCCAAAGTTTGGGGGAGTTATGTGAGATCTAGGTTGCATGGACACAAATACGGGACACGGAAAATTTGTAAAAGGCAGGACACACACACAGACACACACACATATTTGTGCATGTGCCATGTTTACATTAGACCATATATTGAAATTAAAATACCTATAAATTTTGTATTTTCTTTTACCACCTATAACAAATAAGAATCAAATTAAATCAAACTAAGAATTAAGGTTTAATGATAAAAATTTAGTTTTGATCACATGGGATATTATGAGTACTTTTTAAGTCTTTAGTAATTGGTTTCGGTTTTCGGGTTCAAAAATTTATTTGTTTTAAGCTCGATATACCAAAGGAACTAGTTTAGGGTTACAAGTAATGGGGAACTCGGGTTTTGCTTTAAACCACACGTGTCCATGCGTGTCCGCAGTGTGTCCACGGTGAATTCGTGTCTGACATGTGTTTGACACAGATACGTCACCCAAAACGAAGTGTTCGGGTAACCTAGTGTGAGATAAACAAAGTTTAGGGGGTTATGCAAAATTATTCCTTATTTTAATGAAGAGCAGTCGCCACTCAGGCTTGGCTTTGTTGTTCGAGATTAGATCGGGTTATACAAGTCCCAAGTTCAAGACTAGGCTAGCACCTTCATTGAAAAAAGAATAGAAAGCAATAAGCAGAAGAGCATGAAACCTAAAGAACTACCAATAATTATACCCTAGAAAGAATGAACGAGAAAAGGTATTCTGCTTAAATTTACACATCTAGAGAATTGTCCCACTCGTATTGCAGTTTGCATTCTTCAAGCAGAGATTGGTGATGAAAGAAACATTCATCAAACTTGAAGACATTATTCACAAAATGGAGAACTTACAGATGTATCAGTTGACACATCCAATCAAATATAGCGGCAAATATGCTGTCAATAAGGATGTTACACATAGTCAAGAGCCATGTTATCAGAAGCTATATAGATTACCTGAATATATGGGCTAAAACAAATATTTCCAGAGTCCTGCGACCTAGCTCTGTAAGACGTCTTTCGTCACGGAGAATAGAATCTCTATTAAATTCATCTCCAGAACAACCATCCTACAACATGTGATTGTCGAAACATCACCTGTTAGAAACCAAGTCTAGAAGATAGCTTGAAATCATGATTATTAAGAATTTAAAGAAAAACACAGAAGATGATTAGGATAGCTTATTTTTAATAAAAAGGAAGAACACAGTAAGAAGAAAAAGATGAATGTGTGAGAGCTAGAGAACCCAAGGCTGATACTTTGGCCAAGTCCAATTGGTTGTTATAGATTCAAAATGCTCCCAAGTCCAACCCAAAATGTAAAATACTAATAACTTTTTATAACCTTGATCTATATTAGTGGCAATCTATTCATTCCAGTGCTTTACTGCCAATGTTATCAGTTGAAAATGTGTTTTAACCCAGCAGCGCGTGTCCAACTCTTTCCCAAGAACGAACAATTTGTCAAACAATTTCATTGACAAGTCCAATCTAATATGTAAAATACTAACATTTTTTTTAAACCTTGATTTAGATTACTGTCAATTTCTTGACTTCAAACTTTAACTGCCAACATTATCAGTTGAAAATGTGTTTTAACCCAGCAGCTCGCCCAACTCTTTTCCTAGTCAAGAAGAATTTGTAAAACAATTTTGCTGACAAGGAAATTCTGTCTTTTACCCACCACCCAGCCTAAAAACATTTAAAGAGAGCTCTTCCTAGATATTATTTCCAAGTGGTTAAGAATTTAGTAATTGCCTTTACAAGTTGTTTCTCTCTCAGAAAGACAATCAGTCAAATGAACCAATTCCACTTTGGAGCTTTTTCAATGTGAACTGTAAAAAAAATTACTACTCCATACCCTACTTATATTGATAGAAGTAGCTTTGAAAATGCAGTTGCATTGACGCTGTCTGTTTTCAAACTTTTAATCCTCTAAAGAGCAGAAGTTTCTAATAAAATAAATATCATTATCAGCTCTAATCTCTATCCTATGATCTATTGCATTGCCTCATCTGTACATAAGCACAATGGGGCAATAAAATCTGCGGTTAGTGCAGCTTTGTCAAATGTGACAATGTTAGTGCCTAAAAGAAACAGGGTTTCAGAGAAATTATTTTGCATTATGCACCCCCAGTTGATTAACAGTATGATCATGCCTTTGATATTGTACCACAAAAATGCAAATCTAATTGAAGAAATACCAGGAACAAGAATTTCTTCAGCAGTTACTTAACAAATACTTCTTTCAGAAAACAAAGAGGCTATTAGATTCTTACTATGGACTAAGTATATTATTTTAACTTTCTCTCCTGTCATCTACTAGCTTTGACCTCATTAAGAAGACAATTTTTGTTATGTGCCTCAACCAAACCATTAAGCATTCACGATTGCTATGAATCCCTTATCCCATACAAGTATAACAAATAGCATTCTTGTTAATTAAAAGCAAGAATAGCAAATATAATTTCCAAAACAAATTTCTGAAACCTATTTGCACTGCAAAAATGCAAATCTTGTTAAACAATACCAGTAACAAGTATTTCTTCACCAGTTATTTAATGTATACTTCTTTTAGAAAATAAGGAGCTGTTTAGATTCTTACTATTAACTTAATATTTTACTGAAACTTTCTTCCCTATCTCACCTCCTACTTCGACCTAATTAAGAAGACAATCTCCGTAATGTGCCTCAACCAAACTGTAATAATCATTCCATATTTGCTATGAATCCTTTATCCAATAATAGCATCTTAGTTTAAAATCAAGTAAAAAGATGCATGTTGAGGATGTGCTGAAATATAACAGGAAACAGAAGGTCAAATTTTATCAAATTAGGAGTAAAACCTCAAGGAGATTTTTTTTTTTAAATCAATCCCACATTTCTATTTACTTAAACCATATAGTAACAAAAACTTAATTATAGGGATCTAGGATTCAGTAAGTCCCCAAAAAGTCAAAAGCACATGGAGAATTTATCTATCGAAGAACACCTTTCACAATGAATGCCGAAGATACCCTTTGTATGCATAAGAAGACAGAATAGCGAAAATGAATTAACTATATATTACTCAAGTAAAACATGAGATGCCAAAGGACATTACAAAGGCCCAAAGATGTCACCAAAATGTATCATTAAGAGTGATCCAAACTTCAGATATGTTATGTTATAAAATAAGAGAAAAAAGTGCATGAAATATTAGCGGCAGATTAAATGGACCAAAACATACTTTTGAACGAATCGGCAAACCCTTTTCCTCCTTCGAAGGCAATGACAGATGGGGCGATTCTAGTGCAGCTCTCTCAAGCAATAAGAACACATCTTCTGCCAAAACAAACATGTCCTTTTCAACAAGGATAATGGGAGCTGGTAAATCCTCCTTTTCCAGTTTGTCGGCTCTCACTTCTTTTATCTTGCTCTGGCCTTTAAGAGCTTTCAGACCAATGCAAAGAGAATCCATTACCAGTGTAGATGCAACCTCCTTCTCTATGAAGAAATGTTTCACGACTACTTTCAAGATAGCATCTGTTTTATCCCTAGACATGTGCCGCCTGGTATTCTGATCAATTCCAAGCCAGAATGCATGAAAACTGCAATCAACTACACAAGTATTAGGCATAAACAAGCATATGAAATGAATAGATGAGGCCAGACAAGGCAATGTATCTTAAAAATCAAATGAGACACATGCTGTCTGCAACAACAATAACTGAATAAAAACTTAAAAGCAGGCTTCCAAGTTTCAGCATATAGATCACCTTGACCACTTTGTTTTATCACCAATCAAGGTTTTAAGCTTCTGCCTCCTGTCATCCACAAACCTTGCACAAGTTTGTTCTACAGCAGACAGATATACTCGAATTAGCTCTCTTCGGTACTGAGAATCAAGGCAACGGAACGGGCGGTGTGCTTTCTCCCTTGAAGATTGTAACAAGAAAAAATTATGTGAGTTACAATTGAAGTACAATAATGCTTTTTAGGGACAGAAAAAATAGTAAGTAATATTATATAAGTTGAACTGGTCAACCTAAAATACAGCTCAGATTAGAACTAAAAAAATTAATACAGAAATGTTGAGTTGACAATGTCTAGATCAAAAGTTTAAACCATTAGGACTCTAAACAACAGAAAAGTGCGACAGTAATACAAAGAAGCCAGCAGACAGTTGCATGATTAGAGAAGCTCTACAAACCATAGTTACACAGTACGCGGTATGGAGGGTCATGGTATAAATTCGGGTAAGCAATTCCCCACTTAGAAAATTTAGATTCAATGGGGGGTAGCTTGCTTCGGTATGCAAGTTCGATTAGTAGTATATTGTAAATTTTTTTGGGTGCGCTTAAAGTTTTCCAAAGTATATAGTAGAAAAGTAGGAATTAGAAAGCTAATTATGCATTTCAATATTTTCTCATACAAAATACTTAAATACTTCTTTTTTATGGAGTTCGTTCTTTGTTCTGTTTTCCCCCCACATAGTTCATGTTGAGATCATGGTTTCATTTCACGTTTTATTAACATAAGTATTTAGTTACAGGCAAAGTCATTTGCTCATATATTCTATTGTGTGTCTCCCTTCACTTGATTGCACACATTGCATTGCGTCTTATGCATGTACACTTAAAAGGGACTTTGCATCCCGCATACTTGTAAGTGGTATGCCAATTATGGGGAACCAATTCGTATATCTGAGGGAATCGGTTCACAAATGTACCGGGAATTGGTTCGTAGGAACTGTACGACAGTTCAAGGGGGGCTCCAGGGAATCATGCAACTATGATAAAAACATAAGATCATATAAAAGGTTAGTTTAAAAGAATGCTCACAGCGTATGAAAATTGGTCAGCTTATTTATACATGATACGACATCCGCTGTTAATTATCATAAGTTTTGAGATGACATCAGAAGAGCTATGACAATGTCTAGATCAAAAGTTTAAACCATTAGTACAATAAATAACAGAGAGGTGCGACAAAAATAAAAAGCAGCCTGCAGACAGTTGCATGATTAGAGAAGTTATACAAACATAAGATAATATAAAAAGTTAGTTTAAGAGAACACTGACTTGTATGAAAATTGGTCAGCTTTTTATATATGATACAAGACATCACCCACTATTAATTATCGAATCTATATTAATTTTTTTTATGAAAGTTCAGTCAACCATTGCACAACCAGGAATATACTCAAGATGGTAGAATAAATAGGAGACTGATCACGAACAACTTTCTGTAAAAAAAATGTCAACTTTTCCTTCATGCTTAAAGGAGGGATTCTCGCAGAAAATGATTTGATTAATAATATCCAAAAGCATGTCATGAATTTAAAGAAATCTTATCAAAAACAAAATATCCATAACCTACACTATATAAACAATTTTAGTTATTAAAACCAAACTGATTAATCAGTTATGTAAAATGCATCTCATGTTAGTTGCTACAACCAGTTAGTCATCCCAAAGAAGCATACAACAATTTGATTTGCTCCTATCACTTCTTTCTCCTTTTTGCCTCCAAAATCATTCTGAATGAGAAGAGAAATGTACATTTTTTTTGACGAATCTTTGGCACAACTCTCTATCCCTAGAAGTTGTACCACTGAGCTAACGTGCTATTCATTAGATATTGCCTCAATATCCAGAAATTGGCCATAATGTTAATTACCTCTATTGATCATTCGATACTCTCTTAATAGGTGGCTTCTAAAACCAGAATGCACGGAAACTGTTGAGCAATCAGAACCGACATTAGAATTAGAGGGGTCTGTATTTGCAATCAGCCATTTTTTCCAAATAAAGATTCATTTGGCCAAAGTCTAGCTAATTTCGGCATCCAGAGACAGTTTATCGAGTATTTGGCCATCTGCTAATTATTCATGATATACTGTAAAGTATCTCTAGCATTCGACCCATGGTTTTAAATTTATATCCAACAGCAAAGGGTCAAGTACCACAGAAAACTAAGAAAATATGGGCGACATGTAATATCTACACCCATAGGTACTTTCCAAGCTTTACTTATTAATTTATTCATAGCTTCACCAGTCACTTTAACCAGTAATAAGTTTATGCTTAAAACTACTCTGTCGCTCAAGTTCTATGCTCAAAATTTTGAGAATACATCAACAAGAAACCATAGGTTGTGAGGTTCAAAGGATATGGAGTATAGAAATCACTATTACAAAGAGGAGATAAACAACCTTCTCCGGGGAGTTACAATTGTCTCAGATAAAAGAATACATGCCCAGAAACAAATGATAGACCGCATCTGGGCAGATGCAGTATACACTTACATTATGAAATGTTTAGTGTCATGTTAATATAACTACCGAGTTTTGTATTCCGAATCCTCCCGGCCCCGCACATAGAGGGAGCTACGTGCACCAGGCTACCCTTTTTTAATAACTTGACCTAATCATATATTTTCTATCCTTAAAATTCAACTATGTGAAACAATAAGTCAATCTTATGTTGTCTAGTCTTACAAACACAAAAGTAAACCGCGCAGTAAAGGATAAATTTACTTCAGATTTCAGGAGTTGGGTTGGGTTCAATTGAGAAATTTTTCATGTTCAGAGATAAATGGTGGGTTTACTTGGGCATAGAACCGGATCTGATCCCACATCGTTACAGCCTAATTGCCAAACACTCAAGTCTCAAAAAGTTCCTTTCAAAATGAAAAAAAAACAATAAAGAAGAGGATGATGAAGAGAAAACTAAAAAAAAAGTTCAGGAATAGAAACTGCACCTATCAAAAACTCCACAGCAAAACGTTCATTACTTGATATATGATAAACTTGTGATTATTTAGTGAGAGTTTCAAAACAGTTGAACTAGTTGGCGTGGAACTCCTGACAGTTTGGATTAGGTAAATTTATAGCATAAAAAGAACGGAGTTTATTATAAATCTCAGAGTTCCATTTAATGGAGTGGCTAAAATATCCGCTAGGCGAGTCTACACTACATAAGACAGCTGGATAATAATAGTAGGAATAAGTTCATTTATACATTATATCAACACTGCAAAAGAGCAACACATAAAATACTTCATTTCTATATTACTTATAAAATAAAATAAAAATAATTAAGCGAAATAATGCGTACAGCACTATGCTAAAATTAGATGAAGGATAAGGATAAGTGGATAAGCAACAGTAATTTATGAACTACCTGATAACTTGCACTTGAGCTTTAATTGTAAGGGTATCATCATCGACAAAGCCATCCGATATTTTATTTATCTCCATAAATTTTTTCCAACCCCAATCATGTTCTTTCTTCCAGAACCGGTGTAATGTATCTGCAGATCTCCCATAAAAGCATCAGTCTGTATCACTGCTAAACTGAAGAATATCATTGAGTAATTAATGGTCGACAATCAGCTCACCATTGTACTTATTTCTTTTTTGATCCTTGTTTATCACGGCTATAGTGAACAGCGCAAAGTGACTCCAACCTACAAATGGGAAAATGAGAGAGAAATGTAGCTTCTATGTAGTTAGAAAATAATCAGGCTAGATATTATAAAGCCATAAACCAGCTACATACCTGGGAGAAGTTTGTCATGATTAGCAACACAAAGAAACAATGAGAGATGGTTACAGGCATCACAACCCTGGGGATAAATTAAGATATACCTGGAAAACAATGTCAACAATTTTGTTACAACTATGATACAGTGGCATTATTATAAATGCAAGCATAACAGTCCCAAGCACAGACAGCGCTGTCAACCATGGAAGATCATAATAGAAGTTCCAAAAGGATTACACAATCAGCAGCGAAAGATATCCGTAAAAGGTAACTGATTGTGAGTTTACTAACACCACAAGTAGAATACATTTCAGAAGTAGAGTAAACAACAGATAAGAGCAGGCATCCTTCGCCTTAAATTTAGCCAAAAAAAAAATGTTAACAAACTGTAAGGACCTTAACTCAAACCAAAGCCTTCTTAGTAAAGTTCTAATAGAAATCAGTATTCTGATACTGAAGATAAGTTAATGAAGTAGACCAACAGAGGTAAGATGGTAAAATAAATAATTAAGATTTCGCAACTGTTCTTCTCATGTTTATATCTGGATCTTTTTCCTCTAAACTGGAGTAATTCTTTTCTAAATTTTCTATTGCTTTCAACATAATCTGTTTCCATTTTCAGATGTTAAGAAAACATATCCAGCTGGTCATGCTAAAAGCCAGTACTAATGTAGTTAAAATACTTGAAAAAAAACATTTTTGTTTAGGACAACTAGCTCAACATATAGACAAGATAAAATAAATGTTAATCACTGAACTTAAGCAATATGGTATAGTTATGTGACAGTAGAGTTACAATAAAGTTTGTCATGATTAGCAACACAAAGAAACAATGAGAGTTGGTTACAGGCATCACAACCCTGGGGATAAATTAAGATATACCTGGAAAACAATGTCAACGATTTTGTTACAACTATGATACAGTGTCATTATTATGAATGCAAGCATAATAGTCCAAAGCACAGACGGCGTTATCAACCATGGAAGATCATAATAGAAAATCCAAAAGGATTACACAACCAGCAGCGAAAGATTTCCGTAAAAGGTAACTGATTGTGAGTTTACTAACACCACACGTGGAATACATTTCAGAAGTAGACTAAACAACAGATAAGACCAGGCATCCTTCGCCTTGAATTTAGCCAAAAAAATTTGTTAACAAACTTAAGGACGTTAACTCAAACCAAAGCCTTCTTAGTAAAGTTCTAATAGAAATTAGTATTCTGATACTGAAGATAAGTTAGTGCAGTAGACCAACAGAGGCGAGATGGTAAAATAAGTAATTAAGATTTTGCAACTGTTCTTCTCATGTTTATATCTGGATCTTTTTCCTCTAAACTGGAGTAATTCTTTTCTAAATTTTCTATTGCATTCAACAAAATATGTTTCCATTTTCAGATGTTTAGAAAACATAAAAATTCAGCTGGTCATGCTAAAACTCAGTACCAATGTAGTTAAAATACTTGAAAGAAAAACATTTTTGTTTAGGACAACTAGTTCAACATATAGACAAGATAAAATAAATGTTAATCACTGAACGTAAGCAATATGTATAGTTATGTGACAGTAGAATTACAATAAAGTAAAAGGCTGCCATGCATCTAAAGGTAATAGTACAAAAATAAAGGAAAATGCAACAACAACAAAAAAAAGGTGAGATGAGGCACATGATAAGAATAACAAGCAATATGAAAGAGGAAATATCAGAAATGTACTAGGAGAAGTTAGAGGTAGTATGGACTGGAGATAAGATAGGGGAAACTATATTTGGTGGCATGAACCTTGTGAGAAGTGAAGGAACCACACTACAACATACATACTACCAAGACAACTGGCAGAGGAAACAAAACAAGATTTTAGGCAGCACACTAACCAAAACTAACTCAAATGAGGAGTGGAGCCTTGTTTCCTAAAAGAGAAAGGGGTCACGAAGATAGACCAAAAAGAACTGGATGAAGGGTATCTTTATTACAGGTAAGATGGCCATACTCCAAGGAAAAGATTTGAAATTTTCAGATAGAATACAAAGTATAGATATGCTCAAAAAGAGCGCAAAAACTAGCATTGATAGAAAAGAAGCTGTTTCTTTCTTAATAAATATTATTAGTTATAGGGAAAGATCCTTATGAATTGGGTATTCTTTAAGAAACAAGAATGTACTGTTTAGATATCAATATTTTAGGATAATAAGGCACATTCACAGAAGTTATACCAGCGTTGAAAACTAACTAATAACTAACTGATGGCAGGTATTTCCAGTACTAATGCAATGCTTGAACGTAGAAGTACCTTCTACATTGGAAAAAACATGAATTCAAAATGAAATTAATTTAATAGATGACTCATAACATGAATTCTATGCAAACATCCTAGACTCTGAATTATGGATCGAAGTTCACTCCAACTAGGTGGATTTTGAAAGAAAAACAATTAATAAATAACAGGGAAATTTAAGAACCATATAAGAAGCATAAAACTGAGATATCATACAAGTTAAAAATTAAGCATCCATGAATTTCATACCATTTGTAGCCACCAACTTCAAATGCATTACTTCGCAATTCTCTTTTATTGATCTGTGAAAAATGTTCAATTTTCCAAGTAAATTTTCCATATAAATCAGAAGGCTTTGGTCCTGCAATCAACACGAGTAGATAAGTGAGTTTTAAACATAATCAAGAAAAAAATAGTACCAACCCCAACAATCAACCTTTGTCAAAATTGGTCTCTCGGTAATTCAAATTATCTGTCAGGCTCCATTATTATAGAAGACTCGGGATATCAAACATATAATTCCAGCCAAATATGTAAACCGGCAATATCAAACAAAAATATCCATTCTTTTGCATTGCATATTGTCACTGACAGTACTAGTTGTTCACTTTTCAGATCAAGGACTTCAAACTCAGGACATCAGGGTGTCTTATATTCAGAGCTAACTGCTGAATGAAAGATGATTTTGAAAATTCATATTTTGCTGCCGAAAAGCACAAAAATAATCCTACTCAATTAATGAATGTAAGTATATAACATTAACTAGGTGGGGTAGGCTATCAGGGATGAAGAGTTGATTGCTGATTAAGGATGGAATGAGCAAGCAGAATGTTCACTAACCAGGTCCACAACCACTGAAAACCCGTGCATACAATTTCTCATTTTGCTTGGAGGAAACCGTGCAAATATGCAAAATTAATTAGGTAGAGAAAGCATGAGCAGTGTGTTATTCAATAAGTTTTGAGTATCAATTTCAAGGTAGATGTAGATTACCCACAGAAAAGAACAAGACAATCCATTATAAGTTGCATAAACAAAACTTCACCCTTGAAATGGAAATGGAAAATCTGCAAAAATAATTGGTCTAGTCCTCTACTTTCTTTACGCATCCATACATACCATGGCTTTTACCGTCAAAGCAGTATAAACAAACATTAAAATAGCATCGAGATGTCGATATATGACCTTAACAACAACAACAACAAAGCCTTTATCACCAATGTTTGGGGTCGGCTACATGAATCTTATTCTTCCATTCCGTTCTATTATGGCCCATCTCCTCCATTAATTTAACAATTATCATATCCTTCTTAATTGCTCTCAACCAAGTTCTTTTAGGTCTACCTCTAGATCTCTTTGTCGCATTGACTACAATAGTAGCACTTTTCTTAACTCGTGCACTAAGAAGTCTACACTATACATGACCAAACTACATTAGTCTATTCTCTCTCGTTTTATCTTCAATTGGAGCAACCTCTAATTTACTACGAGTGCACTCATTTCTTATCCTATCTTTCAGTGTATACCAATAAGACCATCGTAACATTCTCATTTCTGTTACGCTCATTTTTTGCACATGCTATTTCTTAATTGCCCTACATTCCAATCCATAAAGCATTTTTGGTCTATTCTACAGAATTTTCTCTTTAGTCTCATAGGTATTTTACGATCACATAAGACTCCCAAAGCACACCTCCATTTTAACCATCCTGATTTGATTCGATGGACAACATCATCCATGTCGGTATATGACCTGATGCACCTTAAAACCTTGCATAAATTACCCAAAAAGGCATCAATTTGAAACCATGGTGTCGACTTAAGAGGAAAATAAGAAAGATTAGCCAGTCTGTTGAATATATAAGACTTAGTTCAAAATGTACTTCATTTTCAAACAGCACTTCTATAAGTTACTCAAAGGGTTTTTTCTTTCATTTAGCAATATGATTATTAAAAAAGTACTTATTAAATGACTTTATAAAGAAGTAACTGGAAAGATGATAACATGACTAGATGGTACAAGGATGTTTATCTCCATAACAGAAGGGATGCATGCAAAAGCGTCAACGAGTAATGATAAAAACAAATGCAACAGTTTAGAATTCACCTTTGCCATGGTTTGAAATGAACCCTAATCAGAAGTAGAATAATGAAAGAGAATGTGGACTGCAGCACAGCGTATATCCAGCTATGCATTGTTTTGATGGATCACACAATTTATTCCCATCTAGAAATCGTTAAACATATTATGTTCAATTTGTTTTTTCTTTCTTTGTGACCAGGCAATATGTGAGCTTTTGTATATGTTTGTACATTTCCATTTTGCAGGATCTTCCCGTATTATCTTTTTAATGAACCATGGGAGGCTTAGGCTTCATAACTTTGCTCTCCAAAACTAAAGTTAAGGTAAAAAGAAAACAATGGAGAAACCAAAAGGAGGAACTCTAAAAGCAAGGAAATTCCATCCGATACATAGTGCTTATCCTTGCTAGGAACTTAATAGAGCTAACTAATTAGGAAATTTTCTTTAACCAATTAAAAAATAGAAGAATATACCAGAGTCATCGTCATCGTCTGAGTCCCAATAAGGGGGTGAAGTAGATGGCATCCCATTCTCAACTTGTTCACAAGATCTCCATTCGCCGAGAGATTCCACAGAGCGACAATGTCGCATGCTTGATGACCCATTCACAGATGAAGAACCACTGACAGGCACATAATCCTCGCTCACACTCTCAGCCCTTACCATATTAATCAATAACAATTATGGATTTAAATTATCGACAAATCCCCCTATTCTGCACCTGCATTAATCAGGAGAATGATAATGAGACATGGGAACATTTTTCATCGAAAACAACAAGAGAATGAATGTAAACTATTCTTTCAGCAAATCTAACAATTGTGAGAGCCAACACAGTCCATACATTAAATTTGATACACAAAGTATAATAATCCACAAAGAAACAAGAAAGTGAAACAAAAAACTTCAAAACATTCCACAAAATAGTGAGAGGTGGCAACATGGCCACATCAAAAATATTCAGAGAAACCTATGTTTTGTCCCCTCATGTAAACTAACCCTTTCAACCAATCAAGCAATGTTAAGAGCTTAGCACATTCCATAAATTAAATTTGTGGCACAAAGTATAGAATTCCGCAACGAAGCAAGAAGGTAAGAAAAGAACTTTAAACATTCCACAAACTTAGTAAGATATGGCAACATTCCCACATTGAAAAACATTCAAAGTTTCAGGCTTTTCATGTAAACTATTCTTTCAACCAATCTAACAATAATAAGAGCTTAACACATTCCATAAATGAAACAAAAAGGTTTTTAAAAAAACTGAAATCAGAAGACTTAAGAATCCAAATGAAAAATCAATACTAATAGCAGTAGAAACTTTTCAGCTAAAAATAGGTTCAAATTTGATTCGAGATAAACCCCCATTGACCATGAAATTTTAATCAAGACGCCAAAAGAATATCTAATTGAAAAAAAAAAACCAAAACACCCACAAAGCCCCCTTTTCCCTCTTTTCAATCATAAACATCTCCTAAACCCAAAATCAAAACCAAGAAGAAATCAAATTCAAATCAAAGAAAACCCATTTGAGAAAATTCAATTCTGGGAAAACCCACAAGAAGAAATCATCATAAAACCCAACGAATTCGAGCAGTCAGCAATCTAGGACCAAAAGGGGTAAGGAAAAACACCTCAAGGGATCTAAATTTGAGAAGAACCCAGCACAAATTTCGGCGCAATTGGATGAGAGAGAGAGAGAGAATGGAGAGAGGAGAGGGACACGGACCCTCTTCTTCTTCTCTTGTCTGCGAGAAGAACAAAAAACAACAGAAGGGCGAGCGAGAGGAGAGAGAGAGAGAGGAGACAGGAATAGGCTGCGGTCTGAAGGGGGCAAAATTGTCAAAATAAAAAAGGGAAGCGCCTGTAGATTTGGCAACAGTAAAAACGTTACCGTTTTTATTGCACGGGGAGATTCTGTATACAACGTTTCCTTTTTTTTCATTCTCTAATAATAATAACGTGTAAATTAGGTAAATTGCAGATAACCCCTCCATCAATGCCCTTAGTCGACTAGAACTCCTCCTTAAACTCATTTATTAGACTTACATCCCTAGATTGTTAGGTAGATTACATGGAACACCCCTCTATTAAATAAGTAAGTTGAGAGGGGTTATCTACTACCGAAGTTACAAGGTATAGATGAGAGGAATTACTTGCAATTTAGCACGTAAATTTAACAAAACCGCTTTCTAGATTCTAGGGTTTTGCAGAAAACACCTTTAATAAATTAAAAAAATCATCATGAACTTTTAAAATTATACAAAGTAAGTATGAACTATTGAGAATTGCCCATAAACATAGTTTATCAGAAAGAAGAGAGTAATATAGTAAGATGTATTAAATGTATGAGAATAATATTGTGATATATA
>JBAKGM010000139.1:33870009-33904238 GCA_037177215.1 Asparagus racemosus
CCCAAGGGAACACCCCCCCCCCCCCCCACACCCCTCCCCTCTAAAAAATTGTTTTTGCTTTTCCCCCATTGTTTTGCATAATAAAGAGACTGGTGGTCATATATGCTAATAAACTAATGATGAGAGTTTTCTTCACTAGTTATAATCTTTAAATATAGCTTATACAAGAAGACTCGTGGGATGTCGTAGCACTAATGTGAAAAAGGGGGAAAGATAATGGTATAATCATTTAGCTTAGAAATTGCATTGTATATCTAACCATTTAGAATTTAAGAAAATATATGCTATGGTAAAAAAATAGAAAACTTACACTCCATGACAAAAACTACCAAAACACTAAGCGGATTTAAAGTTGATTCGGTAGAATATTTATGTCTAAGAGTGATTTTAGATGTTGGTGGGCTTAAGAATAAATGACGTGCAAACTATGTGTTTATTACCTCGCAATGAAAACTCTTGGTTTATAGGCGAAATACATTTTAGAAATGGACGGGTTAAAATAGAAAAGGCAAACACATAAAAAAATAAAAAATAAAAAAGGGAAAAAAATAAAAAAAAAGTGTCATATGCAGTTCTTGATGCCAGATCATTAGTACGAACCCCCCACCCCAACCCCACCATTCCTTTAGAAAAAATAATAATAAAGGTTTAAGAGTTTTATTTTAAAAATATATCATATCCTAACTATTTAGAGATTAAAAATTTATATCAAGTAACACAAAAAATAACAACTTACACCGCACATTGAACTTTTGAAAAACATACTGAGTTAAATTAATTCATGGAGTATTTTGGATCTAAGAATTATTATATAAGTGGGCGATTTTAAAAATAAACTGGGATAAAACCTTGAGTATATAAAAAGAAAATTAACTCGTGCGAAGCTACGACTTTAGTGTTAAAATAACCATAAAATAGTTTAAGCATTTGGGTTACAAATAGACTAGATGTGTAACTATTTACAAAAATATGACAAGTAACAACAAAACAGAGCAAATTGCATCACGGACTAAACTTCTAAAATACAAAGTGAATTAAAATATAACTAAGTCAAGTATTTTGTGTCTAAGACTGATTTTGAAAGTTGATGGGTTTACATATGAATGGACGTAAAATTTTGGACTTATAGACGAAAATCCCTAAAGGTCACTAACTTTTTTTGGATAAAAAAGAAGTCTTTTTTTCCATAAATTAATGGGTGAAACAAGAAGCAACATCTTGAGAGATTACTTCGAACCACGATTTACCATCAAAGGCTCAAAGCAGCATTTGCTAAGTGATATAGCACGCGTAATGAGCAAATTCATGAAGAAGTTGGACATTCAGAAGTCAAGTGCGGATACAGATGAAATATTGACTTGCCCACAAAGAAAAGATCATATCTCCCAATTTGGAAGACAAATTGTGACGTATTATTTATGAAAATTATCTATCTCGAAGAGACAAAGCCACACACACACACACACACACACATAGTCGAAATCGCATCAATAGCACCTGTTTGGTAGAATTTCTGAAATAATCAACTTGGAGTTTACTTTTAGTAATAAAGTTGGAGTTTACTTTAGATAAAGCAACAAATTCAATTATTATTCAATTTAGTCTGGTTTGTTTCCCCTATTGTAGAGAGTCTTTTATGTTGTTTTGAAAATTTTCTATCTTTTTGTATTCTATTTCTATTAGGAATAGGTTTTATTGTTCTATTTAAGAAGAAGAATTGTAACTTTTATAATAAGATCATATTTATCAATAAAATATCTTTTATTGTATTTTCTTTATGGATTCAAAGTTTTTCATGGATTTGGAGATTGCTCTAAGTGGATTCAAAGTGCATTCCTTTGTGAATTCTGAGATTTATCACTTTTGTGTTGTGGTAATTGGCACCAATTTAGGATGCATAATGAGCAAATTCGTGCAAAAGGGGGACCTTCAAAGTCAAATGCAGATATGAATGAATTATTGACTTGCCCGACTAAAAATAATGATATTTCCCAATCTGGATGGTGGATTCTGCGATATTATATATAAAAATTCTGCCACTCCTTGATTTGCTCTAGTAGAGTTGGATGTAGCCTTATCTGACCAATTCTTATTTTGGAAGAATACTTTATAACTTCAATCTCCATTCTTTCTAACTCTTTCTTCAACTCGGCTCGTTTAGTTAATAAACAAAGCTGATGCAACTTGATTCTTCTGACTAAGTGTATCTGCTACTACGTTAGCTTTACCTGGATGGTAAAAGATGTTCACATCATAGTCTTTCAGCAACTCCAACCATCTCCTTTATCTCATGTTAATCTTCTTCTGAGTAAAGATGTATTTCAAACTCATATGGTTATTGTAGATGTCACAAGTTGCTCCATATAAATAGTGTCTCTAAATATTCAAAGCAAAGATCACAATGGCAAGCTCTAAATCATGAGTCCGGTAGTATTTCTCATGGGGTCTTAATTGCCTAGAGGCATATGCTACCACATTCTCATTCTGTACCAAAACACAACCCAGACCTCGGGAAGATGCATCATTATATATCACAAACTTATCTGAACTCATAGGGATAGTGAGAATAGGAGCGGTTACCAACCGTTTCTTCAACTCCTAAAAATGCTTCTCGCATTTCTCACTCTAAATGAACTTAGCATTTTTATGAGTCAAAGAAATCAAAGGAGCTGCTAACTGTGAAAAACTCTTGATAAATCTTTGATAATATCCGGCTAATCCCAGAAAACTCCTAATCTCTATCACCAAAGTGGGACGTGGCCAATTCACAACAGCTTCAATCTTCACTAGGTTCACTGATATCCCATTCTGTGATCACTCTGGTGATCACATGTCCCAAAAACATCACTTTCTCCAACCAAAATTCACACTTCTTAAAATTTGCATACAACTGTTTCTCTCTCAAGGTCTGCAATACAATTCTCAGATATTCTTCATGCTGCTTGAAACTCTTTGAATAAATTAGGATGTCATCAATGAAAACTACTACAAATTTATATAAATATGGTTGAAATATTCAGTTCATTAAATCCATAAATGTAGCCAGTGCGTTTGTTAGCCCAAATGGCATCCCTAGAAACACATAAGATTGCCATTCTAGATGGTGGATTTTGATATATCATCGATTATTCCAGATTGACAGATTTCCAAAATCACACCTGTATGACCATTTTTAGCAGAATTTTAGAAATAATCAGCTTTGAGTTTGTTTTAAGTCATAATGTTAGATTCAATTTAGATTAGGAAATAACTTCAATTTAGACTGATGTGTTTCCTCTATTATAGGAAATATTTTAGGTAATTTTGAAAACTTTTTTTTTGTGATTTCATTTCTATTAGCAGTAGGCTTTGTTTTTCTAGCTAAGGAGAAGGATTATAAATTTAGGAATAAGATCACTTTTATTAATAAAATTTATTTTATTGTATTTTCCTCATAGATTCGAAGTTCTTCACAGACTCGTAGATTGTTCTTTGTGAATTCGAAGAGCACCCCTTGGTGGATCTAAGATTTTCTACACTATGTTAATTGTTATCAAAGTTGTGTTTCCGATCTGATTGTAGGCGAAGCCCATGTTACTCGAACTTAAATTACGACCCACTTGGACTAACTTGCGTTGACCATGGAATGTTTGAAACCGGGACGAGTTTGAGATTACCTTGATGGTCGTCAAAGACGTGAATGGACTCTATAGGAAGAATTCAATAGTGACATTGATAAGTATGAAGTCTAATGCTAAAATCATGATTGTCGTGACTATTCAAGATGAGATGTATATGATATTACCATCTTTCAATGGGAAATACAAAGTATAGGATTTTCTTGATTGGATTGATGAGGTGAAGAGATTTTTCAGGTACCTGGGAATTGCATAAGATCAGAAGATTGAGTAGCCTACTGACTTATGTGTAAAGCAGCCTTTTGGTGACAATCATTGTGTGATGACTGAGCCTATAAGTAGAAGCAAAAAATATGATCATGTGTGAAGGTGAAGGAATTGTTGAAAGCTTATTTCCTTTATACATATTTGTATGTGTTCAATTGATACCCAAGTTTGCACTCTATCTACTATTATGAAGAGATTAAGCAACCACATGTTGCCCCTACGCAACACTCTAGAGTTGTGCAGAGCAACGAAGAAGATATAAAGAAGACTACATCAGTTATGCCGATTACAGAACCGGATCCATCCAAGATAGTGACTGTTGAGGAGAAGATCTTTTTAGAGAAGGAGAATCAAACATCCATAGAAGTTTTGAAGAAAGCAGAAGAAGTTTATGCCCTGATTATAACTAAAAAAGAATATTCTGCCATCATCGGGATTCCTCCTAAGGTGTAAACCCTCATAGTGCATAAAATTCATTGCACTAATTATGCTCTGTTAGTGAAGATGGATATTGTATATGACATTCATGAAGATATTGTGGATGATGTTATACTTGTTGATGTTGTTTTGATGGAGGAGAGTGATAAAATGGAGAGTGAGGCGATTTATGATCTATGTAATTTGCTTGGTGGAGAATTCATAGCAAAGCAGATGAAAGAATTAGGGATGGAGTATGAGGAAAATTCTTCTATGAAAGCAATTGTTGTTAATAATTTCAACAATGTCGTAATGATATTTCCATCACTAGAATATAGGAAGCAACAAGCAATATATTTGGAGGAGTTTTTCAAGTCATCACAGATACACATGCCCCCAATCACATACACATGGTGTGGCAAATATTCATACAAAAGTTTGATTCAAAAAACTTCCTAGTTGAGGAAGTAAAAGAGCAAGTGGAGAAAAACAATGTTAAGTACAAGGCAAATGCTGATTGAAGTTGGAGAAGAAAAGCGTTTATCAAAAAAGCTAAAATTCAAACAAATACAAGCTTGGGGTAAAGCTTCTTTCAACAAAGGGAGATTGATGTAGGATGCATTGTGAGCAAATTCATGAAGAAGTGGACCTTCACTAGTTAAATGTGGATACAAATGAATTATTGACTTGCCTGCAAATGAATGACCATATTAGCCAATTCGAAAGGTTGATTTTGCCATACTATATATAAAAATTGCCTATCTCGACTAAATGAAGCCATTCAAATTTGGTTTAGTATGTCACATAACAAGCAGATGACCTAGAAAAGACTAGAATACCCTTAAACCATAAAAATTTACTTTGACATTTTTAGGGTAAGAGAAAGAGGGGAAACATGATTATTAATTGATCAAGATCTTGTTTTTGCGAGTTGGGAGTTTCTTTGTAGCTAAATGGGCTGATTTTAAAAGGGTACTTTAGTTATTCTACATTTTGAAATGATGTTTTTTTGGCGGGGGGTGAGGGGGTGGGTTTGGTGAAAAAAGTATGAAATATTAAGGTGGGGGGGGGGGTTGAGACAATCCTTGAGAAGGGTATACTCTAATTTTTGAAGTTGAGTGGGTAAGCTATCATATGCCCAATTTGTTTTTGGGGTGGGGTGCGGGGTGGGGGCTAGGAGGAGTTTTAAAATTAATATAGTTGAGCAGAATTTTCTAAAATTAACTGTATAATCATATATTCAAAATGATACATGTGCCAGATTATATTTAAAGTTGATAAAATATTAATCTTCCTATTAAATTATTATGATGAACATGTCAATTGTTTCTTATTTGCTGATTTGATATCTTGTCATTAGCAATTTTTATGAAGAAGATTATTGGTTCATCTGTGTCTCTCTTTAAAATATTAAAAGAATAAAAGTTACCATTAAAATATATAACATATAAAGATTTATAAATTTAACAGCTTTCCTATTATAAAAATATTCTTTGCGATCCTCAAAAAATAAAAAAATTGTTTATATAAATTATTCAAAATATTATCTTGAATTTTCCTTGAATTATCTAACTTTTTCTAATGATTAGATTGAAATTCTGATGGATTCTTAAGATTATTCAAGGAATAAATATTTGGGTTCTTTTAATTTTTTTATGATAATAAATATTTGAATTCTTAAGATTATTTTATGGATATTTTAAAATAACAAATACTTTTCTAATTAAGTTAAATTTCTAATGCAAGCATCAAAAGATTGAAGTTTAAGCATGAGAATATTTTAGATTAAATCAATATATGAAGGCTTTATATCTCATCTAACTGCCACGCTTTATTTGATTGCTTCATATTGTAGCGTTTAACTAATTGAACTATTCAGTTTATAGCAAATCTCAAAAGTTTTCTAATAATAAAACATCAACATAAGATGACCTTGCCACATGGAAAAATCTCCGCAGTTTCTACATCGAAGAGATATTTGTGGTGTTAGTGACCACCCAAGGAGCGCTGATTTTTTGTATCCTTTTTCAATTTTTTTAAAATATTATAAAAAGAAGGATATTACAAAGGAGAGTTTGATGTTTAAACTATCTAAGTTTAAATTTAAAATTTTCAAATAAGAGCTATCCTCACACTCATTCGACAAGTTGATTTTCTTTATTTTTATCTTTTATCTTATAATATTATAAATAAAAAGGAATATTTTGTAAAGGAGAGGCTATTGGTTAGACTATCTACGAATTCTAAATATGTTCAAAAAAGGTAAAACTTTAGAACCCTCCCCCATCCAACACACACACAAAACCCACCAACTTTGGATGATTATAAGTTGATCCCCCTAACCCAAACCCCCAACCAACCTACCCCCCCAGCGCGAAACCCAACATCTTTCAACTTATAAAAAATATAATAAACAAAAAACCTTCTAAAAGCTCGAATCACAATTCTTACTGATAAAAATGTCTTCACGCATAGTATTATCTATCCACGTGAAAATTGCACTTAATGACATTATGCTGGATTTTATGAAAAAAATCTTAAAGTTGAAAGGGGGTTCTCAGATAACCAATTTTATGATATTTTGAAAGTTGTGGGAGTTTATCTGATACTCGTTCAAAGTTAAGCGGGGTGTCAGAAATTCAGCCTTCACAACAACTGAAGTACATGTATCAAAGATACAGATTTAGCTAATAGGATCCCATTCTTTCCATGATTTAGACCTTGTACGCATTAGAAGAATGAGGCTTGAGGGGAGAAATGTTACCTCATTGATATCCAATCCAGCACATTGCACTCTTTATATCAACTAAAATTTAGCTAGCAAACAAAACAACGTAAGAAACCATTACACGTGTATACCTCTAATTAGTGCTCCGTCAATAGTCATGCTACCCAGCGTCTGTCTGCCGCCTCTGCCATCCAAAGAAGAATGCAAATATTTCTCCAGCTCACCAATTTGAAGGCTGAAGCAAAACTGTTTTGGGCTCAACACTTGTGGATATGGGTTTAGGCTTGTGTGCTGGATTTTTTTTTTGGTTGGAAAAAACTTCACCTTTAATTGATTTGGGAAGATAATCATCTCAGAGATAGGCAGCAGAAAAAAATATTTGAATCTAAATTTTGGGAAAACATGAGTTTGGGGCATTCTCGTAATTTACTATAAACCCTCGTAATGAAACCAACTCATTTTTTCCCTACAGTGGATATATATAACCATTTATTACAACTTCTTCCCCTCTCACTTCTCTGTCTTTCAAAAGAAGGTGGGTTCTCTTTCATTTTTGAAGTTATTGGTGAATTCCTATGACATTTTTGTTTAAATTTTGATTGATATTAAAAAGGTTTGGGTTTAACCTGAGTGGATTCCAATCTATATTTCATTCCCTTTCCTCCTCAAAAATTTTCAGTCTTGTTTATGAAAGATGGTACATTCATTATAAGAAATTAGGTTTTTAACGAAGAGAAATCTCTTCATAAAAGAGTCAAATCCCGTCGTTATTATATATGTACGACAGTAGTACTTCCCTTTGTGACCCATCGTAAAAGCCTTCTTTGCTAAGGCCTCGTAAAGGTTTTTAGTTCCGTCGATAAAGAGTGTCTAGCGACGGGAGCCATTACCGTCATTCAGATTTGCGACGAGGTAATTCTCCATCATTACCATTTATGACGGGAGCTATTGATCATCGTTACCTATTGCGACAGCAGTATTAAAACCCGTCGTTGAAGTCCTAGTTACGACGGTTTTTTCATTCATTGATGTTTAAAAGTGCCGTGATTAGTGTAGACTAAAACACATCAACTACGGGTTTTCCTTTTGTTAATGCATTGAAATTCCACACAATGATCATGATGCTTTATACAGAATCCTTGTTTATATTTTGAAACCCATAATAACATTCACACTGATGCAAGTATATAAAAACAATCCAATAATAATATGCAATTGAAACATAAATATCCATTCATTCGAAACTTCAAGAAATAAAATTACACCATCTTGTGTAATCAATTGTGCTAACAAGACATAATAATCCAAGTATTCAAAAAAATGCTAATTACTTAAATAATCCTCAAGTGGTTTAAAATATTTAGCAATCCTCTAATCTCAGCAATCTTCTCTTCTCCATTCTTCAATAACCTTAAATTTAAAAAAAATTAAATAAGTATCAATTATAGACAATACGTAAAATATTATCTTCTTAGGGAGAAAAAAATCACATTTACTAGAGTACAAATAATAAACCTTCAAACTAAATATTATCTATTTAAGAAAATACTTACCGAGTCATCTTCTCGAGTACTAGTAGCAAATGAGGTGTACGATTGTTGGTGAATCAAATGTAGTTGAACCCAACCTAAATCGATAAAGCATAAAGGTTAGAATTTTGTAATCTTTACATGATCTCTTATTAAAATATTGATGACCACCATTACAGCAATCAAAGCTTGCTCTCATTGTTATTGGGTTACTAAGGGGAAAAAGAACAAACCTGAGTCAGTTCAGGATTCTCTATCGATCGTTAGGATAATTGACTCCAGATTCATCTAAGAAAAGTGCTCGAACAGCAGAACAATTAGAGTGGACCGTTAGAATGGTCTGAACTAGGACTATCTCTAGTGTCTTCCCAGCAGCAACTCCTGTTCAGAGTAGAAGGCAATCTAAAAATCATAAACCTTTCATACAAAAAAAATCATCACCTAAATTTGGTAAATTTCTCATTTTCCACATTTCTTTCTCATTATAAATATCACTCATCATAATTTTCTAGACTGAATAAAGCTTATAAACAAATGCTATACACATTGCTCAATTTATCACATATTAGATTTAGAAACCACTCTTAAACAAGAATAAGTATCCAAATTGGGAAGTTCTGAAAACACACACATGATCACATTCTATATGTAAAGGAAAAGAAGAACAAATGAGATTAATTCAGCTTGAAGTAGTGAAAAGAAAAAGAACTATTAAAGCAGTCCCAATTAGCTAAATTAGATTAGCTGAGAACTGTTAAGGATGTCAAACCTGTGGAATCCCAAATAACTTCGAGACTAAGTTCTATAATATCCACTAGAGGCTAACATAGTCTCCAGATTTAATAACAAAAAAGAAATCATGCTCAACATTACACAAGAAGATTACATACGAAGCATAAAAAGTAGTGGTAGTATTAGTATATATGCAAAGGTCACATTCCGTTAGCCAAGAAATGCTATTTTGACTTAACATCTCTAAATGTGCTGCTACTCTACACTAACACTGAATTTGCAACAAGCTCAGTCAACAAAGCCACTCGTGCTTTATCAGCTTTTTTACTTGTTGCTTGACAAGATTATATATCAATCCATATAATATTTACTACACGAACTAAGGGTCAAGACTAGCATTACATTTAATACTGAACTAAATTGCATCTACATTTCCACAGGACATGATTTTGAGAATTTGAAAGATACAAAAAGTTCAATCAACAATTTCATTCCTAAAGCTGCATCAATCATAGGACAGCGTCAAATGACTACAATTAATAAAAAATAACATACACAATCAATAAATTTATGAATGAGTAATTAAATCAGTAATCATGAAGAAAGCCACAAATTTAAAGGAAGACATTGAAAGTTTCAAGTTATTTAGACATGCCAGTGATTGTGAGATTTTCAATAATAATGCTAGAGGCTTCATGTTATACTTGAATCGTAGAGTTGAACGTATAGAAATATGGCATGCATTCTCCTCTAGAACACTAGGCACATGTGGTTTCTCACATGGATAAATTGCACATAACCTCCTTCATATATACCTCTAGCAGCACCTTACACCCCCTGAACTAATTTACTAGCAGTTAGTTCCCTCAAATCATGAGGGAAAGGGGTGTCATCTACAATTTATTCTTCTAAAATGGTGATTCAATGAGTGTTGAGTGCTAAAAAAATTAGTTGAGGGGTGTTAAGTGCTACTAAAGGCATAGATGAGGGGTCATGTACATGTGACGCAATAAGGATTCTACTAATATTTTTAGTGGCTAGAAATCATGTAATAACACAAATAACAATCCATAATTCACTGGAAAATCATTTCACTCCCATTGTATTCAAACCCCTTCTTTAGGCGAGCTGAGGGCTGCCATGGCAGCATTCAAGCAATTTATCAAACATGTTATAGTCATGAATAAAGGAAAAAGAAAATGATGAATCCCCACAATATTCAATCATTTCATGATGTAGAATGCACTCTGCGCTGCGTCATTTCATCAAACATGTCATAGTTATGAATGAAAGGCAAGTGCAGATGATATAGCCAAAGATGGGAGTTTACCAATCTATCGATCTACTTTAATTAGATATCATAATTCGAAATAGTTTTTGATGAATGCGACGAGCTAAAGTAGATGATGATATCAAGATGATGCGTGCGTGCAGTATTGTTCGCCATCACTTTGAAGATTCGATCGATCAACATTGAAATCGAATTGAGGTGTTTTGGAGGAGTTTGGGGAGAGAGGAGATTTTGGACGCACACGGTGAGAGGAGGAGATGATGAACTCAAGGAAGGAGAAGGAGGCAACGGTGAGTTTGAGGAGGAAGGAGAGGGGAGAGGCGTACTGGCGAAGGGAGGAAGAGAAAGTGCTGAACCGCTAGGTTTTGCTTGATGGAGGAGAAGTTGGGATCGTGATTTTCTTTGGGATGAAATTATATTATTTAAAATAATTAAAGCCAAAAAATTCTATTAAGAATTGGTTTTATTTTAAGAGGCCCCCATTAACAATGGTCATAGGCTCCTTCGTTTTTTTAAGAGTCTCAATAATGTCGGTATTGTGACCATAACAGCGAAGGATCTAGGAAACCATCGTTTGATCTCATTTCACTTCTGTAGTATTTATTAAAACTCTATGAATGTGTGTAAGTCTGATGTTAGTGTACAGACATTAATAATCGTTAAATAGTCCCTTCCTTAATTTTGATCACTAATGGCCCAAATTCTTGTAGTGATTTTTTTCTTTGAATTTCTTGATGAATTTCTCATCATTTTGGTATGATTTTATGATGGGTTTATAAGAAATGATGACTTTTTCGCCTTTCAATTCTTTGATGAACATTGTTATATGGGTTTTGAAGAAAATTTCTTTATGAGAAAAGGGTCTTAAAGAACATTAGTTTTCTTCCAACTTAGTTTTGAATAAATTTGATTTGATAATGGTGGGTCTGTCCCATATTTCTTGATAAATTTCCCATCATATTTGTATGAAATGGTGACATCATTCTCGCTTTTGATTTTGTGATGAGCGATGTCAAAAGGGTTGTGATTTTTTTTGAGAAAAGGATTTGGAATAAAATCAGTTTTCTTAAAAATTAGTGTTGAGATAATGGTTGGTCTGTTCTGAATTTCCAGATATATTTCCATTACTTTGGTCTAATACTTTAATGGGTTGATAAGAAATGATGACTTCTTTCTCTTCTTTTGGATTTTTGCTGAATATTGTTACATGCATTTTGAAGAAATTGGTTTTCTTGAAAATTAGCTTTGAATATATTTGCTTTAGAAAATGTTGGGTCTGTCACCAGAATTTCTTTATGGAATTTCCATCATTTTGGTCTAACACTTTGATGGATTTAAAAGAAATGGTGACTTATTTCTCTCTTTTGATCTTTTATGAGCATTGTTATATTGGTTTGTAAGATTTTTCATTTTTTATTTTTATTTTTATTTTTTATTTCTTTAGTTATTTTTATTTTATTTTATTTTTTGAGAAAAAGCTCTTTGAAGAAAATAGGGTTTTTTACAAATTAGTTTTCTGAATTTGGTTTAATAATAATGGTGGATCTGTTCCAAACTTCTTGATGAATTTCCCATCATTTTGGTCTAATACATTGATGGGTTTATAAGAAATGGCGACTTCTTTCTTTCTTTTGGTTTATTGATGAATTTTGTTTCATGAGTTTTTGAATAAATTGGTTTTCTTGCAAATTAGCTTTAAATAAATTTGCTTACAAATTGTTGTGACCGTAATCAGAATTTCTTGATGGATTTCCCTTTATGTTGGTCTAATATTTTGGTGGGTTTATAAGAAATGGTGAGTTCTTATTCTCTTTTGAGTTTCTTGAAGAACATTCATATGGGTTTCACGCAAATTGGTTTTCGACAACAGAGGATTTCTCTTTTGTTACTTGATAATTTTGTCATTTTTTAGAAAATTTTGATGGATTTTGAATAATTCTATTTTCTTTCCACACAGCGAGAGAGCTCTCTCTCTCTCTCCCCCCCAACCTCTGTGTGTGTGTGTGTGTGTGTGTGTGTGTGTGTGTGTTTGTGTAAAATATAAAAGTGTTAAGTTCTCCTTTGAAGAATTTCTTTGATGTATTTTCTCTCATTTTTGTTTAATATCTTGACAGTTCATGGATAGTTAGCTGGTTGTTTCTACTATTAAGACTACTGTCATTGGTCTTTGTATAAATGATCAGACTTTATTAAAAGTAGAGGGTCTTTTTATCTTTCGAATGAATTTTCATCAAGAAAAGGATATTCTGGAAATGGGTTTAAGCATGATGGGTGTCTTTCAAATTTGTTGTTGAATTCCTTGTCATTTTAGTAAACTTAATTTAATGGATTTATGATTTGCTAAACTTTAAGGGGTTTACGACAATAGTTATTTTGTTGTTCTGACAAAGCGGATTATGATAATAATTTCTTTGATGTTTGCATATGCCAGTGCAAGAAGTTCCTCCAGAATGGGTTCACAAATTGTTAACTGAGGACGATTTCATTAAGCAATGTCTGATCCATACAGGACACAAGAAGAAGCCACAAAGAGTTTCTAGAGTTAATACACTCATTGCGCATTTGCTCTATATGTGAGCGTACTGTTCACAAAAATCATTCACATTTTGAGGTTTGTTCTTTCAATTGAAAGAATAATGTTTATTTTTATTTATTAATCTTGTAACTTATTATTGTCCTTTTGAGTATAAGGTTGAGAAGTACGAGGAGGTCAAAGTAGGGTTCAAGTTCAAAATTTAAATACTTGGTTTTTTAAAAAAATCTAGAATCACATAGAAAGGCACTAACAATGCCAGTTTTGAAAAAATTTTAGGGGATAAATTTTCATAGTCTTATGTTTGCTTCACAAAACAAAACATTGAAAGTTTTTCTTACAAATAGGAAAAGGGGGCAAAATTTGGTGGAAAGAGATTCCCTGTGCAATGGGCGGAAGTGGGAGAAAAAGAGGTGGAACGGGAGGAAAATATTAATTAAGTATTAGTTGGTGATGGGATTGAGGTAAAATTAGGTTTATTTTTCACTCGCGCCAACCAGTCATTTCTCCCTCCCTTTTCTATCTCTCATTCTCAGAAATATGAGCGAAAAACCTAGATCTACATCATCACCCCTACTCACTCTCTTTATTGTTCACGTCGGTAAAAAGATAGAAAAACTATAAATCTCCATATTTCTTTGTTGCTCCCCCCTCTCACCCCCTCTCCCGCGTTCTCATCTTTAAAAAATTAGGCAAAAAACCCTAAGTCTCCATATTGCTAAAAAATTCTGTTTTCTAGCATATCAGTTTTCAGATCTGGCCATTTCCGACCCTAGTTATCCTGCAGTTGAAATCAAAGCAAAAAGGAAGGTAAAATTTAATTTTTTTATAGAAAATTTTGATTTTTTTATCAATTAGACTCTTAGTTTGCTTCATGTTGTGATTATTTTTTATTTAATTCTATTATACTATAATTCAATTTCATGCCCAAATTTTAGTGAATTCAATGTGGATCTGAACGTTGATTAATTCTAAACTTGGAGCTATTTCTTTTTCTTTGTGAATGATTATCATTTGTAGAAGTCTTTCTAATTCTGAACTTGAAGCTTTTTTTGTGAATGATTGTCATTTGAAGAAATTGTTAGAAGAGCAAAAAAAAATGTTAGGTATTAGATGCAGCTGAATAGATATCACACTAAAATTGGTGGTTAGCTCAAGTTTTATTGAATATATTTCGAGGAGCATGCATACCGACATGTTAGTATCTGTAGAAAAATCTGTGTTTCTATCTTGTTTATGTTGTCAACCTACCGATCCTATTTAATAATTAATTTCTACTATTTATTATATTGAGTATATCTTCAATTAGACTATTTCCCATGGCCACTATCTATTCCCTTACTTTCTATGTTGATAGTTATGAGGGCATACTACCTGAAAAAAATTGACTACTGAGTTAGTATTAGAGATGATATAAGTAGTGAATGTTAATGTAATTACAGTATATATGCTTATGTATATAACATTCTATTTGCATATATGGTATTGTAGATGGATAATATTCAGGAGATGATGATGTGGATCGTATCTGGGGGTGCTATGACTGTGTTAGTGATCGTGGTTTCTTTTCTGAAGAGATTACAATCTAGATAAAGGTGTATCGCTCATGTACCAAGATTAGAAGAGAAAGTGAATGAAAGGTACCAAAATGCACAATTATCTAGGATATTAGAAGGTCATTCCACTAGTAGTAAAAACTATGTAAGAATGCGTAAAGTTACGTTTAACAAGCTTGTAAATTTGATAAGGACAAAGGGCCTACTTAAAGACTTTAGACACATTTCGGTTGAAGAGCTACTTGTAATCTTCTTGAACATCTTGGGTCATAAAGCCAAAAATAGAGTACTAAGATCTAACTTCATTAGGTCGGAAGAAACAATTAGTAGATACTTCAACACGGCTTTATATGCCATTTGTTAATTACGTGACTATTACATTCGACAAGCTACAAATCAAGTGCCACCAGAGATTGCCAACAACCATCGATATTATCCTTACTTTAAGGTAATTTTTCACTGCAACTCACTAAAGACTATGAATAATATTAAAGTTAACTAATCTGAGTACATAATTTTCTCTATTTATAGGACTGTATTGGAATGATAGATGGAACACAAGTTGACGACATGCTACCTATTAATCTTGTACCCAACAAATTATTCATGTAAATGCTAGCAGGATGGGAGGGCTCCGCTAGCAATTATAGGATCCTTCAAGATGCACTTTCAAGACCACAACCTCATGGGTTGAGAGTCTATGATGGTAATAAAATTAACTATTTTTTAATAATTGATATATTTATTTAAATTGAGGTAATTATTAACTTTCTTATGATGCAATATGTAAGAATATTGTACTTTTCTACTTTAGTATTTGTGTTGCGTAATTATGTGTGTATTTTATGAATATGACAATTGATGGATTTCAGTTGTATTTTAATGGTATCATTTACTTTTCCCTTCATATTTGTTTGGTTTAAATGTATTTATAGGTATGGCTGATGGTGGAAAAAAAGCTTGATGCCAACAAATCTATGACTCATTCACCATCTAGTGAAAGGCAGCCTAATGCTTTTAATATGGGGTTTATTCCATTTCCAAACTCAGCTGCATACTATTCAAGTTTTACAGGTTATGAAGGGAATTATTTTCCCGCTTCACATCCACAAAAGAGCTATATGAGCATGTTTAACATCCCTAGCATATACCTTCAGCCTGGTTGTAGTTCACAAAGCAATGGAGGGGTTGTAACACCATCTTTCGATAGAGAGGCTGCTAGAGAACTTGTAGGATTGAAGAGAACTATCATAGAAGAAGTGGAAAAAATTTCTCCCACTAAAAGAAAGAAGCGTGTCAGTACCAAAAGAAGAACATCAGGCAATGAAAAAACTGATAACAATTCAAAGGGCTTAGGTAATAAGAAATGGTAACCTCGTCATGATGACGTGCTCATTCCCTATCTTGCAAACTTGGGCAAGGATGGATTCAAACTTAATAAAAATTTCAAATAGACATCATTTAATGTGGTTACTGCTCATATTAACAACAAATGCAAGTCTGACGTCACTAAAGAAAATGTTATTAACCAAATGAAAAGTTTGAAGAAACACTGTTTTGAGATGCAAACTTGTGCTAATATGAGTGGTGCTAGATGTACTGTGGTAGCATACTCAAAGCTTGAAGTTATATGCATATGAACTAAGTGGTATCTATTGAACTCATTTGAATGATATTTATGTTGTTGTGTGTTGTTATATTTACTTGATGATTATATTACTGTTGCTCTATATCTCAGCTTGGTTGGTACTTAATTGTATTTACATATGTGGCTTATTTCTTGCAGGCTAGTATTTTTTGCAATCAATATATGATGTAATTGAGAGCTCTTACAAGTAACATCTATTGTGCTCATTCAAGTTAAGTGAGGGCTCTTTTCGATAAATTTTCATCCTTTATCATTTTATTATCTCTCCATCTACAATAAAGAAAGGGATGGCTGCAAACTGGTTGCTTGTTGTTTGAAAAGATATGTTGGTTTCCACGTTCTTTTCTCTAATTTTTCATTCAAAGCTGATGAGACCATCTACTTTTCTCTAATTTTTCATGCTTCGTGAACAAATTATCTCATTGATCTCAGTTATCTTACTATATGATCATACATTTGTAGAGTTCTTACATAATTGAAAGTTATTCATCTTATTAACAAAGTGCAAACTACAAGTGTTGCTACATATATGGGCATGAAAAAGACACAAGCAAAATTACAACAATTTTTAAGATTTCATTTGGTTATGTGCGAGCTTCAGTAGCGCGAGAATGTTGCATTTCCTGTTTTTACAATCTATCTATCTTGAGCCTGCAAAAATATTGAATTTCCTGTTTGGGAATGTTGCACAGTCCTAGAAATAATTTTCCCCATTCTTTCCATTCTTGCAGAGCTTCAGTGGCGCCAGAATGTTGCAAAAACATCTAACTTCATATGGATGTTTGGAATCGTGTAATGGATTGGCTTCAATACAATTGGAAAACTTGTGACTGGAATCATCTATTGGATTGGTACAATACCAGGCTGAGGGGGAGGGGTATCAAACAAAAAGCTAAGAGAATGACTTTATCTTCCACAGTATATGCCATTTGGAGTGAGCGCAATGCTAGAATTTTCAAGAAAAAATCTAGAAGCCCTGAACAAATTGTTAAAGACATTAAGGTTGATGTACTGACCATCATACTCAACAGTCCTCTATCGACAGAATGCAAAGAGTGGCTTACTTCTCTATAATTTTCTTTTGATGTTGTGTTTTTTTGGGTTGTATCCCATAGGGTAACATTTTGTTTTTTTGTTAACTCAGTTGACTGAGCAAAAAAAAGAAATGATTACTCCCCCCCCACCCCTCTAGTTCTTTGATGAACATTGTTATATGGGTTTTGAAGAAAAACTTTTTATGACAAAATGGTTTCGAAGAAAATTGGTTTTCTTGCAACTTAGTTTTGAATATATATGATTTAATCATTGTGAGTTCTTCTCAAATTTCTTGATAAATTTCCCATCATATTTATAAGAAATGGTGACTTTTTTCTTGCTTTTGGTTTTTTGATGAGCATTGTTATAAGTGCTGTGGCTTTTTATTTTATTTTATTTTTTGAGAAAAGGATTTTGAAGAAAATTGGTTTTGTTAAAAATTAGTGTTGATTAAATTTGGTTTAAAAATAATGGCATGTCTATTCCGAATTTCCAAATAAATTTTACCTCACTTTGGTCTAATACTTTAATGAGCTTATAAGAAATGACGATTTCTTTCCCTTCTTTTAGATTTTTGCTGAATATTGTTACATGCCTTTTGAAGAAATTGGTTTTCTTGAAAATTAGCTTGGAATACATTTGCTTTAAAAAATGTTACATCTATCACCTGAATTTCTTTATGGAATTCCCATCATTTTGGTCTAATACTTTGATGGGTTTATAAGAAATGGTTACTTCTTTCTCTCCTTTAGTTTTTTTATAAGCATTGTTATATGGGTTTGTTTTTTTAATTTTTATTTATTTATTTAATCTTATTTTATTTTATTTTATTTTTTGAGAAAAAGTTCTTTGAAGAAAATGGGTTTTCGTACAAATTAGTTATCTGTCTCTCTCTCTCTCTGTGTGTGTGTGTGTGTGTGTATAAAATATAAAAAGGTTGGGGTTCTCCTTCGAAGAGTTTCTTTGATATTTTCTCTCTCATTTTTGTTTAATATCTTGACAGTTCATGGATAGTTAGTTGATTGTTTCTACAATTACCACGCTGCCATTGGTCTCTCTATAGATAAACATGCTTTATTAAAAGCAGAGGGACTTGATATTTTTTAATAAATTTTCATCAAGAAAAAAAGGATATTCTGGAAATGGGTTTAAGAAGGGTAGGTGTATTTTAAATTTGTTGATGAACTCCTTGTCATTTTGGTAAACTTAGTTTAATAGGTTTATGATTTGGTAAACTTTAAGGGGTTTATGATAATAGTTATTTTGTTGTTTGCTAATGAGAAAGTGGTTTATGATAATAATTTCTATAATGTTTGCAGATGTCAGTGCAAGAAGTTCCTCTGGAATGGGTTCAGAAATTGTTAACTAAGGAGGATTTCTTCAAGCAATGTCCGATCCATACAGACCCAAGAAGAAAACGCAAAAAAGTTTTTACTGTTTAATACACTCCTCGAGCATCTACTCTCCATGTGAACATACTATTCACAAAAATTATTCACATTCTGAGGTTTGTTCTTTCAATTAAAAGAAGAATGGTTATTTATAAATCTTGTAACTTATTATTGTCTTTTTGAGTATAAGGTTGAAAAATACAAGGAGGGCAAAGTAGGGGTTCAAAAGTTCGAAATTTGGATACTTGGTTTTGAAAAAACAAATCAACAATCACATGGAAAGGCAATGACAATGTCAGTTTTGAAAAATTTTGAGGTAAAAACTTTCCTATTCTAATGTTTATTTCACAAAACAAAAAATGAAAAGTTTTTTATAAGGACGGAAAGGAAGCAAAATTTGGTGGAAAGAGATTCACTACATAATGGGCGGAAGTGGGAGAGAAAGAGGTGGAACAGGAGGAAAATATTATTTAAATATTAGTGGTTAGCTCAAGTTTTATTGATTATATTTCGAGGAGCATGCATACCGACATGTTAGTATCTATAGAGGAATCTGCATTTCTGTCTTGTTTATGCTACCGACCTATCGATTCCATTTAATATTTAATTTCTACTATTTATAATATTGAGTATTTCTTCAATTAGACTATTTCCCATAGCCACTATTTATTGTCTTGCTTTCTCGTTGATGGATATGAGGTGTTGTAAGGGCATACTACCTGAAAAAAATTAACTACTGAGTTAATATTAGAGTTGATACAAATAGTGAATGTTAATGTAATTAAATATATATGCTTATGTATGTATGATATTGTAGATGGATAATATTGTGGAGGAGATGATGATATAGATCGTATCTGGGGGTGCTATAATTGTGTTAGTGATGATGGTTACTTTTTTGAAGAGATTGCAATCTAGACAAAGGTGTATCACTCATATACCAAGATTAGAAAAGAAAGTGAATGAAAGGTACCGAGATGCACAATTATCTAGGATATTAAAAGGTTATTCCACTAGTAGTAAAGACTATGTAAGAATGCGTAAAGTTACGTTTAACAAGCTTGTAAATTTGATAAGGACAAAGGGCCTACTTAAAGACTCTAGACTCATTTTGGTTGAAGAGCTACTTGTAATCTTCTTGAACATTTTGGATCATAAAACCAAAAATAGAGTACTAAGATCTAATTTCATTATGTCGGAAGAAACAATTAGTAGATACTTTAACAAGGCTTTGTATACCATTTGTCAATTACGTGGCCATTACACTCGACAAGCACTAAATCAAGTGCCACCAGTGATTGCCAACAACCATCAATATTATCATTACTTCAAGGTAATTTTCCATTGCAGCTCACTAAAGACTATGAATAGAATTAAAGTTAACTAATCTGAGTACATAATTTTCAATATTTATAGGACTGTGTTGGAATGATAGATGGAACACACATTGACAGCGTGCTACCCATTAGCCTTGTAACCCATTTTAGAGGTCATAAAGGAGTGACACAGAATGTTTTAGTAGCTTGCACCCCTAACAAATTATTCACGTACATGCTAGTAGGATGGGAGGGCTCTGCTAACAATTATATAATCTTTCAAGGTGCACTTTCAAGGCCACAACCTCATGGATTGAGAGTCTATGAAGGTAATAAAATTAACTATTTTTTAATAATTGCTATATTTATTTAAATTGAGGCAATGGTTAACTTTCTTATGATGTAATATGTAGGAAAATATTATATTTGTGATACGAGATACACTACCATGCCTGGTTTCATCTCTCCCTATCTTGATGTGTGCTATCATCTAAAAGAGTATGTCGGTAAAACACCTAAAAATAGAAGACAGTTGTTTAATTTACATCACTCGTCTTTTAGGTCTAAAATTGAATGTGCATTTGGAATACTCAAGAATCGATTCAAGATTCTTTGTACAAAGCATCATTACCCTGTTTGCATACAAGTCCATATTGTTCTCGCTTGTACGGTTTTTCATAACTATAGCGCAATCTAGGATCCAAAGGATATCTTCCTAAATTAGACTGTGGTTGATGAAGATGATGATGGTGAATTAGCAAATGAGGATGGAGAAAATGTAGTAGATTTCACTCAAACACAGACTCAAAGAGAGCAAACAAATTCAAGAAATGTATGGAAAGCTCATAGGGATCAAATTTATTGTGCTCGACATCATGTGGGACACACAACTAAAACTGGAATAGAATAATTTGATTTAGTGTGCAATGTGCTTAAAATCTTTTAGAATCAAACTCTTGTTATATTTTTCTAAGACTCATAATACATTGCTACTTTGGTGTTTGTGTTGTATAATTACGTGTGTATTTTATGAATATGACAGTTGAAGGATTTCAGTTGCATTTTGGTAATATGATTTACTTTTCTGTTCATAAATGTTTGGTTTAAATGTATTTATAGGTATGGCTGATGGTGGAAAAAAAGCTTGACGCCAAAAAATCTATGACTCATTCACTATCTAGTGAAAGGCGGTCCAATGCTTTTAATATGAGATTTATGCCATTTCCAAACTCAGCTACACACTGTTCAGGTTTTACAGGTGATGAAGGAATTATTTGCCCATTTCACAGCCACCAATGAGCTATATAAACATGCTCAACAACCCTAGACTTTACCTTTAACTTGGTCATAGTTCATAAAGCAGTAAAGGGGTTATAACACCATCTTTTGATAGAGGGGCTGCTGGAAACTTGCAGGCTCAAAGAGAACTATCATAGAGGAAGTGGAAGAAAATTCTTCTACTAAAAGAAAGAAGAGGGTCAGTAAGAAAAGAAGAAGATCAAGCAATGATAGAATTGACAATTCAAAGGGCTCAAGCATTAAAAAATGGGAACCTCATCATGATGACGTGCACATTCCCTATCTTGCAAAGTTGGCCAACTATCGGTTCAAACCTGATAAAAATTTCAAATAGACAACATTTAACATGGTTGCTACTCATATTAACAACAAATGCAATTCTGACTTCACTAAAGAAAATGCTATTAACCACATGAAGAGTTTGAAGAAATAGTTTTATGAGATGCAGACATGTGCTAATATGAGTGGTGCTGGATGGGATAATGAGACCAAATCTATTACATTGGATGGCGTTTCATATGATAGGTGGTCTGAGGTAATATTTGTCTCTCATATTTTTCAATTTCATTTTTAAGTACCCTTTTTGTATCTATTTCTTGACATATATATATTGTTCTTATGTACAGAATAAAAAAGCTTGCAGTTCTAAGCCGAAAGAACATTTCAACAAGCCTCTCATACACTATGAGAATCTACAAATTATCATGGGGATGATAGAGCAAAAAGGAGCTTAACAAAACAAAATTTTTTTGATAAATTTGGGTCTAGTAAATCCATTCCTATTTCAGATGAAGAAGATGTTGTTCCTACACTTGATTCAGTGAATTTAGCTAAGGATACTGATGATGAACAAGTTGAAAATGACACTTACACACTTATACAACCTACTAACTTCAAGTCAACAAGTGGGGTTAACACTAGCATTAAACCAAAAGGCAAGAAGAATGTAGGTAAATCAAATGAATATAATAACATCATTAGTAAGTTCTTAGAGAAAGTAGATTCTGTGCCCTACTCAATTCAACATGCTCATATGATTCACTGGACCAAGAAGCTATCTTAGGTTATACAATTACATAAAGGTGATTACACTGAAATGGTTCTTGACAAGTTTTATGATAAACATTTTAGAGATAAGAATGAGGCAAGGTATTTCATAGGTAAATCTATGGATAATCAGTCTAGGCATCTTGCAACATTTGTGAAGGATAATGGATTGGATGTTGAAGACATCTGATCCACACTTAAAGACTAAAATGTTGTGGTTTTGGTTGATGGTGTTGTATTTTTGGGTATTTTACATTTCTAACCATTTCATGTTTATATTTGCACAAATGCTAACTTCTGTGATTACTTTTGTGACAGTTTGATATACTTCAGGACAAATTCAAATGTGGCTTATTTTTATTGTTGACGATGGTATGTAACATAACTATTAGAAATGGTGGATGCTCTGTGTATAGCATACTTAAAGCCTGAAGTCATATGCATATGAGCTAAGTGATATCTGTTGAACTCATTTGAATGATATTTATATTGTTGTATGTTGTTAGATTTACTTGATAATTATAATACTGTTGCTCTATATATCAGTTTGGTTGATATTTAATTGTATTTACGTATGTGGCATATTTCTAGCGGGCTTGTGCTTTTTGCAATCAATATATGATGTAAGTGAGGGCTCTTACAAGTGACAATTCTATTGTGCTCATTCAAGGTAAGTGAGGGCTATGATGATGGCATTATTTTAAGAAAGTAATCTAAGATATGCAATCAAAGTTTCTTTTGTTGAACATGTTTAGGGGAGGCTATATTTTACAGCCTACATCACTACTAGATATACTCTGGTGTGGCGTACCTTGATGGGTTGAAAGATTATATGAGCTCATCATTGTTGATTTCATACAGTTTCTTTTTAAACTCTACGTCAAATCATTGTATTCTTTGATTTATGAGTTCTATGATGGTTTCTATGATGATAAGTTTACAAACTCTCCTTTTCCATGATTTTTTTATTTGGAATGCTTCAGGTGATATAACTCATAGATTCGTAAAACTTCTAATATCATTCAAATCTGATGAACCCATCTTCTTTTCTATAATTTTTCATGCTTTATGATTTTATTTTCTCTCCATCTACAATAAAGAAGAGGATGGCTGCAAACTAGTTGCTTGTTGTTTGAAAAGATATGTTGGTTTCCATGTTCTTTTCTCAAAATTTTCATTCCAATCTGATGAGACTATCTTCTTTTCTCTAATTTTTCATGCTTCATGAATAAACTATCTCATTGATCTAAGTTATCTTACTATATGATCATAAATTTTTAGAGTTCTTACATAATTGAAAGTTATTCATTTGATTAATAAAGTGCAATCTACAAGTGTTGCTACATATATGACTGTTAAAAAGACACAAGCAAAATTACGACAAGTTTTAATGTTTCAATTTGGTGATGTGCTAGCCTCAGTTCTTTCTTCGATTGCTTCACTTTGACTAACTTATTTTTGTGAGCGACTTCATCTCTAATGTTATATCCTGTGTTTGTAATCTGTTCATCTTGAGCCAACAAAAGTATTTACATTTCCTATTTGGGAATGTCGCACAACCCCAGAAATATTTTCCCCCATTCTTTCCATTCTTGCAAAGCTTCAGTGGCATGAGAATGTTGCAAAACATCTAACTTCATATGGTTGAGACCTTATGGATTTCATCATCTTAAAACCGCTTTAAATTTTAGTAGTTTTTGTTGGAATAAGCTACAATGTTGGCATCTTATATTGATTCATGGCTGCTTGGGTAAGCACTCAGTATATGCATATGGCAGCTAAATGGCACTTAAATATCTTATAGTTTCACTCTTTGAGCACTTATATATCCTCAGTTGTGTTTTGCAGCATTTATATACCCTGACTTGGTGAAAATTGGCATTAATAACCTATGTTTTACAAATATCAAAATTTTTATCCGAAATTTCCTATGTAACATTTATATGCTAATCTTATAACTTTCTTTCTATTAATTTTGTTGAATTTACTATTAAATCTTTTCAAAATCTATTTTTAAAATAGAATTATGATACATTTAAATTAGAATTTGGGTAGGTTTAATAGTATTTTAACAAATATTAATAGTTAAAAAGCTCTAAAATTAACAAATGAATATTATATTAGAGCTTTTGGATCAAAATTTTCACAATTGCAAAATATGGGGTATTATTGTGCCAATTCTGATCAACTAAGTGTATAAATATGCTACAAAAGATAATTGAGGGTATATTTATATACTATAAGGTATTTAAGTGCTATTTAACCTATTTATAAACATGTCTATGGCAGTATATCTATATACAAGTCTATGGTCATTTGCTTCTCTCCTTAGCTGGTCAATGTTGTTACCGTTGTCATTCGAACATTGGAGCTCCAAAATGACCATTGTTTGGTTTTATGTTGTGTTGGTTTCCATATTAGCTTTATTATTATTATTATTATTATTATTATTTTGGTCTTTTGTGGATGCAAACTAAGAATTGAGAATATTTGAGCATTTATATGTTGTTACTCCAGTGATGGATACATAGGATTTTATGATGGTTTTCTATTTGAGTTTGTTATTAATAATTGGGCTATGATGATGGTATTGTTTTGAGAAAGCAATCTAAGATTTGCAATCAAAGTTTCTTGTTGCATGTGTTTAGGCGAGACAATATTTTGCAGCCTAAATTGCTACTAGATATACTCTGGTGTGGCTTACCTTGATGAAATAAAATTATTTGAGCCCATCTTTGTTGATTTCTTACACTTTCTTTTCAAAATCTACTTCAAATACGTGTAGTCTTTGACATATGAGTTCTAAGATGGTTTCTTTGATGATAAGTTTACAAACTCTACTTTTCCTTGATTTTTTTGATTTGGAATGCTTTAGGTGATATTACTCATGGATTCCTCATTCAAAATTTACATGATCCCATCTTCTTTATTATAATTTTTCATGCCTCATGAACAAATGATCTCACCCTCTACAATAAAGAAAGGGATGACTGCAAACTGGTTGCGAGCAAACTAGCAGGCAACTTCAATCTTGCCTCACCATTTCTATAACACTAGCAATCAAAAAGATCAGCAGTAGAAATTTCCCCAAAGTTTAGAAGAGCTTTCAATAGTTTTCAAATTCATGGAGTTTTTGTGCAAATCGGCCACAATTCAGGGCATTTCATGCTTCATGAACTAAATTATTGTTGCTTGGCAGGTGAAAGATATGTTGGTTCCCATGTTGGCTTCTTTTTTTTGGATCCAAATTGAGAATTGACATGGAAATCATATCCAACACATTTTATTTGAGTGAAACAAACAAAATAAACTCTTTCCTAGAAACTCATGGAAATAAACTTTTACTGCATAGATTTGCTTTCTTGAAGTTTTGGGATTTGAAACAAACAGGCCCATTATATCAACAAAAGTTTAGCTAACAAACAAAACAACGTAACAAACCATTACATGTATATACCTCTAATTAGTGTTCCGTCTGTAATCCTGTTACCTAGCATCTCTCCGCCGCCTCTGCCATCCAAAGAAGAATGCAGATATTTCTCCAACTCACCAATTTTAAGGCTCAAGCAAAATTGTATTGAGCTCAATATTTATGGATATGGGTTTGGTCTTGTGTGCCAGATTTTTTTTGTTGCAAAAAACCTTCGCCTCTAATTGATTTGGGAAGATAATCATCTCAGAGATTGGTGGCAGAAAAAATATTGGAACCTAAATTTTGGGAAAACATGAGCCGGGGGCCTTCTCGTAATTTACTGTAAACCCTCATAATGAAAGCAACTCATTTTTTTTCCTATGGTGGATATATATAACCATTTATTACAACTTCTTCCTCTCTTACTTCTCTGTCTTTCAAAAGAAGGTGGGTTCTCTTTCATTTTTGAACTTATTGGTGAATTCCTATGACATTTTTGTTTAAATTTTGATTGATATTATAAAAGTTTGGGTTTAACCTGAGTGGATTCCACTCTATATTATGTTCCCTTTCCTCCTCAAAAATTTTCAGTCATGTTTATGAAAAATGGTATTTTTTATCTTATGAATTTCTTGATGAATTTCCCATCATTTTTGTATGATATTATGATGGGTTTATAAGAAATGATGACCTTTTCCCCTTTTAGTTCTTTGATGAACATTGTTATATGGGGTTTGAAGAAAATTTCTTTATGACAAAAAGGTTTCGAAGAAAATTGGTTTTCTTGCACTTAATTTTGAATAAATTTGATTTGATAATGGTGGGTCTGTCCCAAATTTCTTGATAAATTTCCCATCATATTTATAAGAAATGGTGACAACTTTCTCGCTTTTGGTTTTTTGATAAGCATTGTTATAAGGGTTGTGATTTTTTTAGGAAAGGATTTTTGAAGAAAATTGGTTTTCTTAAAAGTTAGTGTTGAGTTAATTTGGTTTTAAAATATTGGTAGGTCTATTCTAAATTTCCAAATGAATTTCCCATCACTTTGGTCTTATACTTTAGTGATCTTATAAGAAATGGCGACTTCTTTCTCTTCTTTTAGATTTTTGCTGAAGATTATTATATGCATTTTGAAGAAATTGGTTTTCTTGAAAATCAGCTTTGAATACATTTGCTTTAAAACATGTTGGGTCTGTCACCTGAATTTCTTTATGGAATTCCCATCATTTTGGTCTAATACTTTGATGGGTTTATAAGAAATGGTGACTTCTTTCTCTCCTTTGGTTTTTTTATGAGTTTATATGGGTTTGTAAGATTTTTCATTTTTTATTTTTATTTATTTTATTTTATTTTATTTTTTGAGAAAAATTATTTTTGTAGAAAATGGGTTTTCTCACAAATTAGTTTTCTAAATTTGGTTTAATAATAATGGTGGGTCTGTTCCAAACTTCTGGATGAATTTCGCATCATTTTGGTCTAATACATAAATGAATTTATAAGAAATGACGACTTCTTTCTTTCTTTTGGTTTATTGATGAATTTTGTTTCATGGGTTTTTGAAGAAATTGGTTTTCTTACAATTAACTTTGAATAAACTTGCTTACAAATTGTTGTGACCATCACCTGAATTTCTTGATGGATTTCCCTTCATGTTGGTCTAATATTTTGGTGGGTTCATAAGAAATGGTGAGTTCTTATTCTCTTTTGAGTTTCTTGATGAACATTCATATGAGTTTCACGCAAATTGGTTTTTGGCAATAGAGGATTTCTCTTTTGTGTTTCTTGATGATTTCGTCATTTTTAGAAAATTTTGATGGGTTTTGAATAAGTCTATTTTCTTTCCACGAAGAGCTCTCTCTCTCTCTCTCTCTCTCTCTCTCTCTCTCTGTGTGTGTGTGTGTGTGTGTGATATAAAAATGTTGGGTTCTCCTTCAAAGAATTTCTTTGATGTTTTTTCTCTCATTTGTGTCTAATATCTTGACAGTTCATGGATAGTTAGTTGGTTGTTTCTACTATTAGTACTACTGCCATTAGTCTCTCTATAGATGAACAGACTTTATTTAAAGTAGAGGGTCTTTTTACTTTTTGAATGAATTTTCATCTAGAAAAATGATATTCCAGCAATGAGTTTAAGAATGGTGGGTGTCTTTTAAATTTGTTGATGAACTCCTTGTCATTTTGGTAAACTTAATTTAATGGGTTTATGATTTGGTAAACTTTAAGGGTGTAGGCTATCTAAAAATTACTGCAGATAGTCAAATCTCATCAAGTACAAACAGTGAAAGTCATGACGTAACGACTTTCAGGAGACCACGATCTGAGGATTTTCTACAACAACTAACGAAGGATACAATCCGAAGACCTTCGCGTTAACTAAGGGAAATTCTAATTTCAATAGCCTTCACAAGTACCAACAGGAGTTACAATCAACAACCCCTGTATTTCAGGAAAAACATGACAAAGATTATAAGATGGTCTTTGAAAATTGATCACAAATCGATGATCTATTTGATTAAAACCGCGAGGCTCACCCTCGCGTTTTCTAGTTCAACACGCGTGGCTTACCACTGCGTTTTCTAATTCAAGACGCAGAAGTCACCACCGCGTCTCCAAGTTCAAGACGCGGAGCTCACCACAGCGTCTCCAAGTTCAAGACGCGAAGTTCACCATCGCGTCTCCAAGTTCAAGACGCGGAGTTCACCTCTGCGTTCTTACACAGAGTTCATCTCTACATTTTAAGTCAAGACACGGAGCTCATCTCTGCGTTCTTAAGTCAAAACACAGAGGTCATTGTTAGAACGCGAACCTCGTATGAATGCGGATCTCGCGTTTGACTTGTTCAAACACGTTCTGAACGGTTCTAAACACTGTTTCACACGATCTGAGGGCCATTAACCCTCGTTCAGGAGGGATTTTAGGGGTCAGTTACTCCCCTTAAACCCCTATAAATAACTGAAAACTCAGCTGAAGAAAGGGGAAGAAGGGAGCTTTTTTGAAAGGGCTTAGAGAGGAACTTCCACAAAAAAGAGAGCTCTTTGGGGGAGGCGAAGGAGAGACTTCTTGGGATCAATCAAGGAAGCTTTTGGAGCATTCAACCTGAGCTTTTGAAGACTTTGGCTTGGACCTTAAACTCGTGTAGAGTTACAAACTCATTTCTTGAGTTCTCAAACTCGTTAGAGTTCTAAACTCACTTTGCGAGTTCTTTTCAACCTCGTTCCACGAGTCAGGACGGTCGGATCATCAACGGGATACAAGATTCAAGCTCCCATCGCCACTGTGAAGAACCAAGGTTAAACAAAGGGAAAGATCTCTGTCAATCCTTCCTTCTTTTGTAAATCGGGTAACCGATCGAGAGAGTTTGTAATTTTTTTCTAAGTCAGCTAGAGAGAGATTACTTTGAGAGATTGTACTCATTCTTTTTCTAAGTCAGTTATTAGGAATAACAACAAGTTTACATTTTCTCAACTTTTTCTCGCATACAAAAGATGGCAACTCTGCTGGGGACTAGCTTCATTGATGAAGAAGTGGTGGCGCAATCCGATGTCAACCTCGCTGGAACAACAGTTGAAACTCTTATCATGGAGTTTGACCAAGCTAAGTATGAGGAGGCACTCTCCTTCGGATCCCTTAGCCCTAATGCTATGCGCAAGATCTGCAAAGTCTCCAAAAAGACTAAAGCTCTATCCATGGTCGACTCGCTAAAGGAGTGTCTCCCCACGAAGGCCTGGCTCTAACCTAACTCTTCAATCGAGTTAGAAGCCCTGCACTCGTGCCCAAGCCTAAGGCAACAGGTCACAAGAGGCTTATCACAGCGATTAACCTGATTAGTACAGATGGTGACATCGTTACAAAAGCCTTAAAATAGGCTAAGAGGAATGCCGCTTGGTGAAAGAAAAGATCACTGCATCGAGCGCAACTCTGAGAAAGCGGATCCTCAAATAAACATGACCCTAAGCTTCACGTTTCTACAGTAGAGCGCCAGCATCGCGTTGAACAAGGCCCTCAGTGGCGCATTGTCCAAACAAAACGCAGGTCTCACGATCGCATTTCACAAACAAAACACGGACCTTAGGTCGGCGTTCATCAAATAAAACGCGGAGCTCCGGTCGGCAGTCATCAAATAAAACGCGGACCTCAGGTCAGCATTCATCAAACAAAATGCGGACCTCAAGGCTGTGTTTCACTAACAGAACGCGGCTCTCAAGGCCGTGTTCCTTCAACAAAACGCAGGTCTCACGACCATATTTTACAAATAAAACGTGGACCTCAAGTCTGTGTTGATCAAACAGAACTTGACCCTCGCGTTTTCAACTCAAGACGCGATGAGATTCGTCGTGTTCGGAAAAATGAACATGGTAGTTAATTATACACAATATAATTATAATACCATTTACAAATATAAAGCAATATATATTTATTAAATAATTTAATGAATATATTAATAAATAATTTTATTACACTATTATAAAATAATTTATTTAATAGTATAATTATTAAATTTTAACATAATTATTATTTTAGGTAATAATATTAAAATAGTTATGCTACTTATAGTATTAAAGATTTATACTATTTATTAAATAATACTATAATTCTTAATAGTATTTAATATTATATTATTTTATCTTACTATTATTAAATAATTAATAGTTGCTATATTATTAATAATTATATTTATGTATAATAATTTATTAAATATTTAACTATTTTGTTATAATTAGTAATTATTTTCTAACAAAAACATTGCCAAATTTGCGGTTCTTCTTCTTATTAAAAATTATTAAGAATATTGTAGTGGACGACAAAAGTTTTTGAGGAAGTGGAGGAGATGCATAGTTTTTTTTTCCTTTTTTTAATGGATGATGGAGGTGCATAGTTAATAAGAGGTTATGGATAATTAATAAAGAATAATTAGAGATGACGAACATAATAAGAACATATTAAGAGGGACAAAATAGGAAGTTAAAAGTTTACACGCCCATTGCATAGATTGGTGTCGCGAATGCCATTGCCGAAATTATATCAAAATAGAGTTCATCCAAATGTTAGAAGTAAGCCATGAGAGTTACTTACTATTGAGGTTTCTATGCTTAAAAAAGATTCAACAAGAGTAGATTACGTTTGAGTAAAGAAGAAAAAGGGAAGAAACTGCTTATCTTTCTATTAATATATATATACCTATTAATATACCAGTTCAAGAAGAAGATTGTGATTAGTGACATCCATAAAGATTGATTTTCAATCAATTTCAGGTTTTTTTATTTTTTGGGTTATATGCATATATACCTCTTAAAGCAAGGGTACTTTCAAAACTGTCCCCTAAATCATAGTATTTGCAAAACTACCCTCCAAATCGTCAACTTTGAGAAAAAGAATACTCATATAATCAACAAATCATCAACTTGGTGAGTAAAAATATTACTATTTTACTAATATTTTTTTACATTACAGTTACAAATTAGTCTTTTAAGTTAATGATTAGTTGATTAGAAGATGATTTTATTTCAAACATGATGATTTGAGGGGTAGTTTTGCAAATAGTGAGCTTTGAGGGATAGCTTTTCAAATAACTATGATTTAAGAGGTATATATGCAAATAAACTTTTTTTGGTTTTGGTGCCTTGATTTTGGACTTTTTGACACACCGAAGAACATCCAATTCAAACGTAAACAACCAAAAGACTGAGACTACGTTGGGATGACATAACGGAATCAACATTTCTTTAAAGGATGAATTATTATATTGGTATATTTTGTTAACTCTTAAGTATCAAGTTGATATTTTTTTTAATTCCAATGATAATAAGATATATAAAATAGAACACTAACAACCAAGGGCAAATGGATGTGGGGTTCTACCCTCTAGAAGGCCAACTGCACCCCTAAAGTTTCTGATATTTCATATGCACCCCCCGTAATATTATAGTTTGTTCCCTACAAATGTGAACAATTTGCATCCCATCCCAGCAGCCCTTATTAATCACACAGCCCATTGGATTTAATCTTCTGAAATTTAATAGGCCCAAGCACCAAATGCCCAATCATTCATACTCAACCCCATAACGCCCAAATATTAAAACCCAAAACCCATTAGTCTATTACCGAAAAACACACACACACTCTCTCTCTCTCTTGATCCTCAGAAAAGAAGCGTTCACCTATCGACTGTAGTTGGCCAGGCCCGACCTGGCCCATGATATACCCGGGTCACGGGCTAGGCTGGGTCCAGCTCTAGACCCGGGGTCAGAGAAGTAGGCCAAACTCACGCCTGACCAGGCCTGGCCTGACCCTCCCCAACCCCATATTATAGTTTTCAGTTAAGCTAGCTGTTCTTTTATCCCTTTGAGTCTGCAGCTAGCTGCTAACAAAGTCAAAAGGTCATAGATCTATAGTTCGTAGGCTTTTTGGCTCATTGAGAAATAAAGTAGCGATCTTTAAGTTCTCTGTTGTCTACTTGGAAGGAGTAAAAAATTTAATACAAGTTTAAATTACTAAAAAATAAATTTGAAATAATTTTATAATTGTAATACAAGTTTACTATAATTGAAAAGGTAAACAAATAAGAAAAAAAGTTGGACAAAAAATTCATGTGCCGACCTACGAGCCGTGGGCCGGATTATATCCGGCCGGCACCTAGGAGGGTTGTGGATCGAGCTGTGTCCAGTCTCAGACTTGGGATCAAAGAAATAGGCCTAGCCCACTTTAATCCGGCTGGGCCTGGGTCAGGCCCGGTCTTGAACCTGGTGGGCCGGGTCACGAGCCTGAACCGACCCTGTCGACGCCCACCCCTACTCATAAATCTCCTCATAATAATGTATATGTCCTTGTGATCAGTGAGCAGATCTAATTCTTTTTGTTTACTTTTTTTGCTTGCTTAAAAGAGTTAGGTGAATGATGATGATTTGATATTCCGTAAGAGAAGAAATGCACTTCATGTTAAATTTGGTCTTTCTTTTTGAACTAGATTTTATTATTTATGCTTTTGGGAAAAGAGAATTGGAAAGATATTTTTGATTATTTTGCGAAATTATTTTTAGTTATGGATAAATATTTCAAGAGAGAGTTCTCAATGGAGAAGAGCAACCATCAACTATTCTAAATTTAAACAACTTTGAGAATTCACAAACTAGTACAAAGCGAAGCAAACAGAATGAACTTGAAAGATGGCCGAGTATTTTCGAGTATCATCCAAATAATCGAGATGATATTCGAAGAGCTTAAATATAAAAGGATCTTTGTCAATCACTCTAACATAAATTTCCACAGAAAAAAAAGATTTTGTAGAGTATTTTAACTAGCAAGTATACATCCTTTGATTTCATTAGCAGTAGTAATCGATAGTGAAAAATACTCTTGTTTGTTTGTCTACCACATTGTAAAATATGATACAACGTAGTTGATGTGTATTGAGTACATTCACATCATGTACTATAGTTTTATTATTAGGTAAATAGATACTGGTCGTCTGCCCCACTAAAAATGTTTTTCTAGATCTGTCATTGGTGACAACATGGCCTACTTTTTGGCTAGAGCAAAATTTCCGACAAGATCACCTCACGTGACTTGTCATATGCATCTTATGTGGTTTACTTAAGTTTATGTGGTGAAAGTTAAGCATGATCTTTAAATTACGGTTATGAAAGTATAACCAATTTTTTCCCTTCTCTATTTTCCCCTATATTCTTTATTTATATGAGAAGGAGTATGAATTGATCCATTTTAGCTCAAATAAATGTGCCTAACTGCCCCCCTCCCCCCCCCCTCCCCACATCAGCATCACGAGACTAGTCACGTAATGTTTAGTCGTTCAAAATTTTGCTTCGGCCAAAAATAGTTCTCGTTATCACTATGTCCCACTTTATACATCTTATAATCGCTAGAGTCAAAAAATATATCAAGTTTTCACTTAGGATCAATAAAATATCCTAAGATATAGCATATTTTTTAAGAACGAAATAATATTGCACAAAAATCACCTACAATTCAAAGAAACTTGAAAAAAAATTCCTATGCACATTTCAAGAGGAAATTGTGATTTCCTTTACGCCTCTGTGCAAAAACTATTATCACAGAAGCCATCTTAACTATATTTTCGAAATTACTTACCTAAATCTTTTTTATTTTGAATTAGTCCACCAAATCTTCGTATTTTGAAATAAAATCCCTCAAATCATTAAGTATATTGAATTATTCCCCCAAATCTTTATATTTTGAAATAAGTCCCTCAAAATTTTAAGTATATTCCCAAAAAAAAGAACCCATCTTCATATTTTGAAGTTGCTTATAAAAGGAGCTTATGGAAGCAACTTATATAAACTGTTGAAAGTAGTTGTTTTGTAATTGAATATAAAAATCTGCTAAGCAGTTAAGGTGTTTGGTAGAACTGTTCTTAATAATCATTGTTAAAAGTT
>JBAKGM010000139.1:33910509-33940607 GCA_037177215.1 Asparagus racemosus
AGTTCTCCAAATCTTGTTCAAACAACAAGAATGAAAGGCATGCCAAGTTAGCACTACACTTCTGGCACCTTAAAAGTATAAAAGACTTAGTTGGAAATGTGGGGGCCCATCCCCGCATCTTAGTCATAAAACGCGTCAGCCCACCCTCGCGTCCCAATACAAAATGCGAGGATCTTCCTCGCGTTCTAATATCAGAACACGATGGCCACCACCGCGTTTCAAACACAGAACGCGATGGCCAACTCTGCATTTCAACCTCAAAACGTGAGGGTCAGCCCCGCGTTTCAACTCCAAAATGTGAAAGCCAACATTGCGTCTCAAATTAAAGACGCAAGAGTCAGCCACGCGTTTCAACTTCAAAATGCCAGAGTTCATCCTTGTAACGACTAGCGAGGACAAAAGCAAAACGCAACTTCTTTGAAGACAGAATGAGGAGCAATACCTTCTCAGAATCAAATAAAAGAAGATATCCAAAGTATTCTGAAAGTTCATCCCAGTCAACCGCAAACTTTTGAAAACTTTAGAGCGGGTTCTGTAGGCAGTCAAAAATAAACGCAAGGCTCAAATTAGCGTTTACTGTAGCAAGGTGTTCACCTTCGCGTTTACTATAGCAAGGTGCTCACCACCGCGTTTACTGTAGCAACGAGGCTCACCTCCACGTCTACTGTAGCAGGTGCTCACCTCCGCATTTATTGTAGCAGGTGCTCACCTCCGTGTTCATTGTAGCAGGTGCTCAACGCCGCATTTACCGTAGCAACGAGGCTCACATCCGCGTCTACTATAGCAGGTGCTCGCCTCCGCGTTCACTGTAGCAGGTGCTCAACTCGCGTTTACTGTAGCAACACGAATGGCACCTCTGCGTTTTACTGTAGCAACGTGAACCTCACCTCCGCGTTTTACTGTAGCAACGCGAACCTCACCTCCGCCTTTCACTATAGCATGGTACTATAACAATGCGGACCTCATCCGCATTTTAACTAAAGCAACGCGAGGTTCACCTACACGTTTTCACTGTAGCAAACGCGAAGCTTGCTCCAGAATGTGAATCTCGCGTTTGACTTGTTCAAACACATTCTAAACGGTTTCAAAACTGTTTCGTACGATCTGAGGGTCATTAACCCTCATTCAGGAGCGATTTTAGGGGTCACTTACACCCCTTAAACCCCTATAAATAGCCGAAAGCTCAGCTGAAGAAAGAGGGGGGGGGCTAAGGTGGCTTTTGAGGATTCTTGGAAAAGACTTGGAGAGAGCTCTTTGGGGAGTTTTTTAAAAAGTCAGAGAGACTTCTCTTGGGTCAATCAAGGAGGCTCCTGGAGTCTTCAACCTGAGCTTTTGAAGACTTTGGCTTGGACCTTAAACTCGTGCAGAGTTACAAAACTCATTTCTTGAGTTCTCAAACACGTTAGAGTTCTAAACTCGCTTTGCGAGTTCTTTTCAACCTCGTTCCACCGGTGAGGAGAGAGGCTTGGACGGAAAAAAGGGGGATCTCCTTTAGAAAGGGAGTGAGCATTCTTCTTTGTTTTTTTATCAAACTCTTCCTCGAGTTTTGTTCAACTTAGTGCCATAAGGAAAGACGGTCAGATCGTCAACGGGATACAAGGTTCAAACTCCCATCGCTGTCGTGAAGAACCCAGATTAAACAAAAGGGAGGATCTCCGTCGATCCTTCCTTCTTTTGTAAATCGGGCAACCGATCGAGAGAGTTTGTAATTTCTTTTTCTAAGTCAGTTAGAGAGGGATTACTTTGAGAGACTGTACTCATTCTTTTTCTAAGCCAGTTAGAAGGAATAACAACAAGTTTACATTCTCTCAACTTTTTCTCGTGTACAAAGGGGTTTACGATAATAGTTTTGTTGTTTGCAAATGAGAAAGCGGTTTAATTTCTTTGATGTCTGCAGATGGTAGTGCAAGGAGTTCCTCCGAAATGGGTTCAGAAATTGTTAACTAAGGAAGATTTCTTCAAGCAATGTTTGATCCGTACATGAACCAAGAAAAAGGCTCAAAAGAGTTTCTACTATTTAATACACTCCTCGGGCATCTACTCCATATGTGAACGTACTGTTCATAAAAATTATTCACGTTTTGAGGTTTGTTCTTTCAATCAAAAGAAGAATGTTTATTTATAAATCTTGTAACTTATTATTGTCTTTTTGGGTACAAGGTTGAGAAGTCCAAGGAGGGCAAAGTAGAGGTTCAAGTTCGAAATTTGGATACTTGGTTTGACTGTAAAACTATTCAAGTAAACTTGTTTTATTATTTCACAAACACCATTACTAATAGGGGCACTTAGGGTTATTTGGTTTAGCGAGGAAAGCAAAGTTCGGGGTTGGGGGGGGGGTGTTTTATGCGAAACACCTTAAAATGTTGGGTTTTTTTAAAAATGTAATTTAACCTTTAACCGGTTTCGTGCGCAGGCTTATTCACCCAACGGCTTGCATTTAGTGTTAATTCGTACCCAGCCAGAAAATAAGACATTTGTTTCTTGTACTCCTCTTGATACAAATAGAACTGCTTTTACAAAAGCAACCGAGACGGGAGAAAAAGTAACTGAAACAGAATCAGCCAGATGGATAACTTAGTTTCGAACGTGTGTAACTTATCAATGTGCGTTCTGGTAACAAGTCTGACATAACAATGCAAAAGAAATACGAGTATAGGGGAAATTTTAGGCTGGATTTTAGCTGAAGGGCTCCAGCTCATAAGAAAGTTTGAAAGCATAGGTCATCAACGTAGTTTTGAACATGCGTAACTTATCGAGTTTGCGTTCTGGTAGCAAGTTATAACATAACAATACAAAGGAAATACAAGTGTAGAAAATTTTTAGGCTGGATTTTACCTGAAGGGCTCGGCTTATAAGGAAGTTGAAGGCGTAGGTCATCAACGAGGAACGGCCAAACCATTTAATTAGAGTCGTTAAACTTCCGGCAATTTCTTTGATATCGATATTGATGTGGAATGAGGAATGAGTGGGATTAATTGAATTATGTTATGTTCACAGGTTGAATATTTGTCCGAGAACGGAGGGCTGGTGGCGTGTCTGAAACAACAGCCCGACGACACTTCTTTGCTCGTCGGTCTCAGCTCCCCCTCGACGATGACTGCTACTCCTGAAACCCCTGCCTCCGCCTCGACGACACCTGCTACTCCTAAGACCCACGGCATTGACACCTCCTTGAACCGGCTAATACTACAAAACTTTATTCCTTCAGCTTTTTGGTTTTAATAGTACAATCAAACAGTTGTTATGTGAATCTGGCAGTAACAGTTTAAATCCTGAAGTGTAGAAGTTAATTGATAGTGCAAGTGGGAAGGCCATGGTGGTTGAATTGTGAGATTTTTGTTTGAATTCGGGGAAGTACGGATTTTGAATAGGAAGTGGCGGGGGTTGTTTGGACCAGGATTCAGGACAGGAAGTGGGTGGGCCTGGTTTTGGGCGTTAGGGCCCATGGTGAGAATTCAAAATATGATATTTCTTTTTTCTTTTATTTTTTCTTAAATTTTAATTTTTTCCCTGAAATTTGAAAGAAGGTTCTACTGTTTCTGAGGATGTGTTGATTATTGATGGATTGAGCTATAATGGATTAGGGTTAGGGTTTTCGACAAGGAGAAGGAAGAAGAATACATGATTGTTAAATTGTTCTGAATTTGGGGGAGAACGATTTAAGAAGAGGATACAGTGATGAATTGTTTGGATTGGATGTGGATGTATACACTAGGGATGGTTTTTTTTTTTGGCCGGGGGGCCGGGAGGCGGGGTTTAGTTGGCGTGGTTGAATACCTTTAGAAACTCTTTTAATTTGATTAAAAACCAAGCTAACATCTAGTAAAAGACCAACTTTCGGTCACCTCAACATTATTGACAATGTTGGATTATTTCTTTTGGTGCTCTTAGAGTTTTAAAAACTTTGGAGCTCTAATAACATGCCTAACAATTTCAAAATGAGAGCAAACGCTTAGCGATGCTTATTTTAAAAATATGTTTTAGAAATTTGTGGCCAGCAAAATTATAAACTTGGCTTACTCTGATACCATGTGAAAAGACTCTACTATTGCATTAAAACTTCAAAGATGTGTTGATGATTGGAGCAATATTATGGTCAAAATAGCATACCATGTGAGAATATCTAAATCACACATGTGACATTATAATTAAAAAAACGGCCTCCTTATAGTCCCATGCTTGAATGAGAGTGTAGCATAGGGCAGTGTGCTGTGATATGATTGGTACTAAGAGAATTGATGGTTACAATTTTATACTATAAATACTAGAAAAAAAGAAGGTTAAAATTATTTTAATATTTTGTGTGTTGGTAGCTGTCAACCTGGAAGTTTCACCTAAAATTGAAAGAGCATATAACTCAAATTGTCAAATTTGCATCTAAACAAGGTCAAGTTAAATATTAACTAAATTAACAAATGCATGTTTCCAACCTTGGCTAATTAGAAAAGCAAAAAAAAATAAAAAAAAATAAAAATAAAAATAAAATTTTCCCAACAACGATTGTAGGTTTAAAGCATTACAAAAAATGCGAGGACATTTCTTTGATTTTCAGGAGTGACTCACACGACCAAATGTCTATCTTCTTTAAAGAAAAAGTAAGTTAATGGAATATCCTTTAAATTTTAAATGAAAATTTAAAATATTGTAATGTGATTCAACCATGTAATTTTTAATAATGATTTCATGACTTTAATAATTAATTTTAAGTGTGTGCGTTTTTCAAATTTACAAGTACAGTCGCGGCCCCACTAAAAAAAATAAAAATAAAAAAAATAAAAAATAAAAAATAAAAAAAAAAATAAAAAAATAAAAAATAAAAATAAAAATAAAAATAAAAAAATAAAAATAAAAATACCACCCAAAAACACCAAAGATCAAAACTTTTGCCGCCTCTTCCCCCCCTCCCCCAAACCCTCGCCATGGCGAACCGCTCCCGAATCCGAGCCCTAAACGTGGCCGAGAAACCCTCGGTCGCCAAGCGCGTCTCCGAGATCCTCTCCGCATCAAGCGGGGGCATGAGATCCCGCAACGGCCGATCTCGCTACAACCGCGTGTTCGAGTTCGAGTACTCGATCCGGTCGCAGCCCTGCCACATGGTCTTCACCTCCGTCACCGGCCATCTCATGGAGCTCGAATTCGACGATCGCTACAGGAAGTGGCATTCCTGTGATCCCGCGGATCTGTACACCGCGCCGGTGAAGAAGTTCGTTCCTCAGGTGAGGGTTCTTTTTTTTCTCTTGTTTCCTCTCTGAGGAATTTTAACAAACAGTTGGTGTGTTGTGGATTTAAGGGACATTTAGTCCCACATTGATTAAATGGGACCGAAGTAGGTCTGTTAGATATCCGAGTTCTCTGCCTTTAACGACTAGGTTTTGGTATCTGAGCCAATTTTATCTTTCCCGTTGCAAAGCTAGTCAGCGTGGATGATGAGACCGTGGAAGCATGACTGTATGTATGGGGGCATTGCAGTGTTCGGTCGGAATTGGATTAGTGCAAAGCCGATCCCTGGGGTCGCCTAGACTGCAGAAGTGTGGTGGCAGGTTAGGAGTGTTGTGGTGTTTGATTGGGAGCAGGTTAGTGCAAAGCCAGCACCGCGTGGGCGGAGGATGGTAGTTTTCAATAGGAGTTAGACTAGTGCAAAGCCAGTCCAATTGGGTGCCTAAACTGAGGAAGAGTGATGATATGTTAGGAGGATTTTAGTGCTAAATATGAATTAGACTAGTGCCTAGCCGATCCATTTGGGCGCCTACACTGCATAAGGGTGCTGTTATGTTAGGAGGATTGTAGTGTTCGATCTAGAGTAGACTAGTTCAAAGCCAATTCACATGTCCACCGGGACTGTGGAAGTGTGATGGTATTTTGGATAGTTGTTGTTCTAACAAGAGTAGACTAGTGCAAAGCCTGTCCACATGGACGTCGAGATTGCGGAAGCATGGTGGTAGATTCGGAATTTAGGAGGATTGTAGAGCTCGACAAGGACTAGCCTATTGCAAAGGTGTCAAATAAGCATGGTGGTACATTAAGAGGATTACAATGTTTGACGAGGACTATACTTGTACAAAGCTGGCCTGTGTGGGCGTTAAGACAATAGAAGAGTGGTATGTTGGGTCCATTTTGCCCCACAATGACTAAATAGAGAGTCATTATGAGTTTCTGAAGATTTGTTCACTCCCTCTCCCTCTAATGACTAGTTTTTGGGGGTGAATTCTTCTACGAGTTGGAAAGATGGGATGTTCTTGGTAGTCAGAAAATGCAAGTTATTGGTGGTTTGGTGGGATTTCTTCCTCTTGGTTGAGAGCTAAAAATGAACTCTGAAGGGCAATAGCTCTTTGTTTTTGAATGCCAATGGTGAAGTTTGTGCCTCTGGTGAGTTAATTCTCTGACGAATCTCTACAAAAGGTTGGTGCGCAGCCATGTCCTCTTGATTTGTTCCTCTTGGTTGAAGGGTAAAATTTACTCTAAAGGTAAAGGGCTCTTTTTTACTTTGAAATGCTAATGGAGAAATTTGTGCCTCAGGTGAGTCAATTCTCTGATGAATTTCTACAAAAAGTTGGCGTTCAACAATATCCATTTAGGTTATTTGGCATTTTGTTGATTTCCTTCTTATGGTTTACTGAAATGGTGGTTCCTTAAGCCTTTTAGGTTATGGAATTCTTAATAGCGTATTTTTTGGGTTTATTCCTAAGATTGTCCTTTGGGGGTATAGTCTGTACTGTAACCTGAAACATTTTAACGATTTTTATGCAGATTATAGTTTGTCAACCCTCTTGTTTTGGACAGAGAACAAAGGTTGTTCTCTCAAACTTGATAGAGTATCTCATTTGCTTTGGTTGGGAAATATGAAAGTTAGGTTCAGTCACTAATAGTATGTGCAAAAGAGGTAATTTTTGAATGCTGGAAAGAGGTAAGGGATATGAGATGGATTGGAAAATTATTATCATTTCCTCTTGGAGGTGTCATTTTGAGATTCTTGCTTCATTAGTTGATTGCTCATCTATGAAATCACAACATAAATCCCAATGTGTCAGGATCTTCTATAATAGAACTCAGGAAGGGCATCACCATGGTATTTCAACCATGCTTCCCTTGTCTTCTAGAATGCAGGAAACCACAAACCTCAGCTTTGACTATGACCTGCCCTAAGTAACAAAAGGAACAAGTCACCAATGAGAGGAGCATATAAAGAAATTTAAGTTGATTTGACAAAGCAACACACTGGAGATATGCGAATCTCAACTACTTAGTTGTGGACCTAATGTGTTCAAACAAAGCACTGAGGATAAGGAGGGACTAGGCAGCCAAAATGTAGGATCTCTCATTGATTCTGAATCATGTATCCAAGGAGTTAAGATGACATACATTAAGCTCTCTAGACGAATGAGCAAATAAAGCATATCATTTCTCCAGAGAGTCATCAACGTATGGACTTTCTTATATCCAATACAATTAGGTTGTTCTCAAACTTACAGTTCTATATTATGTATTATTGTCTCTTTGTCTGCATCGAACCCTTAAAATCGAATGTGTATCCCTATGGAAAATTGGCCTTTATCCTTCTTCAGGACTCTTCTCTTGTTGAGAACATTGGAGACCACTCATTTGTACCACTGAAATTTCATGACCATCTAGGCTTCACGTCAAGCCCCTATAATGCTCATATCTTCCTTCATTTAGATGTCAGTGCTGATGGAGAAGGTTTAAATGTGATGATATTAAACTCATAGCTCCTTCCATGTTGTGTGAAAGTGAAACAACAGTCTACCCCTTTTACATACACCTCAAGAAGGCATTCCCTTGCTCAGGTTGCTCAGGGGTTACATTTTGCGCTGCATGGTTTCACTCCTTACCCCTATCAAAAGAGAAATAAACCCTCAAGCTGAAAGACAACTGCCACTCTCTCAGTGGCTAGTGGAAAAAGCAAGTTTAATTTTAAAGTCTAACCTGTGTCCTGTCATTGTCCTATAGACCACTGGACACACAAATTAATGAACGTTTCACTTAATCGATGCAGGACAAGTTAGACATCAGGAGGACATTGGAAGAAGAAGCTAGGAATTGCCAGTGGCTTGTTCTCTGGCTCGATTGTGACAGAGAAGGGGAGAATATTGCATTTGAGGTGGTAGAGGTCTGCACTGCTGTTAATCACCGTCTGGTCATATGGAGGGCTCATTTTTCTGCATTAAATGAGGGGTACTAAAGTTGAGAAAGTGTTTCTTTTGTTTCCTTATGTGCTGTGTTTCTTTTGTTTCCTCATGTGCCTTTTTATATTTATTTTTTTAATCAGTTGTTTTTTACTTTTTACATTGAAATGGCAGAGATATCTTGGCATCGGTTCAAAATCTTGTTCAACCCAATAAATTATTCGCAGATGCTGTCGATGCTAGGCAGGTGATGTGGTTATCAGTTTTTTTATGGCATCCTGAATAGATCTGATTCTTCTGTTTCCTCATCGTCTGACTGTATAATTTCAGAAATACAGTGATAACATTTTTTTTACTCCAATCTGCCACAGATTTTTCAGCTCTCACTCTGTAATTTTTTGCGTTGTAAACTTGATTTTAGAAACTCCAGCTCTGTATTCATCTTCTTGCTTTTGCTGTGTTGGTATTTTATTTTGCAGGAAATTGATGACTATGTTTTTGCAGGAAATAGACCTTCGTATAGGTGCCTCATTTACTAGATTTCAGACAATGCTGCTAAAAGATGCATTTGTTCTGGATTTTGCTGGGGATGAAAGGAGCGTAGTCTTAAGTTATGGACCCTGTCAGGTTCTGATGTTGAATGATATATGATACCTACTTTTTATCAATCATCACTTATTTCGTCAATGGTTTTCTTGGTAACAAGTTATGATACCTTTTCTCTTGTATGCTACAGTTTCCTACCCTTGGGTTTATTGTTGAACGATATTGGGAGATACAAGCACATGAGCCTGAAGAATTCTGGACGATTAATTGTTCTCATACTTCAGATGAGGGCACTACTATTTTCAAGTGGATGTAATATTCTGTGGTCATTTGCTGCACCTATTTTATCTTGAGTTTCATCATATTCACTTGCCTTTCTTGTACAGATATGACCGTTCATTTGATTACACATGTGCTGTTGCAACCTATGAGATGTGCGTCGAAGAACCCACAGCAACTGTGAGCTATATATGTTTTCACCATTTCCTATGTTGGATAGTGATGAGGTCTAATATCCATTTCGTTTCTTAGGTTAAAAATGTCAAGCATGTAGAGGAGCTGAGGTATCCTCCATACCCATTGAGTACAGTTCAACTCCTAAAACGCGCATCAACATATTTGGGAATGAGTTCTGAGCGCACTATGAAGGTGATAGTGGGCTAGTATTCCCTTGATTTACATATTAACATTGCAGTCTTCCTACTGAGTAGCTACTCTTGGACTCAACAATGATTTTCTTAGGTAGTTTGTGCTTACTAGCTATATATAGAACTGGTAAAAAAATACATGTCTAGGGAATATCAAGTCTATGGTTAGGATCTAAGCTGGTGCCACTTTTAAGTTTGACAATGGTCCCTCATTAAAGTAGCTAACAGGGTTTTGTAACTTCTGGTAGCATGGGAAGCACATTTCTCTTGGATTTACATATAGCACTGGTAAAAAATACATGTCTAGGGAATATCAAGTCTATGGTTAGGATCTAAGTTGATATCACTTTGAAGTTTGACAATGGTCCCTCATTAAAGTAGCTAACATTTTTTTATAGCTTCTGGTAGCTTGGGAAGTACATTTCTCTTGGGCTATATCACAAGCACGAGTGTCTATGCTTTTGCGTGCATGTGTTTTTGTGCGTGCGCACATGTGCGTGTGTGCGTGCGTGCCTATTCGCACAGACACACTTTCACACCACGTGCATCTGCAATCTGCAAATGCTAGTAAGGGAGAACTGGAATTATAGTTAGAATACTCCTCCCTGCTTCAAACTCACATTTCTCATCCAAATATTGCTAGGAAGAAAGAGTTTGTTACTCTGCTTCCTATTAGGAGTTCATACTATATCAATCTTATCGCACCTGTGATTAGTGAGTTCTGGCGATCAAAGTTCACTTGACTATACATAGTAACTTATTACTATGTATTCTTTTCAAATATTTTTTATTCATAATGGTTTTTGACATTGCTGCTTTATTATTTTAGGTAGATATTTTAAGCCGTAATTACTTTTAAGTAACTAAAATATTTCTTTATCATGTATCCAGGTAGCGGAAGAGCTTTACATGTCAGGATTCATTAGTTACCCTCGCACGGAGACAGATAGTTTCTCAGCAAACAGTGATCTAAAGGTCAGTATCTAGCATTTCTTAGGGCTAAAAATAGAATTACTTATCTCTTAATGTCTTTCTTTTAGCTTTTTTTTTCATTTGAACAGTGTAACTGAATTCATTTCTGCTCTTATTAGTCAAACTGATATAATTTTTCTTACCGCATTTCTGTAGTCATAAATAATAGTTTTGGCACGTTCCGTACTAGGTAACAGTAGTTTGGTTTTATTATATACTCAAAAAAGTTTGGTCTTATTTATTGGCAGGTTGTAGTCTAACAATAGTTGCTCTACATTGAGAACTATGTCCCTTTTGTATTGTAATGTTCAGAACACTGAATAACATTGTTAGTCTTATTTATACCAAAGCTACCATCTTTAGTGGCAGCAACTACCTTCATTTTATCATGAAAAGAATATCATGCAATGTTCAGAGTACTGAATAACATTGTTTGAGCAATATCACAACACTATCCCTCGAACCTTTGTTATGTCTACTTGCCTTCTAGTTGGTACCCATGCTTCTTTAACTTATACGTCATGAAACTATTTTTGGCAAGACCCACACCCACACACATATAGCATTTTGATAATTTTATAGGTCATCCATCACATGGCGCCTTCATCATGTATAATCCTATATCAGTTATCCATTGATTTTGTAATCATTAAATGAACAGATTACAAATATTTCAAAGAGATTCAAGTTTTTGTTCACACATGTTTGATGACTCTTATATCAAGATGAACAACATGGACCGGTCTTCACTAGCCCATGATACTAATTGGCAATGAGGAGCAAGCTTTTAAGTTTGTCCTCAAGGAATATTGGATTTCCTATTTATACGTGTTTCATCCTATATATACATATATTTCCATCTGTGTACCATATATAAATGTGTATGTCTATATACATACATATTCATATATTTGTATACATGTGTATACATATATATACAAGTATATGTAAGTATGTATCTGGTATATACATGAATATTTTCATATCATGTGTGTACCTATTTACCCACAAACATGTATATGCACATGTAATATATGTGTATACCTGCTTATGAATGTATTTATGCATGCACATGTCTATATTTTTGTGTGTATCGGTAGCTCTCAGTTCATTTACCAAATGAGCTGACAAGAGATGAGTAAGAGATGAAGAGCGGTGAAGAGGCCCACTTGTCGGATTTGACTACTTTTTATTTTATTTTATGATTGTTATTATTTGGGTTGAGGGGGGGGGGGGGGGATGTTTCCACCACTTCCTCCAATTCATACCCATTTTTTCCATACAGAAATATAGCTTACTGAGTTTTTAGTGTACCGGCTGAAAGCCCATTCCGAATAAAATATCACTTTGCATGCAACAAAACCAATCAAAATAGCAAAAGGCAAAGAAAGACCTGATATAATAATTGGATGGACCCAAAATCCCAAAGCGGCTTGATTATTTGGAATTTCTTTAAACGACATGCCATTTGTTGCTTTTTGTATGTCTTTGCAGCTATCATTTATAAGGCTTTTCCGGTATGACTTTAATTGTTTCATTGCTTGCTATTCGATACACCGCCTACTTTAAGACTTAAGATTCATCTTTCTTTTATATATAATCTTTTTCAGGTTTATCCATTTATATTATCATTTTTTGTAGCTTGTATCTGAAGAAAGCTAGTTGAAAATCTCAGTATGTCACGCCAATATGTAGTCTTTCTACTGTTTATTCTGGACAAGTTCTGCTCTATCCAGCACATGCACAATGTATTTATAGAATTTTATGCTTACTTTTGCTTGATTGATATGGTACTTGAAAAATCATGAAATAAGTATTGTCTAATTTTCATTTGGTGTTTGTTTGAGTGGAAAACTATATCCAGCAACTTTTATCACAACTTCAAAGTGCTGATATTGTTGCAGGGACATGATATGGTTTGGGATCCTCCAAAGTTTAAATCGAACTGATATGTTTTGTAGCCTGTCAATTCTAAATCTAATGGGTATAAGAAGGGGGAGAATGTGCATCATTATCTTGTGAATAGAAATAGAATGGATTCTGTAGCTTATCCCCTTTTATGCCAAAGCTAGATGCTACTATCATGACAACAATGTCTCTTACAACCATAACACAGTTATATGGGAGATAAAGTGGAACATGCTTTTACTGGATAATTTGCTTGCCTTATTTACATTTTTTCTGTGAGTCCCCTAATGAAATGAGTTTGTAGTCTAGTGTGTCAAATTATTGTCATTCCTTTTTTGGCTCTCTAGCTGTAAACATCTTTAAGTTTGATCATGCTGCACGTAGTAGGATTAATCCCTTGTAAGAGCTGTGCTTAATGAGTTTTCGCTTGTTTCTTGTTGATTTTCTTCAGAAATCCATTTATCATCTATAATGTAGACATACTAGTGGAGTTTATTTTATGTCATGCAGTTTTTTCTTTGTTTTCTTTTCGAGGATTTTGATCTCATGATACTTTGATCTAGGGTATGGTGAGGGAGCAAATTGGACATCCAACTTGGGGTTCATATGCTCAACAACTTTTGGACCCTCAAAGTAGGCTTTGGAGAAACCCTAGTAATGGTGGTCATGATGACAAAGCGCATCCTCCAATTCATCCTACTAAGTTTTCTGGTGGTGAATCAGGGTGGAGTCAAGACCATAATGTATGTGCATAGTTCTATTGAAAAAAGAAAAAGAATGCAAGGTCATATATATGACTATATTAGCTGCCGCTTTGAATATTTTATAGATATATGATTATAACAATTCACCCCATTGGTATATCCAGAGATTGTATGAGCTTGTAGTGCGCCATTTCCTTGCTTGTGTTTCACAACCAGCTGTAGGGGCTAAAACTACAGTGGAGATTGATATTGCTGGTGCACAGTTTTCTGCTTCTGGGCGTACAATATTAGCAGTAAGTGTCCGGTTGCTCTTTGTTACTACATTGTTACTCATGGCTGTCATTTCCTTGAAAAAGTGAATAGTTTTAGTTTCTGCTAAGAGGTTATCTGCCTTTTCTTTTCTTTTCTAAAATTTTCTTTCTTTTAAGTTATTTTCTTAAAATTTCTTATTTTGTGGTTGCTCATTTAATTTCGTATTTCACTTCAAATTGGTTATGAACTAAGATATGTAAGGAGACATTCTCAAGCTTAATCATCTTCGTCCCAGAAAAATGCATTTGGATAGTAACCTCAAGTACTGTCTTCATTATCCTGTGTCCAAGTATGGCCACAGGAAGCTCTACACTACTTCCTGAAACTGTTGGATTCAGTCAAAGGCAGACAACAGACAGAACAATAAGGGAGAGGAAGGACAAATTTCTATCAGGATCCTGAAACTGTTTTGAAATTATTTATTAACTACAATATTACCTCTGAGCTGCTAAAAAGGGGTGATTCTGCTATGATAGAGTTAAAGGAAACATTCTTGACTCATTGAATTTTCAGTCCTATCCCTAAGGTACAGATTTGCAGAACGCTAGAATTTCTAATGGGCTTCCGTACTCTGCAGACACTATGAAGAAGTCTTTCTTGCTCTTAGATCCATTCTAAAGATTTAAAATAAAAACAGAAATCATGATCTATATGTATTCTAGAAAACCAGAGACTGCATTAGAGCTGTGTTGATCTTATTCTTTATAGTTGTTGGAAATAAACACATGTGATATATATTCTAGAAATATGCCAAATATACTCGCAGCAAATTCTTTTATTCATTTTTTCATATCCCTAATATCTTCTTGCTATCAACATATCCCAATATATCCTTACTAATATACTAATATATTCCTTAACACTAACATGATTGAATTTCAAGGGGAGCTACAGTAAATAACATGAAGTTACATTAGAATCAATTTTGTAGAGATGCTAAGTTACATACTAGAACTATGATATGTAACTATTAGATTATATCTTGGAGCATCAAGGCCATTTTTGAGAGTTACCAAGGGAAATTTGACATTCCAAAACAATTTAAGTGGGAGAAATATGCTTGGTAATGTCTTCCATTTATGCTTATCATATTTGTTTCCCTTTTGAGATAATTCATTTGTTCTTGTCTTATTAATAAAAAAAATGCCAAACTGAAACTACCTTCGTTCCCAATTTGAGGTTAATTTCTTTCCTCACTGGTTACTTATCTTATGTGGTTTTTCAAGGCTATTAAATGCAGAGTTTGAGCCTTCTGAGCAAGTACAATGCTTAGATAAAAAAAAATTCAAATTCAAACTGTTTCTATTAACTTGTTTCATTTCGATTGATGAGAGCAAGCTAACTAAAATAATAGTTCATTTGATCTACTTGTCATGCATATCAGTAGGGTGGTATTATCATACTATGTAGCTGGAGATTAAAAAAAAAACAACAATGATGATGACATCAGCAATAGAAAAGCCTTAATCTCAAAATTTTGGAGTTGGCTAGATGACTTTGCTACTCAGTTCTATTGAGGGCTATCTCTTTCCTTAAGTTAATGATCTTGATGTATTCCTTCTTAACAGTTTCAAGCCAAATTCTCTGAGGCCTACCTCTAGTCCTCATTTCTCTGTTAATTATAATCTTATCACTTCTGCCTAAGGGTGCATTCGGTCCGGATACGGCTTGGATATGATACTTACCATATCCATATCCTCTTACCCATCACGGATACGGAGATACCTCTGTAAGGAAAATTCATATTTGGATCCGCTAAAATCAGATACAGATACGAATACGCATGCACGAATACACATGCAGATATATAAGCGGACATGCATGCATATACAAAACATATATGAGAAAACTAGATAATATTAGAAAGAATATAGTTTATGTGATACAAAAGAGTTCATTTATATGTTTGTTATATTTGAAAAGCTAAGATTAGACATCTTGATCATCAAAATTAACTTCAAATCCGTTAATCAATGGATTAAAACTATTGCAACAGTGTGACCAATATGTATTTGGATATTTCGGATACGGATCCAGATATCTCACTACAAAATCAAATCCGTAACCATATCCTATCGGTTAGATATTTGAGTAACTATATCCGTATCTTGATGAATACGGGTACGGATATTTCCTCGGGTACAGATACGGGTTAGCACCCCTAACATGGAGATCTCAAATAAGATAAGTAAATATAATATATGTTGATTACTTTTCAAACTACTTTTACTTTCCCTCCTTTATTCCTCTTTGATTGAAATATATTCCACGATGCATATGTCTTAATACTTTCAAATACTTTGAATGAAAATTTTACATTTTTTACCAATTTAAATTATTTAAGATTCTGCTTGTGAAGTTTTTTGGTCAAGTTTATTTAAGCACATGTAGGGATGATATTTAGAAGAGAAGAAGTTAATGCTTTATCCTTTAAAAACTACCCATGGGGTTTCTTGAGTTGAAATTTTCTTTTGACTCCACGCTAGTAAATGGTTGGATTCCTAACATCATGGCCTTAACACATGCAATATATGTGCCCATAACTAATCTTTTATAGAAAGCGTTGTAGGCTTAGGTTATAAAGGAATAAGAAGATTGCAAAGGAAAGGGGAGAGTGGCACCCAAGGACGCTCCCACGAGGAAGAAAATGATCCTATTCCAGCAAAGAAGATCTAATATAGGGAGGAATAAATATTTGAAAGGGATAACTATTTGTTTTTTGTCCTCCTATTATGCACTTGGATTCTGGTGTGCAATGAAGGGAGAAATAGTCTTGGAAACAAACCTTAACGAGAAGTATCTCCATGCATCGTGATGTCAAATTGTTGCATAATAAGCTTGCAAACTAATACAGCCTATAGTTTCATTCAAAATCTTTGTGCTTACTGCGCATGGGGAGATTTGAACTGAGAAGCTCCCAAGGGGAGTATCAAGCATGAGTTAAACTCACTGCTAATGGAATGGGAAGGACTTTTTTGGATGTCAAGTTTTGACTTAAATATTAAAGATTGCAATATAATAAAGGGTTTTTCAGGGAACCACCTTTACTTTAGGCCCTATTTCACGTTACCACCTTTAATTACTCAATTTTTAGAAAATCACCCCTATCTACCATTCGTGTTAACGTGGTACCACCCATGCACTTTTCCATCCAATTTTCCATCCAAAAATATATAGTTTGATGGTTTTACCCCTACATAGGTTTAATTTTCTTGAACTTTGGGTATTAAAGTCAAATAGCCCAAATTATTTTCCATTTTAACTTTGATACCACATTTTTTTGTCCAACAATACCTCAAAGAATGCTTCATTTTTCACTTTTATATAACGAAATTGTTTTTTGCCCAAAAAATAAGGTCAACAAAATTTAATTTTATTACCCCAAAGTTCAACAAAATTTAATTTTGATACCCTAAAAATTTCACTAAAATTTAATTTTGATATCTATTGTATCACAGAAGTCGATAAGTATAAACCTCGTTCTAGAAAGCGACACGTGTCTCAATCAACTGGATAACAACCCGGCCCTAGTCTTATGAAGACCGGCTTGAAAGATGTCTTCACTCGTCCTCGCCCAGGACCGAGACGAAAGACGTCCTCACTCGAGTAGTCTCAGATATCCGAGGCGTCCTCGCTCAGTAGGCCTAGTCGAAAGGCATCTTCACTCGACCTCTCTCGAAGGACCGAGACGAAAGGCGTCCCCTCTTAAACTCAGCGATGACAGCCAGTCACTATTGCATTAAATGCATAGTCAAAGCCATCATTGCACCTCCCATGGAGTCATAATGACTCATCAGACCATGCTAGCGCCGCAGCCCCTTTGTCGCCGCCACAATAAATACAAGGATGAGTCGGATCACCCGCTGCCGACGCCTGTAAAGTATCAGCTGACTAAGCGGACTGCCTGGACTCGACCAAAATTACGTAAATGCCCTTCTAAATCTAGTATAAATAGGCACATTGTCTACTACATGAGGTACGCAAATTCTGTACACAGAACAAAATCAATTTTCTCTCCCCTACAAATCATAATTAACTTGATCGTTGGAGGAACTATCGGAGAACCCAACTCCGGTCCTCAAACGTGTTACATATGTGCATGATTCTCTTCAGCTCAGCAATCAATCATTAAAGCAGATTAAGGGACCTTAAGTTCTTCAAAATCCACCCTAAATCCCACTACTTTAACTTCTGACAACAACAATAGCCAAAGTTCAAAATAAGTTAACTTTGATACTCAAAGTTCAACAAAATTTAACTTTGATACCCAAAGTTCGACAAATTAAACCAATATAGGGGTAAACTTGTTAAAATATAATTTTTTGGAAGGAAAATTGGATGGAATAGGGCATGTATGGTTCTACATTAATGGGATGGTAGATACGAGTGGTTTTCTGAAACTAAGTAATTAAATATGGTAACGTGAAATATGGCCTAATTTAGGGTGGTTCCTTGAAAACATCCTAATAAATAGCCCAATCCTCTGAATCATAAAAAGGACATCTTGAGTCTCTTGACATATATGCTCCAGTTTGAGGGGGAGTGTTAGAAATATATAAATATATACGGATGCGTGCAATTTATACGTAACAAACTAGGGATGTATGACGTATACGCTCCAGTTTGAGGGGGAGTGTTAGAAATATATAAATATATATGGACTAATATGTAAAATGTACACCCTGAATCCTATAAATATAGATCTACAGAAGAGTCTCAGATTTGAGCTCTCTAGAAATCCAAATACCATTGTTTACAACCTCTTTTTAATAATCCGGGTATGTCCCTTGATTACAAAATTTATTGTTTGGTAATTCTAGTGCCTTGAGTTAATGTGGCATCCAAACAAGACTTGTGGATTTCAATACAAAGATCTCTGCATTTTGGAAAGTAGTTTCAATCAAATGGAGTTTCACACGGTTGAGCTCTTGTCTTTTCACTCGATTAATCTTGTTAGAGTATAAAATCATAGCTCTTAAGTCTTAACTCTTATCATAACTTTTGAGTTTTGGTGTTTAAGATGGTCTATGAACAATCAGGTTCAAATCCTACCTGGTGCATTTGAAGTGGGTTCAAAAAGTGTTGTGGAAACAAGTTTAAATTTTGGCCCATTAAGTTTCTTGACCTTTAAGGGCATGTAGTATAAAATTATAACTCAATTTTCACCATAGCTTTAAAGTTTTCGATGTTATATAAGGGGCTTTAAAAGACCAAACAAGCCTTTAGTTGTCTATTTATGAGTTGATGTAATGTTTTTCTGATTGTTTAACATATTTAATTTTTGTGTTTTGCAGAAAAATTATCTGGATGTTTATAAATATGATTCATGGGGTGCTTCTGTGATTCCTGCTTATGTTCTTGGACAACAGGTTATCTTTCTATTTATCCACGGGTTGTGCCCTTGAACTTGTATGTTATTCTGCAAAATCAATTTTTGTCTCTTGTATTTTTTTTGGGTGGCTTTAACGTTTCTGTGCTATGTTGCTTAGTTAGGAGATACAATTCCGCTCTCTTTATTCCATCTGTTTTACAATTAATTAAGTCTTAAATCCACGCCCTGATTGACTCTGGAGCATGAACATTATTTGATCGACTATAAGATCAAGCTTGCTTTGTTAGTGTCCGAGCCTCAGAGTGAGTTTGAGTCAGGAATTTTTGAGTCTCAGATTCATTATCATGTGGAGAAGCTGGTTTGCTAATTTACATTATTACGGTCGTCATGTTTGTTTAGGATGCCTTAACATAATCCTACACCCATTCCCTCTTATCTTTCTTCACTTTTTTATTCTATCAATATCAGTGTTTTTATTTGTTAAGTTTTCCCTATCAATTTTAATATGTGGGCAACAACATTCTTTATCCTTTTTGACTCTCGTTTCACGTGTTAATTATCAATATGACATTGAAGAGATGTTTCCGTTGTTAGTACTTTTAAATTAATCCTACACCCATTCCCTCATATCTTTCTTCACTTTTTTATTCTATCAATATCACAGTGTTTTTATTTGTTAAGTTTTCCCTATCAATTTTAATATGTGGGCAACGACATTCTTTATCCTTTTTGACTCTCGTTTCACGTGTTATTTATCAATATGACATTGAAGAGATGTTTCCGTTGTTGTTAGTACTTTTAAATTAATCTCATAAAACACACATGTATCACTTGGTCCCATGTTGGATTTATAAGTGTATCATGTAATATTAAAAAATCTCATAAGTTGATTCTTGGCAATGGCGCAGTTTCTCCCAACGACGCTAACACTTGATTCGGGATTGACAAGGCCACCTCCTCTCTTGAAAGAAGCTGATCTGATTAGCTGTATGGATAAGGTGAGAAATTATGCTGTAATATTTGTATTTTTGAATGGATTCCCACTATAGAAGATGTATAATAGATAAATCAGTATTCCTAAAAGTTCTTTCTTATGATTTGTAAAAGATTCATGTTTAAATTCCTAATGCATAACCACTTTTACAGGCAGGCATTGGAACAGATGCCACTATGCAAGACCACATCAAAAAGTTACTTGATCGACATTATGCCAGAAAAGATTCAAATACATTTTTCTCACCAACAACACTTGTATGTCGTGGTTACTTAAAAAGATTCATTTTTTGCCCTTTCTTATGTTATTATTTCTTTATTTGATGTTTTTATTTACTCAATGGTAAGATTTTATCAACAACCTCTTCTGACTGGAAGCCAAACAACTTTAGGATAATTTATTTTTTCAATGCAAATTAGAGCTTTATTCTACTAACTGCACATACTGACTAGGGCATGAACACGATACAACATGAATATGCCAACACTACAAATTCTGAAATAGGATACAAGGATGCAGCCAGATCTGTGAAAGATGTCCTCATTCAAGTAAAAAAGTAAACTCCTATCAAGTTGTTCAACATACTCAATAGTGCTAAGATGTATAGACTCAAGGCTTCTTTAGTTTTCTTGCCACACATTAAGTAGGCAAAAAATGAACAGTAAAACATGGTTTGATTTATGGTTATAAACATGCAAATTAAAAATCAAAACTCTGTATCATGATCTAAGCACTTCAAAAGCTTTTGGCCCAATTTAGTTGGGTTTCAGCATTCAAGGCAGTTAAATTAAGCAACCTGCTATTTGGATCAACCATTTTGATGTTGCTTGAGGCATGAGCAGGAATGATCTTTAGGCATTCCGAGTAAATGGAGGGCATCAAAATCCTTCAAAGGTGGTCGTGTGTGTACGGAAGAAGGGAGGGCTACTTTCTCATTTAGCAAAATAAGCTACTAAGATATAGAGGCTGTGAGAACCGCATGTTCCAATGTGCCCAGTAGGGTGGCTTTACCACTAGTCTATATTTCGGTAGCTCATTTAACAAAATTTGTTGCCATGTCATACCCATTTTCCCATATATGTATGTATGTCAATATGTGTGTGTATGAGGAACTCAACGCACTAGTTAGGATAAGTGGTAAGAATATATGGTTAATGGGCCAAGAGGACTAGAGGTCAGCCTAAGAGAACTTGGTTGGTTGCAATTAGGAAGGATATGGTAATAGTAAATTTAAATTTATGGAGGAGATGGCGCTTAACAAATTGAAAACTAGGATTAATGTAGCTGATCCCAGAAATTTAGGATAAAGGTGTTGTGTGCACACTGCACACACACAGAGGAAGAAGCATGGCCTAGAGTGTGGCTGGTGTGTTTGATGTGACACTCCCCAGACAGTCAGTTTTCAAATCATCGATTTGCACGAATGAAAATTGACGTTAGATTGCACCAAACACACCAGCCAAGGGCTGGTGTTCACTCCCCCCCCCCCCCCCCACCCACACACACAAAAACACTACGGACACAAGTATATATGAGGAAACAAAGGTTAGTGGCTATAGGAGGAAATTCCCTCTTAAAGCACATCTAGAACTCCAATTTTCCTATTGTTATTTCATTAACCAACTATTTCATAATGGTCTCCTTGGTCTAGAAGATAAGTATAACAAAATCACATAGTTTTACTTTTACCTTTGTTTATATATGGAAAGTGCTCTTGTTATCTTGCTTGAATTCCATTAATTTTATAACCAGCTAAAGGTTTTGGTTCGTATGGCATAGAGATTGTTTTGAAGGTTGTGAATCATATGTTTGAGGTGGAAAAATAATGAGTTTTAGAGTGCCATATGAGGAATTACCATCTATAAACAATAACCTTTTGTGTCTTCTCTTTTATCTCATGTATATATAGCGAGGTTTTAAGAGACTATCATAAACACGAGCTTCTAAAAAAAGTCATGACCCTTTTTTTGTGAATATAAATTACCTTAAACTTCATCTTCTGTCAAAAATGCCATTTGGTCATTAACAAAATTCTAAAGTTACTGTTTAGTCGTTTATTTAGCCAATCCAATTTATGTAGAATAAATTTGAAAGCTCCTTTGATGTGAGCCAAAATATGACAAATGGCTTTTTGCTAAAAGATAATCTTCCTCCTCTTTACAACCAAAACCATATCCCTTCTCGCGTTCCTCTCTCTGTTCATCCTCTTCCTTCCCAACGACCTCATCCTCTTTGTTGGCAAAGCTTTTTCCATTGATAATTCCTCCTTCCTCAAACTCTCCTGTCCTTCTCATCCCCTCCCATCTTCCCCTCCTTCTTCAAATCACATCCTCCTCCTTTTATGATGGCATTGGTGGAGCCACCTTTGTCTATTCACCGGAGTCTATGGCCCATCTGCTTCCCCTTTCTCTCATTTCCATCTTGTTCTCTACCATTTTCTGATCTATAAATCATTTCCTTCCAGATAAGATGAATTAGATCTAGAGTTAGGGTTAGAGTTTACCAAAAAGGTCACTTTTCTTCCCTTGTTCTCGTATGCACTTTTATTTTCTTCTGCCTCTTTCCTTTTGCAGTCATATTTTCTTGGATAGTAAGTGCCGATACATGATTTATCCATCACATGATCAGAGTTTCTAGATCACACTATCTGGCTCGAGTGCCAGAATGCACCAAATTCAGCAGCAAAATGCAACTCACCCTGTTGTGAGGAAGCAGGTGAGAGTAATACCGACACCCTCTACCATTTCTTTTTCTATTTTAAGAGTATTTGCTATCCACATTTCTCTACCCTTTATTGCTTTTTGGTCAAATTTGTATACAACCTTAAAAGGAACCTTGATTTTTCTCAGTCCTAGAACTTTAAGAGTTGTGGGCAAAGGCAAGTATATGTGTGCATTAGAATGCCGTCTCAGAAAATTATCTGCATATACTATGCAATGCTAGAACTGTGCTTCAATTTGAGGGCATTGACGCAATTCCCAACACATTTGTATAGCCTCCATGCTCATTGGCTTTGGCATTATAATAATAAAGCCTTTTTGCATTGCCATGCACCAACTTTGAATGTTTTCCTACGAAATTATTACTTATTCTTCTTATCCTTGTCTCTAATTCATAATATTTGTTATTTACAGGGAGAAGCTCTAGTGATGGGTTATGATGATATGGGGTATGTTATCAGTGTTATTCATGTGCACCTCTGAGCTGTCACTATGCTAGTTTCAAATTTAAATATATGCTGTTCTTACATGTTATTATTGATTAGGATTCCCTGTTATTATTACATCAGTAGGTGCACACGTGAACGATCATGCCTTTTGTTCTGATAAGCAACATCCAGCCATCTTAAACATTCTAGCTACTAACCTCTTTGTAAGCGACTTCAGTTAATATTAATAAACATATAATAAGAGGGTACATGGACATTGCAAAATTTATAGGGATCGACCCTCCTCGCTTTCATAAACAAGAGCCTTTTCACGAAGGTAATTTATTTCTCCTTCTTATCTTCTAGGGGCTACCAATCTACCTTATTCATTCTACCTAATGTTGGAGGATTGGTGACATAAGCATTAGTAAAAGGTTATACTTTATAATTTAAATAACTAGCAATTTCAAAATGTTGCACCATTTAACCATCTAACAAAATGGCTAAAGTCTTTCCAAGATCGATAGATAAATCTGAAACATCCTCCAATAGATAAAAATTAAAACGTACCTCAAGATATCTTCTAAGTAAAAAATCACACAATGGAGACAATTATGTCATTCTTAAATACCATTATGTGTTAACATAATGTTATCTTGGTAAACGTTGTTAATCCATGAACCATGAGCTTAACCTTTGGATAAACTAATTAACCTGCATGGTATTAGAGCACAATTTGTCAAGAGGTTCTAAGTTTAAATCTCATATTTTGGGTTTTCAGTTTCAGCCTTCACAATTGCCCAGATCAAACAACACTAGGATAAGATGGAAAAGAGAATGAGATATAGATAGAACTATAGGGAAAGTGCTCACAAACAAAAAAAAGGAAATGAATATAAGAAAAACAAAGCTTTCTACGTAAACATTTTAGGGTCACCAGGATAAACAGAGGAGAAAGGGCCACAATCCAAGGGACACCAGAAAGATCCTTGTAAGTTCAGGTTTGCTAAGAAAAGAATACTGGTTCTAAGGGTTAACTGTGAAGAAGCTGTGGGAGATTATTAAATGATGTTGGAATCTTATGCTTATTCAAGTTTAAGCTCTACTTACAGGAATTTTATATGCGCTTAAAATATCACTTATCTTTCATGTTTTCTAATTATTAACATGATTCACAGATGGTGACTGGCAGGTTTTGACAAGTATGCTGAATAAATTGCTAATAACATCGTGAAGACTGTATCAACTCCTTAAAGCTTGTAGGGATTCACTTGTAATCGCTTTACTCTCTCTTTCATGGTTATACGAATAATAATAACTATGAATTCCGAAAAAAATGAAATTCTATTAAAGGACAAATAATAGCAGATTTTGCCAATAAATCAGATAGTGTGTTTCCATGAAAATACTCTTAACATTTGGCAGCTAACCTAATGGTTTCAGAAGTCTTTAGCTAAAAGAACATCATAAGTTCATTTTTTTTAATATTATACACTATAAGTGATAACTTACAATATTCACTAGCATTTGATATATACTGTGCCTGTTATTCAGTCTTCTTTTAAAGATACTAGCCCGCTACATTGGAAGAAAGTTGTCTATATGTTGAAGTGTCTGTCTAGGACTGTCCCTGGCATATGGGAAGCATTACACATGGAATATTAACTGTTGAAATATTACATATTGTAAGAAAGTTGTCTACATGGACCCTCTTGAGCTGCATTTAAGTCGAAATATTAACTGTTCCTCGCTGAGTAGAAAAGGAGAAAGGAAAAAGAGGACAAATGTCGCAGAGGAAAGAAAAAGGCAAATGGGAAATATTAATTCGTTTTAGATATAACACCTTTTGTTACATAATCCTCTACTTACTAAATAAATGCATTGGAAACCGTATTTGTAACCTTCAACATTACAACAGGAAAACATGTATTATGAGTTATATTGAAATCTGAACATCCTTTTCATTTTGTATATATTGTCCTTTTTAGTGATATTTGTGGTATTCTTTGTAGGTACGAACTTTGGAAACCATATCTTAGATCTAAGATGGAGGAGGACATGAAGGAAGTTAGCATAGGTACAAAGAGAAAATCCGAAGTTCTGGAAAGTTGTTTACAGGAAGTGAAAGCAGTTTTCTTAGATGTAAGTCATTATGTTCACGACAAAAGAAGCATTCAGTACATAATTAATTGGATACTGCTATGGTTAATTGTCTACCAGTAAGCAGTTTCCTAGAGCTTATAGTTATATTATGGCTTCTCTTTGTATCTGATTCTTTGATAACTGTTTCGTGTGAAGAATCTCTTATTAGCCTCAATACTCTGGTGTTTCTATCAACCTGTGATTTATTTTCACTTTTCATTTGCGGAAGGTTTACCATATGCTACTTTCAGAATTCTTTTGTACTTTTTGCCGGCAGTGCCATATGCAGCTTTAAGTAATGTTACATTCATCTAGGGGCTGTTTGGTTTTAAGCAGTTGGAGCTACAATAAAACAATAAGTGTGAATGCAGGTGTTTGATTTGTTGCAACTGGAACTGCTTAAACAAATTGATTTTAAACTAATAGAAGTTCTTTACAATTTTTGTATCTGGCAAATTGTTTGAGAAATTGTTACTTGTATTGTGTCAAGATGGACCCTTGTCCTATGGGAGATTACTTAAAGATAATGCACACTGTTGAGCAATTGTTTCTTTTCTACTTAAGAAATTGAACTGCATTTTTACAATGTTGGTTCTCATGCAGGCAAGGAGGCGAAAAGAAAACCTCTTAGAAGCAATGGAACTTTTCTTTGAGAGGTACTATTATAAATTCTATCTTCATGTATCAGCTTAGGACCTATATAAATGCTTTCCTTCTTTCTCCTATTACAGGTCTAACAGACCTGCTGGTGATGCACACAATGGTGGAGAGGTTGTGCGGCCATGCAATGCATGTCATGAATCTGATATGGTACTAAGGCGAAGACCGGTAATACTTCCCTGCTCTTCCCTCTAATAGCTGTAAAAATAATCTTGCACGAGCATATTTCTACATCTATTTTTGAAAATACTTTATCCTTTATCTGGGACTAAACTCCAAAATTTCCCCAGAACGGAGATTTTATGGTTGGCTGCTTGCGTTTCCCACATGTAAGTTTTCTTATCACTGGGATGTCAATAAATGGAAATATTATTTAATAGAGAAAGCTTCATGCTGTTCAAAAAATATATTAGTAGTAATCATCTAACTTTTCTTGCATTACTGAATGTTAATTATTCCTTCTTTCATGCATGATAAGCAGATTTATCAGCATATCCGTCAAGGAATTTTTAATTTGTTAAATTTTCTAAAGTTTGTTAAATGTCTACCCGTAATGACACAGTGGATCTAACAACAGATATTCTTTGGCCGAGAAAGATTTCTGACTTTTAGTATGTGGTCCTTTCTATGTGAAAACAAATAAATGATTTACCTGTCGTTCATTCCTTGCAAATGATGAAACTTTAGTTGCCAGATCCCAATTTTCAGAAGATTTCTCTGTATTCCATCATAAGAGATCTATGCTCCTCTCCATTGTCAGTGTACATGGCTGACAGTATCATCATCACCATGATTTGGCTCAGTCAAAATGGGCTCTGCTAAGGATCACGGCTCCAGTAAGTATTGATGAAGTTCTAAATCGGTTGTTGACCTGGTGTCAACCTTCTTTTAACTAGTTCCAACTTCCAAAGTCCCTTGGAAAAAAATTTTGGACTACAGAGGCCTTGGCATAGTCTTAAAGACTAGTTGGATTTTTCCAATTTCCCCTAAACTGAGGAATAATGGGTAAGTCATAGCATGATAACTACTTAAGGATACAAATCTGTTCCCTACCAAAATACGCTTAAAATAAAATTTGACATTGAGTTCTGTCACGGTTTTAATTGTTGATGTAATTAAAACATATACGGGAACAGGATCCTCTCTGGTACTATATCAGTCAGTGAGACTCTCAGGTATTATATCGGTCAATGAGACTAGAAAAGATGATTGTTCAAGTAACTTTAATCATACATACTATTCAAAAAAGATAATTTGCGCTATATGCATTGTTGCATGCATCACGTGCTATTCAGAAAAAGAGATTTCAGTCTTCAATCTCTTGCCACCAACTTAAAAGGTTAAATATGGCATTTGTTCCTGCATATTGAAGGCCTGTCTTCAAATACAGGAGAGGCTATATGCTTCTTCTTTAAGGGCTTTCTCGCTGTCTACTACCTTAAATTAAGCCGCTGTTCGTTGTAATCTCCTCCCTTCTGGCATTCTCTAATTTCTTGACTTTCTACCATGTTAGAATAATGCTAGATTAAGATGGCAAGGTCAATTGAAAATCATAATATCTGCAGCTGCTCTTGGAGATTTATTGGAAGAATTTGTACCTAGCACTTATGGCTGTGCACTGATGGAGGTGTAAAGTTTTGTTTTTGCATTATCCTTTTTTCATCTTTTGACTTTTGTTATATCATTATGTTTTGTGAAGGTCCCACCAAAAGTGGTGCCCTGTGGGTATGCAATTACGTGGATGTAGGGTCACAATAGATTTTGTTTGACATATTTGATTGATCTTGGTCCTAGCATTGTTTCTGTGTGGTCTGAGTACTTAATTGATAATTGCATTGTGATCTTACATTTTAGCTGTAAACAAAGGCATTGTGTTTTATGTGAAACTGTTGTTAATGTCATATTTTTTATTGTGTCATTTGAGTTTTTGTTATAGAAGAATAATATGCTTATAAGTTTTTCTGTCGATTCGGATATTCCCCCAACTCCGTTGATTTTTCATCTTCTTTGCGTTAGTCAATTTATGTTTAAGACTGAAACATTCAATAGAATGCATATTTCGGACCTGGCCCAACCCAACCCACTTGTGTTTTATTAGGTTAGGCTGGGTACTTCATAGCTTTGTTTAGGTTTGATTGGACTTTAAACGCAAGTTAACCAGTCAAGATTTTTTTTTTCCGAATTGCGTTGTTTGGCCGCACTTTCAGAGATTATCCCATGGGGTTGGAGCGTGACAAAGAAAGAGAAAAAGAGGATTGTTTTGGGCATCGAAGAGGGAAAATGAGGTCATATGGTGCTTGCTAATTTGGTAGTTCATTTGATGTGGCAGGAGAGGCTACAGCTGTTATCTACTTTGGACCCTAATTTTGAAGATCTAGTGCTAATCAACTTAGCGCATCTAAGAAAGCTTAGCCCTCTTAGTGGTATTCCTCTTATTAGTATTACCATTCCGGAAAAATAGAATTTAAGTACTTTTAGCATCTAGAACTCTAGGAAGTACTCCTATAAGGCTATAACTATCCACTTAGTGCTGGTGGTATTGCCATGGCATTCAAAGTTCTGTGTGAAGTATTGGTAATTTTATGTTTCTGATTACCATCTGTTAATTAATAAAATATTGGATTCTTTCTCTTCTTTTATCATATTATTACATTGTGTTACTTTTCTCCTCACGTCCAGAGGATTGCTATACTTAGGTTTCCTTCTGTACGATCCATCTAGCCAATTTAGCATACCAGTTTTGTAACTTGAGCACTATCTGATTAGATGGTGATAACTAGAATTGTCTCATAACTTCCTTTGACAAAAGAAAACTAAATCTTCTGCAATTCTGAATAATAACTTAACAAACTTTTATTATTTAAACACTTGAATTTTAAGTTATGTATCACTTATTAGGTTATCAGTCTCAAGCTAATGGATGGGTATAAACATTATTATTTGACGATATTTGGTGAATGTTTTACAGTGTAGGAACGTGGTGTGGCTTCCAGGAGCAACGTCTGAAGCTGTTGTAACCACCAACATATGCTCTTCATGTGCTCCAGGTTACCCCACAATCATCTGATATCTTTTGCGTCACAACTATCCTTTATGTAATTCAACTTCCCCTCGCTCCTTTATGATATATTGCCATAATATCATCATGTTCTATACAGGACCTGTTTTCAAGATTCAATTTAAGTTTCGCCGGCTAGAGATACCACCAAATTATGATGTTGATCATTTAGGTAAGTAAAAATGTGTTAGATATTACCTTCACTTGACTAGATACTTTGATTTCTTTTTTCTCCGTAATTTAGAGCCCAAAGAATTTTGGATAAAGGCTTTGTTGTTCTTTTAGTCCTGAAGAATTATCTTTGTTTTTATGTTTGATTCAGATTAAAAATGTGATTTTTGAACTGGCTATTTATACTACCCTAACACAAATGGAAGATACCTTAGTGGTGAACTCACAATTGTAAGATTTTTTCATGGAGTTTTACGTTTTCACATGGTGAACTCACAATTTTATGTTTTTACATGGAGAGTTTTACATTTTCACATGGTGTTCTATGTAACTTATTTAAACACACCAAACAAAACCAAATGATTCCTTTTTTGTTTCTTTCTGTAATGTTGATATTGTCATCATTCACCTAGCGCAATGGATTATTTGTTGTTTGAGCATACTGGAAGATCACATTTTACCGCATGCTTATTCCGAAACAGTTTTTCATCCATCAATTACTAGTCTGGCTTGATCAAATATCTAAAAGAGAGTTTCCGTGAGTTTTACAGAGTTTTTTTAATAAGTTTTTAACTTATAATGACGGTAATATTAGAAAATATCAGGTTTCAATGTAATAGATCTAGAAATAATCTGGTTTGCCTCCACTAGTATCAAACATATTTTCTGAGATTAACAAGCTCTGTAAGTGTACAATGACATTGGTCATGTGGTAGATCTGTTTTGACAGGCCTTCTCAGTGAAGGAGGGTTCTCTCCTAAATGGGTCCGGATTAAAATTACTTTTATCAACATGATTAGATTTAGTTAGGGTGTGCAACAATGGGGACAAAAAGAGCTGATATTCTTCCTGAAACCTGATGCATAACAAGCATAAGGCTTCACTACAGATTTGTCAAAGTTTTACAACTGGATGTTTACCTGATATCAGCCCTCCTGTCATATCTTAAGATTGTGTAACCAACCTGCAACCCTGCAAATTCTTCCAGTACAAAATAGCATCCATAAGAAGGAAAGCTAATATTTGGGACTCTTAGTCTAATGTTCAATCAAGCTAAAGATCCTATAGAATGCAATGAGCAATCACATAAAACCTTGGTGATAGAACATACCTTTTTCCTTACCTATCACTGAACTTAAGCACAAAGCGTCATCTCTTATTTTCATTGGTTGAATAGGTTCACGCACTTAGTGGGTCAGCCACATGTTTATGTAAGGCTATTTGTTTTTGTTAATTATTTATTTATTTCAAGAAGATTTTGTTTTTCATGTGTCCTATGTGCGCGCCTATGAAGCACGGATACTTCCCCCGAGGCCACGAATCCGTGTCTGACACGAATCAGACACGGATTCGTTCCCGACAC
>JBAKGM010000139.1:33947364-33967189 GCA_037177215.1 Asparagus racemosus
TTATTTTTTATGTGAATTCCTAAACATGTTCTTTCGTGTTTGATTGTATATCTTGAAAAATAATGTGTGCGGTGTGCACCTCGCATCACCCGGGCGCACGCATCGTGTTGCACCTTGTGTATGTACGCCTAAAGATGCTTTGCACCCCGTATTGCGCCTCGCGCATTGACAACACTGACTCCATCATCATTATCCTTCCGGAGTCTATCTCCATGCAATCCTCCTCATCCCTCACATCATCATAAGAGAGAATAGGGTGTTCGTCATGAACAATCCCCAAAGTAGGACCACCTAAAGGCCCTACTAGCCAAGCACTCCTCCTATTCTCTGTAGCATCAGCCGCTCCAGATATAGTCTCCACCATCCTCCAAGTAAGACCCGAACCCGGATGAACCTCTTCCTTATCATTCGAGGCAGCTCCTTCCAATATCCATGCTCGTGCCTAGCTACGATCATTGGATAGTAGTAGGTTCTTGTTTTCTCCTCTCCTCTTCTTCTGCTTGAGCTTTGAGTTGAATTTCACATAGATGATGTCCTCCAATCTCTTTGATTCCAATCTATTCCTCCTCTTTGTATGGATCTTTAAAGAAGAAATGAACAAATTAGAAAGCTTAATGAGGTATAAATTCATCTTATTAATAAGTTTAGAAGTTAGTTTACCCCCTCAAACGTGCTCCAGTTCCTCTAGTAACCGGAAGAGCTACTTGTCAGGTTGAGAAGCTTCATTGCCAAGTTTTGCATGAGGGGACAATCACCACCATGCAAATACCACCAACTAGCTGCAAAAAATAATATATTATTAGTTGTGTACGACTACAAATAGTCAAATACAATATATACCTTATTAGTTATGAATAATTCAATTACAAAAATCATTTTTCCTGGGTTCAAGTCCTCATTCTCCACTTGCCTTCATCGCTCCAATCCTAGCAAATGAACCTTTCCTTCTCTATACTTCTCCAACTCTATAGTATGAATCTCAACTTGTTGCTCTACATCGGGAAAGAACAACTCCACCACATCAAGAAATCCATCTTCTGACCTTTTGCAATTTTTCACTACATCATCCCTATAAAAGTAGTAAGGATTGAGCTAGTAAGAAGCCATAGGCAAAGGAGAATAAAGCCGAACCTTGGATTGACTTCTATAATAATATCAATGATGGGCTTGAAATCCTTCTCCTTCTTGAAAACTTGAATGATCTCCTTCATATCTTCAAGCATCCCCACTACGAATGCTTGAGGGTTTGTAGTCACTATCAACTACCCTCAACAATCAGAAAATTGAAGCATAAACCTTTAATATTTTGCCCACATCAGTCCACCACTTATCACTCATAGCAATTGCCTCTACTTTTTGGCCCTTCGCAGTTTTTGCAAGCTTGCATCTAGTCCATGCCTCATTAGAAAACATTAGTCTCAACTTTCCCTTCTTCTCAATAAGACTCCGGAGTGTCAAGAATGTAGTGGCAAAGCGAGTGACTCTAAGCCTCACAATGTCCCTCTTGTCACAAAGGCGATGCATCATGGACAAAGTCATCTGATGGCTGTAGATAAAAACAGTAAAAGTCCTCGCCTTCTCAATTGCTCCTCTGATTAAGCTCAGCTTCCCAATGCCCTCAAGCATCAGGTCGACTGTGTGGGCTGCACAACTAGTCCAAAAGGTCTGCAGCCTCCTGTGCAAAAGCTCCGTAGTTGCCATATTTACAACAGCGTTGTTTGTGACAACCTGAATGATATGCGCCTCCTCAGCAGTCTCAATCGACTTATAGAAAGTCGTCCCCAATATACAGTGGACATGAAGATTCATGACTGATTACATCTTTCTGTTCAACCAAGCATTTGTCATAATGGAGCAACCGGTCTTGCCCCACTCATGAGTCTTTAAAGAGACTTCCGTCCTCTCAACTGCTCTTTGCAATAGAGGCTCCCTCAACATGTACATGCTCGGCGGTCTGTAGCTTGATCCATACTCCAATAGACATGCATGCCTTCACAAAGGAATCGGTAGATATGGCATGAAATGGGATGGCATTTTCATATGCCCACATAGCTAACTGAACATGCACCCAATCTCTCTTCTCCTTCTGAAGAGTCTCTCTCATCCTGGGTTGCTTCATCTTGCCCTTCAATCTCTTCACTAGCTCTAGATCGCGAACGGTATAAGCATCTATCAGCCCAATAGTAGGCGCCCTAGGCTTCTTCGAAGATGCACTGCATGCGGGATGAGAGACAATTTCATCTTCTTCCACTTCGGACCTCGTCATGTGAAGTTCTTCGAAGTTCATGGTGCGCCTCTCCTTAGCTTGCTTCTTCCTCGAGTTAGCATCACGCACATCTATCACCCTTTGTTTATCTTGTTCACTAATCTTCGAGCAAGGTTTGGTATCCCCCTTTTTCCCTGCAAGATGCTTCTTAAATCGATTGATCCCCGCATTCACCTTGTGTCCACATAGTCGTCATTGTACACAATTCAAATTATTTAGGTCCGGACAAAATCTGAACTCCCAGCCAATGCCCCCCGAGTTCCTTCTATCTTTCACTCGAGGCATAGGGAGAGTGGTGGAATCCGCAGACTTCTTAGGAGGAACACTCGACATTCTGAATCACAATAAAAAAGAAATTATAAACCAAATCACACTAAAGTTCCAAAGAACATATCAACAATTAGTCAATATCAACCAATAAATCCATACAATAATTTACCAACACTATTTCAAGAACTTTGCATCCACCAAACCTAAAACAGTGGCCATATTAACAAATAACAGTAATAGTTTATTTCTCATCCACAAAACACACTGTGAACGGACATTGAATTATAACTACTAGCTACCAATTAGTGAAAAGTTAATTTCTTGTCAACAAATAGTAAATATATGGTGAATTATAACTCTGTTACTTAGCAATTAGTAAACAATTAAGCTAATCTGAAGTTCATAATCAACTAACCAAAAAAACAGTAAATAATTAAGTTTGAAGTTCATAATCAACTAACCAAAAAATAGTAAATAATGAATAATTTAATACTTAAATACTTACTAATTAAACACTATAGTACATAATGAGCTATTGAGCTTAGTAATTAACTAATTAAGTAATTATTGAATGCTAAGTGATGTGAGGGTCTGCTACATGAAGTTAAAAAGAAAAACGATGGAAGATTACCTCAAATGGCTCTGGTTGAGACTGAGAAAGGCTTTAGAAGAGGTCTTTGAGGAGAGGGCTGCGATTAGGGTAGACGAGGGCTGCAATGAGGGCTGTGTTGAGGGCTGAGATGAAGGAGAAGTTGTGGTGGTGGAAGGGGAGAAGGGAGAGGAGAGCGAGGACGCTGCTGTGCTGGCTGCGATGGAGGTGGGGGCAGCGATCGCAAGAAAGGGGAGGACTGGAGGAGACGGCAGCGATCTTAAGAAAGAGAACGGAGAATTAGGATTTTTGTGGTGTTTTTATGTGGTTTGGGTTTGGGTTTCAGTGTTTATTAACCGGTTTGTGTTTAAATTACATAATGGGTTGGGTTTTCTCTTTTCTAGAACAAAACTATTTTGGGTCCAATCTGTTTTTTTCTTTTAAAAAGTGAGGCGGCCCGCTTAAGCGGACCACTTAATGCTAGGCGCCCGTTTAGGCATTCTTAGCGCCAATTTTGAAGCGCCCTAGGCACCGCCTCTGCCTAAGTGGGCGCCCATGGCGTTTTTTTAAAACATTGCTTATTAAGTTATTTTATTATGTAGACATTTAACAAAGCACTTGTTAAATAATGTAGTTAGATTACCTTACTTTGCTTTATTTTAGTCCCACGTCGCTTAGGTTATTAGAACCTCTCGACTTTCTCTTGTATTTAAACACTTTAGTAGAATAAATAATATTGTCAAGTTCTCTCAAATCACTCTATACTTATCATGGTACGAGAGCCATTTTCTTCTTCTTAAAGGCCTCTTCTTTTTTCCTTGATCTCCGGACCGCTAAGGAGGTTTATTCCACAAAATTCATCTTTGTACATTCCGCTTGGCGGCTTCAACACTAGCTCTAACCTCGGCGATGTCAATTCTCTCTCCCGATGACTCTAGGCCCTCGAAACCTGTAGCATCCCGCTTAGCTCTCCGCCTCCACCGCCTACAACCCCATCACCGCTGAACGTTATCAATGCCACTAATCTCACCCACTGACATCACCCCGACACCAGCAACCAAATCCCATCGGTCATCACCACCTACACCTATTGCAGCCAAGCTTCACCTCTACAGCCAGCACCACTACAACCACCCACAACAACCCACGCTACCGCTTGCTACAACCTTACCCACCGCCACTGCTCTGACCAACCGAGCTCACCCGGATTAACCACCAGCAACACTGCAACTCACCCTCGCACACCTTATGTGCGACCTATGCGCTATCACCCACTACTCAAACAACGTCTCGCGGTGCACGCCCTTATGACCTCGCCGCCCACGTCCTCAACTTGCCATTGTTGTACTTCGTTGTCACATCCCGCTACCGCCAACAGCTTGACACTAGCCCACCACCGTAACAACTAGCCCCTCCTCGCGACCGCCGCTTTGTGCAACCACATCCATTGCCATCTATAATAGCTTCAGCTTCAAACCCCACAACCATCAAGCATTCTCCTCAAGTTATCACGGTATCATTGCTCTTAATCTCCGCTCGTAGCCACCCATCGCAAAACCAAAAACCCTAACCTGACTATAGAGCTGCTGCCACCATTCGATTTATACCCACCAATCAAAGCCTCCTCTTTGCTCCGAAACCTCAACAATGCTGCTGCACGTCTAGCTCCGTTCGACGATGACCAACAGCCTCTCCGATCAGCACCGGGCACCACCTCAAGATCATTATGGCTCACCTCGATCATGACCCACATTGGCCTCTCTGATCAGCACCGCGCACCACCTCTAGATCATCGTGGCTCACCTCGATCACGACTAACATCAGATCTGCTGCTGCCTACACTAGTCGTCGCCGTCAACTACCCCTCCGCATTCGACACTTGACTTCAACCAGCAACAAGTACCTACAACACATTGCTCTGCCCCGCCCTACAACTCTTAGGTGACCATCATCCCACAACTCATAAACGATGCAATCCTTGCATCGTCAAGCTCTACTGCCATCAGTCGCTCACCCTCGTGAGCGAGATTATTGCCGACCATCTCTGCATGGCAAATCTTGGATCTCTCCCGGCGTAACGCTCCTCCTCCAACCTGCGATTCGTCGCACCTCCTGCATCGCATGCGAAGCCTCCATACCGCAATCATGTACCACCTTCATCGCAGATGGATGTACACAAGCTGTCTAACAGATGCATGCGCGCAAGGTGTTTGTCGGCTATAGACAAGATGTTCGATGGAAAGCCTAAGGACACCCTTGCCAAGCCTTTCCCTCGCCAGCACTGTCAGCCACGCTCTGTTCCGACCAGCACCCTCAGCCACGCTTTCCCTTCCTCAGCCAGTATTCCAGCCAAGCTCTCTCTCTCGGCCAGCACAACGGCCACGCTTTCCCATGCCAGCACCCAGGCCATGCTTTCCCTCGACCAGCACTCTCGGGCATGCTTATCCTCGGCCAACACCCTTGGCCAAGCACTCCCGGCTCAGCTCCCTCCGGCCAAGCTTCTCCCGGCCAAGCTTCTTCAGTCCAAGCTCTCACAAGACAGCAACACAACTGTCCCTATCCGCAAGCAAATTATCATGCACGCTCCTTCTCGGCAAACTGCCTTTGCAACCTAAATATAGTTTGAGAGGAGGTCTTAAATAATGTAGTTAGATTATCTTATTTTGCTTTATTTTAGTCCTACATCGCTTTGGTTATTAGAACCTCTCTACTTTCTCTTGTATTTAAACACTTCAGTAGGATGAATAATATTGTCAAGTTCTCTCAAATCACTCTATACTTATCAACACTATGTATTGGTCACTTTTAGAAAAAATAAGTGACTTCAATGCCCAATTTTGTAAATAATTGATGATAAACTGGGGAGAAGGAAAATCAAGTAACTAATGAAGAGTTTTTAGTTCCACTTGATGTTTGTTTTATTAATTAATAGGCAACGAAGCGTAAGTGGGTAGGTTGTCAGCTCTAGCTCCTAATAAGCTAGTGGTATGGGGGGCGTAGATTGGGAAATCTTGTGTGTGGTGGAGGGGGTACTTGCTGATGGTACGTGGATAAGGATTAAGAGGGAAGTCGATTTTGGTTAAGATAAGAACGTCTAGTAGAATGGTAAGATGAAAAGCAGTGGAGCTCTATGAAAAGAGTTAGGTAATTGATGTGATGGATGAAAACATTATTGTTGTTGCCATTCCTACTCCGGACAGGGTGACATTAGCCCCCATCCTTGCCAGTAATGCCGACAACATCTTGACGTTGAGAGGTAAGGACGTTGTAAGAACATGAAAGCTCTACCAGATAATGCGCTTTTGATGATCATATTCAGCTTTCAAAACTGTTGGAAAATGAATTTTCCCTCACAATAGACTTGAAACTCCTGATTAAAATTGAAGAAAACTAAACTAAAAGAAGAAATCAAAGATTTTATAACCAGTTTATGGAAAATAAGCCACAAGAGGCATTTCAAAGTTAAAGGGGTCATTCCCTGAATAAAGAATCACATAAAAAAAAGAGAAAGGTGAAAGACCTAAAACAGTAACATGGAGAATCAGAAAGTGAACCGTTCAGGTCTTTCTGTCTCCCCCAAGGGTAGGTTTTACCCACTCAACATCAAGCATGGCATCCCTACTGATTTCCCATCCACAGATTTAATAAATGATGAAAGTTTATCAGTATCTATAATCGTAATCTGAACCGGGTCATAAAAAAGAAATGGGTTGGGTTTAGTTCCTGATTATCTGCAAGTTGCATACTCTCCTCTAGTGACTGTCGATATGATTGCTTGGATTAGTCATCCATGTTCCACAATGGTATTTGCAGGATGCATCTGCTTGCTTGCGGTCTCTTAAGTATTGTCCCCTTCAATCTGCTTTGGTTAAGCAAGTGACAATGTGCTCTGAGTAGGCCTAGGCAGTCGGCGGTTAGATCCTACAGATGGGATATCAGGTGGCTTCATCTACAATTTTGCTAGAAGAAGTTACATCCCTACAAATATTGTCTTTTTTGAATTGTTGCATTCTGACAAGAACCAAAAATGTTGGAGATCTTAATTGTGTATCTCGGACTTCTGGATTTTATGAATCTCTATTTTCCATGAGCAACTTGAAGTTAGTATCTCGGACTTCTGGATTTTACGAATCTCTATTTTCCATGAGCGACTTGAAGTTAGTTGTGGATTATCGACACTAGTTTTGTTCTGATTGCTTCATTTTTAACTTGCCATACATTGGCAAATGTTTCCGGTGCAATTATCCTTTCAATGATTTGATAGCAAATTGCTTTATCAAGAGAAAAAGGAAAAGCTAACTACTGCTTTGACTGCAATGCCAGGTCTCGCTAATCTATGCATTCATCTTTGTGAATGAGGAAGACCTTCACATTTCTATTTTTGTATTAGGATAATGTTTATGTACTTATTCCGGTTTATAATTAATGTAGAAATTTTGGGAAGCGGGCGGTAACTGCAACTTGGCCATTGCTGCAGCTAGGCTGGGGCTTCATGTCTTCGCTATTGGTCATGTAGGGAATGAAATCTATGGAAGTTTTCTACTTGATGTTCTGCAAAATGAAGGCATTAGTACGGTTGGAATGAATGAGAACAAAGATCCTGTAGTTGCTAATAATATATCATATGAAACACTTCTCTGTTGGGTTTTAGTTGACCCATTTCAAAAGCATGGATTTTGCAGGTAAAAATTGATTTGCACGCATTCATCTTTTTGTTTCTTTCCTTTTCTTTTAAAGATTTTGCAACCTTTCTCATCCAGTAAATTGCATACAGTTACCTATGTACACTGGTTAGTACTTTCTTAAATGTGCTTATTTCCTCTGTCAGCCGTGCCGATTTCAGCAAGGAGCCTGCATTCGGTTGGATGACTAGATTATCAGGAACAGCTAAAGCAGCTATTCAGCAGTCAAAGATCCTCTTTTGCAATGGCTATGCATTTGATGAACTTTTCCCTGAGTTGATCGCCTCAGCACTTCATTGTGCTATCGATGCTGGAACAGCAGTGTTTTTTGATCCTGGTCCACGTGCAAGAACACTTGTTAATGGGACACCTGAAGAGAAAAAATCACTGGAACAGTTTCTGAAGCTCAGTGATGTCCTGCTCTTGACTTTGGATGAGGTTCACTCTTTAACTAGCCACTCTTTTAACATTTCCCATATCATCTAGAGGTGTCTCTTTACTCTTTTTATACATCATGTTATCTTTTTTAAAAGCACAGGCTTTCTCATACCAATATTTAATTGTTTATGAAAATAGTCATTCTAGTATTGTTCCAAACTTCCTGTCATGTGTTTGTTTATAGTTTGTGAAGATATGTGAGCTGCCTCTAGCGTCCTGAACTGGTAGAAATTAAAGGACATTAGCTTTATTTCAGTAATAATGTTAATCTAATTGTTTTAAACATGGCTGAATGAAAATTTGAAAGAAGATTCATTTTGACATTGCCCAGGTTTACCTTTATATTTTGTGCCTAAGTGATTTACACAATCCAGAATATAACTCATGTGCCCTATATGAATTGTTTGATATGATATTCTAAAATTGTAACTTTTGGAATTTGATGTTTTGTTTGGTTGAAACATTGTGAACGATATATCAGTTTAGTGTTATATCTTAGGAGATGGATGAATTGATTGTTTATCTATTTTTCTTGAAGAACCATTCACCTGTAACATTGAGGTAAATTTACATTATCTCTTTCGTTTTTATATTAATACATTATATATGAATCTCTTATGCAAAACTATATGTATTTATTAAAGTTCATATTCCTTACATTATTCATGGAAGGATCAGCTTGAAAAGGTATTTTGTTTCTGAAATTATTTGTATCTATTTGAGGAAGACCTCATTAGAATAATTAAAAATATCAAGATTACGAATAAGTATTATTATTTTAAAAATCTTAGTCCAGCTATTATCTGTTTTTTGGGCATCTCATGCACACTTTCTTTTGTTCTGGCTCTTCAGAGCACTCTGACCCTTGGAGGCATTTGGCAGCTAATTATTTCCCTAACATGAGATACGGGTTCAATGAACAGTTGATTCCCAAAATAGCTTTTATTTTTGTCTTGTTTCACCGAGACTATCTGCATCTTGGCTAGGAACTTTTAACGTTGGACGTATTTGATTAAGTTAAAACAAGATTATGCAATTAAGTCACTCAAAAACATGCAGCTATGACCTTCCCTTTTTTGATTTGGAAAAAGGAACATCTAAATTTTGTAATTAGTTGAAGAAATATGATACTTTTGATATTTGTAATATAATTCAGAATATATGGAACCATAATATTTGGTCATGTGATTTATCATTCAGTCGCTTTGGTTAATTTTGACATAAACTGCTGTAATGATTTTGTTGGTTTACTAAGTTTCGGTAGATTCAGTGGTTTGTTTCATTGGAAACTATGTGATATATGTTCAGTTACTTAAAAAATGTTTTCTGATCGTGCAATTGTGAAGACATGAAAAATCACTTTATTGAGTGGCCTTCAGAAGTGTTTTCACTCAGGACATGACAAAAGATACCTTTGTGTCAGAATCTAACACCAATCAGAACGTCAGGAACTATATGCCATATGAAAGAAAGTTTTATGCTACACTGGGATGAGGTGGGCAACTCTAGAATTCATGGACCACTAGAATATCATGTTGTGTAATAAAGTGTTAGTATCACAAGGTTGTTATACCTTGGAGTGGGAGAGTATGTTTTGACCACAGTAAGTAGTCTTTTATGGACTATGAGTTGAAAGAACTCAAGAATTAATCATAGATGGTGTTTATGAGAGAGTAATCATGGAAAACCTTCATAGTTAAACATGTTAAGACCAATGTTTAAAAAATCTGAAGCACAAGGTGAAGTGCTAGACCCTTTGATGAGCATGAGGCGTAAGCCTCATGAGTTCAAGCATTTTAATTTTAAAATTTGTAAAAATTATTGCCATATAATGTATAGTGGTATAATAATTTACAAATAGTACATTCATGTCCTGATTAGTAAATACACATTAATTATGTGAAGTATACATGTGAATCATAATAAACTAAGATGCAAGCATAACATATATATCTTATTCACGCGCCCATAGTCATATTGAAGATACACAGGGGTATTTTAATGTTAGTAAAAAAATTTCCTTTATATCTTCGTATCTTGTCTAAAGCATGCGCTTCAAAAGAAAGTGTTTTATGAAGCATGAAGCGCACACTTCAGTCATGCTTTAAGCAATGAGTTGTAAGCTTCGAGGGATAAAGAGTTCCTCTCTTGAGTTTAGAAGTGTTCACCCTTTGAGAAGTTTTGAAGCGAATTTCAAAAAACATTTTCAAATGTTGGTTTAGACTGAAGCAATTTCAGAATGGGTGACCACTTCGGAGAGTTCCCAGAGTGTAACAGCCCTTGGACTATTCGCATGCCCTTATACTCTACCTATGTTACGATTACCATACTATACAGGAATTTTAATGTTATTTTTACAATGGGTTTATTAACTTTTAAGCAGAGCATTATATGGATGTAGATTACGGTCGCACATTACTTTGGTGTTCTTCTCGTTTCAGTTGTTTGTTGGGGCATTTATTTCCATCTCCCGTGCTAATAAGTTACACTGTCTATTTTCATACTTCTAATTCCATGGCACCGATACAATGATGCACCAGGTAGAATCATTAACGGGAATCAGAAATCCAATTCTGGCAGGACAGGAGCTGATAAAGAAAGGAGTTCGCACAAAATGGGTCATAGTCAAAGTGGGTTCTAAGGGATCAGTACTAATCACCAAGTCCAGTATTTCTTGTGCACCTGCATTCAAGGTATCATTTCAACAACTATAGCAGAAAGCTGGTTGTTTGGCTTTGCAATTTTGGTAAATTTCACAACACCCCCTCCCATCCCCCCTCCCCCGGCGTCTATATATCCTCTGAGCCACAGATCTGATTGTCCATAGCACAACACATAGTCTTGCGTACCGTTGAGGTATCGCATCACCCTCTTCACTCTTCAATGATGCCTAGAGCGCAGGTTCAAGATTAGCCTGGGACCGACTGAGCAACCCACTTTATTTTATTAATTTATATTTAGTAAATAAGGGTGAAATCCTCCAAAATTTGTCTCGTACAGAGCACATGACAACTTAAAGTAACTGTCATCAGTTATACACTTAAGCGAGACAAGTTCAGAAAGGTTTTCTATAAATTATAAAGTACAAGGAAGAATTTGCGCAAACTGCCCCCCAACCCCAACACACACGCACATAGAGTGTAGGGGAGTTTTGTGAAATTTACCATGATACATTCTAATTTCTGTGCAAGTGTTAGGCTGCTGCCTTCCTGCTTGGAGATGAATCATGAAAATTTCTTCAGGTGAATGTGGTTGACACTGTTGGTTGTGGAGACAGTTACACTGCAGCTATTGCTTATGGGTATTTACATAATCTTCCAGCAGTTAATACGCTGACACTTGCAAATGCTGTTGGTGCTGCAACTGCCACTGGTATTGGAGCTGGTCGAAACGTTGCCACTTTGGACAAAGTTTTACAAATCTTGAAGCAATCAAATCTCAGCGAAGATGACAAGTTTTGGAGTCAGTTGTTTGATGAAAATTCGGAGGCGCTGGAGGTTTTATTTCTCTCTAGAACATCTATAAATGGACATAGTGATAGAGTTGCCCGTGTTCCTATACAAACTGTTATTTCTCAACTTATACCGAGGTTTGAAGCTCAGGCAATATTGCAGTCTTGACAGGAAACAATTGTACCAATTATATCCATTAACAGTTATATTGATATTTTTCCCTTTATGGTGAGAGGATAGCCTGAAGGAAAGTTTCGTGATTCAGGCTAGCGTTATAAAGTTCTTTCGCTCCAGTGAATCCAGAAGGTTTTTCTGAAAAGTTCAGTGGTGCTTCTAAAGTTTCAGGCCATTGAGAAGAGTATATAAGTTTATCACTGATTTCATTTCGGATTTCCGTGTAAACAATTATTTATCACTCATTAATTGAATTTATGGAAACTGGTGTTTTCTATGGTAATGTTGTGATGTTTCTTCACCTTTTGTAGAATTTTGTTAAGGCATATGATGCATATCTGAGACTTTGTAAATAAAGCAGCTTGGATTTTGCATGACTTAGTTAGATTTTTTTCTTCGGTTGTTCTGGAAGGAATTATGTTGTAAAATATGTTATTTGTTTTCTTAGATTAAATTCATTACAAGAGCATCTACTGATGATGAGAGTGTTTCCACTGGTTTCAGCTGGATAAGTAGGAATGATTTTACAGATATATTACCCTATATTCCTTTAATTTTTGTGTAACTCATCTGAAATCTAATGCACTTCTCAAATGAGACTGGTGCAGAAGAAAAAGAAATCAAGTACTTGTTGCAAGACCCTACGGTACGTTATCTTTTTTAGCTAATCTGAGTTTAGGCTCTTCTTCTAATGATTAGTGATAGATTAGTTAATAGTTCTTGCAATCATTTTTCGTAAGTTGAGTTTGAGTACAACTTTTGGATGCCGGCCAAATGTTCCATTCAGTCCGACTTTTGAACTTATCTGGAAGCAGAAGTAATCAAACCCGAGACGCTGTCAATTGTTTAATGAACCAGAACTTTTTTTTTTTGGTTAAAGGGTGGCGTCATCATTGCCTTGGAGAAGAGCCCTTTTAAATTAGGGGGTGTTTAGTTCACCCATTTTATAGAAAAGTTTTGGGAAAACACTTGACAAATAGCATTTTTAAAAATAATAGTTTTCTGAAGATTTCTGTAAATTATGTTTGGTTCAAAAATTTTATATAAAAATATTTTCTATAAAGTAGGGAAAAAAGAGGTATTTTATAGAAATCAACTTCCTTCCTAAATGAGAGGAAATTACCTACAAATTTGACATTTGTATTAAACAAATAATTAAGTACACCCGTACCCCATTTCTTCATCCCTAAAGTGATTTCCCATGGACATTGTTAGGGAACTATTTTCTATAAAGTGATATCCAACCAAATAAAAGAAAAAGAAAACAACATATTTTCTATAAAGTTAGAATCTTTTTCATATTTTGAACCAAATAAAGAAATAGCAAAAAACAAGAAAAATAATGCTCTTTGAGTTCTATAAACTTTCACAAGTTTTCATAGAATGCAAGAAAATTAAATTTTGGGCACTTTTTCTTTTCCTTTTTTTTTATTATAGAAATAGTGTTTTAATTGAGTGGCTAACTGTACTTGCTAGGTGTACTTTGACATTAGCCCACTAACAAGATCAACAAAAAAAATTTGTGGAACAGCAAGCATCAAAGTTATTTTCCAACGGAGACGGCTCTTCAGTGATCTTTTCACAGTTCACACTAGAGAATCCGAAGTTTTTTTCTTAAAGTCGAGTCAAAAAAGGATGGTGGAAAGATAAGTTAGAAAAGAGCATTTCTTCCACATCTTAGAATGATTTTTGAGGTGAGCTTTTCTTGGCCTAGCTCTTTCTCTGCACAAATTCTGTGTAATGACTCTTGTATTGCTTATATGAAGACTATTGCATGTTCCACCTTTTGACTGGAGACTTTGGATTCTCATTCCCTGTTGATTTCATTACTGTTGTCACTTTTAGATTAATTATATGAAATGCATAATGCAATTATATTTTGTTATAGATAAATGTAGACGTGTATGGTGGATGTCTAGTGAAGAATGCATTGAAAGAAATGTATTCACGCTGAGAGTTATTTCTTCTAAGTAAGTAGACCAGTTTCAAGTTGGACATTTTTTATTGATTTAGTTATCTCTATTCATTTTATTGTTATTTAATATCTTTGTCTAGATCCTTATTGGTTTTTCTGTTCCTCAGATACTCCTGCTATTAGGGGCTGTTTGGTTGGTAAAAAAAAAGGAAATCAATTATAAGAAACCTATTTCCTATAATGTACTCTTTTATTTTGTTTGGTTCACTTCCTAAAAGTAAGAAAATAGATGAGATGAGCTGAGTTGTCACCATATTATTGGATGATGTGACTCAATTTTAAGGAAACCCATTTGACTTTTTTTGAGGAAATGGGTGGAAACTAAATTTTGATGATTTCCTTATCTTATTTCCTTTTCTTTGATTCTAGGAAATCAACCAAACAGGCCCTTCGTTACTTGCCCATGGAGTATAAAGAAAAAAAAAAATCCTAGTGCAGTAGTAAATTCTTGTTACCATGTAGAAACATATATATACAATCCCCTGGTCTATAATTTATATTAAAAAAATTAAATGGAAAAACACTGCAGATAAATACCTAAGCTTCAAAATCTTATGGATAAGTTTCTGCCGTCGAAAAAAATAGTCAATGAAATAAATAATCCCACACCACCCCAAAAAAAAAAAATCCTAATTCACTTACCATAGTGTAATAAACACTGTAACGGAAAAAAACTTCCCCCTTCTCACAAATTCACATAAATTGACAGCGGATTAGGGTAAATTTTGATCTCGAACTGGTACTATGAAGGCGCATCGCGATTTAGAATCTTGAAGGAGGTGGATTTTTGCAGAATTTGCATTGATCTGGGTTAGAGTTCTAAGTGAGGTAATTAGACTTGAATTAAACTTTCCCCTAGAAAGTTAGTATAATTTGGATAGGTATAATTTTCATAGATTGCTTGTCTGAGTGAATGTTCTCATGTGCTAAAAAGTGTTTGTTGTTTGTTTTTGAAAATATTGGTTGTTATTTTTTGTTTGGATGATTGTTTATGTAAATGATCGGGTCTATTTGAACAATGGTTTTATGGGTTAAATTGAATAATGCACATAAACGTGTCCAAACGGGCCAGCCCGGCCTGGAAAACCGGGTTCGGGTCGGGCAAAACCGGGGCCCGTACCCGGACCCGGGCCCAGGCCAAACTGTATTTTTTTTATTTTTTTTAAAAATTAAGTTTTTTAAAAAAATAAAATTTTAAGAGTAATTAAAAATAAAATATGTACAATTTTAATAAAAAGTCAATCATACTAAGTGTTTACTAAGTAGTAGAAAGTTATATTCTATTAGTATATAGTTATATTATATGTAAAGTATACATTAATGATCATATCATACTATAATTATATATAGTTATACATTAGAAATGTATATGTAAGTATGTATATGTAAGTATATATAAGTATATATCAATAACAATTGTTGATGTATGTAATCACAGTCACTAACCTCGGTGTGAGTTTAGCTTTTAAGAGAGCGGAGTCCGCCTTCTCTCCTAATGCCCGATGACGTTGCTTTGGTTGGGGGGTTCACCTACGAGAAAGAACACCTGTGGAAGGGGTGTAATTAAGATCTCCGGTGGTCCCTCCGACGGTCAGGTCAATAAGAGGAAAAATGTGTGAAGAGAATTTGTTGAGATAAGATCACTTACTTGATTCACTGTTCTTACTGCTATTTATACCTAGGGTTTGGAGGGCATTCTCGTCTTCACGCTTGGCAAGAGACAGTTGCTGACTCAGCCTTCTCCTCCACGTGTCGGGAGATGATTGGGTCAGTTCCTGATGCGTCGGCCACAGTAGCATGCCTCTGTCACAGTGGCACACCTTTACAGGTGCCAAGACTGAGAATTAGCGTTGTCTATTCGCAGTTAATGGGATGGGATTGGCGGTGCCTGCAGCAGCATGGGTCTGAGGTGCCTTAAATATCGTAAGGGATGGAGGGGTTAAGAGGGCTGCCAGTGCATTTAATGTGATAGTGATGGATTGTCTGGTGTGGACTTCATATAGCCGTTGTTTAGGTGGGGGGACCACGAGTGACGAGAGGTGGGGTCGAGGCCGAGTGGCCGACTTCAATTGTCTCTCGAGTCGCTCAAGAGAGCAGTTGGCTGAAGGGGACGACTAGCTACGCCTCTCGCGTCGTTCCCGAGGGTGAAATCGCAAGAAGGGGCTTCCGGTCTAATACTCCGGGCCCTCGGGGGACGGATAGTGGCGGACGACTCTAAGGTGAATGGTCGACTGAATGGACGACCATCACCGACTTTCGCGTCGTCCAGGGATAGAATGGTTAAAAGGCGGCGGCTGGTCGCCCTTTCGTGTTGCTGGGGATGACTGAGGGGCTTGCGAGCTGATGGTTTAAAAGAGATTCGACAGTCTGACTTACACCGCCTTTCACGTCGGCCGCGGGGACGGTCATCCGACATGTCATAAGAAGGGCAGTGAGCGTAGGTCATTTTACAGGCCAAACGCGAGGGTTTCTGTTGCTCCAAGTCGGCAAGCAAATGTGCTCATCCATGCTAATGCTCTGTTTTCCTTTTTAATCACTTATTAGTGGTTATGTCCATAACAGTTAGCCCCTTTCACTTGGAGTTGGTTGGAAATGAGTCCAAGTGAAATAACTAGTGTGGTCCGGGTCGGGCAAGAGCGAGTTGAGGAAGAGGCTTGAACGTTCCTGCGATGGGACGTGGCTGATGTCAGCAGGCAGTTTCTAGACTATTAGCGTTTTACCTTCCAGGCCTGATGGTGGGCCCTCTTTTCTTTTAGAACTAATGAGAGAGGCTCTCCATTTTTTGAGGTGGTGCCTTGGGGTTTGAGCCCTAATCTTGACTGTTGATCGTGAACGGATGTGAGGCAGATTGGGCCTCTGTATAAATGCAAAACAGTGCGGCGGCGGAAAGCTTGTTACTTTCATCTTCCTCAAGAGAAAACTCCGACGATCTTACAGCGAGCAAATTAAAGATTTCCGATGGACTTCGATCGCCAAGGATAGCTTGACCAGTTTCGCTCGAAGGTGACTCGAGCGCAGATGCGCTTCCTATACTTGAAGTTTGACATCCCGAGGGAGTACAAGTTGGAAGCTGCAGCGAAGTCATCGCTGATGTATTGTCATGGGAATCAGTGGGCTCCCCTCTACATCAAGCACTTAGAGTGCGGGCTCCTGTTACCGCTGCATCCATTCCTCCAACTGGTGTTCGAAGAGCTGGGGGTGTCTCCCATGCAAATGCAGCCAAATTCGATAGCCATATTGGTCGGCTTTGTCGTCATTTGTCGCTGATTGGGAATTTAGCCCAAGATGAGCATGCTGAGCCATTTGGATAGCCTGATCGTCCCTAAGACGACTCATTACCACCTCCAGATGTCGGGGGAGTTCAAGATCAGCCTCGATCTTCCTAAGTCAAACAAGGGGTGGAAAGACAGGCTCATTTGGGTCGCTGGGGAACGACTCCGATTTGGGTTGTCGACGTGACCGGAGATAAGGAGAGAAGCTTTGGAGCCAAAGCCCTCATCGGAGGTCGAACGATAGGAGTTGAACTAGATTGTCCAGTATACGGGGCCGCGTGATATGCGCACTCTGCTCGACAATTCCGTTTTGCGCCTTCATGGGATTTCGTCCGTCCTCGCTGGCCCCTTAGGTGAGACTAGAGCTTACAATATAACGTTTGGTGGGAAGGTCAGTAGAATGGTTACTGCGGAGTCACCACCCGACGAAGAGTCTCCAGAGGGTTCTGAGCGGGTGGCGGCTCGTCCAGATAAACGTCAGTGAGAAGAGCTGACTCAAGAGGAAGCCCCGTCCTTAAGGGATATGGGAGAGGAGGCCCCGGTCAGTTGTAGAGAGGCGGCTAGATGTGCCATGTAGCAGGGCGTTATTGGCTCCGGGAGGGGTCGATGGAAGAAGACCAGCAATGGCCCTCGGGAGGCGAGACAGTTAGGAGCGGGTGGAGCACCTTTCAAGGAGGTCGACTTGTTCGAACTAGGGCGAGAGACCGACCGTCAGTCAGTCGGGGCTGAGCGCGAGGCTGATCTAGGGCAAGAGACCGACCGTAAGTTGGTCAGGGCTGAGCGCGAGGCTGACCAAGAGGAGGTCGGTGCTTTTGCGTTTGGAGCTGCGGTCTCGAGTTCACCGAACAGGTGGAGTGCAGCTGGGGAAGTGTCCGAAAGTTGGTCGGTTAGTGGTGCAAGTGATTCCCAGGCAGAGCCATCTCGTAGGCAGGGCAAGGAGCCGGTCGGGGATCAAGAGGTAGATTTCGCCCCAGGAGGTGGCCTTCCTCGTATCACGTGGTTAACACTGATAGGGATTGGATCAAGGCAAGCAATCTGCTGATAGGGATGATTTCCCCCTCCTATCATTACGAGGGGAACCCGATGCGAGGCACTGGTCCAAGCCGGATGGGCATTTGGACGGTCACTCATCTGTGCTCCAGTCAGGTTACTCGCAAGCAGAGGTGATAGAGCAGTTCAATCTACCTGCAGATAGGGAGATTTCGAAGACGATTCCTGACCTGGGTCTCCATATAATCCTACAGAGCTATTTGACCAGGGGATGTCTGGTGGAGTGGGAGTTATGCAGTCGGCTGGTTCAAGGTCACCACACCTATGAGGAGCTCAGAAAGAAGAAAGTGGCTCCTCGGACCGAGAGAAATGAAGAGTTCGACCAATTCGTCAAGGAGCTCTTGGTTAAACAGGCTGAGCTTGATGACTGGCGTCGCGAGATGAAGTTCAAGGAGCAGGTGATTGCAGAACTTAAGGCACTAAGCGACAGGAAGTCAGTCGAGATCGAGGAGCTTCGACGTCAACTTCAAGTCGAAGGTGAGCGACCTGAGTTGATCGACGAAGTTTATAGGGAGCGAGACTTGGCCGTGGCGCAAGTCGCGCTTCAGAAGCAGGTCACTCACCATGCCAAGGATCAGTGTGCAGAAGCATCGGCTACTAATCGATGACTTAAAGAAGAATGTGCTCGACTAAAGGAGTCTTTAAGCAAAGCCGAGGAGAGGGGTAGGTCACTGGAGTCTAGCGATTACAAATCCACCATAGGGGAGAGGAATCGGCTCGCCGTCGTCGAGGAATTCTGCCGCAGCGCCCTGGGCAAGGCTAAGGTCACACTGGCCTGTAAGGCGGGCAGTGACTTCATAGTCAAGCAACTTCTGGCTAAGCTTAAAGACATTCCTGGTCAGCTTCAATATCCTCCGAGCATAGCCGGCCAAATAAAGATTCTCTCGAGATATGAGAAGGTGGGAACCGGCTATGATCTAGGTGAGGGTGGAGCCGAAGAGGAAGGGGAAGAGTCGTCAAGCGACAGTTCTTCGAGTGAGGCCGACGTTAACTAGGTAGTTTCTAGGTTTTAAGGACTTTGCACTTGTATCGCTTATAAGCAAGCATGAATACCTGCACTCTTTTGAAGGAATAGAATAAAAATTCTTTTTGTTGTCTATTCTGCTGTTTTGTGATTTGCATCTTGTGTTGTGCTTTCACGGTTTGAACGACTTAATGGGTTGAACGACCCAGCTTGCATAAATGGGGCGACCTGTTGTGGGGTCGCCAGCTTGAGGCGGTGCCTTACTGACTCACGGCCAGTCCTTAGGCTATCTATGCCCCTGGTGTCCATTAGTTTAGGGGTCGGTCAACCAAAGTTGGTCGGACCCCAGCCATTAGGCGGGTTCGGTTCTCACAATGGGGGAGTGGTTGGTGTCACTATAGAAGACAATGACTAATGTCAGCGGTACTTTAACCGTCAGGGGCATTTTGGATTTCGAATGAAAAGACGTGGGCTTTAAAGGTGGTGGGCCTTTCGATCTTCATAAGGCGGTTTGGATATGAGGGCCCATCTCAACCGTTAGCTTCAAAAGCTGAAATGCCACTTGAGAATGGACACGTGGGCACCCTGGGTGCTTATATGTGCTTCTTTCCCATTAGGAAATTATCTTTTTACGCTTTCTAGAGACACCTCCTCTTCTTCTTCCTACCCAAGATTTCTTAAGTCTTCTGCCAT
>JBAKGM010000139.1:33967457-33984337 GCA_037177215.1 Asparagus racemosus
TCCAAGTCGGCAAGCGAATGTGCTCATCCACGCTAATGCTCTGTTTCTCTTTTTAATCACTTATTAGTGGTTATGACTATAACAACAATATACATTTAAAAATATATATAAGTATATGTTAATGACCATTTTATACTATAATTATATATTAAAAATATAAAAATATATATATAAATTAAAAAATTAAAAAACCGAGCCAGGCCGGGCCTGGGCCGGGCTTCACCACCCGGACCCGGACCCAGGCTCGGGCTAGGCCTCGGCCCGGGTTTCCGGGCCAGGCCCGGGCCGCGGCCCGACCGGGCCTGGGCCCAAGGCCCAATTGCACACCTCTAAATGCACACAAGGTTCTGATATTTGATGATGATGATTAAATGAATTCAAAATTTTTGGTAGTCAAGTTAGTATTTTTACACACAAATTTATCCAATTAAACAGCTTGACTTTGAAAAATCAACTTTGAGTAAAACGCATATTAGATTGGTAAAATTTTAGATTAATTACATAGAGAAATTCTTATTTATTTACATTACATAGAGAAATTCTTATTTATTTACATTACTTTTTAACATTTAATGCTTTAAATACCATTTTATTATTACTTCACTTATGGATAGTTATTTTCTGAAATGTAAATTAAATATTTTGATGCATATGTTATTTAATCGGAGGTTTTGGACATGATGAATGTGACACAATTGCAATTGAGTTCCATTATAAAATATTCATGAACAGATAAAAATGATTTCCATCATTAAGTTTCCTAATAAGTTCAAGAACCATACAATTGTAATTGAGTTCCTTCATTAAGATTGGTTATGCTGGATATTTTCTTTTATTAGTTCATAGATATTTTCTTGAAATTTTGTATTAAAGCAAACAAAGATTGGTTAATTTTAAGTTTGTGATGCAAAATTGGCGTGTTCCTCTTGTCAGTTCATGGATATTTTCTTGAAATATCTATATAGTAGTTGCAAAATGTCATGATTCTTAAATCTGTAGATATTCCAAGTTATGTAACAGACCATTTATGTCATTTATTTTACATGAATAAATCTCCTAAGGGATGCGATCTTTCAATTCTATTGAGAGTCAGTCAAGCAGCGCAATTTAATAAAATAAATGAGAGTCTTTTCGGTACCTAAAACTGAACCAACAACTTGGGAATATTTACAACTATAAATACCAGAGAAAATTTATCCCTATATACAGCAAATCATCTGTGCAAGCAAATATAGTATCTGCAGATTATTTATAACTTAAAGCATGATCTTCTCCATTCTAAAGCCTTATATTTTCTGATGAAGATTCTTCCAAAGATCAAGGATCGCTTAATTTCTCAGGTAATCAGTGAGGTGGAAAGTTGACTCATTGATCTGGATGGTGGTGATGTAATAGTTCTAACTTTTCCTAACTTCAATTCTAATGTTCTTCTCCATCCTAATTTTTAGTTCTTTTTTATTGTTTATAGACGAAAGAAACCAGCTTTATAGACCTAAAAAAAAAATTTGCTCTCTTCGCCATAAATCCTCCGTGACTCCTACCTCAGTATTAAATGACCACGAATGTCATACTATATTAAAGTGTTTATTAAGAGCTTTTATCATACTTTTGTAAGAGGCTACAACCTCTTTTTTTGCGAAATTCGATGTAATTCTAAGATTATGCTACTGTTACTAGTTATGTTTGACTTAACTGTGTGTGTTTTAGCCTTGTACATGTTTTCTCTATCCCTAAGTACGGCTAAAACTACTTTTAAATGACTCAAAACATAAATAAGTTTTCTAATACATTTTTACACAAGAACAATGCATACTTTCAAAATGTGTGCATATTTTCTTTAACAACGAATTAAAATTTTCTTAACAAAGTTTTTTGTTGTGAAAGAAAAAGTAAATTTATATAGAAAACAAACATTATTTTCCTTACAAAAAATTGAGGTCTGGACTTTTTTCCTTTACTTTGTTATAATTCACAAAAAAAGGGAGTTTATAACGTGAAATTAGGTCAAATTTTGGAAGAAATAACCTTTGTATAACATAAGGATAGGTTTTGTAAATTATACTGACTACGTTTTTGTCAATGAGAAGTTTTTTCATCTACCAAATGAGTAGTTTATGTACGTCACGAACCTGGGCATACCCAACTAAACACGAAGATATTAAAAAACAAAAATATAATAGTTTACAATTTCTAAAACATGTGATAACACAGCTCATAATTGACTCACCCAGACCTAAAATTATCAAGAATGGGATTTTGAAAAAGAACCATAGGAACATTCACCTTAATAGCTTCGACAACTAGATCAGTCGCAACACTAGTTCATTAGCATATTTTATTGCATTTTATACCCATTTTTCAAATAAAATTTCGTACAATTAAATAATTAATATTGTGTTTTTATCTTGTTTTATAGGGAATCAAGAAAATTGAGGGAAAATAAGAAGAAAAAAAAAGATTTCAAGTGAAGATATCTCAAGCCGAAGAACTCTAAATGAATCCCTATTGAAGTCCAAGAAAAGCCTACGAAACCTAGAGAAAATCAAAGCAAGAACAGTCCAAGAAATAAGTGCTGATCAGCACTATCGATGCGAGCATCGATCTGGCCATTGATGGGTGCATCGGTACCATCATTGCATAAATTGCCAATTTTGCATCCAATTACCAAAATTTTTTTCTAGTGGCCAAGTTTGATCATAGGATTGATATTGGTTCATATAATCTATAAATAGGGGTTGAGAGTGAGGGTGAGAGGTGTGAAAAAATTTATAAATCCTCTTTTAGAGGATAGAAGGGTGCTATTTTGTGCCTTCAAAATATTATAAAACTTTAGTTTTCCAATAAAAATATTTTTTTTTTAATTTCTTTTTCCTTATGGACACTCAAATATATTTGGGTCTACAAGAGAGGACAACCCCTTTTAATGTTCTTTTTAAAATTTTCTTGCTTAATTAGGATTGCACACTTTAAAAATTATTTTAGATTTAATTTTTTTAATTCATGCATTGTCTTGCTTTGTTTAATATTCATGCTTATTATTAGTTAGCTTATTTTATTTCTTAATTAGATTTACGTTAGTTTTATTTTCATGCTTAGATAGTTAGTTTATTTTCTTGCTTTTTATAATTAGTTTTCTTTTCTTGTGTTTTTATTCATGCTTTCTTTTATAATTAAATTAGGAATTAGAAATATTATGTGTGGCTAAGTTTCTTAGGATAATAGGATAAGAGGAAACTAGTATAAATTATTTATTAATATTATTTTTGCTCTCTTTTATGCCTTAATTATTTATGAGTAGATTAATCAATTAACCTAATAGTTGATAGAATATTTTAATTTGATAGATTATACTTTCCTTAAATGGTTTAATAACCCATACTTATTAGTATTCTAGGATTATGATTTTCACTTGATTGTATATGCCTAAATTTTAATTTTATTTTTAGAATCTATCTTGATAATCTGTGCTTTCCTTAATTAGATTGATAGGTTATGCTTATTAATTCTAAAAATGAATAAAAAAAGTGAGTACTTTCCAAATCTAATAAATAGTTATCTAGTGGTAACTATCCTAATTTTCTAATTTTATTCTTTTATTCTCTCTTTTATTTCCTATTTCTTTGCTATTTCCTTTGACTTTTGTATTTTCATTCTAGCTCTTTTATTTCTCCGTTCTCTTTACCCTTTTTCTCTTGTTTTTATTTTTTATCTCTTTTGTCTTATTTTTTCCTCTTCTCTTTTCTTGTTTGCATTTCAGATATGTTTTCTCTTCCTCTTTTTAGTTTTCATTTCTTTTCTTAACAAAAAACTCAAAACCCCATTTCTATATCATTTTCATAAAAATCTATTTTCAAACAACTTCATAAAAGGAAAAATCTCATTTTAAAGTCAAAACTTTCCTCCTTGTGGTTCGACATTATCTATATTATAATTTGTTGTGCATTTGCAACACACTAATTTCTTACGCAACACCAGTCCATTATGAAGTCTTTAATTGTGTTGATGCCAAAGAGCATAAACAGTAGCCGCAAGAGCAAACCTCCTCACCTTTCGATCACACCTTCCCCTTCTGTTGAATAATAAACCAATGAAGCAAAGTTCTCCAATCACATAATTTGAAGGAAAAATCCAGCTAGTGCATATTTTATTACCAAATATTGGGTGCATAAGGACAATCAAAGAATAGATGAAAGTGGCTCTAAAGGAAAGAGCTGAAGTGGATACAATTTGGTGGTTGAGCAACCACCACGCCAAATTTTTGCAATCCATTATGAGAAGCCTTTGATGCATGACTGACCAAGGTATAAAGGGAAATTTAGGAGTGGTAAGGCTATTCCATACAGTGAGCTTCCAATTGATCATGAGAATTTGAGGGAGGAGGGTAAATTATGCAAGAGATAAACAAAATTTGTCTTTCACAATTTAATCATCAATTGCACATAAAGCTCCTTCAACAAAACCCCATTTCTGCAAATGCAAGTTTCTAGTTTTGAGAATTTATTTCCAGAGCCAAGAATCATTTTGGGCAAGAGAAACATCTCAAATATTTTGCCTCTTAAGATAGGTTCCACGGATCCATTTGATCAATAAGGAATCCTTTTTTGAATGAATAACCCAAAGAAGCTTTAGAAAAATGCTCTATTTCATAAGCTAGCTGAATTTTAGAAAAATGTTTTGTTTCATAAGCCAGCTGAATAAATGCCAATACCCTCATGACCTGTATCAGAACACATTTTCTCCCATGAAATAGGAGATACATTGTGAGAGCTTCCCTATAAAGAAACCATGACATAATTCTTTTGGAAACGAGATACAAGTCTAGAGGGGGGTGAATAGGATTCCAACAATTTTTTGACTAAACACAAAATATGCAACAGAAATAAAATATATGAAAAAACTGAAAGCAACTAACACAGGAACACACGAGATTTTTATCGTGGTTCAGATGAAAATTCTACGTCCACTCTTCATTCTCACGAAGAGCATTCTTAATTATGACCAGAGTTATCCCTAAATCACAACCTGATTTAGTAGGCTTTACAAATGATACCCTGAAATCTACCTGAAACCAGTCAAGATACCCAACTTCTCATGATGACTGGAAGAAACCTAGTACTAGCTAGCCACACTCAATTACCCTAGCTTGAGCACGCCAACCCTCAATTATCTCGCCTTAAGTACGTCATCAAACTCACAAGTTGGAGTATTAAAGCACAATTAAAAAGATCTTATAGCCCTTTAAATAAATCACTCTACAAACTAATGATGTTGAAGATCCGTGAAGAAGCAATGTCGTAGATGAATGCAAAGGGCACTCCTTCTCGCTGAAATAATCTCTCGATGTTGAGTGCGATCAGAAGAAGTTGAATGAGGCTCAGGAAATCAAATTCTAACTCTCAATTTCTCACAAACCCTAGAATATGATCTCTCAAACTTAAGCAAATATCCTCTCTTTTTCTTATTGTTAATCTCTTCTCCAATCCCTCCTTAAGTAGGCCTTGATTGTATTGGAAAGAAGTCTTCTAATCAGTATTGAAATAGGAGATCAAATCTGTGATCAAACGACTGAGATTGAATCTGAAAATCTATCAAAATGAGACCAAACCATCGATGGTTAAACGCGATCATTGATGGTTGGTGCTGATCATCGATGGTTTAATGTTGTCCATCGATTGATCAAATTCTACTTTTTAAAATTTACAGATTGTTAACTGTAGTTCATCGATGGTTGAATAGATCATCGATGGTTGACTATAATCCATCGATGGATCGATTTCTCATTTTTAGAAAATACAAATTGTTGACTGTAGTCCATCGATGACCTATGTACCATCGATGGTTACCTGTTGACTATTGATGGTTAATGACTGGAATCAACTTTTCATGTTGATTTTTGCATCGTTTTAAACTGAAACTTTTTCGTACTTGTTTATTCCTAAAATATATCATCTCACAAACTTATAAGTATGAAATGAGAGTTTGTTATTGATGGAAACAAAAGATATTGCATGAACAACATTCTCCCCGAATAAAGTTCTAACTATCTCCCCCTTTTGATAATAACAAAACTCAAAATTTGAAATCTAGAAATTAAGAACATGGTGTGATATATATTCAGTTCAATACAAATGGGGACATGTATGATATGCGATGTAAGCTCTCCCTACAAATATGCATACTTGAAAAAGAAAAAAAGGTAATCTAGAAAATCATTGTTCGAAACATGAATACTCCCCCTAAGACCAAGCACTGTTGAAAGACTTGTCATGTTAAAACCACTTGTTAACCAAACATGAAAACTTGTAAAAACTCACAATCAACCACAATCAAACTCCGAAAGTTTTCAAATTTCCCATTTTCTCCTACTTCTTGTTGTTATCAAAAGAAACACACACCTAGGATATACAATATATCTAAAAAAATCCAAATAAAAACTATGCAAAGGTGCAAGAAAGAGAAATAAACACCGGCTCACAAAAATTTGTATATAAAATAGTATGACAAATACATAGAAATCTTCAAAACACATGAAATATGATAATAAGTCATATTAAAATTCACATTCAAACTATGAAGATATCAATGAAAAGTTTGTAAAAACAACAATAAAATTCATTATATTAGATCATAAAACAAATGCGGATATATCTTCTAGTTTGAGCTTTCTTTTCTTACACAACTTGAATTATCTCAACCTTTAGATAAGTTCCAAAATCTCAATCTATCACCTCAACCATATAGAAATTTTTAAGAGGAAGAACAATAGTGTTTGGAAGGCAATGTACACTATCTCTAAATATAAGTAGTATTTAGCATAGGATGGACACCCTTGAGATATTACATATTTATATCTACGAGTGTGGGTCTTTAACTGTCTTTTAACAAATATACTCAAATTTTACCTTGGATTTATAAAGTGTAGGTTTTTGACCATCTTTTTCACGAATACATTCTTTTTGCTTAATGTTTTATAGCATGTATGTACTTTTATACATGAAAAGTAATATTGGTGCTATATTTAAGTATAAAAATTGAGCTCAAACCATTTGATATATCCAAAAATACTTTATGATCATCACATAAAAATATTTATTCCTACTTTTACAATACTAAACATGATAAAATTATACTAAGATGTGAACAATAATATAAAAAATATCATAAACCATCATGTTTTTTAATCAAATAAGTAAAACTTTGTGTGCACATATAATATAGATAGATTGTGAAAAACATATGTGAACCAATATGATAAAACTCATACATATATACCAACAGATAACCCTATCTGAATATTTCATGTAAAAGTATATACATATGCGTGTTCTAAAAAATTTATTTTTAAGAAAATTTTTTTATTTTTTATTTTTTATAAAAAAAAAGAAAAATAAAGAAAGAGAAATTTTTATTTTTTAAAATTTTTCATAAGAAAACAAACAAACAAAAAAATAAAGAAGGAGAAATTTTTATTTTTTTTTCAATTTTTTAAAATAAAAAAAGAGAGAAAAAGAAATTTTTTATTTTATTTTTTTCAATATGTGAGAAGTACCAAAAATCAAATAAAAAAAAGAAATCTATCAAATCTAATCTATATACATACAACAGGATGAATGATCATGCAAATGATTACTAACTACACAAATATGTAATGAGTGCAAATAGTTAGTACATGGCAATGTATCTGATCAAGCATAAAAAATATACAGGTCCTAAATAAAAAGAAAAGAAATAACTAAAAAATAAAGAAAGTTAAAAATAGACATGGACCTAAAAGAAAAGAAAAACTCATCAATCACTGCTGATCATCATCCCTCTGCATCTCCTCATACCCATGAGCATGAGCTGCCTCCGGCATGAAGTCTCAGTAGACTAGTGGTGGCCTAAGAGTCGGATCTGATCAACGTAGAGCTCTCATGACGTAGTTAACATGTCGTAGTACTGATGCTGTGAACGCATCTGTTTCGGGTCTTTTGTATTATAATTAGCTTAGATTATAATAGGAAGACTTACAATGAAACAAAGAAAAATTTTATATTTCCTGAGATTTTTTTCTATGTACGAGTGGAACGTTGATCTCGTATTCTATTGATGCACCAATTAGGATGACGAGTCTTTTGCTGTTGATAAGAATTTAGTTGCTTGGAAGATAGCTCAGTCTTCTCTTAGAAGCTTCTCTCAATAAAATCACAAGTGCAATGGTGGTGATCTCTCTATGAGTGCGTGTTATTGGTTGGGGGCTGGGGCGTAAAATGAACGATCGCCTCTCCTTTTATAGGCTAAAAGAGAGTTAATGATCTTTAAGTGTGGATTAAGTAGCCATTAAAGTAGGCGATAGTGGGGGAACGGTTATTCTCCTAAAAATAGCTCTCAAACGGCTATTTGGCAAACTTTGCTGGCTTGATGAAGTTTGCTGAAGATGTGGGCAAAGGTCGCTGAAGATGTAGGCAAGGGTCGCTAAGGACGTGGTGAGTCTTCTTCGGAAATGGATGACTTGGTCCACTACAATTACCATGAGCAAAGTTCATTGGTTGGCGAACTTCATCTATGAGTTCAGATTTGACATAGAATTCGAGTCATTACTTGACCGATTGATGATGCCTTTTGACTCAGCATGAAATGAGAGTCGAACCTTGCTTGACTTGGTCGGGTCGAGATGAGCTGCGTGGAGAGGTTCGCATGTCTTATTAGGCGACCTTCACCATAGCTTGTTGTGGGCTCGTCTTTAGGCTCATTCAAAGTGTTTAGCCCATGGGCGTTCATTTCTTGGATCCAAGATAAACATTAGCCTAGGTAGAAACACATTTTAACCATCCACAGCATCTCCATCTGCAACTGCTGGTGCTTATCTCTCGTCTCTAACTGTAGTTCCTCAACTCTAGCACCTAATGAATCTAGTGCCCACCGAACATCACCACCTCTAGAAGAGCCAGGTACATCATCATCTGTAGGTTGGGACCTTGAAGGTTGACCAACTACAGTCTCTATCTTGTCTCTCGCTGTAAGACTCTTCTAGACCATGTCATCACATAGTGCAGCTCTCCCCTCCTCCATCTAATCTGAAGGTAAGGATTAGACCCCTCTAATCTCTACAGATACAGGTGATTAGAAAGGGGTACACCAACGGAGTATTCTACTTCTTCCTCTTCTCCACCATCTCCCTAGCTGTAGAAGCTACAAATAATATCCAGATAAATATAATCTGAGCCAGATCAAAAGACTGACTCGTGGCTAACCAATAGCGAAGGATGACATCTCTAACTGTCAAAGTAGTGTGAGAAGCACTCGGGTATAAATCAAATTTGAGAAAGAGATGGGAAAGAATATACTTAAGTTTTAGGGACCCTGAGGTTAATGTCCCTGAAATGAAGTGCTGGGAACGATACTCGGCTGTAGTAGTATACTCGGGAGAGCTCACAGTGATGTTTTTAAAAAACTGAAAAATGTTAGGACAATCAGGTTGTGGAGGAGGTAGATGAAGAAGCCAGCGGATATAGTCAGCAATGATCCTAATCTCACGCCCTCTGACTATAGGCCTTGCCTATGTGGATCCGTAGGCTCGAGTGAAGTTCATATAGAACTCTCGAACCCATGTGATATTGGCCTTCTCCCCTCCCCTGTTCTTCATTGCACCAAGGCTGATAGCATCCAGCAATCCTACCACATTCGCGTACTCTTGTAGATGTGGTACGTCCAATCCTCACTCGAAAATGATGTTAAGTCTCTGATACTTCTCAATTAGATCTTGAGAAGTAGATTGGGAAGATCGAACTCTCTTCGCCTCTTGACATTCTCTACAAAATCAAACAATCGTGTATAAGCATAGAGAATATACCAAGAATAGCCTAGAAACAAAGAAAATTGAGTAGAGTAAAATAAATGAAATAAGGTCAAAACCATGCAGTTTTAGCCTTTGACCATCAATGGATAGCTAACAACCAACGAGCCATTGACGGTGTTCTTCGACCATCGATGATCTAAGATATGAACCCGCAATATTTTTGCCCGTCGATTAAAAATCATATACAAACTCAAAAATCTTGTTTCTAAACTACTCTACTACTCATCTAACATCCATCTAAGCAATTTATACCCATAAAGCACATTAAAAATCAAGAAATTCAAAGAAAGGAGTTAGGGTTTAGAAAACTTACCTATTTTCAAATTGATTTGATTTGAATAAGAAAGAGATGGTGATAATAATGATAGATCAAACCAAACAAACCAAAAACAACTCGAAAACTCAAAATATCTAGAAATTTTGAGAGAAGAGATCAAAGGGGTAAAAGATAAAAAGTGAAAATAAAAAGAACTGCCCCTTTATCTAACCATCAATGGACCATCGACTACAAGGTTAGAGATACTTACCTATATGAGAAGATAATATATAAGAACTATATCAAACCTGCATCTTCTCATAATGCAGATCAAGAATTGGATTTGATAACCTGAGTCATTAAGCAATTATCATGTATTGCGTCAATCCTTGATCGACCTGCAAGTCTACAAAAGGTAGATAATTGTGACCTAGGTATCCACATAGGTCCACACTAGTTAGTAATAAGGCCTTTTCATATTCAAATCTGTTTGATTATTTTGATCCTATATCTCATACAACAATTCATCAAGACATGTCCAGTTTTTGCACCCAATGAGCATATGGAATGATAAGAACCATTGGGAGATTATTATCCTGTACAAAACAATTGTTTAAACTTTTTATGTTTTCCAAGTTATATATGGAACCAAGTCTAGTTTTAGCTTTTGCAAATCATTGATTTAAAAGAACCATGTTCAGACCTTTTGAGGCTAATGAAACATTCTTCACGACCTCTTCCAAATCACTAATTTTAGACTTTAATTGTTCATTTTAGAAAAACTCATTTATCTTAACAACAAGTTTTTCTTTTTCACTCTGATGGTTTTCAAATTGCTTAGATAAATAAGAGATTTGATTTTATAACTCAAAATATTGTGTGCACATGAAAAATGTGATATCATGAGATGAATTGTCTGAATTCAAATTTGAAGAAGAAAATTCCACTTTATTTAACAAAAGTTTATATTCTTTCTCCTAGTTTGCATTCATCCGTCTTGTTACTTCATTTTTCAGTAATTTTCTCAAGGAGAACCTACATCTCTTTATATTTAGAATAAATCTCATCATACGAAGGATATACCTCTTCATCTGAATTCTCACCATCAGAACCACTTGAGTTATTCTAATCTGAATCTAAAAACAAAGTGCCTTTTTCCCATTAGACACTTATTCGCTTATTTATCATATTCACTTGTATCTGCTTCAAACTCATTTTCACCTGAAATATCCTAGGTTGTAACTTCAATACTTTTTCCCTTCTTTTTCTTTTCTTTTCTATTTAAGGGACATTGATTTTTGTAATGACCTAGTTTCCTGCAATGAAAACAAATAGGATCAGTTTCAGAATCACTTGAAGAAATATTATTTACCTATTTAGTAAATTAATTTCATCTTTTCTGAAGATATTTCTGTCCTTTCTTAATTTTAAAAAAGACTTGAACCCTTTTACAATAAGTGCAAATTGATCATCTTCATCATCTAAACTTCAGTCTGAATCTATCTTCGTCTTTGATCGGGATTTTTCTCTCTTTGCACGTAAGACTAACGACTTCTTCTTTCAATCTTCTGAGTTTTCTTCTCTCTTTCAATCAGACTTCATAAGTGATGAGATTGCCTACAAGATCATCGAGAGTAAGTTTAGAAAAATTCTAAAGTTCTTCAATTGTCATTACATTTGGTTCCCAATCTCAAGATAGAGAACAGAGTATATTTCTGCAAAACTCCTTGTTATCATACTCCTTCCCTAGCACTTTTGATTTGTTGACGACATCTATGAATCTCGTGAACATCTCTTGTATGCTCTCAGAGGCCTTCATCTTGAAGTTCTCATACTTGCTCACCAACATAGCAATCTTGGCCTCTTTAACCTGTGAAGTTTCTTCGTGTGAAACTTCTAGTATTTTCCAAATTTCCTACACAGTAGAACAATTAGAAACACGATTAAATTCTTTAGCAGTAAGAGAGCAATATACAGCATTGATGACTATTGTATTATAAGAATAAATTTTTTTATGCTGTGGAGTCCACTTATCCTTGGGTAGAATACTTTTAACTCCCTCTACCTCAGTAGTAGGTTCCTTATACTCATAATCTACACTCTCCCAAACATCTAAACTAGTGGATGATAGAAAAACTTTCATATATGCTTTCCAATATGTGTAATAAGTGCCATCAAAAAGTGGGGGACGGTTAACGGCGTGTCCTTCAGGAAAAGCTGAAGCGGTGGTAAGACTTGACATCTCTACCCTAAGTTGTGATACCTAAAGATGGGTAACGAGGCTCTAATACCACTTGTTAGAAACGCGATGCAAGCATAGATGGGGGGTGAATAGCATTGCAACAACTTTTCAACTAAAGTCAAAATATGCAGCAAAAATTAAATATGTGAAAAACTAAAAGCAACCAACACAGGAACACACGAGATTTTTATAGTGGTTCGGATCAAAATCCTATGTCTACTCTTCCTTCTCGCAAAGGGCCTTCTTCACTATGACTAAAGTTATCCTTAAATCACAACCCGATTTAGTAGGTTTTACAAACAGGACCCTGAAATCTACTTGAAACCAGTCAACATACCCAACTCCTCACAATGACCAGAAGAAATCTAGCCTTAGCTAGCCACACTCAATTACCCTAGCTTGAACCCTTAATTATCTTGGCTTGAGTACACCATCAAACTCGCAAGTTTGAAGTACAAGACCAACCCTAAAAATAATTAAAGCACAATTGAAAAGATCTGATAGCTCTTTAAATAAATCACTCTCCAAAACAATGATGTTGAAGATCCATGAAGAAGCTATGTCGTAGATGAACGCAAAGAGCACTCCTCCTCACTGAAATGATCTCTTGATATTGAGTGCGATGAGAAGAAGTTGAACGAGGCTGACGGAGTCAAATTCTAACTCTCAATCTCTCACAAACCCTAGAATTTGATCTTTCAAACTTAAGCAAATATCCTCTATTTCTTGCTGTTAATCTCTTCTCCAATCTTTCCTTAAATAGGCCTTGATTGCATTGTAAAGAAGTCTTCTAATCAGTGTTGAAATAGGAGATCAAATATTTGATCGAACGACTGAGATTGAATCTAAAAATCTGCGAAAATGCATCCAAACCATTGATGGTTAAACACGATCATCGATGTTTGATGCCGACCATCGATGGTTCCTTGTAGTCCATCTATTGTTCAAATTCTAGTTTTTAAAATTTATAGATTGTTGAGTACAGTCCATCAATGGTTGAATGGATCATCGATGGTTGATTGTAGTCCATCGATGATTCGATTTCTCATTTCTAGAAAATACAGATTGTTGGTTGTAGTCCATCGATGACCTATGGATCATCGATGGTTGCCTCGTGACCATCGATGGTTAATGGCTGAAATCAACTGTTTGTATTGATTTTTACATCGTTTTGAGCCGAAACTTTTTGTACCTATTTATTCCTGAAATATATCATCTCACAAACTTATTAGTACCAAGTGAGAGTTTATTGATCAAACAAGAGATATTGTACGAACAACGTTCTCCCCGAATAAAGTTCTAACAAATTCATCCACTCTCTTGATAGCTTTCTTGGGGAGATTGAAATTAGTGCACCAATAAGTTCGAGTTCCCAAAAGAACAGTTTTGATCAATTGTAGTCTACTTGCATAGGACAAATGCTTCTACTGTCACGTGGCAACCCCAAAAAAGAATATTCCTAGAATATTATGACGATCAACTAACAGTAGCTAGCAACGTGAAAGAATCTGAATACATTGGGTGTTTAAGTATTTAATGATGGAAATTTTGGGTATTTATTTTTAGGGCTTTGAAGCTTGGTTATTTATGTGAAATTTGAGTGAAACTTTGGATATTCAAATCTAATTGACCCTGTATAATGTATGAAAAAATAGATTGAGAGAAAGTAACAAGATTTTTCTGGACCAAGCTTTAGTTCAACTGTTGAAGAACACTTTATTCCTTTTAAGGAAGCCAATGTGGGCCTATCATTTCCATGGGTCCCACTCAATCTTTTTATGCAGTAAATGATGGGTTTCTTTCAATGTAACCAATGTGATTGGACACCAACCTTGCCCTAGACATTGACAATGTCCCTCCCAAAGCATTCTATCTAACTTCGTCACTCAAATGTCGCCAAGACCTTTCACCACAAGTTTTAATGATGAAAGAAGGCAGTTGTTAGTTGCTTTGGTTTCACATCCATGGGGAAAAAACCCACGAATCCTTTATAGAAAATCTTATAGGAGTAAGAAGATTGCAGTAAGTATCTAATGCAAATTTTAAACTTGATGAGCACTTGTATAGGAGTCTGATTGCACTGGTACAATATTGGCTAGTGCATTGATGTAGTTTTTCTGATTGTCTGATAGTGCAGTATATTGATATTCTATATAGTACTCTTATTGCATTGATACAGTATTGGTTACAGCGTCGATACAATATTTTCATTGTCATGATAGTGATTGTATTGATATTGTATATTGATTATCTGATTAGAATTGATAATGAAAAGATCTCAATCTCCTTTCTCCCTATTTGATTTTCTATGGGATATTTATTCCCCCACGTCCTTGGACTACCATTCTATTTTCACAAAGTAAATAAATAACTCAAGCTTATAGCTATAGCCAAAACTGAAAAGAAATTTTTGGTGATTATTTATTGCAAAGCATAATAAGTGACTTGGTTGGTGGAAATATAAATGTCAAAACAATCATCAAAACCGTCAATTTTTAGAGACTAAAAGTTTCTCTTTATTATGCATTTGGATATTGATGTCTTTCTAATATAGGCACTTGATATTACTTTTTCACTTTTGTTAATTTAGATGACAACTGTTGTCCAAAACCTAGAAGACCTTTTTGGTAACACAAATAATTAGGGAGAAGAAAAACTTGATAGAGATGATGAGTTTTGGGAGACACTTTGAAAAACAAACGTGTAAATAATTTAGGAAGCAAAGCTTTGTTAATTAACTAAATATTTGTGTCCAGATTTTACAAAGCAATAACTTTAAAACAACCTAGCAAACTTCATTAGAAGTATGTTTTTGTTCATTGTGCTCAGATTTTACAACAAGAATAAAGGCCCCATATATGTTAGAAAGTATCACAAGTATGAAACTGTATACCATTGTTCTCATCAAGACTTGAATGTTTCAATGCACTGTATTGTGTACTCATCAAGATATTAGGACCTCTTCCTGATTAGTAGATTGTATCTTTATTATATTGGTAGTCTGAATTCTATGAAAACATCCTGCAAAATATTTGATTTTCCATTGATAAAATTTTTTTAAATGACCATTGATGAAACTTTAAAGACATTCCGATCGAGTTAAACTAAATGGATGACAAAATTTTATTGTATAACACACATGTTTTGTAAGTAGACATGCATGAATATACTAGGCATGTTCTTAGGAGTGGTAAAACCTCTCCCTACTACACACAGGTATATTAAAACCTCTCCCTGCGTGTGTGCGTGTGTGTTTCTTTTGTATGTTTTTATGATAAAGAAACTGAATTTTTACATAAATATATAATGTATGCATTTTCTGTTATGTGTGTATGCGTGTGTGTACTCATGTGAATATACCTCAATATCCCATATCAATTTCACATATTTCTGTGTGTATGTATGTGTGAATGAGGAAGAATTTACTTCAAGGTCCCTCATATTTCACACAAGGTTCAGAGACTGCAGTGACTAGATTGAAATGTTTCTTCATTAATCATTCTATAGTTATAAATTGTCATTATTGTACAGCTCAAATTGTAGGATAAAATGGTTAAAAAATTCTATGAAATTAAAGTCATTGCACTCTAGAAGAAACTTGAAAACGCGTAGGATTGATGTAATTATCTGGAAAGAGGAATTAATGCAGTATTTCTTTCTTCTACCAAAAATTAGAAACTAGGATACCGCTACCCTGGTGTTAAGATACATACAATATTGCCAACGTCTTAATACCATATCATGCACGTGTTATTACTGGAATTATTCCTTTAGGGATACCCTTTTTCTTGAGGTGATGATCAGGCTCACATGGCATTGAAACTAAAAGAGAAGGGGGGAAAAAAGAAGGAAAGAAAGAAAGAAAGAAACGTAAGCATCAAATCTCTAGTCTTTGAACAGTAGTTTTGTTATCATAGCATTGCTTAGAAACTCTTTTGTGTGCTCACTAAAGAAAGAACATCTTCTCACCAAATATTTTCACACAAACGTGTCACTTGAGAATAATAATAAGAATAATAACAATTACATTCTTATGGCAAACTATGCTCACATACTTCCAAAGAAAATAGCCATACTATATTGTCCAAAGTCATATGTTCACACAAACTCATGTCATGTATTTTTATTTTTATTTTTATTTTATTTTATTTTATTTTTTCTCTCAACCCCAATAGCTAAGAACAAAGAACAAAGAAACCTAGAACTAGCAAATTGTGTATCATTCAACTAATGAAGATGTGAGGATCTTACTTGTTTGAGTCTTTCATCGCGATTTATGCTCGTCTCTTTGATGGGGATCCATGGTGATTGATTGCATGAGTTAGGGGGAATGAAGCCTGGTCCGAAGTCATTCTCTTTGGTGAACTTGAAGATCTTGGTACAGCGTATATATTCTTCATACGTGAATGACTTCGAACCAGACAACAATCCCCTCAACTATCAATGAATGAATGAATGAGAGAGAGAGAGAGAGAGAGAGAGAGAGAGAGAGAGAGAGAGGGAGAGAGAGAGGGAGGGAGAGACCCATGCAAAATATCTTCAAA